>CM037862.1:35749269-36949269 GCA_021292105.1 Anadara kagoshimensis
GATGGTCACCAACTTTGAATGCTTTTGAGAATTACACAAATATGTAGTGACAAATCAACTTGATATGTTTACAATTGTGAGTTACGCTTGGCTGAATACGCTGTTCTATGAACTTTCTGACTTCCTCTCGTAAGATTTTCCTGGTTAATTTTGGGAATATTTATTGTACTATAAATAAAAAAATCGAGCAAATTAGATTAAAGATGTAGTAAAAAAAACTTTGACTGATCTTAAAAATGGCACATTAAATGTATGAATATCTTCAAAAACTTGCATATTAATTACGTATACTCAGATTTGAAATATACCAGAGTTAAGGAAAGGAATATCTTGGTTAATATCTTGGTTAATAAATGCCAGATTTTGAAACAGGGACATGGTTGTTATGAATCCAACTTCTAAGGATTTCAACAAAGAAACTTGAATAAATGATATACTTGTTACCAATGTAAAAAAACAAAAATTGTATTTTAACTTGATATATAAACATTTATACAATGCCAAAAAGTTCCAGGAACCAAATTTGTTTTTTACTGAGGTACATCCTAAAGGCATCTCAACTTGAAAATTGACTTCATCCATTGTCTACCTGCAGTCTATCTCATCGCTTTGAGTTCAAGTCCCGCTCAGACTACATGTGGGAAAGTGAATTTTCCTTGCCGTTGCCCTTTACTGGTTTAACTGACATCAGCATAATAAACTGGGGGAGTGGTACTTTTGTCTGCGTCGTACTGACTCTGTGAAATAGCACGTTAAAGTCGCCCTGAGTGTGCACTAGTACAAGGCAGACGATACAACACACTCGCACTGCACATGCACACACGCAATTGTTCATAGAATGATCCATATAGAGATTAAAAAGAATAGTTCTCGTCGCGTAAAGCTGAAAAATTGCTGATGCGACGTATAGCAACATTCAACCAACCAGTCTGTAGTCTACACGCATTTCCTACTTGATTAGGTATGGACTGTCCTTAAAAATTACTAAAAACGGCAAAAATTAAAGTGGCAGCGGTGGGATTCGAACCCACGCCTCCGAAGAGACTGGTGCCTTAAACCAGCGCCTTAGACCGCTCGGCCACGCTACCTCGATAAAAGTTGGAGGTGTGCAATATCCCGAGTCAAAACTACTCACTAATCTTACTTATTTACATATATCTTACGTATCTACTACAACCGCGCTAGGATTGCCAGAGGGTATCCGAAGTTTGCTTTATATAACGAGGAAGGATATATCAGCGGCTGTTAACGTTCCTCTCGTGTCTACACTAACTATTACTTGATATTTTTCTCTGTATGAAATCAGACTTCTTATTAACCCAAGATTTAAAGAATTTAACAAGGTGAATATAAGTGTATATTTGATTTGTTGTCGATGTTTAATTATTTTATATTTTCGCTTGAATTATAGACATTTTATCATGACAGTTAAAAAAGTCTCAGGATTCTTAATATCTTTGCTGAGGTACATGCAATCTCAACTTGAAGATTAACTTCATTCACTTTCTACCTGTAGAAAAAAAAAGTTTACAAGCCGTTTTTATTGATAAAGCAATGGATTATTGCAGAAAATCAGGAAAAAATTTAAACCTCCGGCAGTTTGTATAGTTTCAAGGTAAGTTTTTGCATGCATATTGGTTTATAAACTTTAAATGTTTACATTACAAATGCATTGCCTTATTTGAATCTCTTTGAAACCATTGCGTTAATTTTTTCGATGACAGCAGTGTGTCGCGCGCTCTTTGTAAAGCGATACGATACGTCAGTTAATATCTTCAGCCAATCCGCTTTCGATGTACAGCGGAGGAATACATACCACCAAGGAACTACTTATTCATTCATAATTTCCGGGTTCATTCATAAATCTATCCGGCGACTGCAGGGACGCTCTTTACGAGCGGTAAAAAACGTAGAAATTTGTCATACTGCACCAATTTTAAAAATGATTTGAAAATAAAAAAGAATAATAAAACCAATATTTGTTGTCTTTTTATATCGCGATAATTTTTAATGATTAATGACCATTTCCCATGGCCTATAAAGATACGAAGTGAAAAAATATTAGTGAGTCCGAGGACACCACATTTAAATTATGAACAACTGTTTGTTATTCGACTAAATAATTATATTCATAGTAATATCTTACCAAACAGATTATTGTTTAGTGAAAAAAAAGGAGAAATAGAATTTAATTTCAAAAGTGTTTTACGGAACTATATTTTACGATCGCCAAGCAAGAGACAAATAAACATGGCTGTTCTCTTAATATGGTTCTACAATAAGAGTTATCTCGCTTTAAGTGTTCCAACCACATTAATACACCGACTTTCGGAAAATTAATGATACCTAATTGTGGGTAAAAATAATGTAAACATAAGGATTGAATGTCACTTTGAATGCTGTCATCGAGGTATGACTGCATCAGCTCACGTTCAAAGTAAATGAATCGCGAAGCGAAGCGATTCATGTTAACTTTGAACGTGAGCTGATGCAGTCATACCTCGATGACAGCATTCAAAGTGACATTCAATCCTTAAATGAAAATCATCATCATCATCATCATCATCATCATCTCTTTATTTCCTCTATTTTTTTAAAACTCTCTGCACATTGTTCTGAGCGCACTGCAAAGAGTCAAGCTTTTAGCAACTTCACCTATAGCTGGTGATGTGAAATATTTTCAACTGGAGTGTAAAACCCAAATTCAATCAATCAATCAATCAATCCATCCTGTAAACAACCAATCATTATGAACCAACGTACAAAAACTTACAAAAAATGCTTTTAAAATAGAACTGTTAAGAAGAAGCATTGTTCCTATCAACTGGCGAAATATATTTTATATAATGTTTCATAGGTTTAGATATTTGAACTGTCGGTAAATTATTTCCTGATAATAAATGTACAATTTCTATTTAACATTCACGTTTAAAATGACTTTCATGACTTGAATTATTGTATGAGCTACCAAAAATTGTTAGTGACATTCACTATTTAAAATGTTCGTTTTTGCTGTACGAGTTGTCTCTCTTTGTCTTGATGTGACAATGCATAAACAATTGGAGTTAAATCTTGTGATAAAAAGTGGTGTTGGATAATTCGGTACTCTACAAAATATCGAAACTCTTCATTTTTTAAATAGTGAACAGAATGGATAACTTCTGAAATATTTACCATTTTCTCTAAGTTGTTTAAGATATAAAGTGTTCTCAATACCCAAAATAACCTTAAATATTAGGATTTTGATTTATAAAAATACACGATAATGAACAAATTTTACGTAAATTTAATTTTTTAAAGTTCATGATTCGTCATCCCATTTGTTGGTCAAATCTAAATACAAATGTTTAATCTAGAAGTTATCGTAAATTGACACCTTAAATTCCCGATTATCTTGAAAATTAACAAAATTATAAAGATTTGAAAATTTGCAAGATTAAGATAAGGAAAATGTTAGCTATGGAATGATGTGAAATGGAGGTCAAGCCCAGTTTTACAATCATTTCTAAAACTACGAGTGGAGGTCAAAAAGTCCTTAGAATGGGGTATATATTGCCGCAACAACCATACATTTTATTATTATTTTTCAATATAGTCCCCATTTACCCCAATGCACTAAATATTTAAGTGTTCCAACCACATTAATACACCGACTTTCGGAAAATTAATAATACCTAATTGTGGGTAAAAATAATGTAAACATAAGGATTGAATGTCACTTTGAATGCTGTCATCGAGGTATGACTGCATCAGCTCACGTTCAAAGTTAACATGAATCGCTTCGCGATTCATTTAATTTGAACGTGAGCTGATGCAGTCATACTTCGAACAGCATTCAAAGTGGACATTCAATCCTTAAATGAAAATCATCATCATCATCATCATATCTCTTTATTTCCTCTATTTGTTTAAAACTCTCTCTGCACATGTTCTGAGCGCACTGCAAAGAGTCAAGCTTTTAGCAACTTCACCTATAGCTGGTGATGTGAAATATTCTCAACTGGAGTGTAAAACCCAAATTCAATCAATCAATCAATCAATCCTCCTGTAAACAACCAATCATTATGAACCAACGTACAAAAACTTACAAAAATGCTTTTAAAATGAACTGTAAGAAGAAGCATTGTTCCTATCAACTGGCGAAATATATTTTATATAATGTTTCATAGGTTTAGATATTGAACTGTCGGTAATTATTTCCTGATAATAAATGTACAATTTCTATTTAACATCACGTTTAAAATGACTTTCATGACTTGAATTATTGTATGAGCTACCAAAAAATTGTTAGTGACATTCACTATTTAAAATGTTCGTTTTTGCTGTACGAGTTGTCTCTCTTTGTCTTGATGTGACAATGCATAAACAATTGGAGTTAAATCTTGTGATAAAAAGTGGTGTTGGATAATTCGGTACTCTTACAAAATATCGAAACTCTTCATTTTTTAAATAGTGAACAGAATGGATAACTTCTGAAATATTTACCATTTTTCTCTAAGTTGTTTAAGATATAAAGTGTTCTCAATACCCAAAATAACCTTAAATATTAGGATTTTGATTTATAAAAATACACGATAATGAACAAATTTTACGTAAATTTTAATTTTTTAAAGTTCATGATTTCGTCATCCCATTTGTTGTGTCAAATCTAAATACAAATGTTTTAATCTAGAAGTTATCGTAAAATTGACACCTTAAATTCCCGATTATCTTGAAAATTAACAAAATTATAAAGATTTGAAAATTTGCAAGATTAAGATAAGGAAAATGTTAGCTATGGAATGATTGTGAAATGGAGGTCAAGCACCAGTTTTACAATCATTTCTAAACTACGAGTGGAGGTCAAAAAGTCCTTAGAATGGGGTATATATTGCCGCAACAAACCATACATTTTATTATTATTTTTCAATATAGTCCCCATTTACCCCAATGCACTAAATATTTAAGTGTTCCAACCACATTAATACACCGACTTTCGGAAAATTAATAATACCTAATTGTGGGTAAAAATAATGTAAACATAAGGATTGAATGTCACTTTGAATGCTGTCATCGAGGTATGACTGCATCAGCTCACGTTCAAAGTTAACATGAATCGCTTCGCGATTCATTTAATTTGAACGTGAGCTGATGCAGTCATACTTCGATGACAGCATTCAAAGTGACATTCAATCCTTAAATGAAAATCATCATCATCATCATCATCATCTCTTTATTTCCTCTATTTTGTTTAAAACTCTCTCTGCACATTGTTCTGAGCGCACTGCAAAGAGTCAAGCTTTTAGCAACTTCACCTATAGCTGGTGATGTGAAATATTCTCAACTGGAGTGTAAAACCCAAATTCAATCAATCAATCAATCAATCCATCCTGTAAACAACCAATCATTATGAACCAACGTACAAAAACTTACAAAAAATGCTTTTAAAATAGAACTTTTAAGAAGAAGCATTGTTCCTATCAACTGGCGAAATATATTTTATATAATGTTTCATAGGTTTAGATATTTGAACTGTCGGTAAATTATTTCCTGATAATAAATGTACAATTTCTATTTAACATTCACGTTTAAAATGACTTTCATGACTTGAATTATTGTATGAGCTACCAAAAATTGTTAGTGACATTCACTATTTAAAATGTTCGTTTCTGCTGTACGAGTTGTCTCTCTTTGTCTTGATGTGACAATGCATAAACAATTGGAGTTAAATCTTGTGATAAAAAGTGGTGTTGGATAATTCGGTACTCTTACAAAATATCGAAACTCTTCATTTTTTAAATAGTGAACAGAATGGATAACTTCTGAAATATTTACCATTTTTCTCTAAGTTGTTTAAGATATAAAGTGTTCTCAATACCCAAAATAACCTTAAATATTAGGATTTTGATTTAATATGAAAATAGGCATTGCCTATCCCGGGAAATGTCCAAATTTATTATCGGGTTATTGTGCACACACACACACACACACACACACACACACACACAAAAACGGGATGGCACACATTGTTTTGTCTCACCAAATACTAGTGGGACTGACTATAGTTAACTACCGCCGAGTTCTTGCGTCATCTTTCAATCATGTTCTGTCACACAGACACTAGAAGGGGGTTTTACCGGAATAATTGCGAAAATCCGGAATAATCAGACCAAATCCGGAATAAACCAAATTGATCCGGAATAATCAGGTAAAGTCCGGAATAAACCGGTTAAATCCGGAATAATCAGGCAAAATCCGGAATAATCAAGCAAAATCCGGAATAATTGGACTATTTTGTTACGGTAAGTTTTCCGTAATCTAAAAATTACGGTAAGTGTCTGATTATTCCGGAAAATGACCGATTATTACGGAAAAAGTCTAATTATTCCGGCAAATGTCCAATTATTACGGGAAATTTTCTAAAAAATAATATTTTCTTTAAAATATTTTACCGTAATAATTGGACATTTGCCGGAATAATTAGATTTTTATCGTAATAATCAGTCTTTTACCGGAATAATCAGACAAGTTACCGTAATAATCAGACACTTGCCGGAATTTTTAGAATCCGTAAAATTTACCGTAAAAATATTCTTATTATTCCGGATTTTGACCAATTATTCCAGATTTTGTCCGATTATTTCGGATTTGGTCTAAAAATTCCGGAATTGATCTAATTATTCCGGATTTTCGCAAAGATTACGGAAAGTGTCTTACTATTCCGGAATTTCGCAATTTTTCCGGTAAAACCCCCTTCTAGTGAGAACTGAGTTTTGGTATGATCTTTCCAGGGACACAAAAGGCTATTCAATTACCCAATATAGTGAATATACTAATCCATACCACGACAACATTCTCACGTTGTAATGTCTTCTCATCTTAAATCACCTTTTACCATACCATGTGAATAATTTAATCTACTGATTTATGGATTGCATAAATAACTACTCCTGTTTCTTAAAACAAGATGTGTATCATATCACAGTTCAAGATTGCCCCATTCAATTAATGAAGCAGTTATACCAATGAAAAACAAACATACTAATCCATGTCCAAATCACAATCCGGGAGTAAAGTAAGAAAAACTTTGAAACTGACAAATTAGGTTAAACACGCGAACTTCCACCAGGGAAGTGAGACCGAGTTTTCTGGAAGGGTAAGCACCTTCTGTTAGCTAGCTACACCGGCCACGTGTGTAATCAATATTAAGGGAAGAGAACATGGAACTAAAACATCCAGGTCAATATTGGACACAGAGACATCAAACTTGTCAATAATACAGTGATGATGGTCATAAAAGTTTTTGCCGAAGGCCCTGATAAGCCTAGGCTTGCAATATCCCTTGGTCAACAATCTATTCTGTTTGTGACTGCCTTGGTTGCTCAATGGTATAGCATCCTCTTTGAGAGTAGAAGGTTTTTGGTTCCAACCCGACTTGTGTTATACATGACAATACTTCAAAATTTGAGTTACTGCTTCCTCATTCTGCAAGCCACATTTGGCTTAAAGGATAGATTATCGACTGGTTATAGAATTATATTAATTGGGAGTGGAATGCTTGTCTGTGACTCTGTTAGGCAGCACCGTTAACCCACAACCCGATATTAATACAGTGGTATGAGGGTAAGCTCCTCTTACACCTTCAACATTCACAGGCATATAGTACCATGATGGGAATTTTCTAAAGCACAGACCGTTGCAAGTGACAAATGATATGATTAAAACTTGACAGGCTTGTACCGAAATAATGTTAATTTTAGCCCAGCCCCTTTGAATTTCACTGCATGAAGAGCCCCAGCCCCGGAGAGTTTTCTTTGGTATTAATAGTTTTTTATTCTATCTTCCACATACATAATACAAATTTACAGAAAAAATACATTTAAGCACACATCAGTCAAATTAACTATCTAACAAAGATTTAATAAGATTCCATTGCCTTCTTATATTATTTGCTTTTTTGGGGCTGAACATAAATAAAGAAAATAATTCAATATCTCTGTACTGCTTTACTGACTTTAAGGCAGTTTTGTAGTTTGGTATGGTCTTTCTGAATCTACATATATATATGTAGTTTTTTATTATCAGGGAACAGAGGTTTATAATGTATTTTTGAGGGTGACTCATTACACCAAAAATAAAATATTCCATTCTTTTGTCTATATATATGCCACATTTTTTACATAGATCCTCCAAAAGACCATACCAAACTGAGCGGGTAAACTGCATTCATAAAATAAGTGTGACATGGTTTCTTTTGTTTCAAAACAGAAAGTGCATAACTGTGTATCAGACAACTTGCATTTAAAAAGTTTGTCATTTGTAAATATTATATTATGGTTTATCTTGAACTGCAAAGACTGTAATTTTGAGTCGCTAGTGATTTCGAAAGGTGATTTATATATTTGTTTCCAGACATTTTCATCAATTTGATTTTCGAGTTTCTTATTTAAAGTTTCCTGAGTTTTTATGGGTTTTTCTGTTACTGTTTTCAAAAATAAATTATAGCAAAATTTCGTAATTTTTTCGTGTGTTTTTAGATACTGTATATTATCATGCTTAACCTCTTTTTTATGAAAGTTCTCTTTAAAATATTTTTCCATGTTTTTGGTATCGCGTGTATTAAACTTATGTAATTAAAAGGATTAATTGCAGTGTTGTATTTTTGGTTACAGTCTCTGCAGCTCAAGATATCCCCATTTTCATCAATAATGTCATTGATGAAATAGATATCGTTTTTAGCCATTTTCTTAAAGAAAACCATTTCATTATCAATTTTAATATATGGGTTGTACCAGAGAGTCTGAGAAAGAATGTCATTTAGGGATGCGGCTACGGGTTTATTCAATCTTGACCAATTAAGAAATACATCTTTCCAAAATGAGTTGAAGTGTTTTGAACATTTTTCAATACCTTCTTTCTGGAAAAAAAACATTTTATCCCCTCCAAATTTTTCTAGCGAATCTAATAGTAGAGTTTTCCATGCTGAGAGCCCCGGAGAGTTAAAAATGCTTTTTCACTTATATCGAGACGGTTAATTCTAGGATGGTGGGTTGGAGTTTTTTTACCCCGTCAAGATTATTCATTATTCACCTAAATTGAAATGAAACATTCTGGGATGATATACTAGAAAGATGGTGCTTTAAGATTTATATTGAAATGGTCGCTTATGTGGATGGTGGAGTGGAAATTGGCATTTATTCACTTATACCAACTTTTTTTTCGAGAACCAAGTCTGGGATATTGAAGAAGGTAATGTTGATTTTACCCTAGTTAAAATTTGTATATTCATTCCGAGAAGTAAATTATTGGAATCCCCTGCCAGCATCAGTAGTCCAGTTGCCATCCCTGGAGGTTTTCAAGGAGTCAATTCAGACCTTACCTAAGTGGATCTCAACTACAGTCAGCTGCTAAACTCAACATGAATGTTTTATTATTGTTATTTTCATCACAACTTTTTGGGACAGCGGTCCATCTCATTGCACATGATGTACAGTTTCCTCATCAGTTATGTCCAAGTTAGATTTTTGATGAGTGCAGTCATTGTAGTTGAAGTCAGTTTTAGTCAGCACCTTAAAGTCAAACTGGTCCAGCTCGATCAGCTGATCATGATATCCACGTCACATGTAAACAAACAAGAGGATTTGTCAATATTTACATTAAATTCGGAATAAATTCAATAAATTTTATCTGTATATTCATAAAAATGATTATTGGGAAGAACTGTTAATTGATTCTTTCGAAAAACGCATTTTATTATTTTTCTTAAAAATCGATCGTTTGTGAAAACGTCTTTCCCGTCCTGACAAACGCCATTTTTGTTTAAAATGCATTCAGCGAGGGTCACAGATGCACTCAAAATTTTGATTCAATTAAGAAATAATATGTGAAAAAAAGTTACAGTAGAAGTCGTACACTGTGGTTATGCTAACCTCGTAATAGTTTTGTGTCAGGTAACTATGGTTATCGATTTATCTAACTTGAAATCGGCAAAATTTGTATCTTCCCGCATTGTATACTGTGTGATCATGGTTGATGCACGTGGGAAAGTCGGTCGCTGATTGGCTTACAGTGGTTATCGATCTGAATTGAACTTTGACCCAATCAAAAGAATTCACGTCATCGCGAATCTTGAAACGCTACACTTGGAGATCAGCCAGAACGGCAAAAGAAACGTAAATATTTGGCATTCGATCAACCTATTTAAATTGTTACTTGTTTCAATGAATTATTTTCACGATAATCGTTTCTTGGTTTCATTTCTGATGAACGAGACGGGCGAGATTTTCCCCCATCCTGTCGATTTGACCCCTTCAATGGCCTTGAGAAAAGTGGTGCACGCGCGGCGTCAAATGATTTGGACGTACGGTCTATAGAATTTTTCCACAATTTTCTATGACGTCATAATACATACGTGTTACCTATAGACGGGAAATTCCCGTATAAAAATACACGATAATGAACAAATTTTACGTAAATTTTAATTTTTTAAAGTTCATGATTTCGTCATCCCATTTGTTGTGTCTGCTTTATCCATAATGAAAAACAGTTGTGCTTGATACAAATTATCCTCATATAAGGGCTAAATACATATTATATTTGCCCAAATCTATTTAATGCTTCTATAACTGGTTTTTATTAGTTTAGCAATAGTTTTACTAAAAATTTATTTGTTGTTATTTTAATTTTAATACTTTGTGTTATTGATACTATTGTATCTTACTTTTTCTAGCCGCGAATAGCTGCAATAATGCTGATGCGGCTTTAAACCATAACTCACTCACTCTAAAGATTAATGCTAACGCTTTTAATTAAAAGACCATCATCCGTTTACTTTCCCTTGTATGCGATCCGCTGCATTCAATTACATGTATTTCAGAGTAGTTTCCGGAGAGGATCCTTTAAAGGAGCTAGTTCATTCGCCTCCCTCATAGGTGTCTGGTTTGCTTATGTTGTCAGGTATTTTCTTTTTCTTTTTCTTTTTTTTTTTGGTGGTAGAATGGTCTATAGTGTGCACTTGCGGACCGAAGCGTCTATAACCGCCTAGCTAGGTTCCAATCCCATTCAGAACAGAGAGTTTGTGTTTGTCAGTTCGCGTGTCAAAGGAGGTAGCTAGATTTTTCCAAGAACCCCATTAAATGTCCTTTACCATTTTGTCAAAGGTACATGTAGCTAGATTTTTCCAAGAACCCCATTTAATTTCCTTTACCATTTTGTCAAAGGTACATGTAGCTAGATTTTTCCAAGAACCCCATTTAATTTCCTTTACCATTTTGTCAAAGGTACATGTAGCTAGATTTTTCCAAGAACCCCATTTAATTTCCTTTACCATTTTGTCAAAGGTACATGTAGCTAGATTTTTCCAAGAACCCCTTTAAATGTCCTTTACCACTCCTGATCTGATAACCTTCATGTAACTGAAAGATTCTTTACTAGGACATAAAACTATTACTCTACTACACTACAATATAGCTAGGTAGTTTTGGCTTTTATGCGTTAGTCACTGTGACATATAGGATTACTTGTAACTAATCGTGCAAGTGTCTGCTAGAATCTTTGGTAGATTTGCTAGAAGTCCAGTGATGATTTGGAGTCCTTCAAAACAACTGAGCCACTGAATATCATTATAACAAGGTTTCACATATTTCCCTGTCTAAAGTTAGGAAGTTATAATAGGTGGCACAACTTTATGTATTTCTTTAAAAAAAATGAATAAATAATTAAAAAAATAAAATAAATACAATTACATTATCCTCATGCATTGTATATTTTACTGGAAATTTCCATGATTCATTTTTTACTTTGAGTGCGTCTTATCCGATCAAACCGAATTGAATCAGCTGACTGTTAGTTACACAACAAGAAAGAAAAAAAAAACTTACCCCACTCTTTGACATTTATTCCTTTAAGTTGTTTATAAGCACTCAAATCTGACAAATTATCTTTTTATACGAGTGTTTTAAATCCGTCGAATGAGGGAAGAAGTGAGAAAAGTAATAAATTTATCTAGAAACAGCTGTAGGTATGTTTATTATGCTCAGTTTATAAGTATATATACTTGTTGAACTATAGTAATAATTTTCTCAAATATATTGGGTAAATTAATGTACCTGACCAAAATGTGTATACTAGGAAAACACCAATCCATTCTCGATTCGGCCAACGCCGGGCATACAGTACACATCAGGGATTTCCAAAGTTTAACACTGCGCTAACGCAGGTCAGTTGTCGACGGCCGTTAGTATGGATAACCAGTGGCCGAAAACCTGGCGAAATGTCGATAGCAGCTGCCGAGAATAGCTAAAGTGGGGTAAAATGAGGTGCCATTTCGGTACTTGTTCGTTAGCTTAGTGTTAAATTTTCAACTATCAGTTTCTTGATACCAGCCACATGAAATATAATAACCTGCATTTCTAAAGACGGTTGGTCCTAATGATTCTCGCATTTTTGGTGTCAGCAAGCTTTATGGCCGTTCTACCTGGGATGTTCTTCTCTTTTCTCTCTCTCTCTGTCTTTTTTTTAAATTTATTTCTTTTTTTTTTATCCAAATCGTCCTTAAGCTTTCGTCACTCCCTGTAGGGTAGCGTTAATACTAACGGACGACCAACGGTAAAAATAGAATTCCTCCGTCCAAATGTGTTTCTTGTCCGTGTCTCATTCAGCGAATGCGCTTCTTGTCAGGTAAGGCCTGTTTCGTCCCGCATCGAACCAGCTGACCGGGCAAAGACACCCACTTGGTGTACTGTATCTGTCCCAAAAAGTTAGCATAGTACTTTGGGAGATAGAGAGGCAGTGATGAAATAACCTAACATGCATATATGTAAATACTACCAATTAATCCATGTATATATATATATATATATATATATATATATATAATAAAGTGTGTGTGTGTGTGTGTGTGTTGCCACCATTATAATAACCCAATGTATGTTTAGAATTAAAATTTACTCAGTAAAAAAAAAGTTAGGGACAGATGTAAAATTTGAAATTAAAATTCAAAAACCGACTGATATAAAATCCATCAGTCTATATTTTGTTCTTGCTCTCTCCTAGTTTCAAATGATGTCATGAAGTAATTTTTGTGCATGAAATTAAACCCCATGAATGAAATTACGAAAAGTGATGAAAAGATGTTATTTACTTGCTACAAAATAATAATGTTTTTAATGTTGTCCTTTTTTCAGTATATTTTGATGTCCGACTATAGGCCCAATGTATAATGAATAATCTTTGAGATAGTCCTTGTAGAATTTGAAAAGCAGTATTTATATTATTAGTGGTGTTTGACAGTAACTGTTGGAAAATTTTACCTTAGTAAAAGGTATAGTTTGAGATACACGTACCAGTACAATATGTTATACAGTTCTAGATGTCACTATAATTGAATGTATTATATTTACTTATTCAATAACTCAACTATTAAAACTGTCCAAAATCAAAGCCTTCATGGGAGAGATGTTTTATGTTATAAGATGACAGAGGTGCACCGTTAAATGAAATTTAATTACATCAAATAAGAAACAAATCAAAAGCTAAGTTTGACAAGCCAAAAAAGAAAAATGACAAATGAAAAAATATATTATAAAGAGTTATAATATTTCAAATTTTAATTTGATCATAATTTAAGAGCTTATAATTACATGAAAAAGAAACAGATCATAGAATTCATGTATACGTATATCGCCAATGCAAAGAAGGAGGAGAGAAAAAAGTCCTTACAACATAAGAAATATGATGTCTGAAATTTAATTCTATTTACGCAGTGAAAATGTATATGCAAAAAAGGATTTTTATCACACTTGCGTTCAAATAAATTTAAATGAAGATTTACAACGCACAAGAAAATAAACCTGTGTGATTTTGATTATGGATAATAAATTGTAATTTCACAGAGCATGCAAAGTATGCAGAAATACCCCCACATTTTAAAATTCCTTCTGTCGCCCAGTAATTTATTTCTCCAAGGTATATGTTAAACAATTTAAAGGTACACCCTGCTATGAAAGTCGGTATTTCCTGAGATGACATATCTATTTAAATATTGAAAAATTAACACAGATCAATCAGAAAAAATAAGGAGATAAAGCGTCCCCCAGTAGTATCCCACCCACTATTTACCTACTACCCTTGAACAGAATACACGGTAAAGAATGTTGATACGAGAACAAGTCTATTTATAAAGTTAAGATCATTTTATATTTTTTATTTTAAGCTTCAAGCATTATAAACATATTTGTTTTAAACTCGGGCAGTTCATCATTGTCAGACATTGACAGACTTGTTTAGGTAATTATTTCTTTAATCATAGGTTACAACTTCAATGCAAACATTGAAATCCGTGCGTTTGAGTGCATTTTGTTTGTGTCTGCGAAAGTGTCTCTTTTCACGAACTAAAAAGAACTGATATTTTATTCAAGGGTAATCAATCTTGTTTAAATTGATAAGATTCACGAACTTTGGCATGCGATAGTATCATACTGACAAATCACTGTTTTCAATTAAAACGCATTTGTTTAGACAAGTAAAATGAAAATGGTCTACGGTATCCCTTTCTTTTGTTCTTATATTTGCTCTTGTTGTGGCTGTGTTTTAAAATTGCACGTATAAACTGAATATACCTTTTGTGGATCTTGTTTCTGTATTGTGTCTTATCATAAATGTGGGGAGAACTCGGTGGCCGAGTGGTCAGACTAAAGCGTCGGTTTACGGGACGCATCATCTCATCGCCTAGCCATAGGGTCGAATCTAACCCGGGAGAAATCCTAGTGTGAGCAAACTTGTCGATTCGTTTGCCGAAGGTAGTTGGTTTTTTGGGGTACTCCGGTTTCCTCCACATCCCAGAAGCGACCGTCTTATATTGTGTCTTATGATAAATGTGAGGAACTCAGTTGCCGAGTGGTCTAAAAACAGGTTTACGGAACGAATCATTTCTAATCTTAGCTATAGGGTCACTATATAAATCCCAGTGTGAGGAAGTTTGTCAATTCGTTTGCCGAAGGTAGTTGGGTTTCTTTGGGTACTCCGGTTTCCTCCACATCTCAAAACCGACCGTCTTATAAAAAGTGAAAAATAGGTCTTAAAAACAATTATTACTGTTTTTATTAGATGATTGATATCGATGAGTATTGTCTTAATACACATGTGATAAAATGATTTACAATGTATTTAAAATGTAATTCGTGCCATATATGTTTGACTTGTCAATGTTGTTAACCCTTTTCACAACATCTAGTACCGATACCGTATAACTTGTGAGGGTGTTCCAGAGATTAGTACATACTACAGTTGGATGCAGCTACTGATAAAAAATTATTACGAGTATTAGGTCAGTGGAAAAATAGCATACCATAGCAATATTGCTTTGAAATGCACATGTTTTCGTTGATGATCGGATGGTATAAGTTTCAGATTGGCCTGAAACGCACGTTTACGGATCATATCGCCGGTCACTGGCCTCTTCCGAAACGCATGCTTACATGTACGGACCACATCGCCTGTCATCCTCAAGGTTCGAATCACTCTTGGACAAGTCCTTGTGTCAGAAAATTGTCGTACAGTAAGTTTGCCTTGGACAGTTGATTTCTCCGAGCACTCGGTTTTCCTCAACCACCCAAAACCAACCTCTCTCGATATAAGTGAAAGAATAATTATAATCTTGACGTATTACATCATTTCTCAGATCCGCCACTCCTTTAAAGATATTGTGTAACACTGGTCCACTGGTGTGCTGATTTGTTGCATGTCGATTTACATTGCATCAGCAATGAGACTACCAAGACTGCTTCTTTTCTCCATACGTTACTAAGCACTGTGTTTATAAGTTCTATACAAGGGCACTGTGTTTGTAAAGATTTCTAGCAATCAAACACCATCGAGCAAATAACAGCTACAGTCACACACAGTGAGATACTTGACAAGCGCTTCAACCACTCAACTACTTTAGCGTACAGGGCACTTTGAAGAGTTATGCACTGGTCTAGGCCTAGGATATGGACCATCACTTTGATATACCCCGAGCCGCAGGCGATAGATTGAGAGATGAAAGGTGCTCGAACGGAATCTTTTCCTAGCCTAAATAATGACCCTCGATCTAACTAACCCATGATACCCATGATTGAGACAAGCTCAAATGACATGCATGTATTTGTCTTACGCAGGCCATATTATTTACATGTACAGATGAATATTTTTGCCCGTTATTTCGCTATTTATAGTAACAGTAAGCATCATGAGTACATTTTGTACTCTTGGAGTGCTCAAATCATCCCATTTATTCCATGTACAACAAGTGCAAGGCAACTTACAACTCAAATTGGCCAAAGACATAAATCTTTTCAAAACCCACAACTTTGTTCCATTAAAATGACGAGGAAAATAGTATTTGACTTTGTGTCTGAGAAATTTGTAAGGCCAAGTTTTGGGTGTTAATTATTTTGTACCGTTTTCATACAAAAACAATTTTCAATAAAGATTTTAAACTTTAGTTTGACACAAATCAAGATAGATTTGAAGATTAAAATTTCAATTTTGACATAAATCTTTGATTTTGTTTGTTTTGTTGTGAAAACTTTTAATTTATTCTAGATTTAAAATTCTACTTTAAAAGTATTATCTCGTATTTTTAATTGCCAATTTGCGAGATATTGCTACACCTCGTATTAAAATGACTTTAACTTTAAAATTATCTTAATCAATCACTATATATATTTCTCTTTCAATATTTACAGTACAGACCTGTCGAAAGTTTAACAGCGAGTTAAAGGAAAGGAGTCGAAGCTTGGCTTCTAAATGTTCGCTATATAGATAACTTGTAGCTGAAAAACTGCTGAAAGATATATAAAAGCAATTGCCGAAACGCTTCCGAGGTATAGCTAACGATTGGGCCAAGCTGAGCTGTCGAGCCGGCACTAAGTTGCTAGTCTAGTGTTTATTTTTCGACAGGTCTGTACTGTACCATGGTATCACAAAGATTGACAAGCTGATAGATCTAATTTCATATTTTTTATCAATCTTGCAGTTTTGTAACATTTATCGAAAATGAAAAATAATGTATTTTTAATGATTAAGTCGGACTTGAAATTGTTTTCGTCTCAATGTCTCCATAAGCATTATTTATTTCTTTCTTCTTATTATTATAATTAATGTAAGATTGTAAAAAACTGAATAACAAACACTTGACAAAGACTAAAGTTATCAAAAACATGCGACAACAAACATTTTCAGTTTTAAAAACCATTTTATATCTCTAGGGTTCATCCAGTTCTTTTCAGTGACAATTAAAAATCGGTCTCCAAGACATTTTTAACCCTCGTTGTACCAATGACTTAATTAAATGTCAAATTAACAAATTGTTAATGGCGATCTGCCTCCGTTATTATTTGAATTTGAAATATAAATTAAGAATGGAACAAAAATTCAACAATTTGTATAAAATACACGAATGTACAGATTTCCGTTTTTAATTGCTGTGACCATCTTGCTTTTTCAATGCACCAATAATCAGTTCATGATCAAACGATAGACTGGTTGCGATGACCAGTGAAATAGCCATTAGCTACATGTGTTCTTATTTCGACCACTTGATACCTCTTTTAGTTATCTTAGGACTGTGTCGTACCTGGAAACAGCCAGCACAACTAAAAATATGAAGCAACTCAAGCAGACCTCAAACTAATAAATGCTTGTGTTGCAATTGTCGCGAACCATTCGGTACATTTTAACCCAAAGTCATTTTTTATGCAGAAAGGAAGACAGCATCTAAATTTGCTGTACTATAATTCAGCCAGCAAAAACAAAGGGCTCTGAAACTCAAAAGTTCAGCAATTTTTACTGTTGTCGTCATATGTTTTGGTACATTTTCACTCGAATTCATACCTTATGCACAAAGGAAGACAGTTTCTAAATTTGCTGTACTTTAACTCAGCCCGCTATTGTGTTTATTTAAATAGCACTGTAAAAGTGCACAATATCGCGTTTATGATACACGGATGAATGTACTTTCTTGTTAAGTGCAGTAGACGAAAATTTCTGCCATGTCATTAAATAGGAGACAAAAGAAGCGTTTGTGAAAATATTTTAAAAAATACTTTAAAAAATGATGTTCTCGGTCTAATTTCAAATGCTTTGAAAATTTTAATGAAAATTAATATAAGAATAAACAGAATCGCAAGAAATACAAGACAGTATTATTTGTTGTTAAAGTACCGAATGATACCATGATAAAGGAAAAAAAATCAAATTTTGACCCGCCAAATCCAGATTCATTTCATTTGAAAGCATTGTTACAACGCGTTTGGTAACAAAAAACGGGTTTGGTAACAAAAATTTAAATTTCAAATGGGAACAGAATAAACGGTACCACAATATCGTTGGGAGGTGTTGATTTGTCACATAGATAATATTTGTTGAAATATCACTTTATTAGATGTTTTATCCAACTTTATTCCAAAAACGCATTTTGTAACAAAAATATGTGATACGCGAAACGGGTTTGGTAACAAAACTTTAGATAGAATTGAAAAGGTACCACAATATCATTGGATGGTCTTGACATATCACATAGTTGATATCTGTTGAGGTATGTTTAATCTAACTTTTTTCCAAAAACGTATTGTGTAACAAAAGTATATATGTGAGCCATGTTGAAATCAAAAATATAAATTTATTATCAAGTCTATTATAAACCACACCCTACAAATATATATGAGAAAAACAAGATACATTGTAAATGCAGCTTTATATTAAAAATACTAGTACCTTAATATTCAAATTTAAGAAAATAAAAGTATATTAATTTAGAATTTCAGATTTCAATCAAAAAAGAAACAAACCAATCCCTGTCCAAATTTACAACCCCAAAGCAAAGTATAAAACTTTGAAACTGACAATTTAAGTTAACTACATGAACTTGTTAATATACCTTAGCAAAGATATTCTCGCTGGAGGCAACCTAAGTGTACTGTGTGATTTCTATATTAAGAGCCATAAATCATACAACATATAACGTTTTTAAAAGAGCAGCGAGGAAAGATTGTGAAATCTTTAATAAAGGTTCGATAAATGATAAAATAATTTCGTTGTATTGATTTTCTCAGCGATTTGTAATATTTAATGAATTTAATTAACTTTATGAACATTTAAAAAATAAATTGTACCTTATTTCGTTACTCATAAAAGATTATTTGAATCTATCATTACTTGTAGCAGTGTCAGATGGGGAAATACGAAAGAGAGGGACAGAGTTCTGTGCAAATTATAAATAATTAAGTTAGCTTGTAAAGATTTACCTATCTGGCACCATCAGTGGTAGTAATTGGTTCAATTTCTTGCACTTTAAACTACACTACATGAAAGCAATTAAAATACAATTTCAACATCATCACAAACTATTGATATACATATGTATAAAGAACTTGGAACTTGGAATGACTTGGAACTCTGATTTCATTATTAAATCTTTGTAGTAAGAAAAGTAAAATAAATGAATTTAGGACCAAGTCAAGATTCTTTCATTTATATCGAGGCGAGGGAAAAAAGCTTGTTGGATGTTTTGCACAGGTTGGGGTGCTAGATGACGCATGCGTTTGTGTGAAATCTGATTCAACACATATACAATGTAGCTTCAAAAATTTCCTATATAAGATACCAGAAATATATGTGTTTTAGCAATTCTAACCGTTACTATTCAAGCCTATTTTGAATTGTGTACGATATTTAAAATTCTACAAATAAAGATATCATGCTTACTGCAATAAAAAGATTTTTATAATTTCATCAACATAATAGGTAGATTTTTTGATAATTTGACTGGACTTATTCTTTTAAATATCCATTATACAACCTTATCTGTTTGTTTTCTTTGAATCATATGAAACCAGTAATTATTGAATATTTTTATCAGGAGAGAGATTCAGTGATTGCTTTTGCATCTTTTGTTCTGTTAAGAGTACTTTATTGTCTAACTTACAGTCCACGTTCAGTTTACACTTTAGCGTGATATGTGAACAAGATACCCTTTGGGATCGTATATTGAAACACTATATCAATTTCTAAGTTTAAAAGGCATGGTTTGAAATTTAAAATGTTGAAGTGATTTAATTCCATGTTATAATGATTTTATCTCAGATTGTATCAAGTTTATTACGTCATAAATATCGGTTTCAAATCCAGGTTCATCAGTTTTAAAATAAAGAGGTTAATAGGAAAACGCACACTTGGTGCATACATATAACAAACGAATTGTTTATCGTGTTAATTTATTTACCAATAATACAGATATTGTTTACAAATATAGCTTAATCAAGATGGTGACAATTCCATCTTTATCTAAAAGAAAATTGAAAAATACCATACAGGCCTGTCAAAAGTTTAACAAAGCAATGCCTTACAACTGCGCTAACTCAGTTGGTAGAGTGCTCACTCCGTAAGTGGGGACCATAGGTTTAAACCCCAACCGGGTCTCACTTGAAATTGGGTAGTGACAGTTCTTTCGCCAAGTTACGAAGTAAAGCCACGGTTCTTTCGGAGGGGAACTTAATATAAACTAAGTTCCGTGTTACGTAAGGCGTGGCACGTTAAAGAAAACTGCTGTAAAATGCCATCAACACACAGCACAGGCAAAACTGCACCTTCGCCTATAGCTGGCGTCGTCTCGATGTAAGTAAAAACTTTATGTTAAACACTATATCTCAACTCAACAAATCAATGCTAAACCAACAGTTTGTCTCAGCCCTCGTGTATTTCGGCGACTGCTTTAAATCTGTCGGCAGCTTTTCGGTCACTAGTGATCCATATCTCGGTCACTGGGTAGCCAAACTTCGATCCCTTTTTCTTCAGCTCAGTGTTAAACTTTCGACAGGTTTGTACCTTTCATCTTTATCGTTAATACAATATAAAATATAAAACAAGCACTTGTTAGCCCCGTTTTCACGAAAATGCACAAGAAGCAGACTGATTTTTGCACAATCATTGATAAATTTGATAAAATGCACCCGTTGATTGAATTTATTGAAACAGTTTGGAACAATACCCGAAAAGATATTATCTATTTTTATGTTATATCTATTTTTATGTATAACATTATACATCTAGATAGAGTGACAAAATAAAAACAAAGTTCAATAAGTTAAAAAAAGAGAGTACATCTAAAGTTAAAGCAAAAGATGAATGTAAAGAAGGTGACTGAGTAAGTGCTAAATCGATAAAAGTTAACCGACTTTTTTTAATGAAAAACAAGAAAATAAAGTCTCAAACGTGCAATTGGAAATAGAAGATGTGAGAAAAAATAAAACTGAACCTTTTTAATGTAAATTTTTAGATATTTCAGTAAAATTTCTAAATATCAAGTTGCCAACATATATGTTTTTGGTGTCCTAATATACAAAACTTTCCTTTTGTTAGATATCTGTTGCCATGACAACATCAACACATTTACGCACATGAAACACGTTAAAATTGGCTTTCGATAATTTCTCGTTGAAGACAGTACACACCTGACACGCCGAAAATGAGAATGGCGTAGTTTGGCGTATCTGTCAATAAATGGGCTTTAAGTTTCATGTATGCTTTGAGAACAAAAAGTTCAGAGAATTAAAAGCAGGTATATTCAGACCTCTAGAAATGTTATGAACTCGACCGATAGCGTGACGTCATCTAATAACCTCAGTGTCATATCGAAAAATTGCACATTGTAGACACATACCAAACATGGTATTACAACCAATAGTCAGGCAGAATCGTGAAAAAATTGTGGGTTTTTTGTTAAAAGGTTAGAACAAAATATATATATAATTAGCTTTAAGAATTAGTAAAGTTGTTAATAATTGGCGCACGCCTACGTACGCACATGTGTATGTGCTGACTTCTTTTTAACTAGTTCAAACCAAAACATATCGGTGCGTATCTAAAAGAAATACAAATAAATCATGCTTTTAATTTTGTTGTCTAGTTTTATTGGGTACATGTACCATAAATTTGTTTGGTTTGAACTCAAAGAACATATTAACTTTATAACTTATATTTTGTAGACAATAAAGAAATCAGCACCTGCTACTCATGTCTTTTGATCTTGTAAAACATAAAATAAAAACACATTAGCAATGTAAACGGATTTTCTGTATAATTACAGTACAGACCTGTCTAAAGTTTAACACTAAGTTCACGAATAAGTGTCAAACAGGCGCTCTACTCCCTCTCTCACACCCCCCCCCTCTCTCTCTCTCTCTCTCTCTCTCTCTCTCTCTCTTCTCTCTCTCTCGCTCTTACCAATACGATAGCTCAGATGGTGGAGTGTTCGCTCTGTATGTGGGAGGTATTGGGTTGGAACCCCGGTCGGGTCTGACAAAGACTCCAAAATAGGTAGCGACTGTTTTTTCGCCAAGAAATCGGCATTTAAAATTGAAAGTCACGGGGTCATTCGGATGAGACCTTAAAACCGATGCCCCTTGTCACGGCAGGCATGTGTAGCAACCCACTTTGAAAAATTACGCACTTTGATATATTTTTTCAAAGTGCGTTAAATCTGGGACAAACTCAACGCGATTTTAATAAAATGAAGAACCGTACGCGTCCATGCACATCGCCCTAAGCGCACTGCAAAGGTAAAAATTTCTGCCACTTCACCTTTAACTGGTGACGTCTTGATATGAATAAATTATTCTTGACTGTGACATAAAACCCCATTCATTCATTCCTTTATTCATTCATTCAATGATTCATCGATTCATCGATTCAATCAATCAATCAATCAATCAATCAATCAATCAATCAATCAATCAATCAATCAATCAATCAATCAATCAATTTTTCTCCTTCTTATCGGTTACTAACTAACGATGTATCTTAGTCATTTGTCGGCCAAGCTTTTACTCCTTTCCGTTAGTACAGTATTAAACTTTCGACAGGTCTGTAGTCTACTTTAACATGCATAATTCCAGTTAACTTATTTGCACCACCCTGGAAAACAAATATTTCAAAATTTCATTTTTATACACTTTTGGTAATATTTATCGCATTTTATGTATTTTTATTCTTTTTGTTGCATTTTATTCAAACAATCACAGAGTAAGAACAAACACTTGATGATTTCGTTATCATAGATTACACAATAGGATAGACGAAAAGTGTGTAAAGTTAAGTGTAATGACGATGATATGTGAATGTACCTTTATAACCTATTTTTATTTATCCATCATTATTATAAAAAAAATCGGTTTTTGCAAAAAAAAAATCGAAATATGAAATTGATATTATATATGATTTACAACTAAACCAGTCTAAATTAAAGTTAAAGTCTGTCCCGAGCCATTAGGCCCATCAGGCCGGAGCCGCTATCCCGGTTTCGGTGGCGTTAAGCGACTGAGAGTACATGGCTCTCCCCTGAATGGGACGCCGGTCCATCGCAGGGTTAACCCCTAGCATTTTGCTGGTACTCATTTATTTTTCAGCTGAGTGAACTGGAACAACGTGAAATAAAGTGTCTTGCTCAAGAGACACAGCACATCGCCCGGTCCAGGGATCGAACCCACGACCTTCGAATCAAAAGTCCAACGCGTTAACCACTAGGCCATGCGCTTCCTAGCTAAGTCTAAATAAACTACATGTAATTACATATACATGTGCCAGTTTTAATTTTACAGCACTAGGTCGTTTCGAAATAAAAATTCTTCATTAGTAGTGAAACCAATTTGTTTGTTTGTTTTTGTATTTTTAAGCATAAGTTTTATTACTTAACTTGTTGGAATTTTACAGCAATAGACGGTTGCTTCGCAGTTGATATGCTTTGTTATTTTTAAAATCTGGTTCATAATTTGATGACCCAGTAAAAATGACAGTCAATTCTTAAATATCTATCTAGTTTCAGAAGGGAAATACCAAATTACAAAAACTGCCTTAAAATCAGGAAAGCAATACAAACGTACTTATTTTCTTAATTTATGTTTAGCCCCTAAAAAGTAAATAATATAAGGATGTTCTGTAATTTTGTCATGTACCATTTTTTTAATTTAATTATAAAATACATTCAAAAAATGGTATATGACAATATGTCATATACCTATTTTTGTATATATTTTATGATTAAATTTAAAAATGGTATATGACAATTTTATTAAACCTTTGGTAGATGGAAATGTTTTGTACTTGCGTTTTTCTGTTATAATAATGTTTTTGTATCTAGTATGTGGCAGATAGAATAAAAACAAAACTTCATACCAAAATGAACGACAGAAAGAAAATACTTAAGTACTTAGTGCGCATGCTTGGTGAAAGAATAATCGCTACCTATTTCCATGTTCTAGTCAGACCGGGCCTGATTTCGAATCCCGACCTCCTACATACTTACGAGACACTCATCCACCGGAATGTTGTTTTTCAATTGGAATTTCAAGAATAAATGATTTTGTTGAGATAACAATGCACAGATACTTTATACATCATAAGCAGGTTCTATGGAAAGGTTCCATCTCTGAATTTGTTGAATATGTGCATTTTAAATTGTTTGGATCTAGTATCACTTTGCTATCAATCTACTTAGATTATATTTCATACTAGATCGATGGGACTGTTTGGTGTTTATGGTATATAAATTAATTTTATGTATAACATTTTAGAACAACGTGTGTATTTCCAGAAGGTTGTTGAACTCGAAGTTATTTATTAATTGTATTGCGTCATACGAATGGCGATCGGATTATATTTTTCGAACTGAAACCCCTTTCGACCTTTTTGTTTGGTTACATGGGAAAACAATTTTCATAAATCAATTTTTACGCCTTTTAAAAACAAATTATTTTGGGAGTTCTAAATTACATTTTTACATTAAAAAGTCGTAATTTTAATTTTGCTATGGTTATTAATGTGGATGCAGTGTTTGTGCTTAAAATTACGCGATGAGGTTTCACATTAAAGAATTATTTAGTATTGGTGTAATGACAATATTATGTAACTTTTTCACACAATCATGAATAAAGTATTTATAAATTATTTTTGTAAATAAGTAGGAAGTTTAAAGAATGGAACATGCATTCGATATGCATCATAAAAAATAATAGTTTGTAAAATATTTCCGTGGGAAATATTATCATGACAATGGCGCCTGGTAGTGTATTTCTATTTTTGCAATTCCTCCATCCGAAAAAAGGAAAAAAAACCAATTAAAACTCGAAAATAAAACTATTGACACTGCTGAAAAAAATCGTACAACCAATTTATCATTGAAGGTGTCAAATTGAAAGTAAAGATACCTCTAAAAATTAGGCACATTGTGGAAACTGTAGAAGCTTTGGCGCTTATTTCTGGAAGCAATCGAGCAAAAATGAAAACAAATATGTTTAGAGACACAAGATAACTTTGAATTAAATTTGGTGATTTTTTTTTTTTTTTTTTTTTTTTTTTTTTTTTTTTTTTGCTTTTGAAAAAGGCGGATTCAATTTATTATGTTTTTATTCAGTTTAATTAAAAAAGAAGTGAATGGGATAATACTAAATTCGCCAGGCGTCTAAATTAAAACAATCGTATTGCTAAAACGTACAAGGTCAAACAGGTTATATACGAAACTACGGCTCTTGGGAATCTAACATGTTTATCAACAGTTCTTTCATAAGAATAAAATATACAATAATTGTTCATGCAATTTTGTGAATCGGAATGAACCGCTTATAAAAGTACTCATCATTCACAAAAAAATAAGCAATTTTATCTCTTAATGAATAAACACATTTTTGTGTGGTTTTTAATCCCAGCTAATTCCCTTTTTATTGCAAAGCGTTTATTAAGTTTTCTTCTTCATTATAATAGTGTAAGATTTTCTCAAATCATTGTATAATTTACGAGTGAAAAGAAATATTCAAAGAGAAAGTATTGGAAATCGAAAGGAAATTACAGGGTCATTATATTGCGGTTATCTCGACCGCCCCCTTTCTTTCGAAATTGAGAATTATGACGCAACCATGCATATGGTATTTCTTAATTAAAAAGATTTACATTTAAGATTTGATTTATAAATCTGAATTGTCAAAGAAATTGCTGATTCAATCCTTCGTATTATTCATCAAAGAAGCAATAGAACGACTATTAAAAGGGGTCTGAATATAGTTATTGGGTTTATAATGGCTCAAACCATCTTTAATTAAGAAAATGATGTACTAAATTATTTAAAATTATGTAAAATAAAAAATAATTGCACCTGTCTATAAATAACAAAAATCCAATAAAAGTGGACCAATGAATTAGTGATCACAATATCTAAGTTAACAGAATATGTTTATGTAAGATATAAATCAAATTGTCGTGGTCTTTGCAAAAGATGTGTTCTTACTAATAAGAGCCGCTTTAATGAAATCCTGTAAGGTAGACCTAGTTCATTGTAGATACCCAAGTCTGATTTTTCCATGTCAATTACGAGATTATGAAGTTGATAAAGGTAGAAATGCTCCAGTACAGATTTGTCGAAAATTGACACTGAGCTAACGAAAAAAAGTCGACGCTCGGCTGGTCGAGTGACCAAGAAATGTATAGCTAGTGACCGAAAAACTGCAAAGAGATGATTAAATAGCAGCTGATGAAAAATCTAACGAGGGGCAAAGATGACCTACCGATTCGTCAATAATTCGTTAGCTTCGTGTTAAACTTTCGACTGGTCTGTACTGTACCTTTAAATCAATGCTTCTTTGATGGTCAGCACGGTGCAAGGAAGAACCAATTGTTCCCATTTATTCGGTATAACTTACCATATTGCTGATAACGATTTAATATTAGTGTAAACAATATTTTATTAATTTAAGCAAGTATCACATATTACAAAAGTCACAATAATTAGGATTCTGGAACAAGAGTTCAACTCTTATATTAACCAGTTTCCTACAAAGTAGATGATTACACGAGTGAAGAAGTTACTATGTACATCAACAACTTAATAATAATAACAATAATTATAATAATAATAATAATAATAATAATAATGTGTTGGTGGGTGTGTACTAATCATATATAACAATGCAAAAAAAAAAATTATGGTGGTGTATTTCGCTTGAATCATGAACATAAAATAAAATTGGGGTTTAGTTGAATGAGTGAATTGGGACTAACAACTCCGTTTTTTCTAGGTTACTTTTTCTGATATTTGTACCTATATTGGGGGGGGGGGGGAGGGGGGTAAGTAGCTAAACGTTCTAAAGTACATGCTTACGGTTCGGAACGCCTTTAAACCGTAGGTTTGATTTCACTCGGGAACCCTAGGTTCGAATGATTCAATCCCAACTAGGAACAGATCGTGGTATGATAAAGTTTGTTGGTTTGCTTGCCAGAGGTCGGTAGATTTCTCCGAACATTTCTGTTTCTTCTGCCATCACTAACCGACTCGATTTAATATAAGAATTACAGTTTATTCCGTTTTTAATTTTACAGTACTAGACGGCCGTTTCGGAATACAAGTGTTGGACCAAAATTAAAACAAAACTTCTTTCCAAAAGAAGCTTTACCGAAAGTACCAAAATAAATGTTTACTAGGGCGTAAAACTCAATTACTCTCCTTCTATCCTGTTCATTTATTTTGTCTTTTACAAGAACCCGTCATATACCATTTTTATACCCTCCGAAAACTAGTTTTAGGAACACACATATATATATATATAGGAATCACCATTTCCGTCCGTCCGTCCGTGTAAAATCGTGTCCGGGCTATATCTTATAATTGCTTTGGACGACTGTCATACAACTTCATATGAATAATATTCACTAGTCCAAAGGTGTGTCATGACCTTGAACAAAGGTCATACCAGAAAGGTCAAGGTCCCGGAGAACAGTACACATTAGACCCTTGTTGTGGGCGGGATGGTTATTTGGCTCTCAAGATAAGTTCTAGTTTATTTTTATCTTTTATCTAATATGACAATACTAGAATTATCTTGAATGTCTGCCTTCGCAAATTGAATACGTCATGGCATTGAGCACAGAAAAAATGAATGCGATTCCACGGGGAATTCTATAACAAGTAGCCATTCAGATTTTGTCTTAAACAATATATATATGCTTGTATTTGCTAAAACAATGTCCCAAACATTTCATTCTGTAGTTTCTCGGTAGCTTTTTAAGGGTCTCGGTGGCCAAGTTGTCTTTAGCGCTTACAGTTCACAAAGCCTCTCACAACCAAGGCTGGATCTTACTCGAGATAGAAGTTTGTCAGTTTCCTTGCTGAAAGGCGCCACTCTATTCCCCACCAGTCATGGCATTGAGCTCAGAAAATAATTGTTTTGATTCCACGAGCAATTCTCTGACACGCAGACAAACAAATTAATAGTATATGTTTGTGTTTGCTATTACAATGTTCCAGACATTTCGTTCATTCTTAGACTCAATGGTTGTATCTTCTGTCTGGATTATTTTTAATGTGAAAACTGGCACAGACCCAGGAAGAAAAACTCGCGTTATGACATTAAGAAATAACTTGTGAAACATAATGAATTCATGAACAATATGTATACAGTCAAACCTGTCTATAAAGGCCACCAAAGGGAACCAGTTAAAGTGGCCTTTATGGACAGGTGGTCTTAATATACAGGTTCAAATAATATGAATAAAGAACAATTGGGATAAAATTCTATTGGCCTTTACAGGTAGGTGGTCCTTATATAGAGGTGGCCTTTATGGCAGGTTGGACTCTACTTATATACAGTAACAATAGAATCATAAGCCTTCCTGTAGTATTTGAAGGTCTCGGTGACGGAGTGGTCTCTAGCGCTTATAGTTCACAGCGCCTCTTACCACCGAGGTTTGAATCCAACTCGAAACAGATTCTAGTATGTAAAAGTTTGTTAATTTTCTTGCTGAATGGCACTCCTGTATCGCCCAACAGTCACGACAATGACAACAGAAAAAACTGGGTGCGATTCCACGGGAAATTCTATGACGCGTAAACATGTAGATTTAGTATGTTTGTGTTTGCTATAACAAGGTTCAAGAAATTTCATTCACACTTCAGAAAGACTCAATGGTTCTATCTTCGTTCTAAATTAAATTTTAATATGAAATCTGACACAGACATGGAAAGAAGAAGATCACGCTATTACATATAAACAATAACTTATGAAGCATAATGGATTTATGAACAATATCTAACCTTCTATACAGTAATATTATCACAATACTTTCTGTAGAATTGGGCGGTATTGGTGACCGAGCTGGTCTGTAGCGCTTACAGTTCACAGCCTGTCACTTCCTAGGTTCGAATCTCACTCTAAGGGACAGATCCTAGTGTGAGTTTGCCAGTTGGCTTGCCGGAGGTCGATGGCTTTCTTCGGGAACTCCGATTTCCTTTACCATTCCTGTGCTGGCCGTCTCGATAAAAGTGAAAGACCGGCGCGTAAATTCAATAACTCTACTCGTATTTCGTACCCTGTATTGTATTTTACACACATTAGTCACGTTATATTTTTATCATTAAATACGTTCGAAAAATTGTATATGGCAATTGAGACCAGCATTGTCGACAATGTCTGTATTCGCAAATCAAATAAGTCACGACATTGGACACGGGAAAAATGGTTGCTATTCCATGGGGAATTCTATGTCACGTAGACATGCATATTTTGCGTTAAATAATATATATGTTTGTATTATCTAAAACAATGTTCCAAACATTTTATTTACGCCCAGACTCAATGGTTGTATCTACTTTCACAATTAATATTTATGTGTAATCTGACACAGACACAGGAAGAATTGCGTAGTGACTTTAAGAATAATTTATAAAGCATAACACGTGACCAGTTATAGTTAAGTTGTAGCAGTTGAGGGTTGTCGAACCCTTATATGTAGTAATTACGCTATATGTAGTAACGCCGTTATATGTAGTAAGAAATGTACGTCAAATGTAGTAAGGACACGTTATATGTAGTAAAACTCTCCGTTATATGTAGTAAGGACACGTTATATGTAGTAACATTTTTGTACGTTATATGTAGTAACTGCTAGGTCACGTTATATGTAGCAACATTTTTGTACGCTATATGTAGTAACTTAATTAATAAATGTCCCTTAAATGTTCAAAATGTTAATAGATTGGACTTTACAGAAAATTGAAAAAGAAAATTTGGTTGGGTTAATTGATAAACCGACAGACAGACGGAAGACGGACATTCAGGCCCAATAATATAAAATTGTCTAATTGTTGATGTTTTTCTTCATATCGGATTACTGAATTGACACAAATGTCGTAGGAGCTGCAAACGTTTGCGCCGTCAGCGGAGTATGGTGTCATAATAATAATAATAATAATAATAATAATAATAATAATAATAATAATAATAATTCTTATTTATTATTTTTCACAACACATTTTAAACAAAATATAATATGAAACACTTAAAGAATTTTAAACTCTTGGGTTACCTAAAGTCGGCGATAGGGGGAAGTTAAAGTAGTTTTCGGATGATAACTTTAACAGTTACAGGCATTTCAAAAAAAAAAATGCATGTACATTGTTTCAAGATATTGGTTGGGGTTACTCATAGGGTCCGTTGGTCAACAGTCGGGTCATCACGACAGAACAATTTCAATTATGATACAGATCCCCGGAATACATATACATGTACTTGTGCATCGAACCCCGTCTACAGGTTTGGAACAAATGTTTTGAATCTATGAAAGAAGGTGTTTTACTTATGACTAGAGGATGCTGTGTACATATTCTCCAGATAAAAACCTAACAAAATGGCTGTCTGGAATATATATGGACGTTTACATGTTCAATGTCAGTTGTTTTTCTACAAAAAATAAATACATCCAATACATATATTCTAGGGACCTGTATTTTCCTAATTGCAACTGTTTTGTCACCGGCAGTATGACATCAAATTATGGGTTCACTACTGGAGTTTATTTAAACAAAATCACCACAAGTACATTGCACAATGTATGTGGAGGCACTTGGATAAATGGTTCGGTGGGTTCGCGTCCCAGTATAACTTCGTGTTATGCCTTTATAATGTCACATTGTTCGACTCTATCTAGCTGCACATGCAATGTGATGGACTAGTTAACACCCAATCCAAATAGAACATTGTACTCCTATACGCATTTAAGCCATTGAAAGCAGGATAAACACTAGCCTGGAGAGCCTATAGACTCAGGGTGGACTATAATTCATGCACCCATATGCATATTCCCTATCGCTTCGACACAATAATTTTAGCGTCATGCACATATTTCATTACATTATGAAGGTTAAATGCTACTTTCTATTCATTAAAATTTAAACATTTAGAAAACTGGTGCTGCAACATTCCACATCAGAATATCTTCAAAATAAAGACTTAAAACCCTAGAGAAGACACATATAACATCAGAATTTGTCACTGACCTAAAAGGAATCCCAACCTGGATCTTGTAACATGCAAAGTCATTTTGAAAAATTTCTGTAACAGTTAAAGTTATCATCCGGAAACCACTTTGACGTCGCCCGTCCCAAATTCTTCAGGTGTATAATGTTGTTTTTTGTTTAAAATGTGTTGCAAAAATAATAAATACAGAATCTGATTATTATTATGGCACAATACTCCCCTGACGACGCAAAAATTTCGGCGCCTATGATGTTTGAAGTCAATTAAATGGTCAGGCACGAAAAAAATTAATAAATCAACAATTAGATAACTACATGTATTTATTATTGGGCCTGAATATCCGTCTTTGGTCTGTCTGTCGGTTTATCAATTCACCCAACCAAATTTTCTTTTTCAATTTTCTGGTAAAGTCCAATCTATTAACATTTTGAACATTTAAGGGACATTTATTAAGTTACTACATATAGCGTACAAAAATGTTGCTACATATAACGTGACCTAGCAGTTACTACATATAACGTACAAAAATGTTACTACATATAACGTGTCCTTACTACATATGACGGAGAGTTTTACTACATATAGCGGCGTTACTACATATAGCGTAGTTACTACATATAAGGGTTCGACAAGGGTCTCAGTGGGCGAGTGGTCTTTTGCGCTTACAGTTTACAGCGCCTCTCGCTGCCCAGGTTCAAATCTCACTCAGGACAGGTCCTAGTATGTGAAAGTTTGTCAGTTTGTCAGGGCACTACTGTATCTCCCACCAGTCATGACATTGAACACAGAAAATAATAGTTGCTATTCCATCGGAAATTCTATGACGCGTAGGCATGCATGCAGATTTTGCCTTGAATAATATATAATAATGTTTGTATTTGCTAAAACAATGTCCCAGACATAGACCCCGTGATCGTATCTACTTTCTAAATTAATTTTTAATGTGAAAACTGACACAGACAGAGGAAGAAAAAATCACGATATGACATAAATAATAAGTTGTAAAACATAATGGATTAAACTAATACAGTACAGTCCTGTCGAAGGTTTAATGAGGATATAAACCAAATTTGCGATTTGGGCGTTACCTTGACCAGTCACTAACAGTAAACATGTACACACCTCAAACAAGACCACAATATGACCCAATTAAATGTTTCATTGTCCTAGAATATTGAATGTCCAATACCCAAAACTACCAAATTACGAAATATATCTCAGGTTTTGAATTTTTTTATATTCAAAACATAATATTCTAGGACAAAGGAGACAGACTATGGTCTCCTTAGAGCTTTGTATACCATATTTGGATGATCAAAATGATGCTCAAATCGCCATTACGGTTCATTTCCCCACAACACTAAACTAACGAAATGGAGAAGGTTGTTGCTTACCCTTCCGGAGCACCCGGTCTCACTTCCCTGGTGAAAGTTCGCGTGTCTAACCTAACTTGTCAGTTCTAAAGTTTTTACTTTGTTTCTGGATTGTGATTCGGACATGGATTAGTATGCTTGTTTTTGATTGTTGCCGAGTGGCCAAAATATGGACACTGGGTGAAGAAATAGATAACAGCTGCCGAAAAGCTGTCGAGATATCGCTCATGAAAGGTTCGATTCGGCTCAAATTCGTTCGCTTAGTGTTAAACTTTTGACGTGTCTATACTTCACAATCCGGAAAAAAAATTATGATAGATTGGATTACCAAGCAAAATCAGTCAATATGTCTCCTGAGAGTAGCGAAACATTATATGAACATTGGAAAACCAATACTTACAAGTGACAAATGTGGCAGTAAGTTACACAGCAATGCATGGTATCATATACATCAACATGATAATGATAAATGAGATCATGAATTATGTAAACCAATAATGCCAAAGAATTTGAAAAAAAAACACATAAAAAACTTTGCACATTAGCAAACTGCAAATAAATGGAAATCTGATAATTGCTACAGGTATGGAGCTGAGTAATGATGTTTAACAGCCCAGGTCCCGGTTTCACAATCATTCCTTAGCTAAGATTTTTCTTAACTTAAATTTAGCCATTTTTGGAGATCCCTCTTTGGAAATACTGATGAATATTTTTGTAAAAACTAGATGCTAATATTTTAATCTAGCAGTGATCATTAAAATGACACCTTAATTTCCTAATATCTTCAAAATTAACAAAATTATAAAGTTTTGAAATTTTGCAAGATTTAAGTTAAGGATAATCTTAGCTAAGGAATGATTGTGAAACCGGGGCCAGTCATGATTGTTTCTTTTATGGAGGCATTCAGTTCTTGGATGGTGGAATAGAGTGGGGATAATGGTGTTTAACGCCTTATCCAATCTTTTCACTTATATTGAGTTGCTCAGTTTGGGGATGGTTTAGCGGAATGGAGTCATGGTGTTTCACGGTCAAGTCAAGATTCTTTCACTAGCATGTATATCAAGACGGACAAGGAAACCGGAGTGCCGTGAAAACTACCGTCTCGTCAGCAAAAGAACCGAACATAAGAATCTGTACCGAGTGGATTCGAACCTAAGCATCCTAGGCAATAAGCACTGGATTTTAAGCGCGCGCTTTAGACCACCCACCCACCAGGGTCTCTAGCGATCCTTTGTTCAATTTGTACCACGCAAACAGCTATGCTGACATCTAACCTACTCTCACATTTTTTAACTTCATTGTAACACAATCTTTGCTTCCCAACATTCGATCTAGAAAAAGTGGCAAACCTATTTGACACAACCATAAATATTTGATCACGAAGTAAAAGATGTACCACGGCCTTAATTCTTTTCCCATTTCCGCTAGACTCCCATTGGTTGAATATTTGAGTTGCTAGATATCATTGGTTGAATGCTTGATTACTTGATTTTTTTCATAATACATTCACATCATTGATTATGAAAAGCATCATTCAAAGAAATCCAGGAAATCAATTTCAAATGTCCTGAAGGCTGAATGGGTTTTGTTTATCCTCAGTACATTATTGTTTAAGTATTTAAATGGAAATGCAATAGAGTGGCGTGATTGGGGTTACGCCTAAGTCAATATTTTTTTCATTTTCATGTATATCGAAGTGAGGTTCATGGGTGGTGGAGGAAATGGGATTGCTACATTAAAAAAAGAACAAAAAAAAAAAAAAAAAAACAACTACAATTTGGCAAGCGAACTGGAATCATTTTTTCACACTAGTGTCATGTGCTACTTTTGAATTTTTATGAAATAATACATTCAAAAGTAGCACATGCCACTAGGATCCATATACTTGAGCAACGGAATGAGACTAGGTGTTCCGGAACAGTAGGCGTCTCCTGTCTAGCTATACCTGCCCTGTTTTCCCCTACTGATCATGAAATTCACATCTTTTTTTTAGTTTGCCAGTTATCCATGTTTTTACTTTAGTTTTTATGATTTTGATTTAAGGATTATGATTAAGACATGGATCAGCATGTCTGTGATTGATTGTTTCTCTATTACTGTTCGTTTGTGGGCTCGCTCCGTAAGTGGGGAGTCGTGGGTTCGAACCCCGGCCTGGTCTGACCTAAGACTTAAAAGTGGGTAGTGACTTTCGCCAAGCACTCGGCATTACAAAATGAAAGTCACGGTTCTTTTGGATGGGAACTTAAATAAACGAGGTCCCATGTCTTGGTATGCTTTGCACGATAAAGAACCCTGCTGTATAAAGCCATCAACGCAACGCACAGGCAAAATTTCTGCACCTTCGCCTATAGCTGGCGAAGTCTCGATATAAGTGAAATATTCTTGACTGGGACGTTAAACACCACTACTCAACTCAACTCACTCGTTTTTGGGCTTTCAATAATTAAAAACTGATTTTCAGTCTGCAATAATGTGACCAGTTTAAAACATGTATAATTATTTATTGATGATAGGGTATATATGTAAACACGTTTCTTATATAAGGTAAACAACACTGACCTGTCCGCTTGAACTTTGATTTAAATATTCGTTATGGACGAGTTGATTTAAGAATAGGGACCGCGCGTGTAAACTTCGTGACAAAACGTGACAAAAAGCAGGCGTAGAATGAATGTACCAATACCATTGTATTCCATAATAATTAATTTTGCAATGTCAATTAATATTTTAATATATCCTTTTCCCTTAGTACAAAAACACTATTCATGTTCTCTCATGCGCATGAACAACAATTTCAACTTATTAATTAATTCAAGCCCCGTGTAAGTAACCTAAGACCTATGTACCCAATCCCTTATAATTATAATGATTACATTCGGATGTAGTTTGTATGTTTAATAATTGAAAAATATCATGGAAATTCAATATTAATGACACGATACTAAATCCTATTGTATTCATTAGTGTCATCGTGCGTTCAGCGTCAATGATGACCGATTTCTGCGCAAAAATGGCTGCTTAAGTTTAATATAAAATCAATTTCTTTTGTTTGAGTTCGTTAATTTACAAATTACCCTACATATAATAAATTTAATTTTGACAGTTTGATTTATCGTTCGTGAATATACGTATAGATTGCTGAGGAAGCAGATTTGTGTTCACGCGTCTCATCTCTTTTTTGTGACACTCCTACTACCAAATGCAAATAATATGTAATTGATATTGATGTGAACATAATTGCTTCAAAAATTATTATCATGTTACATATATTAGACCAATGTCATACTTTTTTAAAGTATTGGAAAATATTAAGTGTTTCGAGCACAGTTCTTTTCCTTATTTCTATCAAAATACTTTATTTAATCTTCTTCAGTTTTTTTAATTTGCTGAATTGATTTTGTAATAGGGCTCACATTCTTAGTACAGTAGTATATATATATATATAAATATATATATATATATGGATATTTTCTGGTGAAATGTGTTAGAGGTAAGGCCTTCCAATGTAGACCCAGTTAAAAAAAAGGTTCTTTTATAGAGGTATCAAACCTACATGCATTATTACTTTACAGTAACCGTTTCTTTATGCTTAGTTTCGTATACATGTATATATATATATATATACGAAAACAATTGTGACTTATCATTAAAACTGAAAACTTAATATGCTTTAGCTAGTAGACAAGGTGTGTTTGCAGGTTGGTATGGTTTAGGTGGTTAAATATGCTTGTGGTCAGCAAGCTGTTTCTTCTAATCTCGTGAATGCAAGAAAGGGAAACATCGGTGTCTTTTTGTTTCGTATATTCTTGCAAATAAACCCTTATACAGCGTCATTTAATTGTAACTAGTTGCAACTCGAAAAAAATCCGAGAAAAAAATTAGAATTGCGAAAATGTCGTTATAATGTGTTCCCCATTTAATTAATTTGTTTTCGTACTTATGAATCTATCGACAATCGACAAAGAAAATTTAATTCGGCGTCAAATGTATATCTTCTTTCCAGCCTTTTCAGTGCAAAAAGATGGCATTTTTTACATCGGTGTAATAATGATTATATCTTTAAATTAAAAATTAATGATAATTCAAATAATCATTCGAGTGAAGAATGAAATCGACTCAATTAATAGCACCATAATTGCAACTCTCAACGATTAAAACCAGCTAATTACTGCAAAATATACATGTATGACACAATATCCTAATTTCTTTCAATAGATACAGTTGAATAATAATGCCAATTGATTCGTTGCATTTGTCTCACATTGTACAGTTAGTTGCGCTTGATACTAATGTACAGTACAGACCTGTCGAAAGTTTAACACCAAGCTAACAAAAAAGGAGTTGTCTGTCGAGTGACTGAGATACAGACATGAACTTACTTAGTCCTCTTCGTCCGTATGTACACATAAGGCCACCACCAGCTCTCGCCACAAATGTCTGTCCTTTGCCTTTTTCTCTGCTTCCTTTCACTCCATCCCTATCTCTTTCTGGTCTTTCTCTACTGTCCGCCTTCATTTTTCCTTTGGTCTTCTCCGCTTCCTCTTCCCATCTGGTGTCCATTTTAGTGAGACTCTGGTGGTACTGTTGTCGTCTTGTCTCATCACATGTCCAATCCACTGCCATCTACGTTGTTTTTTTTCTTCTGGACACAGATTTCATGTAGCCTCTTGTTATTTATTTTTCTTGGCCAGTAGATCTTATTTACCTTTCTGAAGCCGGCATGTAGTGGCAGAAAAATGGCGAAAGAGAGATGGCTGTTGTAGATATATATATATAGCTTACAAGGGACCGAAATGAGCTGACGATTAGGCACTAGCTCGTTAGATTAATGTTAAACTTTCGACATGTCTATACTGTAGTTGCGCTTGATATCTGTTTTTAATGCACAGTACAGACCTGTCGAAATATTTACATTAAGATAACGAATTAATGCCGAATCTATAGTCCGTCTCGGCCCCTCAGTGTCAGCTATAACTTTTCTTCAGCTGATTCCTAGCTACCGGCAGCTTATCAGCAACTTGGTATCCATACCAATGCAATTTAGCAGCCAAGTTCGGCTTGCTTTCATAAACTCAGGTCTGTAGAGTACAAACTGTATATTCCATAAAATATTATTTTGTTTTTTCCTTGCATATGATTTGCTTTTCTTATTTTATGGTATATCGCTAGTTGCGTATAATGTTTGTTGCCACTATAAAAATGTATATTTCATAGAATATTGTTATTTAATGCAATAAAATGTCCTAATGATTCTTTGCGTATGTTTTGCTAATCCCATTTCACGTTTGACTATAAATGTATATTTCACAGAATATTGTAAGATGTTGCATTTTTTCTTTGTGGTACATGTTTTGGTATTACCATTTCACGTTTGACAGTGTGTTGCGCTTTATGCCTGTTATTACTATGAAATGTATATTTCAAAGAATATTGTTTTATGGTGCTATCAATGTTGCATTTTTCACTGTATTCATTTTTCTAATCCAATTTCATGGCGCACAGTTAGTTGCGCTTCATGCATATGCCTGTTATCTACTATAAATATATATAAATAATAAAAATAATGTCATGAAACAATATATAAATAGTGCCGAATATGGAGAATTTCATTATCAGCCAAGGCAGGTAAAGTTCCCAAAGGGAGACAATCCTCCATATTCCCCCCATCAAGGGCACTGTTTTCTTTACTATAGCGTGAAAGGCGTTCACATTTACCCTTTTTCTAAAATGTCTGTTAAATGCATTAAATTGCATAAAAATGTCTAGGTGTTCCGAATCACCCTTGGGTGAACATTGCAATGTGCCATGGCGTTGATTTCAATAACTTGAAATGTTCTAATTTCTCCTCTCCAATTATGATAAGTTATAACTCATTCTTTCATGAATAATTTATAAAAAAATAAAAATTTGAAAATAGCCAGGAACACAAAGCAACAAAACAGCATACATATGAACGAACTGAAAAGGAACAAAACAAAAAGGTTTTAAACAATGGGGTCAGCAAGACGTGTAAACATGTGCTAACACTAAATCATTCGTTGTTTAAATGGTTATGGTTCAAATTATTGTAATTCAAAGTTTAAATGTATAAAAAATGAATTTAATTTGAATGAAATCATAATATTTTATTCTTTTTTTCAAATTCTTACAATGTTCATCATTTACATACAGGTGGAAAAATGTATGTTAAAATGAGTCATTGTTACTATTCTATTTTATCCGATTGCCTCTCACAATAAATGGGGATTCGTATGAATATGAATCGTTTTTTGGACAGTTAAATTTAGAATATTTTGACGTCACATTTTTATTTGATCACATGAAAAGATTAACATTGATAAAAAATTGGCATATACCATACATTTGTACATTTTATTCCTTTTATTTAAGACTAAGTATATTTTCACATATAAATTCTGCTGATCTTGCTGATGTATTACCAATTTGTACATTAAAATGTTCACAAATCAATTGTTTTTTGCCTAAAAATTGCCGATCTTGAAAAACTAGAAGGTTGCCACAGACACTCTATATCCCAGCCGCTCGGCAGACGATCTTCAACTCCCTTGGGTTTGCTCAGTGTAAGGTTTACGTCAGGTCCGAACTGTATGTATCGGAACATAAATTATGTATATTTAGCAAATATTTTCAATTCAATTGGCTATTGGTGATGCTGAAATGATTAATGACAATCATAATTTTAAATAGTGCAAATAAAATCTATATGGCCTCTGAAATGTTGGAATTTCTCTTTCATCATGTACGTTCAACTTTTTTGTTTCTGTTTGCTTTCAATCAACAACATTTTCAACTCAAAGTAATACTTGTTTTTTTCATGTTTCTTTTTTGTATACATGTCACAGCTGTTTTTCGTTTTACATTGACCATATCTAATGAACAACATCCGTCCAGGGGTGGCATTGTAAACGCTGACAAGTTTTTGTCTAGTATGACACGGGGTCAAAGGTTTTGCTTTTCCGTTTTTCATTGACCATATTGAATAAACAACATCGGTCCAGGGGTGGTATTGTGAGTGCAACAATTATAATTTCTACTGACACACGGGGTAATAAATAAAATATTCAATTGGTAAACAACATGTTTATTGACAAATAAAATATAAAATAAGCAGTAAATACACTACAGACGTGTCCAAAGTTGAACATTGACCTTACTGAAAAGGAACTCTGTCTGTCTGTCGATTGACAAAGATATTGATAGCTAGAGGCAGAAAGATCGATGCACAGTCAAACCTGTTGATAAAGGCTACCCAAAAGAACCAGTAAAAGTGGTCTTTATAGACAGGTTGTCTTTATATACAGGTTCAAATAATATGAATAAATAACAATTGGTATACAATTCTACTGGCCTCTAAAAGCAGGTGGCCCAGGTGACCTTTAAGGCAAATTGGACTGTATATAGCAGTTGCCAAGTACAGCAACCGAAAGGCCAAGATAAGCTGTAGAATTGACATTTAATCGTAAGCTCAGTGTTAAAATTTGGACAGGGCTGTGCCATAAATTATATCAATTAATTGGTATGGTTTTTTGTAACCTTACACAAGGCTCTAGGTGGTACTTGATTTTCTTGTTATTAATTTGAAAATCAAAGTTCATTTCACATGGAAAGTCGTGATAAAAGAAGTGTATCCGGGTGACTGGTTTACCCGATTTGGGTTATTGAGCCAATTAGAATAATCACTTAAGCCGTTCTTACTTTCCATGTAAGTGAAACAATCATACTTACTCACGACTTGATACAGAAAAACAATATCAAAATATAAGTAACGTATAGTACAGGCTTGTCGAAAGTTTAACACATATCTAACGAATTAGTGCCGAATCAATAGCCTTCCTATATAGCTAAATTCCAACAGCTTTTCAACAGGTGCTATAATTTTTTCAGCGGCTTTTCAGCCTCGTTTTCTCTATATCTCGGCCACTCGACATCCGAGGTTCGACTCCTTTTCGTTCGCTTGGTGTCGAACTTTTGACAGGTCTGTATTGTAATAATAAGAAGGCACTAACATGGTTCATTGGCTTTATCAATCAAAACAGCCTCATTGTGTTCTGAAGTTGATTATTTGAAATTCAAAACATTGACGTTATACCATTATGTACTTTCTATTTCTTACAACCAATAATTAGAGTTTTACTAGTTTTATGGCTTTAGTTCTTTCATTTCTGAAAGAACAAGAGAACTGATGTCGTGAGGCTTGTGAATAAATATATCTAAGAGTGGGATGGTAATGACGCACATCACTGGATGACATGCCCCATGCTCTGTTCAAAACATGTCATCTTTATTTAATATTTGAACCATTTATCTTGGTTTCTACGGGATTGTTTAATATAGTGTGCTTTGTTATGTTTTGGTGGCTCTTGCATTTGAAAAGGTGTAACCAAGCATACCAATTTGACCAATACAATATCCCACACAACCGGGTGTCATGCCCTTGCTCATCTAAAATCAATCGTCCCGCTAGATACATGTACGACAAATCCTGAACTTGTTGAATTCGTTAATATATTTTGTTGTTATGTGTGTGTCTTTTGCCGTTACAAAGGTGTAAAACCGAACACAGCTATTGACCATTATATAACGCACACGACTGACATGTGTAAAATCAGTCGTCCCGTTAAATACTTCGTGGTCTTTTGGTCTGATATTTCATTTGATAGTGTAATATATTTCTTGTACTTTTTTGCGACTTTTGCAATTATAAGGTACAACCAAACTTTTAAATTTGAGTACAGCCAAACGTGTCTATAAAGGCGACCCAAGGGAACTAGTAAAATTGGCTTTCATGGGCAGGTAGCCTTTATATACATGTTCATATAATATGCATAAAGAAAAATTAAGAAACAATTCGACTGGCCTTTATAAGCAGGTGATCCCTATATAGATGTGACCTTTAAGGCAGGTTGGACTGTATTTAACAATACATACAACTGGGTGTCGTTTTCAAAATCAGTCGTTTAAATAACTATTGCTGTTCTTTTCTGTCCTACATAAATGACAAAGCTGAAGTTAACATGTCAGGTATTGAAAATGACGATTTAAAAAAGGAAGGGAGAAATGTGGCGTACTAGACTTGATAATTGACCAAGTAGCTCGCTCGATCATGCAATCGTCCCAATACTACATATTGTATCAAGGTCAAACTCTATGACATCGCTCATTTATTTTGACAAACAAATCAGATGTCATTTAAGGTCACATTGATGACGAAGACAGCGTTGGGTAAATGTTTAGTTTTCAACTTAACTTTTTAATTTGGGATCAAAGCCTGTTTTACAAGCGTAAAACAAACACGCCAATAGGATTTGTGAATGTTTAATGAAAAACATCATCGTAGTCATATCAAAATAGTCTAAATAACTGATTGTACAGTCTATATATTTTGACTCTAAAGTGCACAACTCATGATCAAACGCACTCAGTTGTCCAATTATACAGTTGTTGTATATCTTAAGTGCTATAAGGATACTTTATTTTAGACGTCTTAAAATTATTTTACCGAATTCATTCTTCACAAGTTTCTTTTATATCAGATCAGTTTTCTCATCTTTTGTATCCGTATTTAAATACACATGTAAATAAATAAATAAATAAATAAATAAATAAATAAATAAATAAATAAATAAATAAATAAATGTTATACCAGTTTTAATTTTACAGCACTAGACGGTCGTTTAGAAATACGATTCTTCATAAGTGGTGCTTGAACCGAAATTGTGAAACCAAAATGTTTTTCATTCAAGATGTTGAAAAGACTAAAATTTATTTTTTCAAATTTTGTTAAGGAAATATTAAGCATTTGGGATTATACCTTAGTTTTTGAGGAATTTAAGATTTAAATAAATAAATGAATAAATAGTAATAACAAATATTTATATGCTGCCTGATTAACATAATTTTACTTTTCCGACGGTAGACAACAAAGAATATGCGTTTTCAAATACAAGAGATCAGAAAGCAATTCATCTATAGGAAAAACTTGTTTTCATGTTGGTTCCTAGGCCTACATCCTTATGTGCTAGTTCTTGGACAACTTTGACCATAAACTAAACACAAAAGAATAAGTGACCTTCCCGTGTATATATGAATATAAAATAAATTAAGCACAAGTCCGATCAGAATCTGTTTTCTTTCTTTTTCTTTGAAAGAGTACAAATGTAAATAATTTTGAAATTACTCTTTTTCTTAAGAAACTTGTTTTTATGATCTATGCATATAAAATTCATGGAGAAAAAACATAAGAAGAAAAAAAAATCAAGTTTTAACTAGAAAGCAATATAAGTAAATTATCTTTAAGAAATTAAAATGCAGAGACCCCCATCATCATAAAAACGCACATAGGTGATATGAGAGATGAGTATACTATGGCTGTTTATATTGGAAGTTTATTAAATGTATTGGATGTCCTTTAATGAAAGGTGTGGGGTGATTAAACTCATTAATTATCCGAACTGGACAGATGTATAGTACATGAATAATTAAAGGTTTAGGGTGTTACTCAGGGGTCATTCATTAGACCCTGCACAAATTTTAATATTTGCATGCGAAGTGGTTTGTGGTCGTTAAAAGAAGCACGCTCTCTGATTTGTGTTTTGTGTTTCGTGACAATAAAGTTTCTAATGCTTTGTTGTTTGGTTATGATTTGTTTAAACTCAGGTAAACACTAAAATTTAATTTAATTCACAAATAAAGTCTTGTCGTTAAAATATTTTTTTTTGCGGGATTGTCGTTTAGATTTTTTCAAATCAAAGAAAAAATATGGTAAATAATGATTTGTCCTTGCTTCTATTTGGTCCTTTTTCAAAACATTAAAGAAGGTGTTCAAAGAATACTTATCCCCCAGCAGTGGTGAACATCAGTAAATTCAATAAAAAGTGAAACTAAACATTTTTCAGGAAAAACCTGATAAATGAGTTCTTTTTTCCATTTTTAAAATTTCAACAAAAATCGGAACATAAATAAAGCAAATATGTTTTTGCTATTATATAAACGGCGACCATCTTGGATATGCTATAAGGGCGTCGAGCAATCCCATACCACTCATCGCCACAATAAAACTGGCCAAGTTTCAGCTCATTCGGATGTACGGTTTTCTTTAAAATGCATGGAAACCAAATATCACACACACACACACACACACACACACACACACACACACACAGCGGTATTACTATATCCCCCTCTGGCCTCAGACGGGGGATAGTAAAAACTGTAAATCCACTTGACTGCAAGCGCCTAAGTAGCCGAAAAATCTAAAACCAAACACAGTGCATCTCACCGCCTAGACTCGAATCCCAATCTGGATTCTAGGTTCTAGCGCAAGAAAGATTGTCAGATCGCAATCCAAAGGACTTTGATTTTCTCAAGACACTTCGGTATTATCTCTTCTATAATTTTTGTAATGACTGCCTCGCTATAATTGAATGAATCTTGATTGCGGCGTAAAACTCCCATTACCCCACAACACTCCGTATAACCCATTTCATGCAATAGCCGTGGACATGGTAAAAGACCATGAAAATTTTGTATCTTGGACTTAGTAAAGCGAGTACAATGTCCTGGGTGAGTGGGGGTAAAGATGACACTTTTGACCGGCTTAGGTTAAGTTGATTAAAACTGCCTAATTTGCTAATTTTAACATAGATTTATTTTGGCGCCATATATATTTTGTTATTATTTGTTTCCAATCCGGAATATTGTTTGAAAGTACCAAATTCAAAAATCAAAATAAAAACATTTATGGATCAATAACTCGGTTTTTACTAAGACGTAATCAGATAATGCTTTTAGGTAAATCTAAATTAACTTATTTACTTATTTATTTCCGATCAAAAACCCGCAGAACCCGCTAGAAATTTATTTATACAGTATAGGCATGTCGAAAGTTTAATATTTAGCTCACGAACAAAAGTCGAATCCCGGGTGCCTAGTATTCGGCCGGGGCCGAAAAAGCTGCCGAGAGATAGATAGCAGCTTCCAAAAATCTATAGAAAAGATGTAAAGATATAGCTAACGAGGGATCGAAATGAGCTGCCGATTCGGCACTAATTCGTTAAATGATTGTTAAACTTTCGACAGGTCTGTGCTGTGTATATATTTGGATTTGCCAAGTAATCGGTCTTTGTCGCAATCTATTTAAACGCTTAATGGTATGAAATGAACTTACAAATTAACAAAATAGTACCTGTAATCCGAATCAATATCACTTATCATAAAAATAACATACTTTTTAAATTGAGGTGATAAACATAATATTTTGATATCTTAAATAAATACTTTATTTACTACCAGACATATTAAGGTTTTGATGAATATAAACTCGAATAATTTCGAATAAAATTTTTCAATAATATTTTTTCAAGATTAAGATATATAGAAATGGTTGCTTCGAGGCATCATTGGAATAAAATGACGTATTCTGACTTGTCAAAACTGTTTTATCAAAATATACTTGACTGAATTTAAAATTCATAATTCTATTAATATCTTTGTACTTTTAAAATGAAAATCCGAACCGATATCTCAAAATTATGAAATGAAATAACACACCAAGGGATAAAATGACGTATTCTGATTTGTCAAAACTACTTTATCAAAATGTACTTGACTGAATTAAAATTATTATTCTAATAATATCTTTGTACTTTTAAATTAAAAGTTCGATTTGATCTTTCAAAATTATGAGATAAACAATGATCCTATAAGGTTTAAACATTAAGTTCTGAAAAATCCCGTTTTCATTTAATTTTGTTTTTGTTACGATATCATGGTTTGCGCAAAATGAGTGTAATTACAATCCTATGTATGTTGCAAACAACATTGCCCAAAGTCGATGTTGCAAGACATTTTGGATGTCATCGAAACACACTCCAGGCAATGTTGCCCAGGAAAAGATATTTGGGCAATTATGTCGACTTGTCGTACAGTATAAATTATTGGATATGACAGTGTTATGGTATTGGGAGGCATTGCAAGAAACAGTCGAATATCACTTCCGGTCTACAATGGCAACTTGTCAGCGATTTATAATCGTGGTGAAATATTTCATTTCTATGTAATTCTATTTGTACGAAACCGAAGTCCATTAGTCACCTTGCAGCACCAAAAAGGCATATTCATGTTCCACGTTTTTTGTCCGTAACGTTTAGAATAAAATGTGTTGAATGGTCGTCTGTTTTGCCTTACTGATTGTGGAATATACGGAACGAAAGTGTGATCTTTAAAGGTCGAGTATAGAAATGTCAGATAATTAAAAAAAAACAGAAAAAAACAAACTTTTCCTAGAGCTTGTGAACGCTGAAAGTAAAGGAGTGTAAGGATCGCCGTCTAGCATCGGTGGCTCACTGGAAAGGTGTCCGCCTCAAAAACGGAGGTTTTGGATTTGTACCTAGAAGACTTATACATAAAAAATAATTTATGATACTGCTTCCTTCCCTGGCGCAGCATTAAGTGGACAGATTATCAACTAGTTTCATACGGTTCCAATACAATAAGCGGGTATTCTTGTCTATAGTAGACTTGGTTAGCTAGCACATTAAACTTACCCTGTGTGCACGCTAGTACACTTACACGTCTCAACTTACTCGCATCTCAAAAAGTTGAAAGATTGCTGATGTAACGTAAGAGAATATGCTCCCTCGCCGAAGCAAATTAGAAGTACTATTATAGTCCGATCACTTATTCAGTGATGAATACCGATGTGGCCTTAAAAAGATCGTGGATTACTTACCTCAAATTTCATTAATGATATATGTAGATCCGTTATTTTTATAACATGTGTTTAAATGTTTTGATTATTTCTTATATTAAGTCTAAAAATCAAATAAAATCCGTTTTTATCAGACGCGCATCTGATTCAGACGATACGTATCACGTAGTAAAATGCATAATCGCCAAAAACTACATCTTTTGAGAAAAAAAAATCGCGGCTTTGTTAGATGAGCTTGAAGGTTTTGTAGTTTTAAAACATTCAATTTAAAAATGTGTCGTTCTAGGCCAAGCATGTGTAATAAATGAATATTATTCATTATTTTGATGTTTGTGCTGTGTTACCTGTTGTCCATTCATAATCAAGTGCAATGGGGTAGTCCGTGACGTATACTACATGTAGTTAGGAATAGAAACACCTGTATAAATCCGTATCGCGTGAATACGTATTAGCGAATCAGAACCCAATTATGAATGACTTGCATGAATGAAACTGTCGAATATGCCATATCAAAATATCAGAGGGACAACAGCTACCTTCCAATTAATTGCTAAATTTTGACTCCCAAAATCTCAAAAAACTACAGTGAATATTAACCATCAGCGGCGTACCGTGACCTGATGATATGTGTACGCAAACTTCGAGCGCCGAATGCGCGACGACGCTAGTGGGGTCGGGGGGGGGGGATTTTGAAAACTATATGCTACAAATTGGAGCTGAATTACAAATTTTAAATATGCGGGTCCTACTGATCCTTGGGAGTGGGAGATTGAGTACCATATTTAACCACACATGTTCTCTGCGTTTGTATCATAGATTTAAATGGATAAACAATTTTGGTTTGATAATTTGAAAGATTTTCAGATTTTAGCTCCGATTAAAAATGATGATGCATAATTTATTGAAATTTAAATTAGTATTTTTTAAGATTTTGAGATTATTTTAATAATCGTAGCCCACGGTTTCCAAATGTATATTAGTACAAAGTTAACTTTCTTCTTCTGAGCGTTAAATTTGTCAATAACTGTTTCTACGTCGACGTCCATCTCATGATTTATGTGCATTAATGCAAGAGATGAAAGGCGATCTTCTTTCATTATGCTTCTTAAATAAGTCTTGAGACGTTTCAGCGCGCACTGAAACTTCTCTCGGCAGTTGCTGTTGTAGGGGGCATGATGATAATGGCTCCATAAAAACTAGCCGGAAAATCAGGAAAACACACACACACACACAAACACATTCTCTATCTCTCTCTCTCTCTTCTCTCTCTCGTATTTTTTTTATTTTAAAATAATTTTTGTGACTAATTTATGTGTACGCACTTGCGTTTTTGCGTATAGGGCGGTACGCCACTGACCATGCAGATAGAAAAATAGAATTTTAAAATACTTATCTGTAAAACAAGACTGCAAACGAACAAGTATTATTTTCTCAAAAAACTTTTATCGAAAAAGTTTATTAAAAGTTATTCATATAAATTAAATTAAAAAAAATTGAAAAAGCTGACAATATTTGAAAAAAATATTCAAAATATGAAAAAATATGTTCTAATAAAACATGTGAAATTTCAAGTCTACCGAAGTTATATCAAGTGAGATATCTAAGTTTGAATCACACCATCTATTCAAAACATGTTTTTTCATCACTGAAATTGTGATCGGACTACATATAAGGCCATTTATTCATGCTTCTATGGCTTGATGACCATAAAAGTCAAATGAAGGGCATTTGAACCAGCTCAACATCACGCGTGGCATCACATGACATCCCTTTTTTTGCTCCGAAAGTTCTAATTTTTTACCTACATACTGTATATAACAATGTTAACAAGTAATCATTTTACAATGCATTGATCGATATTAATAATGCATATAAAATGGGGGAGCGATTCGAAATAAATTGAGCATGCATAAAATGATGGTCATAAAAATTATCAAGGTGGAACGAAAGGATTATTCATCTGTCTAAAAAGACTAGTAAATCATTTCATTTGTCGAGGAACAAATAAAATTTACTTCAAAGCATTTTAAAGGTTTTGTTAAAAATAAGAATAAAAAGTTAACGAGGCGATCGTTATATACGTGCAATTTGTCATAATTACCTCCTAAACAGGAGAATTCAACAATCGTTATGACGTCACGAGATGTCAACTGCCTGTATATTTTCTAAACTCCTTGTCACAATATGTCACAGCCAAACACTAATATTTTGAAAGAAAGAATGTAATTTTTCTCCACTTTTTTATTTGATGAACTGAAGAACTCAATTACAATTTTCAAATAAAATCATGCAGTTCAACGTTATATAATATAACGGGTTGATTAGGTAAATATTATGTTCTTATTGTGTAAATGTAACGAATTCATTCAAAATTTGCATGTACCAGGTGTTTAAGACAAAAGTATTTAATTTCATTTATTCATGAATTTCATTCTTATATTTGCTTAAAGAAAGTTACTCTTTGTTCAATCATTGCGTATAGTTACTTTCATTATCTATGTAAATACTCGATCTAACTGCTCTTTTGTGTCAGCAATCATGTTACATAATAAAATGACAAGATTGTGATTTTATTTTTTTGGTCGTTGTTACCAGTTTCTTTCATAAACACGGCACGGAATTTACCATTGAACATAAGTACATGGTTTATGTAATGTATACTTTTTAATGTCGAAAAACATATAACAAAACGGATACACATTCAATTTTACAAATAGTCCAAATTTTACAACATTATTCAGAGAAATGTTTGATAGGCATCTTTTTGCATGTCTCTTGTCTGCTAGGCTCTCGGTGACTAAATGGTGTAAAGCACACATTTCCCGACAACAGCATCTCTTACCGGCATTCAGGCAGTAAAAAACTTGCCAGTTCGCTTACAGAATATCGATGGTTTTCTCAGGTACTCCGTAATTTTCAATCACCGATTTAAAACTGACTGTCTCGATATAAGTGAAAAAATCAATGGTCTTGAATTTGAAAAAATTACTACATTTCACTCATGTTTACTATGGCCAATTACGTATAACAAAGCCTATTTATTCCATGTTAATAGTTTGACCAAACTACAGTCAAAAGTCGAACTTTAGATCATCATTGATCTCATTTTTACAGAATATTGGTGGTTTTCTCCAGCTAGCTACTCCGTATTTCTCCACAACCAACTTTGAATAAGTGAAATAATCTTGAGTTTGAAATAATAATACACTTCACTCAGTTTCCAAGTTTTCTGGGTTGTGATTCGAATACGGGTAAGTGTTTTTGTTTTTGATTTTATGTTAATCTTGTCTATGATGTTGCATTTGTTATTGTCTAATATATTCTAACTATAGGTTTCTTCTTTTTTAAACAGCACTGATTGGAGGCAATAAAGCTACACATGCTGTGTGCTAGGCAAGGGCAATTTTTTGGTTTGTTTTGTACATATCTGGGTTATTTGGATGACATTCTAATCTATTCAGATTGAGTTAGTAAGTGATTTGGTATAGCTGCTTATCATTTTTGATATAGTTAGCTATTTGGTTTTTGTATTTGGCCACTGCAATTAGTTTTTCTGAATAATTTGTCAATCAAGCTCTAAACAATACATGAGGGACACCATTATAAGGTCGTTCCCGACCTGATTATTATATTAGGGTAGTTGCAACACAAAAACTTATATTAGGGTAGTTGCAACACAAAAGTGTGAAAGAATGATTGCATAAACACAGTGACGCGCTTTTATTACCTGTTCGTGTAAATTGGACTCGTCCATGTGTATAAACACCTTAAAATCAGATTGAGAATGACCTGTTTTTTTCTTGTGTTTTGAAAACATTTGAGTGTGAATACCGTATCTACAACATTTCTGGTTCCTGCATTCCAAAGGTACTATTAAACACTTTAGAATTGTTTGGTCTCTATAATCCTTAGTTTTTAAAAATCAAAACTTCCGCAAACTTTGAAAAACAAAGGTTTGACCCGTTTGTTGTACATTTGACTTTTAAATTCTATTTCTTAGATAAAAGTGTTTGATATAATCATTATAAATTTGTCACTTTTGTAGTAAAGCGATTTTAGGTCATTTCAATTTTAAAGGCAACTCTAGAGTATGTGAACATTTGTGAAAATATATAAATACGAAATTGTTTGATAGTCCAAAGAAATAGCAATACAAATAAGCATACAAGCTCCGGATTTATTAGAGATGCCTATCTTTTTGGTCAATATGGTATCTGTAATGCACATAAAGGCATATATAACCATAGAACTGTCTAGAAATTACGTTTTTACTCCTAAAACTTCCGCTACCATACAAAATATACTAATTGAGCTTATATGTCAAAAACATTTATCTTATCGAAGAGGATGGCCGATTGATCCAAAACACTGGTTTCCGGATTACACCTCTTATCACCTGGGACCGATTTACATTATGACAGATCTTAGGGTAAGAACGTTTGTCACAATGCTTATCAAAGTTTAGTGTTTTATTGTTGTTGGGTATAACAGTTTCCTTCACCATCCAGAACTGACCGCATCGATATAATTATAACAAATCTTGGCTGTGGCGTAAAACACAATTACTCAAACGCATTTCTTTCAGAACTCATAAACGGTAGTTGAAAAAAGACAACAAAAAAGTAAATTACACAAAAATATTGTTTATTAAAGCAACAATATAATGATAGTATAAATATATAGATATATATTTACAATATATGAAAATGAATCAACATCAATCACAGAATTGGTCTACACAACAACTAATATAAGAGGACGGATTACATTATTGACAGGCACCATTTGTAAAACTGCAATATTGCTGCAAAGAATTCGTGTGCAAAAGTATACCGGTTTTTGTCGACTGTTGCCGAGCGATGCCGAACAATGCCGATATTTACCGAGTATATTCGATTGCAAGTGCGACATATAAACATGATATGTGCACCCCTAGTTTGATCTTCTTTAATGCTGATTTTATTTTAAACATTCCTGCAACATTACTACAACTTTCAAATGATGCTTCTATCTAAATACTGTCTGAAAAGATGTCTAGAAGAAGTATTATGCCCCCAGTCTCACGTTAGACGAATTATCAACCATTTTTAGCAGAAGTGAATTGGTTCAATAAAATATTCACAGCAACTGAACTCATCCATAAAAATGAACTAACCACATGGATCGACTCAGCTCAACTGGCCTAATTGAAGAATTGAAATACGGTCCACATTAATAGACTGAACTCATTTTTTCATACAAATTGACTTAGCTCAGATGGCCACTACTGAGATTCTAAGCCGTTATTCCATGACACAGCTAGACAGGCTATTGGTCTAGTGAAACTGTCAAACCGTCTCCATGGTAACTACTGATATTGGCTGATTTCGTCCCAAAGTCCATAAAATAGAAACAGTCAGACTGAGAACCATACTTCTTTTAAACGCATGCATCATATGCATAATCAAATAAAACGAAAAAAAATCATACACAATCTAAAGATTATACGTAATACATAACCATGAAATCACCTATTTTCGTGGTAACCCAATTTTCGTCGTTTTCTTTGATAACCTGAACAACAATTTTACATATCAACGAAGTAGTATATATATAACAAGCGATCTTAAACAGGAACCAAAAATCACGAATATATTAGGATTTAGACATGAATTTGTATGTTTGTTTTCATTTTCCAAACAAAATGTTTGTCCGAGAACAACAAAAATTGGATACCACAAAAAGAGATGATTTCACAGTAACAAAACATGACGGTCTATTAACAATATAGAGTTCGATAATTAAAATATTGATTATTGATTTTTCTTCATGAGGTATATATTGATTTTTATTTTGATTGAAAATATTTAAAGCATTTATAGCCCCGAGAAATTTATTCAATAATGAAACCTGATATATCGAATTGAACAACCTTTGCATTCGCAATTTTGTTTTGATGATTTTGATGTGTTTTCGATGAATAGTTTGAACTAGGCCCTTCATTTGAATTCTGTAAACCCGTTTTATGTTAATTGGTATACCTACAATTATATACTTGTCTATAGGTGAATATTGTTGGCCTTTTGCATTAAAATGTTTTATCTTAAAAATATTAAATTTGAAAATCAGGAAAATCTAAAAACAAAATTATTAGAATCTTAAAAATTTTAAAATTGAAAAAATAAGAAAATTCAAAAAATACGAGAGAGAGAGAGAGAGAGAGAGAGAGAGAGAGTAATGATTTATTCAAAAACTCAAAAATGTTGTTGAAAAAGTAAAGAAGTTTTATTATATAAATGCTATTCATTTCTCAACATTTAATTTTTATAAAAGAATATCATTGAATTCATTCAAAATATATGTACTATCTCTATTGTTACAATTCAAATAAATAAATAAATATAACAAGACGAATAAATAAATAAATAAATAAAACGCAAATAGGCAATTTTAATTGCACACACGGATGTGGTAAAAACCATGACAACCATTTTATATAACAACTTTACAGTTTTCAGAAAATTAACTTTCAACATAACAACGCATACATGTATATGAAATGTATGATTTCTAATCATATAATAATAGCACTTTGTGACACAACAATATGATGAATACTGGTATGGTATGTGATGTGTGAAAAATGCTAAAAAAGATCATATGCAAATATTCATAATGAGATCAGAAACTGACTAAAAATAAATGGAAATTTGATGTATAAAATATATATAATTTACCATCTTGGCAGTTTAGATTAATAGCATCAACAAATTATCAAGATAGCATTGGTATTAAATGTTCAACTACATTTTCGTTCTTCTTGGGTTGTTATGATGTTGATGGAAGCAATTTTTTTCAAAAATTGTATTCTCTGAAAACACAACCGCTTAAAAGCTAATATTCTGAATGGACGGATGATATACTGTTGATACGAAGACAATTAACGATAATAATAGTTATTATCTGAAAACATTTCCAAAAACCAGCAAATATTCTGAATGGACGGATAAATAAATATAAGCTTTAAAAATACTCTAAATTCAAAAACATTTCCAACAATTTCAAAGATTCTGAATCGACGGACAAAAAACTATTGTTTGTTCTGAGAGGCACATTTCATTCATTTACGCACATTTTCGTACAAAAAATATCACAAATGTTGTCTCTAGACTTTATAATCATATATAGTGTTGTACATATGTAACTTTTTTTCTCTTATGAAAATACATATGATCTTTTCAGCACAAATCGAATTAATAAACATATTAAAATAACAATGATTATGTATAGTGATGAATGTTTTGATGTATATGATGATCTATGTCGTATAAAAATAACAAGTTGCCAATCCTGGCAGAATAGCTTGATGATTTCGCAATCATTTACCCATAAATAAACACATGCACCAATTGAATTTTAAAACCATCATTAAACTAACACACATCGTCGTAAATTCTACGGATTCATCAAACATTTTGAAAAAATAAAAATTTACCATTTTAGGTAACATAATTTTATTTAGCCTGAGAATTTACTCTTAATAGATGTAAACAATTAATTTTTCTACATGAAAAATGGCACGATGGCAGAATCAAATAATTTGAAATGTTTGATGTAACTACAAAAAGTTTTGTCAAGCATAAACGGAATTTCTCGTTTGGCGATTGTTTAGGTTGCTAGGGGTTTGTTGCATCTCCAAGGTACACAAATGCATGTTACACAACAACCACCGAATCTATCCTAGCAAGATTATAATAGTCTAAACATAATAGAAAAACAATCTGATTTCATTGCACTATTTTGGTAATTAGAATTAACAGAATTGTTTTTTTTGGAAAGTGCTTGTTTCAGAATTATAATACAACCATCAAAAGTGGGCGTGTCTCTGATGATTGAATGATTGGAGTGATGATGATAGATGACTGATTATCTTTTACGCCTCTTGTTTTACCATGTTTTGGTTAATCTAATTATTTCGTTAGCAAGATGATCGGTCTAATCTACACGATATAAATAACTTAACGACAATATCACGCTTGAAGTAAATCGTAAAAACAAACTAACTGAAACCACAAGAGACCAGGAAGTGGAAAATATCAAGGCATGCGCATTTGGTATGACAAATCCTGGTCTCATAAATGTTTTACAGAAAAACAAAAATATATGATACATCAATTAAAATGTAAACAATTTACAAACAAACAAATAAACAAAAATGCAATTATAGTAAATTCAACAATCAACAATCAGACATTTTTAAACTTTCAATCTCCATTCATAAACCTTTTTTGAGCCTAATATTACCTCCATTCCATTCTGTTCCAACATTCCAAAGAAAGCACATTGTAAATACCGAAACAAACTCGTAAAAAACTTGTCTCATAACAATTCATCGGTATATTGAATTCTATACTGAAATACGGGTATGTCAATTTCATCTTCTAGCACATGCGCGAGTAGCGTAAAGTAATAATTTCCTTCCTGTGGCAAGGTAATATGGAATGTTTCAGCATTTTCTATGTCTCTTATTTCCTCATCAATGTTATCGACAAGCATGTCTGATTGTAAGTCTGGTCCGGGACCTGCATATTCTAACTGCGGTATTACTGCAACATTTTGCAATAAAACTGTAATACTAAGTTTTCCATCATATGTCCGTATCACTGATTTCATGCTAAGCGGCCGGATGTTGAAATGAAACATTGCCGGCCATGTTTTGACTGTGTTTTCAAAATCGTCTACAGAAATAGCTTGATTCATTAACAACCATTTCTTTTCTTTCGGGAAATGAGACAGAACAAAAGCATCTGGTGACGTCATAAAATAATGGTCAATGAAAAACTTTTCCCGTCGTGCACCATAAAATGAATCAACCAATCGGTAATGTCCGTCTAGATTGACAGCATTCCACGTGTGAGCAAATTTTTGTGTCTGAACAGTATTGCCGGGTAAATAGTCCTTGCTCTTGACAAAACCTTCGATTCGTTCACACTTAATACCGGCAGCCCTGGAAATAATGAATTTAAATACATAATTAATGTTTAAAAAGTGAATAAAACAAGAAAAACGTAGATATATTAAAATCTGTATTTTAAGCATTGGGAAATGAATGGATATATATATAATGCATGTTTGAGTTCAACATTCAGTAGCAAAATCAAAACTTGGACTGACTTTCTACTACTGGCCCAAATTATAACAAACAATGACCAAAAAATAAAGAATAATCAACAAGCATTTGTATAGAAAATTATTAATAATATAAAAAGGATTTACTAAACAATCTGACTTTTTGTATGTATTAATAGTTGGAACAATACAGATTTGTATTAATGGTGTAAATCAAGACAGATTATTTTCCATTCATACAATTTTAATTACACACGTGGCGGATGTAGCTAGCAAAACAGGAGGTGCTTACCCTTCTGGAGCAATTGGCCTCACTTCCCTGGTGGAATTTTACGTGTCTAACCTAACTTGTCAGTTCCAAAGTTTTTACTTTTTGCTTCTGGATTGTGATTCAGACACGGATGATTAGTATGTTTGTTTTTGATGATATATTGAGGCAGTCAGCTCAGGAGTGACGGAGAAAATTGGTGTGTCAAGAAAAAACTACTGACCTTCGGCAAGCAAATTGACAAACTTTCTTTGACTCTACCCAAACGGAATTTGAACCTAGACTGTCAATGACAAGGTGATAAGTATTCACAGAATAAAGAAATATTAATCAGAGGAGTATTTACCTGCATAATTCCTGAAAGATGTGTGCGTGTGTTGTTTTCTTTTCAACAAGTTGTCTTAACTTTGCTGATGGAGTATTTTGCTTTTTGTTTGATCTTGTGTATTTTGCCAGTCCTACACTCCCCAGCCAACAATATAATGCGTGCGCTTTCAATGATTGTGACGTCAGCCCTTTGGTAATGGCGGCTGCTAAACTTTTCATGTCGCTATGGTTGTCTGGATTAATCTGGAAAAGAAAACATATGATTAAGAATATAGTTCTTGTTTTAATGCGCATTATATTAAAACAATTAAGTGTTTTGATTTTGTAACTGACAAAGTATTCGTTTAGGTCAGCTTCAACACATTTAAAAGATTTTTTTTTAAATATTTATGTTTTTTATACATGAGTGAAACATAAGCAATCATTAATTAGGTAAAGCTTAGAGCTTAAAACGAAATGAAAGCGGTATTTTTCAATTTACAATAAATAGAGTCTTTTGAGCTGCTATTTCACTCAATTTTAACGATGGTTATTTTTTTCAATATTATTACACATTTCGAGGACTTTTGTCACATAAGCTGGATATATTCAAGGAAAACTAGAGAGATATTGAAATCAGACACGTCGAATAAACATTAGAAATTTTAAAACTAAAAATCTTTTCAACGCGATCTAGCATCGAGGAATTTTGTCACATAAGCTGCATATATTCAAGGAAAACCGAGAGAGAAATTGGGATCAGAAGCGTAGAATACACATTAGAAATTTTAAAAATACAAACCTTTTCAACACGATCTAACATTTCAATAGATTCTGTCACACAGGCCTCATCAATGTCGTCCGTCTCTTTGGTAGTATCAGAGCTTGAATAACTGGAGTAACTTCCTGACGACATACTAACAGCAATACCACTGTCTGGTCGACTCTTAACGTTAATCTTACATTCCGTCTGAAATAAAGTAATATTAAACATTAAAATGTATAATAAAATATGAACTATTTTGAAAATTATCTTTCTCTTTTTTTGGATTTAAAATAACAAAGCTGATATAAAAAAAGAATTAAATATAAACTATTTTGAAATTTTTCTTTCTCTTTTTTTTATTTTGAATACGAAAAAACAAAATTAATTTACCAGTAAAAGAAATCATTAGGCCTATCGATAATAAAAATCCAAGCCCATGCCTCAAAACAACTACTTGTTGCTAATTAGGAAAAAAATCAATTGCAAAAATGATTATAAAAGATATATAAAATAAAAAACAAACATACTAATCCATGTCCGAATCAAAATCCAGAAGCAAAGTAAAAACTATGGAACTGACAAGTTCAGTTATACACGTGAACTGGGAAGTGAGGCCGGCTGTTCCTGAAGGGTAAGCACCCCCTGTTCAGCTAAAATATCACATTTTTAAAACTAAAATAGTCTTCCTTTGTCTTAGACGGCTAAATTATAGAATGGTATTAGGAGGGACGGGTAGAAGTACGGATAGAAAAATTCCTACACATTCCCGTGAACGGGGGTTTATATAAAAGTACAACTACATGGAACTTACTTCGTCTACTTTCGGCATGTTGTGATCCTCTTTTCCTTCTGACAGAGGCTCCATGTGGGATAAACCATGCACTTGTGTTGCCCCGGTGCGCCGTTTGCCTGTTGTTGCTCTTGGAACATTCTTTCGAGCTGACTGCTGCAATTATAAAATAAATATGGTTTGATTATACTGTTAGACATAAAACACAAATTTATCTGAACTCAGCAACCATCCAAAGCGTTGCAGATCGCTCCGAGTGATTTTTTGTCTGAAACAAGCATAAGATATTGTACTGTTCTGGTTGCTCTGAATGATAAACATGTAACACAGTTCATGCTATATAATATGTAGAACATAATCAGTGTAAGAATGTGCAGAATGATAAAAAAAATCGCTTAATTCGAGTTTTCTCGTTTAAAAATCGTTATTCCGGATACGTTTTCCATATCAATTTAAAAATAATTGTTTTGCTAAAACGTTATGGGGGATATTTTGCAGTATACAAGTGAAACATATTTAAGTTGTGCTAAGAAATATATTATTTGTTAGTGGCAAATATTCGTGGTTTGATACAATGCCCAAAGGATCAAAACATATTCAACCAGATTTAGATAAGAAATCGCCAACTTTGAGCTATAGGAGGAAACCAAACAGCAACCTATAGAGATGGAGCTAGCAAAAAGGAAATGGCGATGGATAGGACACACACTGCGAAAGCCAATAAATTCAATCACACGACAAGCACTGCAGTGGAATCCTCAAGGGAAAAGAAAAGTCAGAAGGCCAAGAAACACCTGGCGGAGAAACTTGCAAACAGAAATGGACAGAGAGGGATACAAATGGCAAGACCTGGGCAGATTAGCGCAGAATAGAACCAGATGGAAGAGTATTGTCAGTGGCCTATGTACCTCCCTGGTACCACAGGCATAAGTAAGTAAGTAAGTAAAATTTGGATAAGGAGATACCTTGCATGAGGTAATATACCTTAGTTTTTAATGAATTTAATATCTAAACTGATAATATCGAAGCATTTTAATTTTACAGGTATTCATCAAAGCTTAATACATAAAATCGATTCGTTTGATTCGTAAAAACATTATTTATTTATATTTTATTTTATTTATTTTTTTTGTTCTTTGGCTCTTTTAGTGGTGTAACTTATCGTGTGAGAACATCTTGCATTTGTTGACCTATATCAATTCTAACTCGTTGAAGCAAATTAAAAAATAGGTTAGCCAATACGAAAATCGATCTTTAGAAAAAAATACTCATTTTTCAAACTACTGACACACTTTCATCAGATAGATTATCTTGATTAAAATGCGTTTTGACAAATAGGGTAATAATGTCAATCGACTGGAATACATTATTGAAAAAAATACCATACATGGTGATATATGTTTAGTAATTTTCAAACAACCGGCGGAATCCATGTCTCATATAAATATATAGACCTGTCGAAAGCTAGAAACTGAGACAACGAAAAGGAGTAAAGAGTTAAGCTTTACTTGTCGTTTAGCCGCAATATGGAAATCCACATCTAGTAAACGACGAGCTGTTGTGAGATACGGGTACCAAACAGCACACGAGATGTACATAACGAGGGGCCTGGATTCGGTACTAGTAATTTGTTAGCTTAGTGTTAAGCTTCCGACAGGTCTGTACTGTATTTTGTGGTTATATAAATATTAAAACTAATTTTTGAGCATTGTATGGGATTATTATGACAGATTAAAGTTTGAATAGATAAATAGCTATACATTAATCTGCAGGCATAAAAATGATCAATCATATTAAAAAGCTTTGTCCAACTCCCGGACAAAAGAGCTCATCTCTAGAGTAGGAAAATGTTAAAGCGTTTTAGTGAAAGAACAAAGCGTTTGATTGATCTTGAAATTGATTTTAATGGTGGTTATATTCATTCCAATGTCATCCCGTTGTTCACGAGACAATGCGATATTTGATTTTGGATTGGAGACGATAATTGAAAATAAAGTGTTGAAAACATAAATTGGTTTTGTGGGCTCCCAAAGACCAACAGTAGAGTTTTAAAATTCCGATAATGAAATGTATATCAATAAATATAATATTTTCAATTTAGGGGTAGGCGGGATGAAACAATGAAATGAATAAAAAGTTTTAATTTAAACTTCCGACCATGAATCGGGCAGCCATCTATGAAATTTTTCATAAAGAATTTTAACGTCCGTTTTCAATTAATCAACACTAGTACTGACACAGACTGGCTGATCATGAAAATAAATAGATTCAGGAAATAACACGTAACCGATAAATTAGGATGTGGAAATTAAGGTTCATCAAAGTATAGACCAAATTTAAACCTACAGTACAGACCTGCCGAAAGTTTATGACCACGCTAACGAAAAGAAGTCGATGTTTGGCTGCCAAGTGGCCGAGAAATAGGTAGCTAAATGATCGAAACGCCACCGAGAGATAGAGATAGCAGCTGTCGAGAAAAAATTTGCAAACGACGGACCGAGATAAGCTGCCGATGTCGATGTTGCTCTAATTCGTTAGCATGATGTTAAATTTTCGACAGGTCTGTAATGTTGCTCTGATTTCTATTCCAGTATCGACCATACAACTAGTGACCATGTATTGACCTCTACATTTGAATTAAGATTCTAATTATTCCTATCAGCGACTGACTGTATTCCTAATCTGAACAATTTAATTACGAGAATTTCGTCGGTTCGATATTAAATATTGCTATATAATGACCAACAATTGTGCAAGCAGCAATCTATGAATTCGCTCTTTTTCAAATTTCATTTTCTAGTGTTATTGCATTCAACAAGGAACAACAAAATAAAAATTTTACGTAAGCAATTTATATAGTTATGAATGTGCAATTTTTAGAGTTTAGTTTCAATGAGTACCTATTGCATTAAATGCAATAAACAAGGAACAACTAAATGAAATTTTACATGACCTTTTTTATTTTGCTCTATGCAATAAACAAGGAACAACTAAATGAAATTTTACATGAGCATTTTTTATTTTGCTCTATAAGGTTGGTTTTTTTTCAGCAAGTGCACATTACAAAAACTGTCGTAAACACGTGTTTTATAAAGGAAACCTTCGTCAGCATTTTTATATTACATCTATGAATTTGTTCTTTTAAAGCTCATTTTCAACTAGTACCATTGCAATAAGTGTTATAAACAAGTGTTATTGCAATTAGCAAGGGACAACCAATTCAAGTTTTACGTAAACATTTCATATTACATCTCAGTTTGTTCTTTTCAAATCTTATTTGCAACTATAGTATCCATTGCAATAACCGTTATAAACAATCGTTACAACAGTTATTAACAGGAGTTCTTTACAAGTCAATCAGCAGTAGATGCCCAATGCAATAACTGACGTAAATATATGCTTTTGTCATAACAGTCTCCATTAGTAAGTATGTATCTTACATGTGTCGCAATTATCGGAGTTAAGAGTAACAAAAGCCATTCGGCATTATGCACAATGAGCTATTTGTGTTGTATATCGTCAAACCTTGGTTATAATGTATTGTTTGCGATTTTAATTTAACCTACGACTTTGTCCATTTCTAAAGCTCATTAGCGACATACGTCTATCGCTTTTAGTTTTTTCTAGCATGTTAATAACAATTATCTAAATGTTAATAAACGTTGACAATTATTATACTTGAATAAAATTATGTGGGCGTCCCAATGCTATACCATTGAAAATATGAATATGTTCATAAAGCTTTTCAGGAAATATGAATTACCACAATTTCATAGACAACGGATTGTCATACATTTAAATAACAAAATGAAATAAAAATAATTAGGAAAAATATACAATTTTGAAATGTGTTTTTCCTTTTGGCAAATCAGAAGCGTTATACATATCGTCTCGTAAGAGTAAACATAGATAGCACAGTGGAAACATGATGTTTTGCAAAAAAAAAAAAAAAATATTTATTAATCTAAAGCATATTATTACGACAAAACACTGAAAATCAGAAAGAAACGAATGCATCCCATTGAGTACATATTTATGACTTTGTTTTACATAACAATAAATTTAGCCTTCATCAAAATGCATGCTACATATAAAATTAAAAACTTAAAAAAGGAAACTTTTAAAATAGTGTCTGCCTAAATGTTGAGGTTGAAAAGCAAATAATAAAATTGAGAATAACTGGAGATACTTCAATGTTATGTTTCACTATTACGGTTATTGCAATCTATGTACAAAAGGAAACTTACCACCTTTATAGAAGCAGGCATTGCACAATTTTTCTTACTTTACAAGAGTTCGCACGTGTAATCTTGTTTAAACATCCATATAGAAATGAAAAGTTGACAATACAAAAACTTTAAATCTTGTAACAAAAAGGCGCAATAAATTAAATAATGCAGAATAAAAAGTGGGAGGGCTTTAAATCTATCAGTTGGTAGATGCCCCCCCTAGTCGAGCAGAAATGTTCATCCAAGAGTGTGTACCAGGTATATATATATATATATATATATATATATATACATGTGTGGGGTAACTATTAACCTGCCTCCACGATTAAACAGCGCTAATTAAATATAGAATATCAGGACAAGCTCAATTAAATTTTTGGCATTAATTCGATACAGTCTCACGACCACTTGATCTGAACTCAATTAGCGAGTGTAAAACCTCCGGTGATAGACTTATTAAGTTTATAAATATTGCCTGACTTGAATCTGTTTCTTCCAAACTTGATCTGTTATTAAATTAACAATAAATTCTAATAAAAGGTTCTGCCCCCTTGTAATAGCTCTTTATTGTGTGGAGTTTAGTTTTGGATAATTTTAAATAGTTAAAACCGTTCGTGTTATCACCAAATTAAATGTTTCAACCTTTCCAAATATTAAATTTTTTATCGACTCTATTGTAAATTACTCAAGGGGTGATAAATATTTCATTCAAAACTTTCCAATATATATAAAAAATCTTATCAGTAAATTCTAAAGTTTTTTGTATATATTTTGTTAGTGTTTTTATTGCTTTGGCATGTACTCAGAATTCCGAGGTTCAACCTGGACGTGCTTTTTAGCCTTTTAACGCCTTTTTATTATTCACAATTTCAAGTACTTAACGAAAAATGATATTATATTTAAAATTTACAATATGGTGACCCTGGAACTTTCATATTAGGCAGAAAAGGTTTATAAAACATTGTCACACGCTACCACCACTCAATGCAACATATGGAAAACGGCAATAAATGCATTTGTTCTGTTTTCTTTACAACTTTGAAATGTCCTAGCGATTTTATTGTGCTCTTTTTTTTCTTTCTTTTTTCCCCTTTTTAGAGGTACAATTTTTATTACTTTTAATGGATATTGGGTACATTTTACAAACAATACGGTGGCCTATGGAGCGTTCATTTTAAAATGCAGTGCCAGATATCAAACTGGTACAAAAGGTTTATCAAAGACACAGATGCAATTTTTATACTCCGGGCTTTATTTTTTCATTACTTTGGACTTAAGATAACATTATACATCTGCTTACCGTTTGCAATTAATAGTAACGCATAAATATTGCATTTAGTAGAGGCCTTTGCAGAAACGATATGGTCAGTTTATGGCCCGAACATATGTCAGGGCTGCACCGGAATGCAAAGCTAATGGCATGGTCTGTCGCAAACATTATTTTGAGTTATTTTGCGGAAATCGCTCGCAACTCTTTAAAAGCACTTCCTTTTTGTATCATTTATCATTTTAATTCTAAGTAAAAAATTCGAAAAATGCTTTTACTGATATTTTCAAAATGGCTTGATTTCCTTTTTAAGTTTTTTTAAAACAAAATTTGAGCACAAGTACATGTACAAGTTCTTCCCTTAATTAATTCTGTGAAGGCTTATTTTATGCCCGTCAGTGAAGTCATCTTAACGCATCTAATTACAAGCATCGTAATAATATTTATAGCCATCATCCCATTATTGAAATCCAATAGATTAGTTCAAGTAATGTAACAATTATAGAACGGGTACTAATATGTTTAGTGGTACGACGTACAACCGCATGCCTGTTCTGAACAAAACGTGACTAAAATATCAAAATATACAGTACAGACCTGTCGAAAATTTAACACTAGGCTAACGAATTAGTGCCGAATCAACAGTTTGTTTCGATTCTCGTTAGCTAAATGTCGACTGTATTCGGTGGCTGCTATATTTCTGATTAGTAGTTTTTCGGACATTAGCTATCAATATCTCGATTACCGAGGTTCGACTTTTTTTATTAGCTTAGCGTCAAACTTTCGACAGGCCTGTATTGTATAATCTGTAACAGTTTAAATTTTAAAACGTCTGTTGTCACCGAACCGTGAAGAGAATCAATTATAAATGCTGTAATATAAGAATGAAAATAGAATCAAGTGCTGAAAAATACTACAAATTATGGTAAATCTAGATTAGTAATTACGTCCTTATTGACTAAATAATGCGTGAAAAATTATTTATTTACGCGGTGATTTCAGACGACCACCACTACAGGTTAACGAGTTCACAAGATGGAACCAGTCAGTTTAGGTCAACGCGATAGATTCAATTCAGCATAATTATTACAATACAAAACAAAATATGCATTTTTGGCAAATTGTAACCCACATCACGCTTAGGACTTAGAAATTGGGTTTAACGAAAACAAGAATTTTTAATTGAAGTGGCCTAACAAAATGAATAACTTAATTTGCCAGTTTCAAAGTTTTGGCTTTTCTTTGCTTTGGGATTGTTGATTGGACATGGATTGGTATGTTTGTTTCGGGTTTTTAAAGTACTTGTATTTAACCGATTCCAAACTGAAACATGAGCTCCAAGTGTTCATGCTTTCGTAATGTTTTAACTGAGCACGTAATTTAAGTTCCTCTAAGAAGCATGCCTTGAGTTTTAAAAAGGTTTTTGGTTCAGTCAGGTTTTGTGAAATTCCGAGATATTAATATAAAAAAATCGGAAAAATGTTTAAACTTATATACAACTAGCTAGAATGAACTTTTTGATTGTTCTAAAACTAACAAATTACATTGTTTTAATTGCGAATGAAATCTAGCAAAACGCATAATATGTGATAAAATACTCCCGTGACAATATGGCGGTCAATTTAGACATATTAAAACACATTTCTATGACCTCAGGTTCAACCCTAATTGTTTATTTTTCATGCAATTGTTGTTTGATTATATCTTAACTGCACCCAAATGATGTTAAAATGTCTGCTGGTGTTGTGTTTTGTGATATACTGTTCTCTCAAGACACATGCATGACCGACTTCCTTTAGTAAATGAGAAGTGAAGGGTATAAACAAAGTATCCTTGACGAACACCAAATGGCATATGAGATAATTTATCGATCTGAAAAAAGAATATTTTGCCCAACAGACAGATTAGATTAAAGCGGTTTAATTTACAACTAATTGAAAGTAAAAAATTAGGGACATGTATTTCTTGACGAATAGCGGCCTTGATGACCAAGTAGCATAAAGCACTGGCTTAAAGATCAGAGTGTCTGTCACCGCCTTGGATCGAATCCGATTCGAGGTAGATTCTGTGCCTTAGAGCGCTTCTCAGTGCGAATGCCAAAGTTATAGGCAATTTTCCGACACTCCTCCACTACCCACGAACTGATCAACACAATATTAGTGGAAGAATTCTGATTGAGTCGTAAAACTTTATTACTCCGGATCCACTCAGGACCACTTCTTGACCAATACTTCTCAAACCAAAAGAAGCGGACATACCAAAGCATTCTCAGGGAATAAATACCCAGTGACAAACATACTTAATTATTCTATTTGAAACTATATGATTCCCCTTTGATTAAGACTCCCCCACATTTTCCCAAGCAGAAAAATTACTTTTAACTATATAAATTATGAAACACCATTAATAATAGATTTTAGACTTACAAAAACAGATAACATGTTTGAAGACAGGGAAGACAATTTGTAAACCTATAAGCTAATCATGACAATGGATAGTTAGACAAAATGTGACGGTACCAAGTGGGCATTCCTACAAGTTTCCTTCATTTATTAAAAAATTCGATTAAATTAGTCCCTGCTGTGCATATACAAAAACCAACCTTTTTGATTAATTAGACTTCAAATTCCATTTTTTAATCTAAGACATTAACCCTTATTTCTTTTATTTTCGTTTTACTTAATTTAAATTTTCATACCTTATTCATAAAAAAAATAATTTTCTGTTTTGGCAGACGATTTGTTTGTTTTTTAGAATTCGACCTTGATGGAGGATTTGTTTACACCAAACGACACAATAGCTTCCGGTATCCCAACAACAATCGGAGATCATATCATCTAGACCGCATAAACATAAAAAAACTAAATTGAATAAATAAGCTTTCAAACTTTAGACTAGATTAATTTTTGCTTTTTGATAATTCAGGTTTTTAATTATTATTTTAAACTTTAACCGTGCCAGGTCTATATATTTCCTTTTTAACACCTTTTTTGCACTCCGATAATTGTTGTTTTAACCTGCGTCGGATTCCTTTTAAAGTTTATTGTTAATTAAGAGATCGGAGAACTCATACACAACACGACTTAAATATGTTTATCTGTCTGAAAATTGAATGTGAAAATAAAATAGAGAAAATCGCAGTTCGAGTTGAAAAACACGTATGTCACCTCTGGCGATTGTAATTAACTAGATTTGAGGTGCTTACGCTTACGGAGCAGCCGGCCTCACTAGTAGAAATGTTTTACTGATTTGTGAGTTATAATGTTTTTTAGTTTTTATGCTGTTTTATAGAGAGTTTTTCCTTGGTAAAGAGATTTTTTTTAAAAAGTCCGACATGTAAACATTTTGATAAGCTGTCATTTTGAAAATTTCCACGGTCCATCTTAACTAGCCTTGTTTTAGGGTCGTTTACTTCCGGATGACAAAAATTAAGTTTTTAATCCCGAGTATATTAACATTTTTTATAAAATTAATCTCCACGTTACAAAATCGTGTAAAAACAATTACATATCAATTGAATGTTTTGAATGAACATATTTTGGTACGCATTTACAACATATCACGTGACAATGACGTTTAAGCGGTTCAGATGTAGTTAAAATATGATAATCCGGGGTTAATCTGTAACTTAATTACAAAACAACTATTGTGTAAATATTAGACAGATTAAGACCCACAACGATAATCCAAAAGGTGTGGGGGTTAGTCATTGCGATCGAAATCAGTGTTACAAAACGGCAATTGAATACTACACAATGAATACATCTCTACTTTAACAACCTCACGAGGGCTCGGTGGCGGAGTTGCCTTAAGCGTTCGTTTAGACATGACCTCTCAGCGTCCTAGAATCCCAGGTGTGGCACAACAATGGTTGGATATCAGGACACTTTGAGATTCTCCCCATCCCTGAATGAACCGCCTCGATATAAGTGAAAGAATCTTGACTTGGACATGGAAGACAATTAGTTCTCTATTTACCCTATTATTTTAAGTGTGCTTAATAAATTGTTATAAGGAACCACTGGGTTTAACTATCGGAATAAGAGTTTATAGTTAGGGCCCACAAAAGGTTTTTAACCCATAGCTGAACATGACCAGTGATGCGCACCACAGTCAACAAAATTCGTTCAAGTGGTATCAGGGTCATTTGCCGAAGAAACAGAACTTGTCAAACAAAAGACGAGTTTTTTCATGTATGCAAAGTTGGATATTTGAATCCGGAAATACATGTATCGTCTGCTGTAAAACTGGTTTTGCGTTTAAAAATGTGAAAATTATGAATGACTTTTTTTCAGAACTTTTTCACCGCGTTTTGTGAACTAGCTAAATAACCGAGTTTTATATGTTGGACAGTGATTATTCAAAAACTTGTTTTTTTATCGCGAATATTCCCACACAATATATCACAAAAGTTTATAACAAAACATGTTGGATTTTTCATTAAATCTCATTATCCTTTTTTTATAGATCTGAAGATAATGTATTTATTTTGATAGACCAACGTATACTGTCAGTAGAATAATATCCAGCACATACAGGCTGGCTTTTTTATAAAGAAAGCGTGTCATATGCGTCATACACCGATGCTGTTTTTCACAACCAGTGTACAATGAATGACAGGATTTTGTATACGGGATATTGTTAAAGTGGGGGTATTTAGTCAATAATTAAATGCTCTTTTTTCTGTTTAATCAGATACATATTGTATTCTGCACATTTATACCTATATTAAAATTAAATGCCAATATTTTTTTTTAGAAAATTGCACAATAAATGCAAATAAAAAGTCCCTTATCAAAGAGAATTTGTGCCTAGATCTTCCCGTGTGTTCTAATAATGACGTCGTTAGTTTTCGTTATCGCTAATATCATCAATAATAATGATAATGATATGAATTATTTACCAAAACTCAACACTTTCTTTTCAATTTCTGTTTTTGAAAATTGTAATACATATTTACGTGTGTGTATGTACACACGTTTCCAGTTTCAGTGGTGTGCTTAAGGTTTACCAGAAACATAAGCCCCGAAACATTCTATTTTTTATACTCCCTCATGCAAAGTATTCCCTTAACAAAATTTGGTAAAATATATTTAGGTCTTTTGGGTATCTTTTCAACATCTTAAAAACAATTTAGGTTTCATAATTTTGATCCAAGCACTACTGACGAGGAACTGTATTCCGAAACGACCGTATAGTGCTATAAAATTAAAACTGATATAGCATGTAATATGTTTTAGCATGTTAATTTGTTTTGTTTTTGCTTTGCTTTTGTGTTAAATGTTTTACATTTTACACTGTCTTGTTTGTCTGTTTCTGTTTTTACACGTATTGTGTTGTGTTTTTTTGGTTGCATTTGCTGTTGTTAAATACATATTTTTCAATTACATGTACATAATTTTTTCTTCTATTTTGGTAAACTTGGATGCAAAAAGACCATTCAACAGACAAAGGGTCTTTTCGAAATAGTCATGACACGTTTTCAAAATAATTCAATCGAGAAAAAAACATTTACGAGAAATATTCGCATAATGTTTCTGCATATGTATAATTTTTTCTTCTATTTTGTTAAACTTGGATGCAAAAAGACCATTCAACAGATATTGGTGTCTCTTCGCCATGACACTTTTCAAAATAATTCAATCGAGAAAAAACATTTACGAAAAATATTCGCACAATGTTTGCGCAAATGTATAATTTTTTCATCTACTTGGATGCAAAAAGACCATTTAACAGATATTGGTGTCTTTTCGAAATAGCCATGACACGTTTTCAAAATGATTCAATCGAGAAAAAACATTTACGAAAAATATTCGCACAATGTTTGCGCATACATCTCTTTGTCAGATTGATTGTGTTGCAACATGGAGGGTAAAACTCTACTTTAGTGAACGTTTGCTAGTCCTAAAACGCACTTAGGTGGCAGTTTTTTTCGCGGTTAAAGTTACACCCACCCACTCTAGAATGAATAAGACAAACGAGACCGACTGACTGAATTGAAAGTAAATTTAATGATTTTCAAGACCAAAACCGAATCAATAAAATGTTGTACAACGAGTATAATAAATATTGTATGATCATTGTAAGGAATTCGTCAATAAACGGTGTTTGCCTACATTTTCCGGTCTTTTCATTCAAACAAACAGAATATTTTTCGAAGCTCAAATCAAAAAAGTAAATTTTATTTATCAATAATATAAATACCAATAAGAACAATTAATGTCAAAACCAGAAATGGGTTATACTACCACAAGGGTTACGGCCTTGGCTTGATGTCACAGTCCCCCCCCCCCCAAAAAAAAAAAAAGTTGCGCTTATAAACATCTGAAAATTAATTACAGTTGTAAATTTAAATTTATGATGTTTTATGAAATAAACAAAGTAGTATATTAATCATTCTTATTTAATTTATCCCCAGCAAGGAAAATCAATAATATGAAAGCTATGGAATTGACAGAAGTTGCTTGCTCAAGACAAAAGTTTTATACATGTACATGTGATTCAATGAAACAATACATGTAATTCAATAAAACAACTGTTTGATCTTTAGTTGCAGAACAGAAAACTTTTTAATAAATCATTTTAAAACAAAACCACCCACAATTTTTTAAGTTGCATTTAAAGATTTTTAGAAGCTGTTTAATCACAATTTTTTGAAGACGTGGTGTGGAGTGCAGTCAAGATGTTTTACTTGTAATAATTTAGGCGGTTAGTTCTTGTTGTGAAAGAAGTCAAATAGTCTAGAACAACAAGAAAACTGACAAACTTCTTGCACCAGGATCTGCCCAAGTGGCAAGTGCGGTTTAAATTGGGGCGGTGAGAGGCGTTGGCGTTGTGATCCGTGAGCCAATGCTTCAGACTTGTCGGTCACCATTAAACTTTTGGTAAAGTTTTCAGAAAACACATTTAGCATGATAATGCTAAGTGCTAATTTCAAAATGCATTAATGTATAAAATTTGAAGTACGTGTAGCATAATCGAAAAATTCTTGTAACATTATGAAGTTTGTTTTTTTTTTAAAAATTAATGTAGCAAATAGATTATATAGTAACATTGTTATGAAACCTTTTTAAAGTTAATTGAAATTTTAAAAATTCAAGTTATATTTTTTTGAAACTTTTAAAAATGAATGTAGCAAATAGGTTATATAGTAACATTGTTATGAAACTTTTTAAAATTAATTTAAATTTTAAAATTCAAGTTACGTTTTTGATGATCAAGTAAAAAAAGAAGTATAGTGTTAAGTACACATATTGTAAGACAAGTTACACCTTCTGACATGGTTCAGGCAACCGAACCCTGTAAAGTGTCAACGAGTTAAGTGGAATAAATATGCATGGCTGTTCTATTTTAGTATAAAAACCTATATCTTAAGTATCAAAATAAGTAAAACGTTATTTAAAGAGTAACAAAATGAACTAAAAAAAGGATATTGTAATACAGTTATGTTGAATCAGGTATTTAAATTGCGTGTAGTGATTTAAGATCGGACAAAGTGAACCATTTACAATAATCAAGTTCTCATGCTGCGATCATACCAAGTCAATTGACACTTACTAAATAGTTGAATATTTATTTATCACCATAAAATATCAAAACGTAAAATAACTAACAATAAATCATAGACCCCCAGCAAATAACATAAGTCTTGTTCCTCATGGTGACTTAGGAGTTTTTGAGGGGGGTATTATAGGTTTTTTTTGAGGGGGGTATTGGAGTGTCGGAGTCTCGGAGGGGGAACATTTGGTCAATTGATATTTTATCATTTGGTCAATTGATTTTTATGGTAACTTTCAAGTTTTTCGAGGGAGGTATTAGAGGGTGTCAGAGTCCGAGGGGGGAAATACGTGGTCAATTGATTTCTCTTTTATCAAAATATACATGTATGCATGGGGTGTGAAGTCATTTGTCAATAAATTTCACGAAGTTAAAATTCCAAAGATCTTTTCAACTACTTGATGATTTTTCTTCCTCGTGTAAAATAATCATTAGTGTTAGTATTGACACTTTTATTACAAGTAGATTGATTTTGGATATTTCAGTTTAGTAGTGTAAAATAATTTAAAAAAAAACCCCAACATACACTCATATTTTAGCCATTGCCCAAAGATACAAATTCACGAAGTTGTCCTGTTTAATTTTTATGAAATAATGCATTTAAAAGTAGCACATGACACAACTGGTACCAACAACTGTTATTTAAAAAAATAATAATAATAATTTAGTAAATATATATACTAGTAGGTGTAATTGGTTTGGATTAAACAAGCCTAGTATAAAATTAAGCAATTGTGGAAACATTTTATCCGTGCATGGATGAATTGAAATTTTAGCGTGCTAAATTTATCTCTCATTCTCCACACACATCAGCAAAGTCTTTTCCTTAAAATGAATTTAATTTAATATCCTTGAAACGAGACCAAAGAATCTCATAAGTTCTAACAACCCAAAAAATGTATTTATTTCCTATTTCCTTTTTCTTTCCTTATTCTATATTAGGCTTTACACACGCCGTATAAGTTCTGTGTGTTATTCTGGTGATTGTAATATTCAACACGGAAAGACGTTTTCACTTACAAACATGTGTCATCTGTTCAAGAAATGTTGTTGTTCAACATAAATGGCGACATCATGAAACTAATATTAAAATGCCAAATTTGAAATAAAAAGACTTCAAAACTAAACAATAAATAAAATCACTTACCACTCGCTCTGGTTTTTCTGTTGAGTTCCATAAATCCTCGTATCCATTTGTTCCCCAATATCGCATATCCGGTTCACTCTTTCGACTGATGGTACTTTTTGCTGAAGTTGATGTAGAAGAACAGTCCTCGATCACGGCATCGTTCAAACTTCTGGTCCTCGATAATGGGGCTGGATTGACCTTGATGGCCTGGACTCGAGACTTGACCGTTTTCCTCATATGGTCTAAAACAAGGTTCCCTAAAGTCTTCTTAGAAAGTCCATCCTGCCGTAACTGATTTCTGATGGAGTTCACAAACGTTCTATCTTGTTTTCTTAAATCCTGTCAAAATAATTGAGAATTTTTTTTCAAAACTCAAACTTGAAAATATTCAATAGTGTATAATTTATCTAAATTTCACTAAAAATTAAAATCTTTCCAATCTACAAAATGTTTTACACACAGATCCTAAAATTGAAAACTTTCCTAATCCATTCAACGTTTCACTCGCAGTCAGTAATATTCCAACATTATATTTTTTATAGCGGACTCTGTTCTTTAAATCTATGTGTTTAAATGTCCAACATGACCTTAAAGCTCAAATAAACACACGATATGTCTACATGCATATATAAGTGTATTGTGGATTTAAATGTCCAATTGCGTGGGTTCACCGATTACTTATTACAAATCAGCTAATATCGCCATGTCGGGTATTTCACGGTTCTACCCGCCGTACTCTTTTACTCTCATAACGGTATTATGACAGGTGAATTATAACTGATTATAGAATATACCCATGCATGTAGGTATAAAGCTATAATATATACTTCATACTTATAACTACTAGAGCGTACAACCACGTTCAGCTGTTTTAAATGGCCTATTATCAAAAACACTTTTAATCAATGAATTTCTCTCAATGAACACACAGGTAGAACGCGAAGTGTACATAAGTCATATGTACATGTATGTCACAAGGTCCATTTGAATTTAAAACTCGCATCTGGTGGTTCTATATATCGTAAAGTCTATTTGAATTTTAAAACTCGCATCTGGAAGAACTGGGTCTATATATCCTAATCGTAAGGTCCATTTGGGACAAATTATTTCTCACAGAAAATAAAATTTTAAAGTTCACACCTGGTAGAACTGACTCTATATATTGTTAGGTCAATATGGAACAATTTATTTGTCATACAAAAGAAATTTTTAAATTCCAGTTGGTAAAACTGAATCCATATACCGTGAAGTCCATTTAGAATAAGTTAATTCTTACCAATAAGGAATTTTTAATTCCACATCTGACCTTGCTTACTTAGAACTTAAATTTTCACAAACTTAACATGCATGTTTATCGTTCGCTCACATGATCAAATGACACTATTGCAATGAAGAAGTTAACTAAAAACTAATGGTCAAGCAACACTGTTACACACGGAACAAGTTAATGCCAAAATAAAACAGATACCAACAACAAAAATAAATAAAGCTTGCATCTGACCACTTATCCTAAATTTAGAATCCTATTGTATTTTCAATCGGCACATTTTTTCTATTTTGCAAAATTTTACAATGTCGCTGTCATTATTCGAAGTCGAAGTTCACCCACTAGAACAGACACTTTTGAACTGAACAAGAATATCACCGTTAAGTTCACTTGTATAAGAGGTCGCTTATATATATGTATAGGGATTTAAACTGAAACGCAAACACATATAAAAGTTCCCCGATATATAGATTATTAATACACATCGTATCTATCAATATTTAAGAAATGGATTAAAAATGTTTCACCCATTGGCTTTAATCTTTAACATTTAAAATTCTTTAAAAGTTAAAATTTGAAAAGAAACATTTTAACGACTTGTAAAACTTAAAATTAGAAGGAAATGATTCATTTGAGTATATTTTTATTTTACTTACTGATTTTGACCAAAAATATCAAAATTCCTACTTACTGACTTGATGAGTAATACATGGAATTTTTTGCCAGAGTGCAAAATATGAACTTTTATACAAAGAATAAATTTCGCCCAGAACCATGCTGCGGATATTTGAATCATTTGTAAAACAGTAGCTGTGGTGTCCAAAAGGTTATAACTTGAAATGCCTTTCCAGATTTTTTTCAGAATTACGAGTTAATTATTGGTACAATTGTATATTATATGAAACATTATAAATGTATGTCCAGAAAACGAACTGGTATTTGCATAGTTTTTTGTGATAAACTATTCGCGGCGTGCTAAAGGATATAACTAAAATTAGAGACCTGCAATTCGTTCCCCCATTTTTTCAGAAATACACGCTAGTAGTTCAGTGGCGGATTTAGGGGAGGGGTTGCGGGGGTTGCAACCCCCCCCCCCCCTTTGAAAAATTTAAAGAGAGAGAGAGAGCGAGATATTGACTTATTAAAATTATTTTCTTGGCCCCCATCGGCCCTAGACCCATCGTCTCTGGAAGCTCGCGCCTTCGGCTCGCATCTAGCATTGATATAATTCTTATCCCCCTTTAAAAAATTCTTGATAGTTCTCAACCCCCCCCCCCCTTTCAAAAAATCCTAGATCCGCCCCTGTAGTTGATAATAATATGTGATAGATACATTTTATACACTTTAGACCATTTAGCCACCGAAGCAACTTACCTTCATACGAACCACAAAAGACAGAATATGTATCAGCAGTTCAAAAATCTAAATGATTCAGAAGTGACCATTCCCCCCGACAACAATAAAAAAATAGGTCCCATCATCAGATTCTTAACTTAATGCTTTGAACATTATTTCCGCATCTAATCTTGCTATTCTAAATGATGCACCCGAACACTGGTTTTGTCGTAAGCACTGTTTGCGGCAGCTTTTTTATGCGACACCGCTTTACGGCGTTACACAGCTTCTGTTATTTTGTAAGCTTGTTTGTGTTTTTATAGTAATCTTACAACAGATAGTGTAATTAATATTTTATCATCAGAGCATATCTTCATCCAATGGTCAAACTTCAAGATCCCTATTCAGTACATGGGCACATACTGATATCCCAGGATCTTGAGACACCTTTTAAACTTTGTCTCGACCAGAGTATACTCTACAAGTATCATGCTCGTTTAAGAGTTACGATTTTAATCATGAATTTTGTCTAACAAGTTGATTTGACTCAAGTACCATGTATGTTTAGCATCCGATACACAATCTTAAGTTGACCACTGTGGTAAGATAGGATTGTTTAAACAGTGATTGACATGTACAGTACAGTCCTGTCCAAAATTTAACTCTCAGCTAACGAATTGGCGTCGAATCGGCAGCTCAACTCCGTCCCTTGTTTCGCTATATCTCGACAGCATTTCAAGAGCTGTATTTTATCTCTCGACAGTTTTTTAGGCACTAGCTATTCACAAATCGACAGCCGAACTAACCCGAACCCGGACCGAGTCGGTGTTACACTTTCGACAGGTCTGTACTATACATACACAATAAGTTTAACACTTAACCCAGGCCGCATGAGGCCACTTTAATATTAAATATTGGGAATATGTTTTGAATATGTAGCACGTATTAATGATAAATCCACTACCGTGAGATCATAAATAAGTTCACTTAGTTTCAAAGTAATTTATTTGACACTGTGGATTTTATTTGTTTTATCTGGTAAGCTACATAGATCTTGGTAGTATTAAAGGTGTTGTAAGAACAGATCCGTGGAGATTACGGGGTTTTTAAAACATGTTGGGTATGCTGACTGCTGTAAAACAGATTGCAAGATGGAGAAAATAATTACAGTTCAAACCTTCCTTTAAATATGTACATTGTTATTGTATATGTACAATGTTTAGACTAGAATGAGTAATGGTGTTTTTATACTTAAGAATATGTCACTTACATCGAGGCGTCACCAGGTATAGGTGAAATGTAAGCTTGTAAATGTTTAATTGTGTGATTCCTATATTTGTTTGTCTTTACGTGTCTTGTTTTGTTCGACTGCTTCTATCGTTAACTTTAATTGTGTCATGGTCTTGCTTGTGTTGGATATTGCCAAGTCCATATTTTTTTCAGATGCTATTTGTTTTGAACATATACTAAAGAGGAATCGATTCTTTGAAATATCATAAACTAAATATACATATGTACGATTAGATCTTAAAGCCGTGGGGTTTTTGTAATCATTCTAGTATTGTATTGTCAATTTTGTCAATTATGAATCAATTTTGATTTTAAGTATACTTGCTTATTCCTTCATTTTAGAAACAATTTTAACCAAAAAAACTAAAATGCATACTGTAAGTTGTCGACTTATCCGATTTCAAGACACAGTTTCAACTCTATTTGTCTTCTTCAGTCATTTTACATCACAACCAAGTAAGACATTAATTCTGATCTTACACAATTTATACGTCATACATCACATTTACTTGAACTTGCTTTGGTACCAAAGTACAGACCTGTCGAAAGTTTAACACCAGGCTAAAAAAACTGGTGCTAAATTGGCTGCTAATTTCGACTCCTTGTTGCTTTTATTTTGGCAGCTTATATGCAGCTGCTCTTCCTGTAGCTTTTCAGCCATTAGCTAGCTACCCACGTTTCTCTTATTTTAGAATCAGTTTTTAATAATTTAAACGAAAATGAATAAAGTTTCGACTTATCCCATATCAAGATCAAGTTTCAACTCTATTTGTCCCCTATGATCATTTTACGTCACAACCAAGTAAGACAATTAATTCTGATATTACACAATTTATACGTCATATTAATTTGAACTGGTTTTGATACTACAGCACAGATCTGTCGAAAATTTAACACTAAGCTAAAGAACTACTGTTAAATCGGCTGCTAATTCTGTCGCCCCGCTACCTTTATGTCTACAGCTTATCGGCAGCTACTATCTCCCTTCTGGATAGCTTTCCAGCTATAAGCTAGCTACCTACGACTCGGCTGCTTCGACTCTTTTCGTTAGCTCAGTGTTAAACTTTCGACAGAGCTCAGTGTTAAACTTTCGACAGAGCTCAGTGTTAAACTTTCGACAGGTCTGCACTGTACTTAAGCACTTATATTAAGACAATGTCGTATACAATTATATTGACATATTATTGTCTTTGTTTCCGACAATCATAATTAAGTGTTATTTCTGTCTCCAGGCACGGAAATCTATCTTCTATATTGCAACTACGCTACGGAAATCTGTAGTATATATTGCGATTGCGTTACAGAAACCTATAGTATACATGACGAGTTCATCTTCACGTCAAAATAACGATGCACGAGGACAGAGAGGTGCTTTAATTGATCACTTTAAGTCAGATGTACTCATAACAATAGAATAAGTCGATGAAAAAACATACCATGGTTGCGTTTCAGATTGTTGGTGCACCCGCGAAATTGACGTATCGCCGGCCATGCCTTGTATGTTCCGACACTTGCCACCATCACAGTACCAAAGCAGCGTCATGGCAATTAATGACGTACTAGTCTCAGTGACGTCATTAAGTGGCACAACTCGGGGCGAGTGTGTAAGGCCTTTGTCGGAACATTGTGGGCGTGGCCGGCGATCCGTCAATTATCACATTAAGTCACAATTCATGACAGCCATATTTAGAACCTTTCGAGGACCTCGTTATCATGATGAATAGATTAGATAAACATTTTTTTTAAATTGAAGAATGAAGAAAAAAGAAAAGAGTATATATATATACTGTTTAACAATAGCTTATATTGCATAGGAGATACGAACATTCTGTTTGCAGAACTCAAAAGAAATATATGAATTTACGTCCTTTGTTTGTGAAGGCTTTCAATTTTCATTTCCATGAACACGGGTCTGTCCATGGCTTATTTGTATCCTAAGCCGACAAGTTAATGTTACATGGCGCACGTACGTAACAAAATTTACCATCGACAACGATTAAAAACAGAAACAGATAAAAATGTTTATTTTAGAAAAATCGCTTATCAAAGCATTTTTTTCATGAAAGGATGATTATTCTGCAAGAAGGTCTCACAGGAAACGGAGCTGTTACTTAACAGTTCACTCATCCGTAACCACGGCTTACATCAACTCATTTATATTTTAACGATTACATTACTATAGACTATGGTATCGCCAACGCATTTTTATTTTACTACTGTAATAAAGGATTGCTTCATGTTGTTTTTGTTCAATTTTGATTTTTTTAATTTTTTTTTTCAAGTTATTTATTTTTTTTGTTCAATTGCTAATCTGAATTGTCATGAAAAAAATACAAACAGCACTTTATATGTTCTAAATACAAGACACCTTATAATGTTAGAGTCTGTCGCAACACTTGCGTTGAGTTTAATAATGGTATTTAACGTCACAGTCAAGAATGTTATACTTATTTCGAGACGTCGTCAGTTATAGGCGAAGGTGCAGAAATTTTGCCTCTGCGTTGCGCTGATGGCATTATATAGCAGGGTTCTTTACCGTATTAAACCGAACGTGACATGATGCATCGTTTCAAAAGAACCGTGACTTTCATTTCCTAATGCCGGGTGCTTTGCGAAAAAACAGTCGCTACCCTCTTTTAATTCTTGGGTAAGACCCGGTCGGGACTCGACATTCCACTATCGGAGTGAGCACTCTACCAACTGAGTATAAGTTGTCCGGAAAACTTGAGGTTTGCTAACGTAACTTAAACTTCTACTACTAAACATACTGATCCATATTCAAATCATAACCCCAAAAAGCTTTGAAAAACTGAGAAATTAAACAGAACACGTAAACTTCCACCAGAGAAGTGAGACCGGGTGTTCAGAAGTAGTAAGCATTCCTGTCTAGCTAGCTAGAAAAATTAAAATTGAGAGTGACTCGGACTATGACATGTCATATATATCAAGGATAATTGAAGTGACAGAGATATCATACTTATAAATATAACGGTCATAAAACATTTTGATGGACTTGATGAGCCTACTGTGGGAAAAACATGTTGAAAAACCAGGCAAATGGCGAATTTTGTTGCGCATATGACGTAAAACGTCACCAAGGACATCACTTCCGGTGTAAACTTTATGACAATCGTGAATGCGCATACAGACTTTCTGTTACGACTAGGTACAAGTAAGTGAAAAATATTCAACTTTATTTGATTTTCTATGGATATGAAGAGTATTTCACTGTCACAAACAGAGTGGTTCCTACATTAGGCTTGCAATGTCCCTAAGTTAACTATTCACTAGTAAGCAGCTGACTTGATTCGTAGTACAAAGTTCACGTTGTGGGAAAAACTTCTATCATATAACCGGTATAATATTAGATACATTTTATCAAAATGAATGGATATCTGGGTCAAAACCTTTATTGATAAAAAAATATATATCAGCCTTATACATGGAGAAAGTTCAAGTGGTTCGAATGGCCTTAGAAAGGACACAAGGGACACCACAATTATTTCCCAGATAATAACATAGTACGTGACTCTGATTTCTAACTTTTTTCAATTTCAGCTTAATGTCAGTGTCAAAAAACCTCAAAAATCGGACTGACAAGTCCTTTAAGAGTTGAATATTTATCTTCTTTGTTAGACATACACCGTTTTACCTTTAAATGCCATTAAGCGTTAAGTTCTAATATAGAAAACGTGTAATTGTGTTTATAAACATACGTTAACGCTTAATCCCCATTGCTTGACTTTCATAAAACAGATTTTCATAAGGTTGACAAATATAGTCAAATACTATCGGGGGTAATTTCGTCTTGTCGCGCATTGAATTTATGGTTAAAATATTAGCATTTTTAAAGAAGACTTACGGCTTTTTGAAAGAAATACATATATCTTAAAATGTTCAAATATAAATATTGAATTTAAGTTTGACATAAAAACCATTAAATCGTAATGAACTCGATAATGTTCTTTTTGTTACATTTAAACCCAGGTGACAAATGTCTTAAATATTTTGGCACTTTTCAATACATCGTGTTTTTAATGTTTTACCGTATTTAAGTATCATGCACAACAATTTGCCAAGTAAGCATGACTTTTTAACCCTAAAATGAAGACAAAAAAGTGCCAAGAAATATTTTACGTTTTTTTTTAATTAATAGGTGATGTTTTTTTTTTTTTTTTTTTTTAAATAAATATACAGTCAAACCTGTCTATAAAGACCATTCAAAGGAATAAGTAAAAGTGACCTTTATAGGCAGGTGACCGTTATATACAGGTTCAAATAATATGAATAAAACAATTGGGATACAATTCAACTGGCCTTTATAAGCAGGTGACCCTTGAATTGAAGCAGGTTGAACTTTATTATGAAAGCATAGCTTTTTAATTCTCTAAGGAAGACAAAAATGCTGAGAAACAGTTTGCATTTTTTTAGTTTAAACAATTTTTTTTCAATTTTTCAATACTTAGTAAAATTACAAATAATGAAACAATGGGAATCTGGAACTAACAAGCAACTAAAACATCTAATGAAAGCTTTTAGTTTTTGCTTAATAATAATAGTAATAATAATAATAATAATAAATTATAAAAATTCAAAAGTAGCACATAACATAATAGTAATAATAATAATTATTATTATTATTTTTACTACTATAATGTTATGTGATACTTTTGAATTTTTGTAAAATAATGCATTCAAAAGTAGAATATTACAATACCACTTTTTAAATGCATTTTATGATTAAATTAAAAAAATGGCATATAATAATAATAATAATAATAATAATAATATTAAGTGAGTGTATTTTGGGAAAATTTACAGATGCATGAGTGAGTTTCTTTACACGTTATTGTTAAATGTTGTAGAACTTTGAGTAATACATGTATATAGATAATGTATGTAAGCATATCAAGTTCAAAAAGGTTGAACATTAAAAATACATTAGTTCTTTGAATTTGAATATATGAATATTTGGGAATCAGTTTAATGACTTTTTAATTGGGGTCAAAGGTTGCTTAAAAGCCAGACCAGACGATCCATTTCTAGGACAGTACTTAAAAGATTTCATAAAAAATAAATCAATGTTTGAAGTATTTTAAAATGTCTAGCCATATATTCTACTTTGACCGTTTTGACAGCATGGTCAGAGAATTTATACTGCGGCTTGTTCAATAAACATTTTATGTTTGGCCATTATAAACGATCATTTTTTATTTTCTTATTGCCTTGTTTATTTACTTTTCACTTAATATTCAATTAAAATGGTTTACAGTCACATAAATACAACGACTTGTTCAAAGTCGATGATGCTGAAGATTATGATGATGATGAGGAGGAGGAGGATGACGATGATGCTGTTGTCAAACTAAATCAATAGACGTATCACTTGATGATAAGTTCAAAACGATAAGTATATATATAGAATTTTGCGTTCTCTGATGGTGAAAATGGAAGTAACACTTCAGTGACCTAATGTCATGCACAGTTTGTGCAATTTGCAACTTGAAGATCAGGTTAGAGTTACTGTCTTGGAACGGAAAAATATCGGACCACAATCTCCTTGTTGCAATAGCGCTTGTCTTGTATACATGTTCAAATTTTCTTTTTCTAGATGCATGGATACAAGCATTTGATGTTATTGAAAAACTTTGGCAATGAGCTTAAGCTAAATTTAATAAAGTTTAATTAAACTTAAACGGTATTATCATATCTGAGATATCAATGAGCACTGAACTCCAGCAAACACTAACAGAAAGCTTAAAGAAAGAAATAGAGCCATCTGCGTAAAGAAACCGTAAAAAACTATCAAATTACTACTATTTTTGTAATTTGTTGTTATGCTGTTCAAATCACCAAAAGCATCGCGTCACTGAAATTGTAAACACGTAAAATTGGCAGGTCTGAAATATCCTGTATTGAGTTAAAACAAACAGTGGTGAAATTGTCCAAATAAGGAAGTAGAGCCATCCACTAAGGCAACCGCGTGTGTATACAATTGAGGCAAATATGTTTTTATGTTCCCCAATAGCATGCGTCATGATACAATGGTGATGTAGCCAATACAATTAGAGAAAGAAAAATAAATTATTTAAAATCTTTAAAAGATTTATCTAGCCAATTACAATGTGGTGCATGAAATGTTGTATGCATGTGGGTATTTCCGTATCGATCATCCATATTGTTCAGAACCTTAGGTTTAATACAAGTTTCAAGTCGTAAACCCATAGGTAAAAAATATTGATAAAAGTATCATTTAAAGTAATAAATGGAAACACTAAAAAATTATGAAATTACAAACAACAACAAGAATAAATAAATAAATAAATAAATAATAAATAAATAAATAAATAAATAAATAAATATATTATCTGTATAAGAATCGAACCTTCCGAAACTCATTCATTAATATCTTCTCGAACAAACTCGTACATGTGTATTTTGTAATCTAGTACATCATTGTACATACCAATTCTGTTCATACCGAGACAATATATAAATACAGTGTATCCAATTCATATTATTGATATTTCCATAAGTTTTTATCTTTCTATGAAATATTTTCAGCAGTTATCCAGGATCAATGGAATTCATACAAACATCAAGCAACTAAAACCAATTGCAGATAAAGAATTAAAATAAACATTACCTTTTCAGTATCCAAGGAAAGCTCGCCACCATCGCCATTGTGTTCCTTCATGGAAACGTCCTCGCTGCTGCCTGAACTTTGTTGAACCTGAGTTCAAAATTAAAATAAAAGCATTTAGTACTTTTGTGGAACACAGGCGGTCAGTTTATTATCATATAAAATAAAATTAATCCTATTAGTTAAACGTATATCAATTATTTTTACTTTTATTCAGCCAAATTTTAATCCCAAAATTGGCAACTGTTGAAATTTCAGTGTTAAAAAATTATTAAATTGTCTGCTGTCTATATACAAATACCTTGTGTGTTTCAGGTGTTATATATATATAATTTAATTAAAATATATTTATAATTTTGGTAACGGCCCAATCAATACCATTTGTATCTTATTTATCACTATTTACCATATGGACGTGCAATGCAAGTTAGGTGACTCTGTCCTGCAATTTGGGAATGTTCATGATAAAATCAATGCTATTGACTCTTAAGAACTCAAATTATGATTTTTTTCTTGCATTTCTGATTCTGAAATTACTACTATTTGGAATATTCGAAATAATTTTTAAAATTACGATATAACTATTTTTACACATGACACCTTACGGGTTCCGTAGCTTCTGTCAAGATGTAACGAAAATAAATTCAAAACTATACAGTCAATCCAGCCTAAATACCACCTCTATATAAGGTCCTACTGCTTATTAAGGTCAGTAAAATTGTATCCAAATTGTTCTTTATTTATATTTTTTGTATATAAAGGCCACTTGCCTATAAAGACCACTATCACTGGTTCCCTTGGGTGGCCTTTATAGACAGGTTTGACCGTACTCCGATTTAATTAGCACCAAAATAAAACCCTCATTTTTGGTATCTGTTGTTTTGTCTCTCACTTTCAAACTTTTCTTTTGATTTTCCCCACATGGAATTAATGCGATAACGTATTTTGTGTTAATGATGGCCTATAAAACGTATTATGATGTCATTAGATGCTATGTTCAGCTAAATCAGATTCAAGTGCGGTGATGATTGCCAAATGAAAATTTCTTATATATATAAATTCAAAATGCCCAGTAACAGTTAACAATATACATCAGACTGAATCATAAAGCAAGCATTTTAGCTGATGTCAGCATATTTCGAGTTTAAAATCCTTACATTCTGCTTCTATTTTGAAAAAAAGATTAAAAAAACCAACTCTGTTACCACAACAGATTCCAATCAGAACACGGAAACATTAAGCTAGCATTTCAGCTGATGCAAGCATTTTTCGCTTATAAATCCCTTAAATTTTGTCTCTAATCTAAACACTGACATTAAACAAAAATGTAGTACCAAAAAGCCAATAACCGCTTAACTAGACTGAATTATCACGAATCTAGAACTTAATTCTGAAAATCCTATGTAATTATTTACCGAAGTTATCTCTTTTTTATAAAGTACATTACAGACCTGTCGAAAGTTTAACACTAAGCTAACGAATTAGTGTCAGCCATCCAGGCTCTTAGGCAGCTATATCTCGATATCATTTCGGCAGCTGCTATCTATCTCTTGGCAGCTTTTCGGCCACAATAGCTAGCAATATCACGGCCACATAGCAGCCGAACTTCGACTCCTTTTCGTCAGGTCAGTGTTAACCTTTCGACAGGTCTGTAATGTATATGAATTAATGGACAATGTCTGTTCAGTTTAACCTTGCTCTTGACTTCTGATTACTGAATCAATACAGGGTAATTGATGGCTATTGAAAATAGTATTACTTTTATTGAACTTTTGAGTTAGATCTGTGGATAAGAACTTAATGCCTCTAGCTTACTGTTTGCTATGTATTTGTTTTTTTTCTGCCGAACGTAGATATCTTGTTTCAATTAGAACAACGTGTTTCGTTTTTGAGTCGTGAATCGCAAATGCAAATGCTGCTTGTTACCTTTTATAAAAATGACAAAATCGTCATAGTATTTAAAAATCAATCACAAAATCTGAGCAATGCATGAAAAACTGGTCAATTGATTGATTGATGGATGGATGGATGGGTGGATGAATGGTGTGATTGATTCAGTGACTAATTGGGTGGATAGATTGCAAGTTGGTCGATCAGTTTGAAATAGGCGACAGCACTACTCTTTAGATAGAATTCTGTACAAACTTAATAATAAATACTACAATTATACCTTATATAAAGACCACCCAAGTGACCTAAGGAATATACATGTAAGCTGTTCTATTAGGTTGATATTTAAACCAAAGGGAAATGGTCTTACTGGAAAGATGGTCTTAAATAGAGTTTGTAGCTAAAATAGGGTTTTTGTATATGAAAAGACATTCAATTAATCATAAACCAATAAATATTGACTTTGGTAGGTGCAGGTTTGTTAAAAGTCACAAATGCAATTCATTGAAGTTGAATAACACTGTTACACCAATACGATAAACAGCAAATAATATGTAGATAAATCTAAATGCCCCAAAATATAAAAGAGACTGTTTAATCTGCTGAATTCAGCTTCAGATTTTACCGCTTTAATGTGTTTATATTTTATTTGGACAGAGTTGGATGTTTTCAAAAGTTTTGGAGTCACACAAACGAAAACAGCAACATTAAAGGTAAGGTACTATTGAGATGCGACTTAAGTTTATGTAAAACTATTTTCGCGAGGCCAATATTATGGACCAGCTTTGAAGGTGAGAGTCGGCAAAACAACTCCAATTGTCATAAGCACAAAATATAGAGCATTTTGCAGAGTTCAATACTCCAGAGATTGGACTTAAACACCAATGAACATTAACACATGAAGAGTTCAAAATTTTACATACTGAAAGTTTTGACGATTTTAAAATGTTACAATTTTTAACACCAATTTTGTTCGAACACAAAAGAAATCCTGATTTATCATACCAAGTATGATAAACAGAAATGGGGTCAAGGGGTCACCTTGGGCACAATTATAATCCTACCATCTGTAAAAATTAAGAAATACAGTACAGACCTGTCGAAAGTTTAACGCCTAGCTAGCGATATGGAATCAAGATCGACAATCGAATGACCGAAAAATGGATAGTTTGTGATCGAAAAGCTATCGAGAGATAAATTGCAGCTGGCGAAAGTCTAAGACACTGCTAATATAAATAAGCTGTAAATTATCCATTCATTTTTTTGCTCTGTGATAAAATTTCGACAGGTCTGTAGTGTAACTTTGTTACTTTGTATTTAAATACATAAAGCCTAAATTCCTTTGTAAAACTGAAGAAAATCAGTTGTATAAAAACTATTGACTCAATCGATTTATGTATATATATGGTTGTCTCGAGTGGAGGTAAAACACGTCAATATATGCCAAAAGGTGTATACACTTTGCCTTAATGTGGTCATATTAATAGACCGATTACATAATATATACTGTTAAACATATGTCAATATAGCATTTAAAGATATATCAGATTCTAGATTGAGCGTAAAATATGACAAAAAATGCCATTTGATACAGGCTTGTCGAAAATTAACAATAAGCCACCGAATTAATCAAAAAGAAATCCAATGCCTAATGAAGTCGATTCTCAAAGATCAGCCTTGTAACAAATCTTAATGAAGTCCAACGCCTAATAAAGCTTGAGGGTGAAGTTTATATAAGAGCGCTTAGAAGGAAATAGACACAATAACACAGTTATATAATTGCAATGAGAGTTGAGTTGAGTAATGGTGTTGAACGTCACAGTCAAGGATAATTGACTTATATCAAGACGTCGCCAGCTATAGGCGAAGGTGCAGAAATTTTGCCTGTGCGTTGCGCTGATGGCGTTATACAGCAGGGTTCTTTAGCGTGCCAAGCCTACCATGACAGGGAACCTCGTTTATTTTAAGTTCCCATCCGAAAGAACCGTGAGTTTCATTTCGTAAAGCCCAGTGCTTGGCGAAAGAACAGTCATTACCCATTTTCAAGTTTTGGATCAGACCCGGTCGGTCTGCAATTAAAGAAAATTCATTAGACATTATGTTCAGTACTAAAGTAGCTCATCAACGTCTAATTTGATGACGCAGGGGGGCAGCAGGAGTCTTTAGCGCGCCAAGCCTACCATGACACGGGACCTCGTTTATTTTAAGTTCCCATCCGAAAGAACCGTGACTTTATTTGGTAAATTCCAGTGCTTGGCGAAAGAACAGTCACTACCCACTTTCAAGTCTTGGGTCAGACCCGTCTGGGGTTTAAACCCGCAACCTTTCACTTACGGAGCGAGCACTCTACCAACTGAGCTACCGCAGTGTTCCAAAACAAAAAGAAGTCCAACGCCTAATGAAGTTTGAGGATAAGTTTATAAATGCACTTAGAATGAAATAGACACAATAACACAGTAATACAGTTATAATTGCAGTGAAAGAAACTTCGTTTGACATTATGTTCAGTACTAAAGAAAGCCATCAATAACTAATTTGAAGATCCAGTGGTACTTCATTAAGCGTTGACTTCATTAGTAGTTGCTACACAGCCCCTCATTAGCCATAGCCATAACTAGCTAGCCATACACTAGAAGGAGGTTTTACCGGAATAATTGCGAAATTCCGGAATAGTAAGACACTTTCCGTAATCTTTGCGAAAATCCGGAATATTTAGGTCAATTCCGGAATTTTTAGATCAAATCCGAAATAATCGAACAAAATGCGAAATAATTGGTCAAAATCAGGAATAATAAGAATATTTTTACGGTAAATTTTACGGATTCTAAAAATTCCGGCAAGTGTCTGATTATTACGGTAAATTGTCTGATTATTCCGGTAAAAGACTGATTATTACGGTAAAAATCTAATTATTCCGGCAAATGTCCAATTATTCCGGTAAAACCCCCTTCTAGTGATATCCCGGAAACATAGAAACCGGGCTTTTTCGTTACCTTAGTGTTTAAGTTTCGACAGGCCTGTACTCTATTTGCTTAATACGGATTTCATACATTAGGATTTTTTATAAATTTTATAATGTTGTATTAAAGTCAAACTTAATAAGTTAAAAGTAACATCAAAATATTGGATCTAAAATAAAGCCGAAAAGACTTTGAAACAATAAATCTTGTAAAAGAAGTGGTAAGAAATAAAATACATTAAAAAGAACAATTCTAGCTAAAACTGACAAGTAGGTGTAAATTTAGACAACTAAATAGACCTCCATATTAACAGTTTGTTCAGAATATATCATTTGTATGTAACACGGAAACGGGCATTAGGTACAAGAAAATTTACCAAATTAGGTACAAGGATATTTGCCGATCTAAAAATGGTATAAGAGAAACCACTTAGAATTCGAAGTGTTCGGCTTTCCTGTATCTGGGTCACGGTGTCGAGTAGTTAAGGCGTTAGTTAGCCTTCAATTTCAAGTGAGAAAGATCCTTGTCTAGGTTTTAACTGGTTATTTTGGTACCGGTTAAATGAAAATGGACCTAGTAGCCTGTGATGTTGAATTTTGATGTTAAGGTCGAGTAGTTAAACCGTTAGTCTTTAAAACCGAGGTGTTTTAAACGCTGTGGTTTCAATCCCGATCTATCTCAAGTGAGAAAGATTTTTCCCTTGTCGTTGGTCTTAACCGATTCGCTCGATATCAGTTTAATGGACAGAGAAGTCTATGATGTTGACCTGTGGCATTGAAGATAGCCATACATGCGCATTAATGCAAAACACTTGCAGAATCCTTACATACTGCAGACTGCATTGATTTGTGTTTGAATTATTCCTTAAGACTAATGGGAAAAATGATTGTTGAAAAATTGCTGATGAGACTGAAAACAACAAACCAACTCTTGCACTTTACCAAACACAAAACAATGACAATGAAACCTTTCTAACAGGTGGATTTTTATAACTCTGCGTTGGTGGGGGTCATACCAAAGTACATTCATAAAAGGAGCTCATATAATTTCTGATAAATCATCTAATACAGAACATAATCTTACAATAATTACAAGGTTAATATTCTTCATGCAATATTATTTGACATCGACCTACTAGAAGGTTAATAATGTTAATGCAATATTGCTCGATATCGTCCGACTACAATGCGATATTTTGTCAAACTGACTTAGAGTCACTCAACTATAGCCCTGATATCGACAAAAGTTCACAACTTAATTATGGGATAAAATTACGATTAAATGTACCCTTAACCGATCAGAATAAAGATTCCATTCCGTAATAACATGTAATTAAACCGTTTACTTAAGGATTACTTAAGGATTTTTTGCACCTTATAGGTACAAATCAAACGAATATTGTTGTGTGGCATTCAGTATACACTGGTCCTTAATGGAAGCTCATCAATGAAAGTTACTATAAAGTCTACCATTACCTGTAATTTTGCCATCTTTAATTACAAGCAATTAATAATTTACTATACCGATTTTTTAAGGATTATTGTGTATTTTCTAGTCCATCGTACATTTTTTCTTTCGTTCTTTCTTTTTTTCCCATTTATTTTTTAAAATGTTCATTAAATTTATCTCTAAACGCAATAATGTGTTGACAGACTTATGTACCATTCAATAAACAAAATTCTAGATTAAAGCAAACCATTTCCTAAACCTTTTGTAAGCTTTCGATAAATTAAAAACACGTACAGTAATCAAGAGTTTGCTTGGGTTTGTTAGTTAGCTGAATGTGGTTTTACGTCACACCAGCAATTTTATTTGTGACGAGACAATTTTTCTTATTAATCTCCAAGACCGATCTAAGTAGTGCGTCAGTTTGTGCCCATGTTGTTCTGATAAACTTTGTTCTGGTGTACACATACATCTCTATAGCGACCTTTGGAGAGCCAGTAATGTCGCAGATGAAACAGAACATTTGAGTTGAGTTGAGTGATGGTGTTTAACGTCCCAGTCAACAATATTTCACTTATATCGAGACGTCGCCAGCTATAGGCGAAGATGCAGAAATTTTGCCTGTGCGTTGCGCTGATGGCATTATACAGCAGGATTTTTTTAGCGTGCCAAGACCACCGTGACACGGGACCTCGTTTATTTTAAGTTCCCATCCGAAAGAACCGTGACTTTTATTTCGTAATGCCGAGTGCTTGGCGAAAGAACAGTCACTACCCACTTTCAGGTCTTGGGTCAGACCCGGCCGGGGATCGAACCCACGACCTTCCACTTACGGAGCGAGCACTCTACCAACTGAGCTTCTGCAGTGGTTGAAACAGAACAGATTTTCGGTCTAATATACATGTACTTATACCGAGACAACTTGTGGCATACGTCAAGGAAAAATTCCTTTTCTCTTGCGGTCACCCAGGGATGAATTAGATACCATTTAAATCAGTATGGACTATATTTACTTGATCAAGTTTGGTTTTATTGCAAGAGCTCAACAAATTCGGGGTTTCTTAAAAATAAGGTAACAAAATTCAAAACAACTGTACCACCTTGCAATTCTTGAACTTGCTCTTTCTTCAATTACCGACTTCATGTCATGGTCAATTACAGCATCAAAAGACTAGTGAAAATTCATATAAATTCTCTACATACTATACACTGTATGGTTTTAGAAATACGCTGAAATAAATTACGGTTTCACAAATTTATGAATTACAAATCATTTCATATTATTTTAGTTTAAAAATTCTAGTGACGTAACCGTGAACAATGACTTGTTTACTACACCAAATTATGCCTTTTGTGTGCAATAAAATCATACAATTTCTAAGCCAATTGTGTGCAATCAAATCATACCATTTCGAAGTCAATTGTGTGCATACAAATTGTACCATTTCTAGACCTATTATGTGCATATTAGGGCACTATTGTGAATGTAAATTGCAATAAGAATTTCATTCAAAATATTATATGAAAATTAAGATAATTGCGCTTTGAAACCTCATAAAATTGCAATAAAGATGATTATTCTCCCAAATGCCTTTTCGAAAGTACAATATGACCATTTCAGGTTTAATCACTAATGCCATACCATTGGTCTAATAATGGCAGTATTCGGTTTCGCTAATCAAGTATAGCGCGTTAATTTAATTACTATTCACGTCAGACTACATTTTTTGTTAGATACAGTTAGTTTAAATGACGAAATGTACTTTTAAATTTTACATTGTTTCAATTACCTTACGTTCTTCTACTCTGAACTACATAGATGGATGTTGTATTATGTAATGGTATTTTTATGTGAACTTAACGCATGCTACATGTCCACAGGAGACGCCTTAGTACTAGTAGCAAAGTAATCTAAAATCCTACTTTCAGGACCATCGCCTACGTATACATGTAGGTTCAGTTCCACCCGGGCAAACCCTAGTGTGGGAAAGTTTCGATTGCCGAGGAACGGAGTTTTTTCCTCCAGACACTCTCTACTATCAAAGAAATTACGTTTTGGTAGACGTTTTGAGTTACAATGTATAAATTCATAATTTATTTAGTGTATCTAATGTACCTTCGATAATGGCTTACTACCGGTAATTGAACCAGTGCTGTAATTTTGCAAACTTCAAAATTCGCAACTCATCAGTGTCAACATACCTTCTTGAATTTATGCACATGTATATTTGCATTTGCAAAACCAATTATTAAACATGGCAGATAATTACAAAAGCAACCAGAACCTATGACATAACATTATGCAAGACGATACATCAAAGCAAACTGAAACACCTTGTGACACAAAAAGTTTCTAATCAAATCAAAAACGCGAATTTATTAGGTGATGGCCTAATATGTAGTCTTGACCTTGCAAATTAGTTCCAAATAAGAGCATATAAACAATCACTGAGATACCTAATGGAGTCTAAACTTGGCTGTTTGTTGTGGATAAGTAGTGGAAAAAACAGCTGCAATGAGATTGATAGCAATGGCCTTAGGTCTTCTGAGGTATAGATAAAGCGGAGGGTCGAGATAAGCCGCAGATTCGCACTTATTAGTTTGCCTACTGTTAACATTTTGACAGGTCTGCATTGTATGATATAACATTATGCAAGTCCATACTTCAAAGCAATGTAAAACACATTTTTAACACACACAACTTCTAATAAAATCTAAAACACGCAAATCTTTTAAATTAGGGCCTAATATGTCGCACTGACCTTGCAAATTAGTTCCAAATAAGATCATAGACTTATTCATTTTACATAATATCCGATTATCAAATTTAAAATATTGTGAAGATAGAATTGAAAAGATTGAATTTAAAACCTGTTATTAATTTGGTAATTACGAATATTATACATGACATTGAAAAAAGATAGGTAACTAAATTGACACAAATTGTTTCAACAAAAAAGACATGTCATTAGGTATTCAAGTACACTAGGTCATATTAGAGATTCAACCTTCAGTTTCTAATACTCAAGTTATTATTTAAATGAAAATACCTGAAACGATCATTTGAGTAAGCGAGAATATTATAGCAATATTATTACTATTTTTAAATTATGAATATACATATATCTAGTTTGAGAAAATGTACTTTCTGAATTGCAAATGGTATTTTTTTATGTCTATAAGAATTAAAAAAAAGAAGGCGGTTTTGTGCATATTTGCAATCGACAGTTAAAAAGTGATCTATTACCGATTTTAAGCTAAATAAATGAGTTTTTCAAAATATACCTAACAGTGCAAGGTTTTGAAAACACTTTTATGTTAATGTAGTTTTTTGTAAGATTATTTGTTCTCAACCCAACATGCATATTTCCGTAGCTTCACTAAATGCTACAACGTTTCGTGCATATTTGCACGCGACAGTTATAAAAGTGTTCTATTACAGATTTAAAAAAAATAAACTAGTGTTTCCAAATATACCTAACAGTACAAGGTTCTAAAAACACCGTCATGCTAATGCAGGTTTTTTTGTAAGATCATTTGGCCTCAACCCACCATATTTCCGTGGCTTCACTGAATTCTACACCGTATTGGGACCTAGGAGAAGAATGGCGATGTAATCTGTAAGCTCTTTGGTTCCCATTATAATTGCAATGAATAATACTAGGATTTGCCCGAGTAAGAATTGGAAGTTGGCGAGTTGATTTGTAAGCCATTGCTTCAGATCACGAAGACACTGATGTTTCCGGTGTAATTTCAATAAATCATACTTGGATTTGCCCAAGTGAGAATTGGAATCTGAGGGAGAAAATGGCGAGTTGATATGTAAGCCATTGCTTTAGACCATGAAGCCACTACATTGCAACGAATCATACTAGGATTTGCCCGATTGAGAATTTTAACCTAAGGTTTATCTGTAAGCCATTGTTTCAGACCATGAAGCCACTGAGATTTTCGAAGTTAAGATTGATAGATAAAACACATGGAATTGTTCTTTGAATGGCCGTACAAAACCTCAGCAAGTGTTTATTCCAAATTCTATTGGAATTGATAAATTTTGCTGTAACAACCTGAAAAACCATCTGCCTATATTGAAAAGATGTTTTGTTTCCGTTTATACTTTATCATTTTACATTGCGTAATTCCTTTCTGATTACCTTTAAGTTTTTGAGCATCCCTAATGTTTGACTGTCCTATGTTTGTTTTGTTATAAATATTCCATGAATTACTAAGCATTTCAATTGTCGGGATTCGGTTTATTTATGTGTACTTTTAATATTAACATTGCCATTTATTTCAATAAAATGTAACTTGAATCACCCAGAATCATCGTTATTTGAAATCCGATTCCGCAAAAACTGTTATATATGATAGCTTCCATTGTTCCATTCAGACATATTGTGACCATTATTTGAATGTATTTCAAAACAGTACAGCCCTGTCGACAGTTCAAAACTAGACCAACGATTTACTGTAGAATCGACATATTATCTCAGCCCCTCGTTAGCGATATATAGACAGCTGCTATATGTTTCTCTGGAAAGCTAAGCATCCATAACTCGGTCTTTCGATACTTGGTCATCGAGCTTCGACTCCTTTTCGTTAGTCGTTATCCAAGCTTAAACTTTCGACAGGCCTGTACTATATTTGTAACAGAATGAAATTTGACCTTCTTTACATAAAATATAAATTATGTACTTACCTTTATAGCACTAGAAAACCCCTGACAGAAAGGCTGTACAATGGCTTCTCGGGTTTCCCAAAACATTTCACAGATTTCATTCTCGCTCAAGTTACACTTCCGCACCCAGATGATGTGGGTCAGATCCGCGCTTAATTTGCTGTCCTGCACAAACTGAAAACAATAAAGTAAGAGAAAGTAACGATTGGTGTGTAACGGTGTAAATTATTTCCATTAATTAGTAATACTATAATAAAGATCGTTATTTTATTGGTAATTAACAAAGTGTAACAGCAGCCCACGTGTTTGTCAGAAAAAATCCAATATTTATATTAATGGTACCGGAAAAGGGAGTTTTCTTTGAAATTGGTTGATAAATTGATTAAATGAACCTTACGACAATATATCGAAAAAAATAATTTTCGATAAGAAAATCCAAAAATTACTATATGGTATTTATTAATAAAATCTGAGTTCAGTAACATTTTTTGAATTTTGGTTATGGTTATGTATGCAAATTGCTTGATAAACCTTAAGCATTTATATTGTTCAATAGACCGCCTTTTGGATATATTTGATGTCCCATAGTTCCATGTTCCTTTCACACACGCAGTATTGTTGATAAGTTTGATGTCTCTTGTGTCTAGGATCCCCCTGAAACCATTTGATGTACCATAGCTCCATGTTCCTTTCACACAATTTTTATGACACACGTGGCGGGTGTAGCTATAGCTAAACAGGAGGTGCTTACACTTCCGGAGCACCTGGTCTCACGCGTCTAACCTAACTTGTCAGTTTGAATTTTTTACTTTGCTTCTGGATTGTGCTTCGGACATGGATTAGTGTGTTTGTTTTTGATATATCTTTTACATACCATATCTGGTTCAGGAGTATTTTCTACAGAGGTACATTTCTGTGACATTTCAGAATCAGAACAATTCTCTATAGTGCTGTCACTATCTACGTCATACTCTTCGGTAGAACAAAGGGTCCTAGCATCCGAACTCACACTCGTAAAACTGCTACTCTTGCTGTCCGCTGTGATTGTCTTGGGTTGACTAGGTTTAACATTTATATTTAATTTAGCATTTTTGGTCGGAGCACTTCCAGGTAATTTCTTTCTCTTCTGGTTTGTGACAATTCCATTAACTCTGGATTCCGGAGCAGACATAAGTCTGAATTTTTCATCTTCATCTAGCTGTGATTTATGCATTTTTCCAGAATCTCGCACGTGTTGTAATTGTTCAATCGTTCTTAGGTGGTCGCCAAGGAGACATGTTATGTCCTCTTTTGTTATTTTATTTCCTTTCTTTGCAAGTTTCTTTGCCAACTGTCTCTCAGATGTCTGTAGTATCTGTATTACAAAATCAAATATATTTCAATTGAAAGCGTGCTTACAAACATTTCAGTTGAAACTAGAAAAACTGTGAGCCACAAGCTCACAAAAAATACCCCCCCCCTGCTCCCCTACATAAAAAAATCCATCGGATCAAATTTTTAAATAGGAGGTGCACATCTACATTATATCACAAAGAGTGTGTGAAAGTTTCATGAAAATCCATTGATATGTACCCTAAGGTCTAAAGGATGGATGGAAGGACGGACGGACGGACACCCCCTATCACTATATACCCCCCCCCCACTTTTTAAGCGGGGGGTATAAATATTCTTAAACAATTTACAGAGAGAGAAACAGAAAAAAACTTATCTTGTTTCCCGTCGATAAAATGCACCATTAATCTGGAACATTGATAATTGATGAAAAACCCAAGGAAGGGCAAAGTGAGCTACTTATAGATATAATTACATGAAGTAAAATATTCATTACGGTTGTTTTAAAAGAACCTACACAGGACGTTTTATGCATGTGGTAGTTAAAATTTTGTGTTATAAAAAGTAACCATGCAGTTGAATGATTAAAGGAAAAACTGCAAAGATTATGTATATATGTCAAAATTCCAGTTAAAACAGTATTTTGTAACATCTAAAGTAGCCTAAAAGTTACATGAGAAACTTTTTTTTTTTTTTTTTTTTTTTTTTTTTTTTTTTTTTTTTTGCGTTCTTACCGGACGTATGACTTGAACAAGATATTTATCTTCAAAATCCTTAAATTCACCATGATGCAAATTCCAGTTAAAACAGTATTTTAAAACTTGTTAAGCAGCGAAAATATTACATGTGAAAAGTTCTGAAACAGTGGGAATTTGCGTCCTAACCGGAATGTTTGACCTTAAACTAGATATTTATTTTAAAATGGTAATTTTCACTAAGACGCAAATTGTATATGTGTCAACACAAATGTAGGGTTAACCCTAATTAATCTGTTTCTCCTCTCCTTTAAGGGTGTTGGTTTTGCATTTACTTTTGAGACAAGTCTAAGCAGCGACAAACACGAACATATAGTCTCTGAATATACTTTTTAATAGTCTCTCTTGTATGAAATTCTTTAATTATACTAGAAACAGACATGTATTTGTACAATGCTTTTGGCTCTTCTCGTTCTTTTCGTTCAACAGCTTTCAAAAACATTTTATTCCAAGCATTTGTTTTAATGTATAATCTCACATGTTTCAAAACCAATAGGCTAACATGACATTCAACTGATGCTACTAGATTCGCTTATTTGATAGCAATGGGCTCAGACTCTGATCTCTGGTCGTTTAAAGTTTTCTGAAACACGTTATTTTAAAAAGAATTTGATGTCAATGCTTTGAGGCTATGATCGTTCAACGGTTTTCAAAGCTTTTTTGATTCAATGGGATTCGGGTCTGATCATTTATTTCGAAGCTTGGTTTTAATGTGTAATGCCATAATTTAGTACGAAAAAGCTACAATGTCATTGAACTCCGATACTTATATATAATAAATGAATCATAAGGTAAACCCTTCGATTTTTTATGCTGACAGCTTTCCAACCATATCTTGTATTATATTTAATAAAACTCTCTGTTAAAAGGTAAATTACCTATTTCTTTTGCTCCTAGTTTCAATTGGGCTAATAAGGTCAGATCAGTACGTTTCAAAACAAAGCATAACAGTCTTATCAGCTTTAATGAGTCCAGAAAAGCTTTAAGCTATGCAAGAAGCTATCTTAATACAGTTATTTTATAGGTGTTTTGAGAACACTCAAATTCATTGCGCCGAGATATTAGATATGACCTTTGAAACTGTTTGATGATTAGCAACGAATACTTTTTTAAAAAGTCTGTCAGGTTTTCGTCAAAAGTCCGAATTTTCAAATCAGCTGTTTTCATTTTATTTTATTGTTTTCGCATGTTCGTAGTAACAGGTAACTGGGTTACAATAAATATTTTAATTTTTTCAGGTCAGCAAAACCATAAAATAAATACGATCAATTTTCATGTTTAATTCCAAAAACCCCCCGAGTTGGCAGGTCACTAGAACCTTTATATATTTAGTGACCCAGTGACATGGTCAGACATTAATCAGACATTTAATAAACATTTCATTACAAAATCTATCATTTTATGTTTGTTCAAGTCTAAATAATTAATTTTAATTGCTATGTAAGTATACCTTTAAAATAGTCACATCTACCATTTATGCGAGACGCCGTAAATTTGTTCCAATTAACTGTATTGATTACCTTAACTGCTCAAGACTAGTACAATGTATACAGTACATGCCTGTCGTAAATTTAACTTTCAGTTAACAAAGAATTCCAAACTCGGCTGCCAAGTGACTGAGATACGGATAGCTAAGGCCCAAAAAGCTAACATTGAGCTAGCAAACAGGAGTCGAAGCTCGGCTGCCGAGGATAGCTAAGGGCCTTAAAGCTGCCCAGAGATAGCTAGCTTCTGACATAAACCTGCCGAGAGATAGCTAGCTTCTGATATAAAGCTACCGAGATAGCTAGCTTCTGACATAAAGCTGCCGAGAGATAGCTAGCTTCTGACAAAAAGCTGCCGAGAGATAGCTAGCTTCTGACAAAAAGTTGTCGAGATATAGGTAACACTGAGCCGAGATAAACTATTGATTTGACTTTGATTTGATGTTAAAATTTCGTCAGACCTGTATTTTATTGGGTCTTTGTTAGTTCAGCTTTACTATATAACAACATAAAATATCTTAAAAGTCATTGCGTTCTGTTTTAATTATCCATTTCGAACTTAATCACTTATTATATACATAAATATACTGGATATTTTATTACAGAAAAGTTCCCATTTGAAAAATCGATTTTTGGAAGTTTTTTTTTAATTTACGGTGCGTCAAAAACACACTAAAGTAAACAAACTAACCAAAAAGCTTAGGTCAATTAACATGTAGTAATGTGTAACTGAAAAACCACAACTTGGAATGAACAATGTAACCAAGAACATGATATAACAAACAACATAAAATTGAAAATAAAATAAAAAAAGAAAACAAAATACCACTGGGTCACTTAATATGGATGAAGACGTAAAAAGAATACAAACAATACAAGTAAAAACAAGGAATACCCTATGTTTCAGCTGCATTATGAAGAGAAAAACTTTAGACACAATCAAAAAAGTTCATGACAAAACAGTTGCATCTGTTATGTATGCTATCGAAAAGGATTGCAAAACAATCTAACGAAGAGAAAAACTAAGAAAAATATTTTTTAAAAATACATGTATTGATAAAAGCAGTTTAACCTTTTATGATTGTCATGGAAAAGAATGATAATAAAACAAACTTTCGTTTTCAATTCTCTGATGAAGGAAAACTTTGTACATTTTGTTAATAACCTCAAAATGTTTATGACAAAGCAGGTTTATTAGTTATTTATGTAGTGGAAAGAAGCATTGCAACTCATTCTTTCATTTAAAGAAGGAAAAAAAATAAAGATCAACAAAGTTGATGACAAAGCAGATACGCCATGGAAAAGAGGGATTGCAAAACGAAGTTTCGTATTCAACTCAACAGATTTAGGACGAAAAAATAGAACAAAAATCTTAACAATGTTGATGACAAAGCAATTGAATCTGTTATGTATACCATGAATAAAAAGAAATAGAGAACAAAAAACTTTTGTATTCAACTCATTTATGAAGGGAAAATGAAACAAACACCTCGCCAATGTTGATAACAAAGCATTAAATCCTATATGTTTAACATGTTAAAGATGAATTGCAAAACAAACTTTCGTTTTCAAGTCTCTTATTAGAAAAAAAAGGAAAAACTCAACAAGGTTGATGACAAAGCAGTTTAATCTCTCATGTATAACCTGAAAAAGTCGGATTGCAAAACAAAAGTTTGTTTTCAACTCTCTGGGGAAAATGAAACTTGAAAAAACTCAACCATGTTGCTGATAAGCATTTTCATTAATCATGTATGGCACGGTTAAGAATGATTGCAAAACAAACTTTCGTGTTCAACTCTCTGGAAAAAATGAAACTTGGAACTTGAAAAAATTCAACAGTGTTGCTGAAAATCATTCTAATGCATTATGTATACCGCGGAAAAGTCGGATTGCAAAACAAACATTCGTTTCAAATTCTCTGGTCAAGAAAAAAACTCCACAATGTTGCTGACAAGCATTTTCATCTCTTACGTGTATCCTGGAAAAGTCGGATTGCAAAACAAACATTCGTTTTCAACTCTCTGGTGAATGAAACTTGAAAAGAACTCAACAATGTTACAGACAAGCATTTTCATCTATTATGTATGCTACGGTTAAGAATGATTACAAAACAGTTTCGTTTTCAACTCTGGTGAAAAATGAAACTTGAAAGAAAAACTTAACAATGTTGCTGAAAAACATTCTAATGCATTATATATGCCGCGAAAAAGTCGGATTGCAAAACAAACTTTCGTTTTAAATTCTCTAGTGAAGAAAAACTCAACAATTTTGCTGACAAGCATTTTTATCTATTATCTATGCCAGGGATACGAAAATCAAACTTTCATTTTCAATGAAGGCTTTAATAAAAGATAAAATCGACAACTTTGATGACAAAGCATTTTGATTTATCATGTAAAATGAGATCATTATCATTATTCGTTTGTCATATGTACTGATATCAGATTGTTCTCAAACAGTCATTATTTATTAAGCATTTATGTTATGAGGGTTTCTCTATGTATATTTAATATAAATGGTAGACTGTAAGAAAAATTGATTGATTAAAAGAAAAAATCCAACAGCGGAAACTATAAAATTGTTATGGAATGCGATCAAGCATCTTACAAGCCATGGAGTTGTCACGTAATTTGATCGGGTCATGGTAGTCTGGCAGCTAGGTCAAATCAATTATTGATTAAAACAAAAGACCCAGTGAGCTTGATATGCTAAGGTGATAATAAATGGCTAATTGAAATAGTTAATTTTCATTATAATATAATTATTATAAAATGTTTTGTAGATTGCAAAAACCTTCATTCATGAATTAATGAAATAATGAACTTGAACTAATTTTGAAAGCCATTTCAAGAAAATAGTAAAACTGGAACCCTACGTCATTACCTGTTTTAATGGAGATATATAACAATTTGAACCTATTTAGCAAAATTTCACAATTAAATGCAAAAACATATAGCTAATTTTTTGACAGAATGTTACGAAATTAACAAAATATAGGTCCTAAGACGTAAAAAAAGCCAAAGGCCATATCAGTTTTGCTCCCTAATAATTTATTGTTTTAAATCAGACAATTAAAAATTGGGTTTTGTAACATGTGTATTACTATTTACAATTAGATGATTACAATAACGGACACTCTAAAACTAAAACTGAGTTACTTCAAAATAATTTTGGTTTCATAATTTTGGTCCAAGCACTACTGATGAGGAATTATTTTCCGAAACGACCGTCTAGTGCTTTAAAATTAAAATTGGTATAATATGTAATTTAAACCCCTGAGCCGATATCTCTGCTGGTGGCTGGTGCCCCGAGGATATCACAAACTCAGTAGGCAATAATTTCGTATTATTGTCAGAAGTATACTATAATTGTTTAAATTTCCTGCAAGTTAAAATTTGAAATTTCTCAAAAACTAAGGTATACTCCCTCATGCAAAGTATTTCCTTAGCTTAATTTGGTAAAATATATTTTGGTCCTTTGGGTAGCTTTTCAAGATCTTCAAAATAATTTTGTTTTCACAATTTTGGTTCAAGCACTACTGATGAGGAATTGTATTCCGAAACGGCCGTCTAGTGCTGTAAAATTAAAATTGGTATAATATGTAATTACTACCCTTACCTCTTCGTCGGCTTCTTTAAGTTCAATTTTAACTGTCCATGGATTGTCACAAAACATTGACTTTGTGTTACCCTAAAACAAGATTCCAAAATTAGTTTGAGATAATTTTTGACACTTATATGTAGTGGCATATATGGCTTTTTAAGAATAGAAATTGGCAAAGAGAATGATTTTCACAATGCAGTACTAGTAAAGATAAACAGTAGCGGTAATTGTTTGAAGCAAACTGTTGGGTTAAACTACGAGTTATACAGTTCAGGAAGAAGAAAATTATGTCATATAACAATTTTAGACAGAAATTTAATTTTATAAGAATAAAGTATTATTCTGACAAGTGTTGGTAATTCACTTTCAATAACAACTAGAAACAAACATTTTGCTATATATATTGTTATTGAATCCTCAATTTTAAATTAGTTTTTCTACTTTCATTTCTGGCTTAGTGTTTTGTTGCACATGTACAAGCCTTATTTGATCCACTTTAATCTATCAAACAACTTAAACTTTTGAATTCATTGCTTCAATATCTACCATATATTCGCAGATTTCAAGGGTACGTTAATCACGAATTTACGTGCCATCAGAAGTACATACACGGTCAAACCTGCCTTAAAGGCCACCTCTATATAAGGGACACCTGCTTTTAAAGGACAGTAGAATTGTTCCTAAACCATATTATTTCAACCTGTTGATAAAGGCCACCTGCCCACAAAGGCCACTTTTAGTAGTTCCCTTGGGCGGCCTTTATAGACAAGTTTGACTGTACATGTAAAATAAGGTTTCTTGACAAGTGCTCTACTGTCATGTGCTAATTTTGAATTTTTATTAAAATAATGTATTCAAAATCAGCATTGCTGAATTACATTACCATACGAATTTCTAACCGCAAAATTGGGAAAAAACTGTATTAAAAGTAAATTAAATCCAAATACCTGTACTTCTATTCTTGGTGTGACGTCATTTATGATACAGCTAACTACAAATTGTACAAGTTGATGACGTAATGTCTTCATTATACTTTCATATTCCTTCTGAGTAAGTTTTCCTTTCTTGTGTCTGTCGTGAAGTGCATCTAAAAATGCCGAAACCAAATCATCCATCTTCTGTAAAAATAGACCAAAATGAAAAATGAAATCTACATATGTAATTTAAAAAAAACCCACTAAATTGTTTAGAAATAATGTCATGTGCAGAATTCAAGCTTTTTAACAAAATAGACTTTTGGAACCTATATAAAAAGAAATATTCTAACTATTGAAATGTCCAGAAGTTAGATAAATAGTCAAAATTATATTTTGATAAAAATTCTAAATTCCCCACATGGCAGTAACACGTACATAAAATATGCCATCGGAATAAGCAATAGTATTCGTTGATTTAAAATAGAAAAGTTGTACTTCAGTATATAGAAAATAGAAAAAATACAATGGTTGAAAATACGTTAAATATTCACGTTAAACAGAAATAAAATTAAAAATCTTACAATAGACGCCATTGCATTTAAAATGTAATAAACATGTACATCAGAGGTAGTTCAAGACGCACTGATCGTTAGCTGCTTGCTGCAGTAACTGAACAATAAACGCTGCATGCACACTCCCACATAGATACAATACAGTCCTGTCGAAAGTTTAACACTGATCTAGCGAAAAGGAATCGATGCTTGGCGGCCGAGTGGACGATTTATGGATAGCTAGTGATCGAAAACTGTCAAAATATAGGTTAAATGCTGCCGAAAATCTGCCAAGATATTCATAATAGATTGGATTCCGATTCGGTTTTATTTCATTAGCTCAAGTGTTAAACTTTCGATAGGCCTGTACTGTACCATATTATATGCTTTTGAAATGTTTTAAAAATCACCGATTCAATAACCATTGTGGTTAGTTACAGCCTATCGATAAGAGTTGTAAGAACAGGTATTGAAAAAGTCATATACGTGTATTGAAAAAGTCCCAATGTGTGGATTTAAAATTTAATGTGCTTCTGACAGATGCTTCATTATATAACGGTTTGAGTAATTACTTATTGGATATTTTTGAGTTTCCTTTTTGTTTTGTGAAAGCAATCTATAAAATCATCGCGAGGAAGGGGGTTTTGAGCAAGATAAACGTCAAATATATAGAAAATGTTAACGTGCATAGTAGATGTCTGGAAAAAAATTGTGATTTTGTCAAAGTTAACAAAAATAAATTAACTGAGCACATTATTATGTCATTTAATTATACGCGTTTTTGAATATTTCTTTTTTTTAACCACATGTATATATATATGCGTAATGCCATTCAATATAAAAATGATATGATGGACCTTATCTTCTCGCTCAGTCTGTTTCATTCGCTTCTTGTTGATAACGTCCTCTGTAGCAGCCACAGGTGCCCTACTCTTTATCGGACTCTACAGAGGTTTTTAGCGTGCACTGAGACACGGGATCTCGGTTTTGAGTTTCAATTGAAAGACTATTCTGGTAACGAGCTTTTTACGGCTCTAGTATGGGCAGGAGATGAAAATCGTCTCAGAAAATTTCCAAGTCCTTAGTGAGGTTTGAACCCACGATCCTTGATTTCGGCAGCTATTGACTGTACCACTCGGCCATGTCTGCCCATGGACCTTGCTGTCATGTGCAATTTGGTGGTCGTTTGCTATTTGGATAAGTATTTAAACAATTCAGAAAGAAGTTTGTCAAAATTGTTTGATAATATTATCAATTTAAATACCGGTGGTTAACTACCCAATGTTTGATCGAACAAATCTTTTGGTCAGTCTCTATGAAATCTTTCATGTGCTAATTTTGATTTTCAATTTACAATTAGATATCCAAAATTTGAAGCAATGTGCTTCTTTTAATGTCCCAATTAATTTAGAACTGCAAAATTGGCACATGGCATTATTTGTAACCATACACACTTATACCGATACAAGTTCAAATCATAATCCTTAAGCAAAGCAAATACATTAACACAGACAACTGGCAAATCAAGTTAAACACGCGAATTCCTGGTGGTGGGGGTGGGGGTGTTGAAGTATTTTTATGAGAAATTACTTTCATATATTTCATAAGAATCAAAAAGAAACTCATGACACATTTTCCAAAATTATTCATCTGTATCATCTAAAACATAAACTGTCCCCTGTAGAGCCGAAAAGGCATTACATGTACATGTGACCTAACAAAACAAACTCGAAGCTTGCCTGCCGTGTTACGCCATATAGCGGTGTTGCCGCATAAACGCGCCCGACACGTCTATGCGGGGAATTTCAACGCATAAAGAGGTCGGCCACGTTTATGCGGCGGCTTTCAACGCATAAAGATGTGTTGCTTATATGCGACGCGAGGCTGCCTTTTTGACGCATAAAGAGGACTCATTTTAATAACTTAGTATGAATTTTAAAAAGAGCTAATATCTAGAAAAATACGATGGTGTTGACATTAATTATGACGATGTCAATTGAAAATTTATGCTGTTGTTGATAATGGTAATAATAATTGTGAGGAGGTGGAGGATCGGGACGGGGACGATGACAGGGCGACGAAGGCGGCGATAGTGACTGTAATGTTGATAAGTGTTAAATTGTGATTTTGGTAGAATTTCGGCTGTTGCTTTTAATAATGATAATAATAATAATAATAACGATATTAATAATGATGGTGATGATAATGATGATCATCTCGATGATAGTGATGGTGGCGTTTTTTTTAATGAAGGTGTTAATGATGATGGAGGTGTAGGTGATGATAGTAAATGTTTTCTGTATGCGGCGGAATGTAGCCTTTTTGCCGCATTAAAGCGTTCTCTATATGCGTTGAAATTCCCCACATAGACGTGTTGGAACACGTTTATGCGGCAACACCGCTATGTGGCGTAACACTGCCGAGCAGCTGGGATATGGACAGCAAATATCGAAAAGAATGTCAAGATAAATATAACAGCTGTCAAGATGTAGCTATTGAGAAGCTTAGATCAGCTGCTGATTCGGTTCTTGTTCCTTAGCTTTGTATTAAATTTTCGACAAACCTGTACTGAAGGACACTTTGATTTACTTAATGCAGTATTTAATGATTTTATATAGTTCACTATTTTAAACTTCAAATTTATTTTAAATACATTAAATTGAATAATTTTGTATCAAATTTAACTAGATTTAAAATAAAAGATAAAAGCAGTTTACTATTAATTCATTTAGACTGATCGAGTTTCTTTTTATTTAGATTTTAAGTATTTTGAAAATGTAGGCCCAATCTTATCTTACACCACAGAATGTGCGAGTTTTTGTTTAATATCAAATGTAGTCTGATAGTTATCGTGTGAGTTTTTGTGCTTTTGATAAAAATCTGCAGTTTTCAAGGTTCTATCGGTATACCACATTGGAATATGAAGGCGTATTTATAGCTGAAATAAATCCGTTAAGTTTGAGACAAGGTTCGTTGATTGATTAATTGATTGATTTATTTAAAATGGTTTTACGTCCCAATCAAGATTATTCCATCTATATCGAGACCTCACCACCTGCAGGTGAAATTACAGATTTTTTTCTTTTATGGTGCGTTCAGGGCAATGTACAGGGAGATTCTTTTCGAAATATGCCACATCTGCCGTGGCACAGAGCATAGGTTTTAAGGTCTCTTCCGAAAGATCCGCTTTGAAAAAAAGATGAGATATGGGACAACCTGCTAGTCCTTACTTTTATCCTGGAACTATTATTTCTAATGGATATAGAATTTTAAATTCCCAGTAATAATGACGTAATTCCGGCATATGATGCGTTAACGTTTTCCATAATCAGTGCAATTAATAATTCCACAGATCTAAATAAAAAGCTGAAGGTTGTCTAGTATCAAATGGTCTTTTGTCGAACCCAGATATGAATAATTTTGCTCAGATTGGGCGTAAGAGAACAAGGGGTTTGCAGTGAAAATTATTTCGTATACGCTAAAGACCCATTTTCAGAAGAAAATATCCTCAAAGCAATTCTTTGCAAAAACACTTTCAAGCCGTTGAAGCCTCGTGTTTTGCCGATAGACCTATAGAATCCTTTGTGGTGTCTGGTTGTCACCAACGCCCTTTAAGCAAACGTTGAACCCCTAGTAACGGTATTGTTTGCTTTACAAGTCATCCGGGAGGTATAACTGATATACTAGTACAGTTGTTTTCTTTTTGTGATTATGTCATAATCAGAATTTGGTACTACTATTGATATATATGTGATAATTATGTAATTATACGTGCATATGTTATGTCACAATGGTTTTTACAGTACAGACCTGTCGAAAGTTTTAACACTGAGCATTACAAAAGCTCGGTGGCCGAGATATGGATAGCTAGTGATCGAAAGGTTTTCGAGGGATCGATAACTGCTGTCGAAAGGCTGTCGAGATATAGCTAGCGAGGGAACCGTTTCAGCACTAATTCGATTTCGTTGGCTTAGTGTTAAACTATCGACAGGCCTGTATTGCACGTACTCATTTGAATATCAAAAGCGTCGACCAAATTGAAACATTTTAATTTATTGTTTAGGAAAAGCTCAAACTCGTACTTGTAATCTTCTACTCAAAAGAGGCAAAATCAATGTTTGGTACTCAATCAAGATAGAATAAAAAGATTAAAGATTGGGAAAGGATATTTGAACGGCGTCGTGCACAGCACAAATGAACACACTAAAGCCTACATGTATGGATTTAGAAACAGGAAATATGAATATCACACCTAAGTATAAGTGTTTCTCCATTATTTTCCTTGGATTCTTGGATTCTTTTTATATATGTTTTTCATTTGTTTTAAATTTAATTTTTTATTATCTTATTTTCAATGCCCGTTCAATATTAGCTTTATCTCGCTCTGCTTTGAAGTTGAAGATGAAATCTATTTCTGATATTTTTTTTCCGCAACAATCCCTTCTCCTAATTGGTACAATATCATAAAAAACGCAATGCAAACATCTACGTCCAATTTAAATGCTGCCTATATTGTGATATTTGTTTGTAATAAAACATCAAACGCGCATATCACATATATGTGCTAAAACAGATACGATTTTGTTCTTATGTTTTGGACACATTTTGTTCGAGTGAGCTTTCAGTGTCAGTATTTTACCAATGAACTGGGCTTAATTGAAAGTCGAGTGATATTCAATCAAGTAATCTAATGGTACCAGTACTGTCAATGGCTTTCGAAGTCAAAAGTTTTGGGGTCGAACCTAACTTGGTATTTGGAAATTTTCTGAAATGATTTTCATCTCCTGCCTTTACTAGAGCTGCAAAAAGCTCCCTTCTCCGTAGTCTTTCGGAGGAGACTCAAAACTGAGGCCCCATGTTTCAGTGCACATTAAAGACACATCTGTAGAGTTTCAAAAAGAGTAGGCCATTTGTGACCGCTACAGAGGGTGCTTACAATTAAAAACGACTTAAAGAGACTGCGCAGTATAATCCCAACTAAACCAATCATAGTCTCATCTAAAATTTTCATTAAAAGGTTTTGCAAAACTGCCGTGGCATATGAAGTCAGAATATTGCTTTTCAGAATTAAAAGCAATTTAGTCAGCCATTTAGTTTTGTGAAACGGTTTTAATAAATCTGAGTGACTGGAACAATTGACAATTTGCAGATGTCACCGCTCTCAATATCTTTAATTATAAAACTTAACACCGTTCAAACCATTTGGTGTAATGAGTTGCCACTTTCAATTTTAAGAACTATGTCGATTTCACTTCTATTTGCAAACGTTATAACAAATAATTCGTAAAGAATTACCTCACGGGTCTTACATTTTAACATTTTATCATTATTGTGGGGAAAAAGTCAATTAAAAGGCATGCATCATTTGAAGTTGCAAAACACCGTTTTTCTGATTAATTGAAACTTATTTCCAATCCAGCATTTTGAAACCAAGCATTAACTCAAAAAAACTTTAAACTTTGCCTTTATGGATGTTAAAACTAAAATAATTGGTCACGTACAACTTTTAAAGATGATCTTTGTAGCATTTGTAATGTGCAAAAAGTCGTTTTAATGGCTTTCAGATTAATTGAAACTTATTTCCAATTCGGCATTTTACAATCAAACAATATCAAGTCATTAAATTACAAATTTTCAATTTATCTTCTGGTACTCAAAAATGCTTTAAATTTTGTCTTTATAGATGTTAAAACCGAAGAATTGGTCACGTACAACTTTGGAAGAAGACCTTGGTAGCATTTTTAATGTGCAAAAAAGTCGTTTTAATGGCTTTCAGATTATTTGAAAACTTAGTTCCGTGTGATCATGCTGCAAACAAAGAATATTATGTAAAAAATTGAAAATTTTGAACACACAAAACTTTTCGTAGTACAGTTTGTTGAAAAAGCGAAGCAGGGTCGACAGGTCTGTAATGAATGTCAATCTCACGATAAAAGCTAGGAGTCAGTCACGTACAACTTTAGAAGAAGACCTTGATAGCATTTTTGATGTGCCAAGCGATTAATCAATTATCGAAAAAATTATAAATCATGACATTTTCAAAATTTTATTGCAAGAATAAAACACACAATTGATTTTATAATTTTCAAGGATTTTTATCACATTAATATGTCTAACCTACGCTTTAATATCGTTGAAAATGCGTAAAATATAAGAAACATGTTGTGAACAAAGTTTTTAAAGGTGTTATTTACCATCTTTTATATTCAATCATAAAATACATTTTTGAATGTATTTTAGGATTGAATTTAAAAAAAAATAGCATTTGACAAAGGCATGCGTTCATGCCCTCCGTAAATGAAGCTTAATGGATATATTGAAATCACCCTGTCCGTCAGCCAGTGACTCGGTCCGATATTTGTCTGTTTGTCCGTCTGACCCAATACCGTGTTCGCTCCATATCTTTGGATGGATTTGACTAAACTAGATACAAATGTACACCAATATGAGACGATGTGTCGCATACAAATGTAGGTCAAAGGTCAAGGTCATGGGGTCAAAGCCAATTGGGTCCTGTTGGATATGTAAGGGACGTAGTATTTGTCTCCCAAGGGATCTTGACTACATGTATTCTGGTTTTACGTGTAATTATTATCGCTGCTATTTAAATGGAATGTTTCAGAAATAGGATTGTGGCAAAGATCTGTCGGGAATACAATGCTGAAAAGATGGTGGTTCCTACGCGACCACCCTTAAAACTATAGATTTCTAAATGTGTAAGCTGGTATCATTATTATTTACATGTATTGAACACTTTGTATGTAATAAATAGCAAAAATTCGCATTATTGACCGGAATTCGCAAAAAATGGCATGGAGCGAAATTACCTTGGGCTCAATTCGCGAAAAAAGATGACATAATTATTAAGTGTTGGAATCTTCTAAATAAATGTTTTATTTCAACCAGTAACTTTTTGCGTTTTCGGAAATACACTTAGTTATTGACCGGAAATCTCGAAAATTGCATGACGCGAAATAATCGATGGTTGACTTCGTAAAAAAGAGTGACGTGACTGTAAGTGTAGGAATTTACTAAGTAAATGTTTAATTTCAATTATTTGCATTTCGTTCGCGTTCCAGGAATTATACCTACTTATTGACCGGAAATTGCAAAAATGACATGACGCGAAATAATCGATGGTTGAATTCGCGAAAAAAGGATGACGTCATTATTAAGTGTTGGAATCTATTAATGTTTTATTTCAATTAATGACATTGTATACGTTCCCGGAAATACACCTTGACATTTCCGATCAAAATGTTAAAACGTCTATTATAAATTTCTGAAAACTAGTTACAAAAGTTAATGAATGTTTAGAAATTTTACAAGCTACATTAAACTTGAACATTTAAATAAAAAAATGTAAAAAAAAAAAAAAAAATGTCTGTGTATGTTAATCAAATTTTGACATGATTTATATGTGTTTGTGTTAAACATTATCACACGGACATCAAATTCGTTGAAGCGAACTTCAGAAATGTTTCGGCACACAATACCGAATAAAAATGGGTTTTTGCCAAATACTTCCAATCGATTAATCGATGTTAATCTATATAGGGTATGTTTATATTGGACATTTAATCTTGTGGATTAACGGCTAGTCCCTTTTATCTTAGGATCGACCCAGTGTCCTAGTTTTGAAATTTTGTGAGTGAATTTGTAAAGTCTCGTGTTAGGCTTTTAAATCTTTTCTATTCATTGTGGCTATTGTGTTTGTAAACTGTTATTAAAAACAAATGGACTTATAAAATAAAACTAAAATTATTTGACATATCCCCTAAGATCAAAGCCTGATTGTAATTTCGATTTTATAAATTTTCATATGAAAGATTAGTTTAAACGATATTTATTTCAATAAATATATACATGAACAATAACATTTCATCAAATAGACAGAAAGGGGATTCCGGAACAAGAGTGAAACTCTTATATTAACCAGTCTCCCTGGATACAATACATTACAAAACATGAAAGGAGCTTACTTAACTAATAAAGTCAAGAATAAATGATTAATTAATATGTAAATAAATAGCGATTAAATAAATAAATAAATATATAAATAAGTAAGTGAATACACAAATAATAAGCAAGTAAATAGTTATGCGAATATAGGTATATAAGAAACAAAAACAGAAAAAGAAGATATGAACATATGAAAGATTATTAAAATATACAGCACAGTGTATGTAAACGAAAAAAAAATCAATTTAATTTATTGATGCATGTTGGTGCAATGCTGAAGATACGCGAACACATTAAAATCGTTAATATAATTATACATTTTAACTAATATTTCTTCCTAGTTGCATTAATATTTTAGCCTCGGTGCCCAACTGGTCCAAAACGGACGGTAGACATTGCCGCTGGACGCCTACTTCGAATCCCACTTTTGAAGATCCTAGTAAGATAGTAAGAGAAAATAAGTCAATTTGATTGCCAAAGGTAGGTGGTTTCTTTGACCACTCCTGTTTTCTCCATCAACCGAGAGGCAGTCTCCTCAATAAAAGAAACAAGACAAAACAAAAACCGGTTTAGAACATAGTTTGAAAAAAGAAAGAGGAAAAGACAAAGTCGCGTGCGTGTCATCTGTGATTTTAACAACAACAGGCAACAAGTTCAATCGATTAACTTTTGACAAGAAACATGCATTAACTGACAAAACACAAAAACCAAAAAATGCTTATTTTAACATTCATGTTTATGCCTGACAATTTTGTGAAACATGCTATTTCGATCGCGTGATTTTTCTAGGTTAGTTCAGATTTAATCAAATAAGTCACGGAATTAACTTTTAAAAATAGCTTTTGTTATAATCTTAATTTGTTGAAAAAAAGATAAAAAATTTATTGTATAAAAATAAACCCAAATTGAAGTAGTAGTAATAATATGATTAATGAGTACATGCATACTTTTTAATGATGACTGTAAAATACAAGATTAAAGAGAGGTAACTCTTTTATATTTTTCCAATCCATAGCCAGTTCATATACCATTGAGAAATTTACATATTACAATAAGATTAAACAATGTGGGAAACAATGAATACAAAACGCCAAAAATGTGTTTTTAATATATATTCATGCATGAGTTTTTCTTCTTTCTTGTGTATGCCTTGGTCTTTCCATGCTCCACAATACACTAACCATTTCCCATACATACAAATGTACATTGTTGTTGCGGATGTTTCACACCCTCTCAGCAATCTTTCAGCAATTCGCAACGAGAGCAGACAAGTGTACGATTCCCCAAAACACTAGGTCAACCCGACTTACTATGTTGTTTTAATATCAAAGCCAGACGAGGAAACAGTATCTCAAATATTGTATTTTTAGTGAAATTTAATAAAAAAAACAACTTTTTTTATGTATGACCCGGTCTCCTCATATCGAGCAGAACGCTCTAACTCTGAGCCATTGAGGCGGTAAAACGAAATTATTTTTATGTATAATTTTGAAACAAATATACAGTACTTACATTTTTATCTTAATCAAGAATCCAGAACAAACACTGTTATTTCAAAATCAGGTATGCATATTAAGCAAGTTTGCACCAAGTGTTTGAAAATTAATCCGATTTCGTGGTAAGTAACACGAGGCAAGGTGCACGCTAGATTTATCAAGAATTTGCACCGAAGAAAAAGAATTTTTGTTTTGTTTTAGAGATCAATGAAGCAAATGCAGAAAAAGCTAAATAACCTATTACTAATTCAATGACAAAAGTTAATTGATTTTACGGCAAGACTGTGAGTGAAATTAAAGATTTAAAGACAGCGGAATATGGAATCGAAGAAAACGGAAAAATCATTAATCATGATATTGATATTTGTAAGAGTGTAATGTAATTAATTACAAGGTGTTTACAATTTACCCCTGAGTTGCGAAGAAACTATCTAAATTTTTGTAGTGCTGGTTTTTGATTTATTATGCGTATTATTCAATAAGTGACCCGTTCACCCGTTAAAGACATCTGATACAAAATACATGTAAAGAACAGACCTGTCGAAAGTTTAACACCGACTTATTAATACTGAGGAGCCAAAGCGCGACTGCTGAGTTGCCGTTAGTTGTACGAAAAATCTACCGAGATCTAAATTACAGCTGTCAAGGTACATGCTAACAAGTGGCCCAAATGAACTGCCGATTTGGAACGAATTCGACAGCGTTTATGTTAAACTTTTGACAGGCCTGTACTGTAATAATGTAATGCATGTGAATTTTTTAGTGAAACGTGATCGTAATAACCGATATTTGTTCATTGTTATGATCGTAAGCGACCATTGTTATATTTTCGTAACGGCGGTTCTTTTTTCACAGCCCTTGTATTTGTTCCGATTGTAAACACAAACAAAACTGTTCATACGAGTACTTTTGGACCAAATTATAAACTAGAGCCCCTAACTTATTTTTTCACCAAAGTTGTAGGCGATTTGAAGAAGACTTATGGCAATAAAATGATAAATTTAAAAGATATTTGAAAACAAGCAGGATCGGGCACGTTTTATAAATGCAAAAGTCTTTTCAATACCGAAACCAAAATCAGGAATAACTTTAAAATTAAAACACATTTTGCTTGACAAGCAGGATTAGAGCAGTTTTTTAAAGTAGTTTCAAACCAAAACCAAAAAGCATGGATAACTTTTTAAAATATATTTAAAGACATGCAAGGTATATGCTTGAGCACTGACGGTTTTCTTTATGATGGCGTCTAAATGATGTGCACTAATTATTTAAATTTTGCACTTACATGTACCCAATAAATGATAAGACTCTTTTGATTTTCTTGTATAAAATAATGAATTCAAAAGTAGAACTTGATACATAATACATTTAAGAGTACACGACAATTTTACATACGACAAAAACGTATTTTTATGTAGTAGAATTATTTTTCCATTTACTACAAGTAACAGAAAAATGCAAATACACAAAACAACGTTCTTAAAGCACCATTAAACTTTACTCCAAGACCTTCGCGAGTAAATTCAGACGTTTTATGTCAACTAATGAGGCATATTATGAACCAATAAGGGTCAATCATGTAAATTACCTTGGTGAAAACGTTCCATCAACAGGGCTAATTAATTCATAAAAATGTACAAGGTTATGGAAAATTGGTGATAGTTAAAAGTCCAAAATAAATAATTTCCAACGCATTCACTCGAACGATTTTTTATATATATTTTGTACTGTTAGGTAATAAAAAGAAAAACGATTTTATACAGCAGACTCGTGGTTTTGCTGTTTGGATAACTTTGGATTAATAATGAGTACATTCACGTCATTATGATATACAATACCAAAATCATTATTGCCATACCAAAATCGGTCACACACTCAGACTTGGTTTAATGTTGACTTGTCATTGTTGCAAGTACAAGTACACTATCAATAGATTCAAATACCTATAACTTCCATTGCCGAGCAAAGCAAACTAGCCATAACGCACTAGCGCGCGTTATTCAGTTTGCTTTGCATGGCAATCGAAGTTAAAGCATTATAAACGCCATTTCTATACAGTTCAATGGTTAAGTATATGCAATAGGACATTTTTATTTTATTAGTATACTATTCACGGCTTATATAAAATGAAACCTTTTTATTTATTTATTTATTTATTTATTTATTTATTTATTTATTTATTTATTATTATTACTAGGAACAGTTTTTCTACTAAGGTTAACATTACCATACATATAGTTTTCTTTTTTTATAAGAATAAATAGCTGCAATTCCTCTAGAACAAGATATGCTTGTGGTTTCTTATAGTTCTTTACTTTCAATTATGTTTGTCGCGCCTTGTTATGTGTTGTTCTGGCTATTGTCAAATAAAAGTTACTAGTACCCAGCTGTAAATTTGCATACATTATTTAATATTCACACAAAAGAAAAAAATGACTACCGAGGTCCCATTGGATGAAAATGGTAAGTAAAAAACAAAGGTGGCCACTGTCCAGTTATTATTCAAACAAAAAATAACCTTTGAGTGGCAAAAACTCTATCCTTTCCATTTTGCTCAGTTAAAATCTCTGTCCTTTGCATTGCGTTCAGTTAAAAGAATATGCAATTCTTTTTGTCAAGTCTTGGTCAGACCCGGTTCAGGTTCATGCAATGTTGTTGGAAACAAAACAAAATCCAAACAACCAAGAAACAAACGTTATCTGAATGTGCCATCCAAAAAATGAGCATGTCCCATCCAAGAAATAAACATGTCCCTTCCAAGAAATGATCATGTCCCTTCCAAGAAATGAGCATGTCCCTTCTAAGAAATGAGCATGCCCCATCCAAGAAATGAGCATGTCCCATCCAAGAAATGAACATGTCCCTTCCAAGAAATGAGCATGTCCCTTCCAAGAAATGAACATGTCCCTTCTAAGAAATGAGCATGTCCCATCCAAGAAATGAGCATGTTCCATCCAAGAAATGAGCATGTCCCATCCAAGAAATGAGTATGTCCCTTCCAAGAAATGAGCATGTCCCTTCCAAGAAATGAACATGTACCGTCTAAGAAATGAGCATGTCCTGTCCATGAAATGAGCATGCCTCGCATGTCCCTTCCAAGAAATGAATAAATGAACAAGTTACCTCATGAAACAAAAAAATAAAACCACCTTCACCAAATTGAAATGAAATAAAACATCATATCTTCCCTGGAACACAATAACAAGTCAACAACAATAAAACTATAACTTACATCACAGTTTAGTATTTCTTCAAGGTTTTCCTAAAGAAAAGGCAACATTTAAAAAAGTAATTGTTTTACTAGCTAGTCTCGCCATGCCAGCTACGTGTGTAATAAACATTTAGCACAGAAGGAATATGGAACATCGCATATACATGTATGCAGAATTATTTTAGTACAGGGACATCACACTTATCAACAATATTGTGATGACGCCCATGAAACTTTTTATGGTCTTGGTTTTAATATCTTTCGGGAATGTATGTGACGTAATATTCATTAAAAGTGTTTGAGTATGCTCTTCTTTGCCTTGTAGTGTAAAATTCTACTTAAAATCGTCACAATGCTACAGTGCGATGCTGTCTCAATATAAAGACTACTCAAACATATCCCTTTGATCTTTTGTTCGAAGGAAAATAGCGAAAATAAATTTTTTATTTGTATAAAATTTTGCACATGCAATTATATAATTTTTATTTTTAACAAGCTATTAAATAATCTATTAAGTGCTGCAAATTAAAAATTTGAAAAAAATAACAATTTGATCAATTAAGAAATTTTTAAATCAAATATAGACTGATTATTGTGTAGTTTAAATTAATACTGCGCCCATTTTAAAACAAAATTGAATTTTCTGAACTGTAAAAAAATGTGCATGGTATGAGACATTTTTTGTAATTTTTCAAAATTTAATTGTTTCACAAATTATGTAATACTAGATAATGATAGCATATATGATTCAAAACAGAAACATTAAATGTAAATGTCAATATACCAATGCTTAATTCCTTTCAGGTAAAGCCACCTGTTTAATTGTTTAAAATCATAAGGTACATGTTCAATTGATTAACTTTCAAAGTTCAACCTCTCTCTCTCTCCTCTCTCTCTCTCTCTCTCTTTCTCTCTCCCTCTCTCTCTCTCTCTCTCTCTCTCTCTCTCTCTCTCTCTCTCTCAGATGCCCCCTTTCTCTCTTTCTCTTTCTTTTTAATTTTTTAAAGTGCAAATCATGCAATCTCTCTCTCTCTCTCTCTCCCTCTCTCTCTCTCTCTCTCTCTCTCTCTCTCTCTCTCTCTCTCAGATGTTCAATTGATTAAAAAACAGTCCTTCTCTCTCTCTCTCTCTCTCTCTCTCTTTCTCTCTCTCTCTCTCTCCAAATTTTTGTATAATACAAATCATTATAAAATCTCTCTCCCGTAAATCATCACTGTTTACTTATGATGTGTTACGTGTACAAATCAGTATGCAAACAACCTAACTGAACTTGCTAACTAATGCATTGCGTTTTAATAACGCATTTAGATACATATCAGAACATAATCTTCAAATTTAAAACACATTACCAACAACTTTCAATGTAAAGTCCAGCTTTCAAAGAATTCCTTTGAAGAAAATTGAAAAACAATCCAAAAGCTAGAACACATTAATCTCTGTTCAAGAACTATTAATATTATGCTAATAAGCAACATGGTAAAGGCAAACAACATTGACCCGTCCGTTTGACCTTTAATTTAAATATAGGGTCCAGTACATTTTGTATAGGGAACACAGGTGTTGATTTTGTCTACATCACGAGAAACGTGTATTATTTATATAATAACCACGGATCTTAACACTACCCATCTGCTGGGCCGGATGGAACATCCTATTGCATACTGTCAAGCGAACAGGTCAAAGTTGTTTGTCTAAATACTGCAGGTGTTTTTTGCTTGCTTGTTGTGAATTTTTTGCGTGTTATGATTTCATTTTTCATTCAAAAAATATAAACAAAATGTCGCAGGTGCAGAATCCGGATTTTAATTGGTTTTGATTTAATGCTGATGATGATAATATTTTAATATTGGCAAAAGAATCCGTTTGTTCTCTCCAAATTTTACATCAGAAAATTGTAAAGGTTGCTTCAAGCTTTTGAACATTTGATTCATCAAATATTATCACTCTCGCAAGGTATATTGAAATGCAGAGATAACATAATATTGATAATTATGTGCACTAAATTAGTGTCATGTCGCCCATTTGCTTGACGTAATTGCATGGCGAAATTAATAAATTTCAAAGCACAAGATCACGCCAAAAATTGAAACTTAGTGGAAAAACAATGATTATTATGTTCACTAATTATTGTTAGCTAGTTTTATTGCTTGATGCAATGGCAAGACGAAACAAATATAATTTAACGGCGAAATAGCAACATAAAGTCACGCAAAAAAAAAAATAAATAAATAAATAAAATAATATAAAATAATAAATCGCGAGGTATTTTTAACCTAGTGGTAAAACAATGATAAACATGCGGCGTTGGACATTTGAGCAAAAGTATCGGACAAAAGAGCGAAAAATACGGACGTTTGAGGTTATGGATATTTAAGCGACAGAATTTTAACTTATTTGAGCGAAATTCCAAATATATGCAGTGTTAGCTCTGTCGCTCTCCAATTTAGCCAAACATGCCGATTTTTAAAAATAATTTCTAGCTCCAAATATTCATGTAAGTGTCATGTTGCCTTTTCGTTTGACGTAATGGCAAGACAAAAAGAATACATATTAAGGCAGAAATAACTACATAAAACGAGCGAAAAGAGAAAAACGACTTGACCTACGTTTTTTTCACGTTTTTGTCGATTTTTATGTGAATTTGCCAAACGAAAAGACAATTTAGCCAAATAAAAAACGTTGTGACTTATAGAAATACTGGGGTATATGTACATCTGGTCAGCATTTGAAAACCTTAATCATAATAACTACAACAAACTCGCTCTATATATATATATACATGTATATATATATATATATATATATATATATATATAGCTATACAACGTAAAGCAATGTCCATATATAAATGACATCATTAACTTATGCATGCTTAAATTGATAATCCCCCTGATGGCGGATATTTTCTGTTTTTGCTCAATTAAATTGCTTTAAAGATTTTTCTTTTTTGAAGCTTGGATTAGATAGATGAATATTATACATGTAGTGTTTTTCACCACTTATTTCCTTTAATCGCTATATTTGGTTTCTTTAAATATCTGCATTCGGAAATTGCGCAATGCAAGATCATGATTAAATGTATTTAAGGATCACCACTGTGAGCTTTAGAATCCCTTCATTTATTTATTTATTTATTTATTTATTTATTTATTTATTTATTTATTTAAATATTTTAATATAAAATGTACAATTTATTAATTTTACATTATAAAATGTACTATGGAGGGGCACTTTATTTACGGATCACTACTGTAATCTTTGGAATCCCTTCAAGTTATTTATTTATTTATTTATTTATTTATTTATTTATTTATTCATTCATTTAAATATGTTAATATAAAATGTACAATTTATTAATTTTACATTATAGAATGTACTATGAAGGGACACGTTATTTACGGATCACTACTGTAATCTTTGGAATCCCTTCAAGTAATTTATTTATTTATTTATTTATTTATTTCAGAGAAAAGTACTATCTATTTATTTTACATTGTAGAATGTTCTATGGAAGGACACATTATTTACGACCACGAAAACATTTCCAGTACTAGTAATTTCAAGTAGTTGCAAATTTGTGACTTATCTAATATATTTTCACGTTTCAGAAAATCGACAAGACACGTATGTATTTTAATAGCCACATTAACTGTCTAACATAACAGTTTTGAATTCCAGAATGCAGTACAGACCTGTCGAAAGTTGAACTTAACTAAGCTAACAAATTAGTACTGAATTGGTGGCTCATTTTGGACACTAGTTAGTTATATAGCAACAGTTGTCGCTCTCTCTCTCTCTCTCTCTCTCTCTCTCTCTCTCTCTCTCTCTCTCTCTCTCTCTCTCTGTAGCTTTATAGCCACTAACTTTTAAAATATCAGCCACTTGGTAGCCTAACGCCGACTCGTTTTCATTGGCTTAGTGTTAAACTTTCGACAGGCCTGTTCGACCAGTTATAAATTAGTTCTCGACATTTTACCTATAGACCTGTCGAAAGTTAAACTGCTGCAAAAAGATAGATAACAGCTATAGAAAAGCTGTTGATATATAGCCTCTAAAGAGCCAGGGTCACCTGGCACTAATTCGTTAACTTGGTGTTTTAACTTTCGACATGCCTGTACGTTAGTTCGGTAGGTTGTAAATTATTCCTCGACATTTTATCTATATAAGCACGTATACTATTTTTAAAACACATATATTGCTATCTAATGTTTGTTTAAGAATTGGAAATCCATAAAACTTTTGTTATTTTGAAGACTATGAGGCAAAAATGAAACTATTTTAATATTTTATTGCAGGTATTATGTGTATACATGTACAGCTACTAAATTTATTGGTATGAAGATATATAGATCTACATGTGTCAACATTTCACAAATTTATGAATATGTAGCCGAAGTAGAGGAGTTGGGTCATGGGCTCTTACGCCCCAGTCAAGATTTTTTACTTTTATCGAGGCTGCCAGTTCAGGGATGGTGGAGGAAATTGAAAATGTTGCTGCCTTCACGGTTAGTCCAGATGGTTAGTCAGGGTAATGGTTTCTAACCCAATAAGGAAACACTTTAAAATTATGCACAATACGACAAAACACTCTTTTGCCTTCAGAATTGGTCTAGGTAATGGTTCCTAACCAATGAGGAAACTTTTTGTGCAGACTTAGACCATATAAATTACGTTGCCTTTACGTTTGGTATAGATGCTTAGTCGGGGTCATGGTTTCTAACCCAATAAGGGAACTTTTTCAGATTATTGACATTATTTTGTAAATTATGTTTTCTTCACGGTAGGTCTGAATGGTTAGTCGATATAATGGTTTCTAACCTAATAAGGAAATGCTTTATGCGTAATACAACAGACCATTACTTTGCCTTCAGAATTGGTCTACATGTTGAGTCAGGGATATGGTTTCTAGCCAAATAAGGAAACTATAAATTACGTTACCTTCACAGTAGGTCTAGATGGTTGGTCGGGGTAATGATTTCTAACCAAATACGTGCACTTTTTTCAATTTTTTGACGCTATCAATGATGTTTCCTTCAGGATTGATCTGGGTAGTTAGTCAGGATAACGGTTTCTAAGCAATAAGGAAACACTTTATGCGCAATACGAGATACCTGATGATTATTTGCCTTCAGAATTGGTCTAGATGTTTGGTCAGGGTAACAGTTTCGAACCAATTAAGGAAACGTTTTATGAAGAGGTTTGACCATATAAATTATGTTGACTTTACATTATGTGTAGGTGGTTGGTCGGGGGTAACAGTGTCTAACCAAATAAGACAAGTTTATGCGCAATATGACAGAGATTCGACGATGGAAATTAGATTGCTTCATGGTTAGTCAGGGTAATGGTTTCTAACCCAATAAGGAAAAGCATTTGCAAAATTGTGACCATATAAATTATATTTCCTTCACGGTTGGTCTGGATGGTTAGTCAGGGTAATGGTTTCTAACCCAATAAGAAAAAGTCTTTGCAAAATTGTGACCATATAAATTTTATTTCCTTCACGGTTGGTCTGGATGGTTAGTCAGGGTAATGGTTTCTAACCCAATAAGAAAAAGTCTTTGCAAAATTGTGACCATATAAATTTTATTTCCTTCACGGTTGGTCTGGATGGTTAGTCAGGGTAATGGTCTCTAACCCAATGAGGAAAAGTTTTTCCAAAATTGTAACCAAATAAATCATATTTCCTTCACGGTTGGTCTGGATGGTTAGTCAGGGTAATGGTTTCTAACCCAATAAGGAAAAGCATTTGCAAAATTGTAACCATATAAATTATGTTTCCTTCACGGTTGGTCTAGATGGTTAGTCAGGGTAATGGTTTCTAACCCAATAATGAAAACCATTTGCAAAATTGTGACCAAATAAATTATGTTTCCTTCACGGTTGGTCTAGATGGTTAGTCAGGGTAATGGTTTCTAACCCAATAATGAAAAGCATTTGCAAAAATGTGACCATATAAATTATATTTCCTTCACGGTTGGTCTGGATGGTTAGTCAGGGTAATGGTTTCTAACCCAATAAGGAAAAGCATTTGCAAAATTGTGACCATATAAATTATATTTCCTTCACGGTTGGTCTGGATGGTTAGTCAGGGTAATGGTTTCTAACCCAATAAGAAAAAGTCTTTGTAAAATTGTGACCATATAAATTATATTTCCTTCACGGTTGGTCTGGATGGTTAGTCAGGGTAATGGTTTCTAACCCAATAAGGAAAAGCATTTGCAAAATTGTGACCATATAAATTATATTTCCTTCACGGTTGGTCTGGATTGTTAGTCAGGGTAATGGTTTCTAACCCAATAAGGAAAAGCATTTGCAAAATTGTGACCATATAAATTATATTTCCTTCACGGTTGGTCTGGATGGTTAGTCAGGGTAATGGTTTCTAACCATATAAGGAAAAGCATTTGCAAAATTGTGACCATATAAATTATATTTCCTTCACGGTTGGTCTGGATGGTTAGTCAGGGTAATGGTTTCTAACCCAATAAGGAAAAGCATTTGCAAAATTGTGACCATATAAATTATATTTCCTTCACGGTTGGTCTGGATGGTTAGTCAGGGTAATGGTTTCTAACCCAATAAGAAAAAGTCTTTGTAAAATTGTGACCATATAAATTATATTTCCTTCACGGTTGGTCTGGATGGTTAGTCAGGGTAATGGTTTCTAACCCAATAAGGAAAAGCATTTGCAAAATTGTGACCATATAAATTATATTTCCTTCACGGTTGGTCTGGATTGTTAGTCAGGGTAATGGTTTCTAACCCAATAAGAAAAAGTCTTTGTAAAATTGTGACCATATAAATTATATTTCCTTCACGGTTGGTCTGGATTGTTAGTCAGGGTAATGGTTTCTAACCCAATAAGGAAAAGCATTTGCAAAATTGTGACCATATAAATTTTATTTCCTTCACGGTTGGTCTGGATGGTTAGTCAGGGTAATGGTTTCTAGCCCAATAAGGAAAAGCTTTTGCAAAATTGTGACCATATAAATTTTATTTCCTTCACGGTTGGTCTGGATGGTTAGTCAGGGTAATGGTTTCTAGCCCAATAAGGAAAAGCTTTTGCAAAATTGTGACCATATAAATTATGTTTCCTTCACGGTTGGTCTAGATGGTTAGTCAGGGTAATGGTTTCTAGCCCAATAAGGAAAAGCTTTTGCAAAATTGTGACCATATAAATTATGTTTCCTTCACGGTTGGTCTGGATGGTTAGTCAGGGTAATGGTTTCTAGCCCAATAAGGAAAAGCTTTTGCAAAATTGTGACCATATAAATTTTATTTCCTTCACGGTTGGTCTGGATGGTTAGTCAGGGTAATGGTTTCTAGCCCAATAAGGAAAAGCTTTTGCAAAATTGTGACCATATAAATTATATTTCCTTCACGGTTGGTCTGGATTGTTAGTCAGGGTAATGGTTTCCTAGTTATAAACTTAAACTAGATATATATTTACTGATAAAGAGGTTACCTATGTATGAAAATATACATAACTTATCACATGGATATATCTTCAATTGTCGGATAAGGATCTGTTATATTTGAACGTGTGGCAAGCAAAAGAGTCTACCTTTACAGTACGGTACAGACCTGTCCAAAGTTAAATACTAAGCTGACACATTAGTGATGAATTGGCAGCTCATGGTCATTTAGGTCCCTAGTTAGCTATACAATGGCAGTTGCCACTGTCTGTCTTTCTTTCTGCAGCAGACAGCTTTTTCTCCACCAGCTAAAGGCCGCGGTGGCCTAATGGATTAGGCGTCAGTATACAAATCCAGGGTCTCTCACCGCTGTGAGTTCCATTCCCGCTCAGATCACACGTGGGAAAGTGAATTTTTCTTGCCGTCGGCTTTTACTTGTTCACCTGGTAACAGTGTAATGTGACTGGGGGAGTGGCACGCTTGTCTGAGGCGTACTGGCTCTGTGAGCTAGCACGTTAAAGTCGCCCTGAGTGCGCGCTAGTACAAGGTAGACCATACAACACACTCGCACTTCACATGCATACACAAAATTGTTCATAGATTAATCCATAGAGATTAATAAAATAGTACTCGTCGCGGATAGCTGAACATTTTCCGATGAGACGTTAAGCAACATTCAACCAAATCCACTAGCTATTAACATGATGGTCGGTTGGCAGCCAAACGTCGACTCCATTTCGTTAACTCGATGTTTAAACTTTCGACAGTCCTGTATTGTATATACATGTATTAGGTTGTTAAATAAATAATAAACTTATATATTTACTATAAATTTAGATATTGATAAATCACATCTGATATTGCAAAAACTAGGTCAAGACATTTTTATTTGAAAATAGAACATATACAATTTAAATTAATAACCATAACTGATAAATAACAACGCTTGGCGATTTCCACAATGTCAAATAAAATATGACAGACCGTAAGACCGTATTTGATTTAATTAGTAATGGAGTGCAATGGAGTGGTAAAGAAGCTTTACGCCCCAGTCAGGATTCTTTCACTTATACCGAAGCGGTCAGTTCGTCGACCCCTTGTTTTCATGTTTGAAGGTCTAAAAAAACTTGAAATACTGAACCAAATTGTTTTGCACTGAAATATTTTCAATATTTATGTACACACTGCGGGACTATTTCTTGGTGTTATCGCAATGTGGAACTTATACCTGCCAGACATCTCTAGATAAACCCCATGTGACCATGACTGGTGGAAGGTCCGTTTTGTACTAGCGCAAACAAGGGGAACTGTGTGTGGTAGCTGAAGGAAACCGTTCTGGCAACGGTAAAGTCAGATGCAGTGTGCAGTGAAGTGTATGCCTAACGTCATGTGTCCCAGGCGGGATTCAAACACTGATTTGGAGCGTTACCGATTGTGCAACATGTTACCATGTAAAAGAGAGAGAGAGAGAAAAAGAGAGAGATGTTACGGTTACACAAAAATATGTGCATATCTCCAGAAAAAATGCCATTTGAAACATTGAAAGGTTTGAAATATGACAATGTCTAGTGTCGGTAGATCTGGCCAGATATAAGAAATAGTATTTTTAATGCACGTTGCCATTTTTAAAAAGTATTTTCAAAACTGACACATCCTGATAAGAATATCTACACTTTGTATCATTGTATCAATCTAACTATGTCTTCATTAACAAGTGTCAGTATAATCGCTCAGATTAACCTTGCTTAAGAAGCACAAACTTATCAGTTGAATCTTCCAGAGTCATTAGTCTTAGGTAAATTATTTTAAACAATACTAATTACTTATTATCACGTGGCCTTTAAAAAATTGAAATAATAAAATAAAAGCAATGTCCATCACCTGTCAAAAATGTTTTTCAATTGTTGAAGTTTTTAAAAACTTATTAACGCGTTTGAATGTTTAACTGAATAAGAAAAACTTTGCGTTTACATATAACACCTGCCAAACCAGGCATACAGTACATGCCTGTCCAAAGTTTAACACTGAGCTAACGAATTAGTGCCGAATCGACAGTTCAACTCGACCCCTAAATCGCTATATCTCGACAACTTTTCGAAACCTACTATCCATATCTCTGAGCAGCTTTTCGGCCAGTAGCTATCAATATTTCGTGCCATTCGGTAGCCAATCTCGACTCAATTTCGTAAGCCCAGTGTTAAACTTTCGACAGGCATGTAATGTACCTCATCAATGTCTTTTTATACAAGATAAGATCTACATAAAATTTTTACCCATTTCATTTTCAATGTCCCTTTTTCTTCGTTTAAGAAGTGCGAAATTTTGCATTCATTTTTTTAAGAAATTGAATGGGAGTTTTCTTAAAGCTACAATTATAATCCATAAATCAGATTTTTTTATATTTGGTTAAAAAAGTAAAAACTAAGATATTTGAATTTGAATGAACATCTGCTTATTATTAGCATAATAAAAATATTAAAAAAAAAACACAAATAATAAACATATCAACATGCCCTTGTTAAATCCAAATGAATACAAGGGCGCAATTTATTCTGGGTCAAATCAAAACTGATTCCATTTCATTTGCTTAAAAGTTCTTTTGTTTGGGCAAAAAACCATCCAATTCATTTGCAGCAATCAATATAACATATAGGCCGCTTTTTGTGCAAATGAATTGAATTGATGTTTGACGCAAATAAAAAAACTACGGCTTTCAACTCGATGTCGTTTTTCAGATAATGATTTACAGATACCGTAAAAAGCACCTTTGTATATTCAGCCTTGTTTTTGTGTTAATTTCTATATGTTTTATGGAGTCACTGGTTCTGAAGATGTCAGAACAGCCATTTGTGACCATTATCTAGTACAAATTGACGATTCTAAAAAAACACCAGAACATTTCCATAATTAAGTACAAAACGGGCGTTGACTCGATGAATGATTATGACGATGAATGGTATATTCAATTTCATCAAAACATTTTAAATACTTTAAATCAGATAAACACAAACATAATTGACCATGTTCATCATCCTAAAAACAAAGAACAACTTTTGAAAACTGGTAAATTAAGTTTAGCACAAAAACTTCCATCCGGTAAGTGAGGCTGAGTGCTCCGGAAGGGAAGACGGCCCCTGTCTAGTTAGATACATCCGCCACGTGTAAAATTAAGTTTGAGAAGGTACGAAACATAGAACATAGGACGTCAAATATGTCCAGACACAATTTATTGCAACTGGACTTTTTCTTTACTTTAATAAATGGGTTGCTATTTTAAAAAGTTTCATGGCCCATCGGTGTTTCTGAGCATTAAAGCATACATTAATAACTATATTGATACATCATCAAAATTAAAAAAATTAAAAATGTTTTGAAATTTAATTAAGAATTGAAAATTGGAGACAATTTGTAATAATTTTGGTAAAAAAGCATTCTATCAACACATTTGCACAGACCCAGAAATATAACATCCTTACAGGCGTTTTTCTGTTTTTTATTAGATATTGAAGTAGGGGAAAAATCAAATCTGGTACTTGACTTTATACTGCATATTTCTAATATTCGTTGCTACTTGGTAGTTTAAAAATTCAGATTATAAACTTTATTGATATAGTTCTTTGATAGCAGAGCTATATTAACCGGTTGATTTACGAGAGATGGCCTACCATTGGACGTCTGACATGGGCCTTTGAATGCCATTCAGATACATTTCTGTGTTGGGAGATAAGAATGGGTCTTTTAGACATTCGTTGGACATGTTCCCATTCTGTGTCATTCTTTTGTTCGAGACTACTAACCAAGCCGTAAACTCGTGTTAACATATATCAGTATATACAGTACAGACCTGTCCAAAGTTTTACACCAAGCTAACGAATTCGTGCCAAATCGACAGCCCATATTGGTCCCTCGTTTGGTATATATGGACAGCAGTTGCCATCTATCTCTCGGCAGCTTTTCGACCGCTACCTATCCATACCTTATTCACTCGTAGCTAGCTTCGACTTCTTTTGGTTAGATTAGTGTTAAACTTTCGACAGATCTGTACTGTGCTTCAATATTTAGAATAACTAAGTATCAAGATATTGGCTGTTTATGTGTTCAATTGCATTTCAATCGATTGAATATCACTTGTGTGTTTTGCAAGCGGTTCGTCAATTAACGTTCATAAATTAATAATTAATAAATGTATAACCATATAACATATCAATTATATACATTTGTACCTTAATATTTTAAATAACTAAAATTCAAGATATCGGTTGTTTTATGCGTTCAGATTTAATATCACTTGACGTGCGTTTTGCAAGCGGTTGGTCAAAATTCACGTTAATGAATTAATGATTAATAAATATATAACCTTAAAAAATGTGAATGGGGAAATTTCGCACCTTTTACATTTTCGTGAGAAGTATCAGATTTATTTTGGCGTCTCGTTACTCTTCAGTTTTCAGCAATGTTTTGGGAACATTCCTTGTGTGTGTGTGTGTGTGTGTGTGTGTGTGTGTGGTGTGTGTGTGTGTGAGAGAGAGAGAGAGAGAGAGAGAGAGAGAGAGAGAGAGAGAGAGAGAGAGAGAGAGAAAGAAAGAGAGAGAGGGTGAAATATAGAAATAGAATCATGTAGAATTGAATAGATTGATCCCTATTACTGGCATACGGATCAATACACAATAAATCATTTCTCATTATATAATAATAATAATAATAATAATAATAATAATAAAATTGATGATGATGATGATGATGATGATGATGATGATGATGATGATGATGATGATGATAATGATGATGATGTATAAAGCATATATATATAAAGTAAAATTTGTGTAAAAATATACAAAAATGTTAGTAAAATTTTAAATGTAAATCAGTGAAAATCTATGATGCATGCATGTGAATTTTAAATCAAATTAAAATATACACTAAAAACAAACAAATATTGTAAAAACTACCCCAAAAATTCAATCTAAATTTTACCAAATAACCCACACTATATATATCAAGAAGCAGTATATATTGGTATCAAAATTATATATTTAAATTTAAAAAATCGTATTTGTAAAGACCTCGCACCAAATACATGTATAAAAATAACATGCACATTTGTCAGCTAAAATGTTTCTAATGACAATATACTAGTATCTCAGATTCAAATCAAGAAAAAAATTAAGTAATGCATTTTAAATTTTTCAAAAATGAACACAAATATCTTAGAAAGCCTAGTTCATAATGCTGAGTTTTTGAAAGAATTCCAAATCAAGAAAAAAAAATAGTGATGCATTTTTTAACAAAATATATACAGTCATATATGTAATCTTATCTTGAAGTTGCTGATTTTTGAGCGATTTTTTTTTATAAATTAAGATAAATAGAATTAAATGAAATGCATTTTTTTCGAAAAACATATATGTACTCACATCTTGAAGAAAACGTACTATATTCGTTGATTTGTTGAAACGAAAAAATTGCAATATCAGTCTCCTAATGCATTTCCTCACACTTTTAAGCAAAATTTGTATACCATTGTCACATACCATTTTCTGAATTTAATCATAAAATACATCCAAAAAGTGGTATATGACACCATTATCAACATACTGCTAACCATATGTACATGCTATTTGCATAAAATAATTTAATTCGTTGCCTCTGATTTTTATCAGCTTAACCTAAAAAAATAGTTATAAATTTTAATGTAAATACTAAAAGGAATTTGTACATTAAGAGAAATTTACATTTTAAAGCATTTCAATATTTAGGTGTAATGTTTCTTAGATGACGTCATGTGGAAGAACATTAAGTAACCGGTTTGTAGATTTTGCAGACTTTCTATTATAAATTATGCAAAACGAATACTGAAAAGAAATAAATTCGACATGCATGTATCAGTTGTACCATGTTTTTGTTGTACCACGAGAGTAATAAAAAGAAAATTAAAGTCAAAATAAAATTAATTTTTACAATTTTTTAATTAGATAATCTACAAATTGCTACTTATTTATTTATTTTTATTTTTTTTTAAATGCACGCCGGAAATTTGTTATCTTGCTGCATTATAAGTTGTAGCGTGCATGTAAACCAAAGAATCGGATTTTTAAAAAATCCAATCCTTGCGTGAACCTATGTGGATTCAGACAAATGCTGAAATATTCATAACTAAAGTGTCCAAAAATGTCTATTTTATTTATGTTTTATTGAAACTAATGGAAAATTACGTGGTTTTATGGTCAGAAAATCAACAAAACTTTGAATTAATCATCTATAAGTAAGTTTATTTTTTATTTTTATGTTTATACCAGTCTAGAAAACGCGCTGCTCTAATCATAATTATGTAACGAAAAGTTTTTTTTTGTGAAACATGGATTGTATGTATCATTTTATTACGTTTCTATAGACTTAAAAATAAACATACCAACCTATGTCAAAATCACAATTCACAATCACAACCGCAAAGTAAAAACTTTGAGAACTGATTTGATAAAATTCTAAACGATTTTATTGTGTTGCCGTTGTTGTTATTCAGAATTAAATACTTTAAAACATTTAATAATTTTGCTTTATGAATAAATATTGTCAATGAAATTATTTTAACATTTCCCTTTCTCATCATTAAAAACACAGATCATCAACCAACTTAGATACATTTGACAATGTAAAGAGAATATAGTATATTTCCTTGAAGAATTTTTTATGGACTGGCTATCATGATATGCTGGGTTTGATAAAAGCAGCTGTTTGCTGGTTGTACAGGAATTTTATTTAATTTATTTTATTGATATTGGGGAAACTTAAATTTGTTTTTTAAATTGTATTCTAATTTTCCGAAAAAAATTACCAAATTTTAAAAAAATTCAAACTTTAAAATTCTCTTTAAAATTTTCTTCCCTTATTTAAAATTAAAATTGTTAAACGTGAATCAAATTCAAATTTCAAATTTCAAATGTGACTTTTTATGGTGCAAACCTTAAAACTATGACATGCACTCACCCTTTGCAAGTGATTTGGCAAACTATTAGTGGTGTCAACATTAGAGCACTCGGTGTTACTGCTATTATTACTTCTATTAGTATTGCACAGGCCATCAACCGGCGTTAGTATAATGCTGGATATTGACATCTCGCTAGCTTTCTTGGCTATATTTGTGTCGTAACGCCTATAACTGTCACTTACAATTCTGTAGTAATCAATACACTGACTGGATCGAGGAGTCGGAGTCCCGGAACCGGAAGAATCTCGATCAAATCCATCTTCTTGCATTACCCACCCTTTCCTACTTCCGCTTCCTTTCTTTCGAAGAAAATCTGTTTCATCCGGTATTTCCCAAACATCAGAATCACTCATATCCTCAGCACCAGAAGATAGATCCAAATCACTTATAACCTTCGTGGATTGTCTCCCTTCACTTTTACAACTTTTGGCTCTCGATTTTTTCCGTTTTGATCCGACCTTAGCGTATTCGTCTGGTTCATTCTGACTAAAGAAACTATCCTCCCTTTCCAAGTTTTCATCATCAGAATAAGGAGGAAAAGCACCGTCAGAAGATTTTCTTGTTAATCTCAGTAATTTTACAATTCTCTCTTCCTTAACTTTATGTTCATTTCGTTTGTTTTGCGAAGCATTTCTGTTGCCAAGACGACACGAATGCGGACGTGAAGGTTTAACACTTGCATCGTGGTTAGATTGTTCGTTTGATTTATCGTCTTCGTTTGGTTCTTCGATCAAATGATCCTCATCATTTTCGGGCCTATTTAATCCACTTTGATAATGTAATATTTCATTTTCCACAATTCCAGAATCACGTGACTCACAAGGGTGGAGTTTCCGAGACACGGATATAAGATCCGGTAGACTTTTATGTGTTTCCAAATGTTCGGGTTCCCGTCGAACTGATCTCAAACTATTTGCTATAATCACAGAGCGTTTGCTTGAACATATAACACTGAATCCCGTACCCATTATTATGAGTTTTCGTCAGGGTACCTGTTGCAAGAATCAACTAGCATTTCTAAACTTCGGAGCTACGTTCGTCTCCCTGCTGCAAGAAGAAAAGAAAATAACTTAATTACTAGAAAAAAATCGATCCATTTATTTTTGTTAACTTAATCAGTCTATCGATGCAAGTTATTTAATTGTGTCTTATTTAACATTGCAAATATTATTTTTTGTCATATGTTGTCATATTTATCATATTAAGTCATATCATAAACCCTTTTTTAAATTTTAAATTTTGTCATTAAATACATTAAAAGTTGTATTTAATGATACATGTAATATGACAAAAGCATGGTCAATGAAACACCTTAATCTATAACTAAACAAACATTAGAAATATTTCCCAATTTTTGAAAATAACACAAATGTGAAAAAATAATCAAAACCTGTTGCAAAATTTAAGATAATTTCCTAAACTATAAAACCTCTCCCGCTGCAGTCCATGACAATTTCAGTAGCTTGATTATAGATAAACCGGAAGTTCTCAGTCTCTGTACCTGTGTGCTAGTTCAGTTTCTACCGCCGCCATCTTGATTCAATGAAAACAACGTAAATATTTTTGTTACTGAATGAACAGAATCAGATGACAAGTGATACGTTGGTAATGATATAATTGTTAAGTCAATCCAAACCTAAATACATGCATCCTGTGTCTTAAACACGAGATTAATAGATTAGTTTAATCCAATTCATTTCAACTGATCGTAAAAGGAAACTGACTGAGCAAGTTTTTGATCGCAAACAAACAATATCGATAAGAAACAGAAAAATAATCAATTCGAATCAGAAGTTTGAATGAAATCTTTTAGAACCAAAGACTCCGTGTATAAACAAATAAACTATACGGGTTTCAATTTACGTCACAATTCTATTGGGTTCTCAAAGATTATTTAGAAACGTCGGGTTGGTTTTGTAGTAACACAATTATATAAAAACAGAAGTACACGTATTCCATGTTTATTCTTTGAGCCGAGTAACGACCTGCCATAATGGAATTTGAATTACAGAATACTACCAGGTCCTGCCAAGTTTGGTTAACATGCATTTATTTTAATTTCTTTTATTTCGATTTTTATTTAATTTTTTGTAATTTAAAAAAAACAGTACAAGGTGCATGTCGTTATCACTGGTTTTCAATCTGTAAATTCTCCCCTTTTGTACTTTTATCAATGCATAGCTGATCTCATATTAACGACAAAAATATTACCCCATTTTAAAACTTTAAAACTTTTTCCCCACTTTCTGATTTAAGAAAATTTAAAACTTCACCTTGTACATTTAAACTTTAAATTAAAATGGTTTTAAAATTTACGAACTACCAGTTCTAATTTTTTAAAATCATTACAATTTTTTTTTACATAATTGATGACTTTTTTTCGATTTCTTTAACAATATTAGGTATATCTTGTATGTGACAATGTTTTTTTTTAAATATTATTGATGACTTTTTGATTTGATATACCGATATAACGTATCCGTTTCGTAGGAATAATGTTTGGTGTTTTTTTATTTGCTGATGAATTTAAAACCAATTGTTTTGACGAAAATGTATGATATAATTGCCGCGATATCCTGTTAAAAACTCGGTCAAAGTGAACATTACACTAGCCCTATTAAAACTTGTATTATGTAGTTTGTAAAGACTAAATCAATTGCAGTTACATTGAGACACTGCCTTAATGAAGTATATGTAATGAAGTAACGTTCATGATATATTACATTTTAAATGCGTTTTTTTAATATATACTGTATGTTTCTGTCTTTGGTTTGCATAAATGTTGGTACAGAAAAGACAAATGCAGTCAAAACCTGTCTATAAAGGTCACTCAAGGGAACCAGTAAAATGGACTTTACGGGCAGGTGGCCTTTATATACAGGTTGAAATAATGTGAATAAAGAACAATTGGAATACAATTATACTTGCCTTTACAAGAAGGTGGTCCTTTTATAGAGGTGACCTTTAAGGCAGGTTGGACTGTACGTTAAAATTAATAAGGCATCAGCCAAATTAATGTCAAGTGCTAATATTTTATTTTCGAGAAAAAAAACCACATATAATGAAAAAATTACATTTGTCACATGACATTCAGAAGTTTTTAATGGTATTAATGTCATCCAAACGAAGTTGCGAGGCATATAGTGAGTTACATAAAGTGTTTACTTCATTGTTTCCAAACATGTGTCCTCCGTTTTTTTCGAAAACTATTTAACAATTCTTTATGTAACTTGATAGGAATAATCTTGGACTAGATGTGTCATTGTCTAAATATTCATATTTGATCATACACATGCACGCTTCGGTTTTTCCCAGTTTGGTTTCGTTTGTGTAACACTTTTAAAATGACATTCTATTTCCGTTTTAACTTGTTCATTTCATTTGTACAATATATTCAATCCTGATAATATGCTGAACTGAGCTTAAACAACTAAAGCAATATTCAAGTACATGTATCTTTAGATATTGGTATTATTTTTGGTAGAACTGCTTAAAATTTGTAACAGTTTTTTTAATATTATGTCAAAAGAGTTTCAACTAGAAGCAATTTTTTGTCAGGAGTTAGGTATAACTATTGTTATTTGAAAATTGTTTCAATTGTTTTTTTACTATTATCTTAACACAGCAACATAGAACTACATATAGAAACATTTTATTGAGCCCACCTCTAAGCCTGGTAATGCAATTCTGTCATTCATTATGATTCAATATTATAATGCTTTTGAATGAGGTAAAAATTTCATTTTCTGTCCAGCTGAATCCATCTAGGACCAGGATTGTTCATTAAAATTTGACATTGAAAATACGAATTCAAAATTAAATAAAGTGAAATTGTCATTGTCAGCTAAGCGTAATCCAGCTTTTTTTAATAGTTAAGCTATGGCCAGATTTATAAATTTCACCATTAGGCTTTTTTAATTAGAAGCTATACATAATTTAACTTCCAAATGTTAGCCAAGGCTTTACATAATGCCACCTATGACAGATGTAATCACATCATTATTATCAACAACAAAAATAGCAGCAACAGCAGCAATAATAATAATAACAACAATAAGAAGAAAACGATAGTAATAATCTGTTAAAATATTAATAAAATGGTATTGCCAATGACACGTTGCCAATTTACATTAAAACAATATTCATAATCCAGGATTTCCCTGTTAAACTGCTTATATACTTAGTTATTGCATCCTGAACATCATAACTACCTGACCAACGCTAGTTGAGGTTAAAAATCATCATAATATGATATAAAAATATCAAGAAAATTGGCATATAATAATTTACCTGACGCAAGGTATTACTTTTTCCTAGGTGAAGGAACTATTCCAGAACCAACAATTTCCTTTTTATGGATTAACAACGCGGAAGGACTTTAAGCAAAAAATCAATTGTGAATAGATTTTTTAAAATGTTTTATATTTAAAAAAAAAAAAACTCAATAAAAAAGGATCACACGTCTACGAGCAAAAAATACAATAAAGTTGTATTGAGAGTATATATAGAGTAAAACACAAAGCATCGACAAATATTGAAATACCAAGGTCAACGTGTCCAAGATACAATATCAATTACAAAAAATCAACAAACCTTTTGTTATCAGGGTTTTTATCGAAAAGCTTGCTTAAATTATATTTCTAAACCATCTATTATTCCTTCAATGTCCATTCTTATTTACAGAACTCAGCCGTGAACATTAAAACTAGCATTCCAAACGAAATATATCGACTTCGCACACGTAAAGACTTTTCTACTTTGAGTAAAGCAAATTATATGTAGGTTAACTTTTTATGTACTTAGAGTAGGACTTTTTAGCAATGAAGCAATCAGCCAATCAAGTTTGTTCAAACTTACAAAACGAAAAGTAGACCTTGCTTGTTATTATTTAACCCTTTTTTAATAATTTAAATGTTTTAAAATTGGGTAACCAATTAAGTTTTTTTCTTCAGATTTTCCAAATGACGTCTTTACATGATTATGTTGTTAGTTGAAAGGATATTAATTTTTTTTTTTTGAAAAAAAAAATTTAATTATAGATCTTTAATTTTATTCACGTTTTTTTATTATAGTAATAAGGCGGATACTATTTACTGATTTTGAAAAGACCATTTTCATAACTATTTCCCAAATTAACTGCCCCTAAATCTTACATGGTTCATATAAGATTTGTCCATGTACCTAGAGATATTATATTGGGCATATAAATCACGGTTTTTTTCAAATTTATTCCTTAATATAGAAATAATAGGTACAATTAATTTATTTTTAATATTTATTAAAGTCGAACAATTACAAATATTTCATACTTCTTAAAGGTCGAACAAATGGAAAATTAATCTATATCTACGAAATTTAAGAGTTGACAATTTATTATATTAACCCACATATTTCTTCTTCATTTGGTTTGAATACAATAGATTCACTGACCTCGGCTTGCAATATATGATAAGTGTGAGAAGTATTTTAGTGGTGACAACATTATATTCATTTAGTTAATCCATATACGTTTTATTGGTGTGAACACAACTAATTCATTGACCTCATCTTGCTTTACATTACAAGAAGTTTGCTCTTTCAGTACATTTTGTCCCTATCATAGTTACAAATGGGGAATTGAATTTATAGGCATAGCTACTGCTACTTTAACTTCTATTTTTCAAGTAAAAAGAATCATGTTTTTTTTGGGGTGGTCACTGTCGAACTGATTTCGGTTTTGTTATTAAACAAATGTTGAGTGACTTTGGGAAATACAAAAAATGTTCAAATGTCCAAGTAACTTTGCTACAAGAACTTACACTAACGTGAGTGCAATTCGAATACCAAAACACTAAAACATCGAATTATAGCACTCTTTAGGAAAATACAACTATAATAAATTCAAACACTTTGACAACGCAATACATGAAAGCGAAGGAAACCAAATACATTTATCTTCAGCAAGTGGACTGACTGCAGGCTTCTAACAATAGTGTCTGATCTGGGTAGGATTCGAAAATAGACGACGAGAGACCACCAAGGTCCCTAATACTCACAAAATATTTTCCTCGTGTTTTAAAAGAACAATTGTGCGTGATGTTTAAAATACACAAAGCGCAAATAAAAAAAAAATAAACAAAAAATACATATTTCAGTGGTAAAAGTCACGTACTTTTGCTCAGTTTTTTGTAGTGATTTATCATTAAACAAGTTTTTATCCAATACGCACTACTGTTGATTTTCCAAGAAAACAATGAAATACCATTGAATTATATACCGTCTAAATGTGACTGCCGGATGTTCACCATCATACTGTGTATCAGATTCCTAGGAAACTAACTGCTTTGTCAATACCACAAAAACATATTAATTCTATTGTAACGAGTCTAAATTCAATTAATTATACCACAATGTTTTAACCATAATATATGATACTGTTTGAGAGGGTAATTGCAGTATTATGCTACTATCGTGTACAGTACAGACCTGTCAAAAGTTTAACAATTCGCCAACGAAAAGAGTCGAAACTCCGAAACTCGGCTGCCGAAATATCAAAAGCCTGTGGCCGAAAATCTGTCGAAAGAGAGACAGTAACAACCGAAAAGTTGTCAAGATATCGTTAACGATGAGTCGAGATAAGTAGTCGATTTGGCAACAATCTGCAACAATCTGCAACAATCTGTTTCTTAATGTTAAACTTTCGACAGGTCTGTACTGTAATCTGGAAGTATGCCAAATGTTTGCCATTCAATGTACGTTTTTAGTCTGTATATTTGTAAGGTTTGACTCCCGTATATTTTTACTTTACGTTATTTTGTAGATAATATTTGGTATATTCTGTTACAAGTTCTACAATTTTAATACATTCCGTATAAAGTAACCAATTACAGCATGCTAATTTTATCTAAAAGCATACCACATGGAAGTTTTTTTTTTTTTTAAATATTCTTTTGTCATTTCAAATTCTTCATACTTTTTTTGACATAACACGACTTCTTGTATCTTTTCGAGTGTTTTGGAAACTGATATATTTGGTGTATCAGCATTGTTTATTTTCAAGAATGATTTCCAAAAAATCCTAAATCCCTATTGGTCTCATATTTTATTTTGTATGTTAGATAAGCAATGAGCAAACATTAAAATAAACCAGTAATTTACTACCTAATGCAATATTTTTTAAGAAACAATACAATGAAGACCGATGTATTCACCTGGCATCCAGAATCTTTCACAGATTAGCATAAATTGACAGAGCATATTTCCTGACACGTCGCTTTCAACAAATAAGCCACACAAGATGTTAACAATTGACGCTTTCATTGAAACGCATGCGCCACAACCGCCTAAAGTTGGCGCACCGAATATTTCATACTCAAAAAATTGTTAATATAAAACTTCACTGACTAAAATGATGTTTAAACTTCAGATGTCATGGCGTTTTACATAATATAAAAATATAAAAATTTTAAAATAATGTACGCGTTTTTGTTAAATACAGATTTTAATTTATGTCCAAAATTTCATTGGTACAGGTGTACTCATACAATAAATTAAAGGATTGCCTTCTTAAATGTCAATTTAACCCAGCTAAATATAGGAAGAGGTCATTTTACACCTATTAATGAAAAGTCATATTGTGTAAAAACAATTTTAAATTTGTCTAATTTGCTTTATTTTTCTATTATAAAGACCAGACCCTTTTTATATACCCAAATTGATTGTGTTTAAAGTCAAATACAATAAATAGTCGTTAATTTTACGGCGTTTATAAGTAAACATATTTGAGTATGTACTATTGTCGTAAGTAAAAATTGAATTTAATTAAAACAGTATTTATATAATTTTAACTTTCTGAACGAAGTCATTATGGCAAAAATTAGACCTAGGAGATCAGACGACCTTTATAACTACCGTGACCTTTTTGTGCACTTTTAATGGTCAAACAATGACGACCTTTATAAACTGAAGGAATATTCAAAGCCAAGAAAAATAATCCCTATGTTTAGTAAACCTGACAATCAATTAAGTTGACTTATACTCCCATATATGTTTTGTCATTGGCTCATGAACCTAGATGTTTGTATCTATTGGTATGCTTCCACTGAAGGTTATTTTTTTAGCAAGTATAATCAAAATAAATCCATTGTCATAGAATGATGGCCAGACAGACAGATAGACAGGATTATTCTTATATACCCCTTCTTTGCAAGATTATTAATCAGCCATACAATTCCAACTTGAATCACATATACAGAAAATGATGCTAAGGTAGACCAAGTAAACTGATAACAGTGCCCGCCCCTTAGTGGCGGACCAAAAATATATTAGTTTTTGATAACAAATGGGTCTTGGCAAAGCATTACTGCTATCTGTTCAAACAAACCTTAAAAAATTGCAAAATTTTTAAAGAATCATTTTTCTCTTTTTAAAATTTCCATTTAAAATGTAATAAATGACCAAAATCAAGCCAAACTATCCTTGAACGCAGTTTCAATTCTGAACTGATAAAAGTTGTATTTTAAAACGTATTTGTTTGTTTTTAAAGAGTGTTTTATGACACTTTTGTCGTTTTCAAATTATTTCAAAATATTTACACGATTTAAACGGGGCATTGTTACCGTTTCTAATCATATCAAGAACGTCTACAGAAAAGTACAATGTGAAACAATATTGCATATCGCCCTCGTATTAAGTCTTAGAACAATTATCCATTGTAAACAATGATTTTATTGATCTTTCTGTAAAAATCTCTACATAAACTAAACCATTGGAAAATTACCAACATAAAACATAAATTTTGTAACAAGGTTAGGTCGTGTGAGCATGTTAAATAGCGACTATTAACGAATACATTGATATCAGCCTGTCATATTTGATGTACCCGGATATTGCACGGATCACGGTGCAATAATTCCTAGACTATTAAAGAGCATGCGTGAAGATAAACAAGACCACAGCAGGGCGATATTTGCTGAAATTGGTCCAATAAATCGGAACTATATCTAACGTAATGACATTACAATATTGTTTCAAGGTTTCCATAAATTTTGCAAAAATGACCTGACATTATTTTAAAGTACATGAAAAAAATATATGGTACAATTTATATGTCTCACGATCATGAAAATTACGGTTAAATAAAGCGTTTATATGACCAAGTTTCAATATGCAATAGGCTTCTCGTTATATATGGATTCCCTCTATAACTCTGCCACCTTGCTTATCGCCAGTGTTTTGAAATCCTAAAGTCTATTTCTTTTATCTGTACATGTTCTTTTCTCCCTCATGTTAATGAAAAAGCTCAATTAACTCCAAAATCTGGCTGAACTAACGACATCGATGATTCGCTGTGCTTATTACATTTTTCTGTTCATTTGATTCAAAATTTTGAATTTAGCACAATACAGAAAATTAAAGATTCTTTTCGAAAATACGAATTTATGCATACTTCGCAAGTTTTTAAAGTTTTTATGAATAAAATGTCTATTCAAAATTCTGCACCAATTTGCATAACACTAAACATAAAAAAAATCTTTCAGATGCATATTTTGCGAGCATTTAAAAAAAATATCCAAAATACTGCACCAATTTGCATAACGCTACACTTTAAAAATTCCTATTGCAAATATAAACCTATGCATATTTTACATCTTTTTATTCAATTTTCAATAAAATATTCAAAATACTGCACGAATTTGCATAGATATTAAATTTGAGAAAAACATACCTGTATTTCTATATGATGCAAATTTCGTTTTTGTCAGAACCCTTTATCAACATAAAACACCAATAGCTCGAGTCAGCTGAACAAAACTTTTCAACGAGTAAATTAAGCAATATGAATGTGAAAAAAACAATACACAATTTCTTGAACATTTACTGACACCTGACGGTTTGGTTTTTGGCAGACACACCTTGCAAAATGCACTAGTAAAGATCAAGATCCAATGAATTTTGTTCTTGGAATTGATTTTTCCCTCAGTATTTTGTAGTGAATGCTAAATTTTATGAAATTGAAAAATGGGGATAGTCAGTGAATCGCAAATAATATGTCAATAAACATGGTCAAATATGTGGTATTTTCTAGCCCTGTTGGTGGTAGCTTAATTTTATCATTAGATATCTAAATTCTCCCTATGTCAGATTATAAAATGTCACCTGTCACATGGGGGAATTCCAATGACCTTACATATTGGTAATTCAAAGAAGATCGTAAAATTATAGTACAGGTCTGTCGAAAAATCAACATTCTAACATGATCTGTGTTCTCCTTCATATGAAACATGAAGAGAACCTGCCGTGGTATAACAAACGATACTCTCATCGCTGTTCCGTTTTAATGACGTACTCCCTTCCTTACGTTATGACGTCATGCTATGTGTCGCGAACAATGGTTGTGACTTGAGGGTTTGGTCGAATTTCGAAATGCAGGTCGTGAATTGTTTTTGAATGTTGTATGTTGTTGACAAGCTTATTGGATCCGTGATGGGTACAAGGAAGCGAAAATGTGTTCTAATTTCACAGTAATCCCATTGCTCTTCAAGTGGGATATATATTTCGAAATATCTGGACCCGTGATGGGTACGGGGGTAGGGAGAGAATATGTGTCAATTTCACACTTATTGCTCTTCAAGTGGGATATATTTCGAAATATCTGGATCAATATTAAATCCGTGTAGATTTTCATGTTTATGAGAAGGATTTAGAAATTTGGTAATTTTAATACAGTTAAAATCCCCCTGGAATAAGATAGTAGAGATGATACGTTTTAAAAATAATCTTTGTTATGTAGTCATATCAATAATATAAAGTGCATACCTGTCGAAAGTTTAACACCGAGCTGACGAATAAAGTCGAAGTTCGATTGTCGATTGACTGCGAAAAAGGGTACCTAGTGGTCGAAAACCTGCCCAGAAATCGATGTCGATAAGGTGGGGAGATTTAGCGAGCTAGGGGGTGAATAAAGTCACCGATTCGGAACTTATTTGTTTGCCCAATGTTAAACTTTTGACAGGCCTGTATCAAACGGTTCTATTTATGTAACGTATAACGTTAAATTCCTTTTTTATCCTTCCTTGTCAATAGGGGATATCTTCAGTTTAAATAAGCAATTATTGTCACCAAAGATGTTTTTATACAAATAAACAAAATGATTAGTCAAACAATGGGAAAGAGATAATCTTTTGCACTCGAGAACACCAACGTAAAACACAAGTATAATACCTATAACTTGAAAATTGGACACGAAACAAAACAGAATTGGCAACCAATTTCAAAATGGAGCCAAACAGACTCAGTTTAAGTAACCTCGATATACTTGGACATTTTTCATCATAAGTTGAAAATTAGACAAGGCACAAATTATAGTTGGCAACCATTTTCCAAACAGAGCAAAACAAACCCAATTTAAAGACGCCCGATATACTTGGACATTTTCCTTCAACAAGACTTAAAGATTTGTTTCAATATAGAATTTTTGGCTCTGATAATCCATTAATGTTTGTAAAACTTTTAACTATTATTTTATGAATGGTTCAAGTTTGTGGAGCACTTCCATGACGTGAGGTAAAAAAAAAGCTCAAGTATACCGACTGTCCTCAAATAACAACTTGATAAGTTTTTATCTGATAGTTATAAGATGTAAAATGCCGGATAACTTGACTTATGTCTATCTGTCCTTCTGAAGAATTGGGTCAGGAATGTCGGCTAAACAGTATGGAAAAAGTGAACATCATCTTTCACTCATGGTTCACCTAAAAATCTAAACCATGGTATCTAAACACTGAAAAATCACGAATCGATCGCCAAGTGGTCTAAAGCCCTGGCTTACTGATCACATGGCTTATTACCACCTAGGATCAAAGGTTGGTGGTTTTCTCTGGACACTCAGGTTTTCTCCATTATCTAATGACTAACAACTACTATATAAGTTCTTTAGATGCCCTAATAAGGGCAAAACTTCACTAGGGAAAGCTCTACTCCTTATTTACATTTGATTGTGCACTAGTACAATCAAACCTGTCTATAAATGTCATCCAAGGGGACCAGTAAAAGTGGCCATTATGAACAGCTGGCCTTTATATACAGGTTAAAATAATATGAATAAAGAACAATTGGGATACAATTTTTCCGGCCTTTATAAGCAGGTGTTCCTTATATAAAGGCGGTCCTAAAGGCAGGTTGGGCTATATTTTGAAATAATCTTAAAAATATACGCGTGTTTTGCTTATCACAGAGCTATTTATAACGTACGAGACGAGTTTCTAGTCGTACCACTCAAGATTATCAGCGTTTAATCCGCATGTTTACGTATTGGTATTGGCTAGCAAGTGCCCTAATATTGATTCTTTAGTAATTGGTAAACATAAACAGCGCTTAATAAATCATGATACATATATATCTAAATTGTAGCCAACTGATTAAGAACATAGAGACATGTACTACTGAATTGTAAGTGACCGATATAAATACAATGTACCTCTTTCAATGGATACTACGCAATAGTGTTTTAGAACAGAGAGCAAATAGAGTTACCCCCCCCCCATAAAAAAAAACAAAAAAAAAAAAAAAAACCACACACAATCAGAATTGTAGCTGACCTATATGCTGCTTTCAGATGATACTCCGCGGCAGTGTTTTAGAACAGGGAGCAAGTAGAAGACCCCAAAGACACAAACAATATTGTAGCTGACCCATATACCTCTTTCACTTGATACTCCACGGCAGTGCTACAGTACAAGGAGCAAATACATCACCCAAGACACATGTGCTAAAGACCATGGGCGGAGCTTCAGTGCTCGAATGGTCTTAAACGCGCGCTTACAAAGCACAGTATCTCTTAACCAGATTATTATCCCACTAGGGACAGATTCTATTGTGTTAGTTTGCTAACTGGCTGTCATCGATTTTCTCCGGGTATTCCAGTTTCTTCCACGAATATAATCGACGACCGGTTAGCTGACAGATACACTTCTTCACTCTAGGATGTGCCCTAGTAGGCATTAAAAGGTAACGTGATTTCAAAGCCAGTGCTTAAAATCATAAGGCCTCCCGAGAGCCAAAGAGAAAATACAATGGTCTTACACTTACCAATATCTAAATAACTTAGTTTTATTGCAACATTCAATTAATAATATATGTCATTAATTAGGAAAGAATAACCCCCCCCCCACAGACAGTTTATCTGGCGTTTACCAAGTCAGCTATGCATACATTACGCAAGCAAGCTTATTCCTTAGTCCTGTTAATGGCTCTAACTGGGTCAGTAATAACATGGCTGTCCCGAGCCAATAATTCATTAATTCCTGTGATTTTTTCCAGTTTTATTTTTTCCCCTATTTTTCAATACCTTCATTGCATTCAACATAAGATACTTTTTGGCTTAAAAATACCTTGCATAACTGCTGTCAACAGTAGGATCCAAATAACAAATATAAAACAATCTAGGCGGTGAAAGAATATCATAGATACTGATAATAAGAAATACATCAATTGATCGTGTTGAACAGAATTGAAACCAAAGACTTCTTAGATGGGACGCTAGTCGATGGACTATGTCCAAATCACAATCCTAAGCAAAGTGAAAACTTTGAAAACTTACAAAAAAAGTTTGAGCACGTGATCTTCCCCGAAGGAAGTGAGACCTGGTGCTCCGGAAAGTGTAGGCACTTCCTATTTGGTTAAGTAGATACTTCCGCCACGTGTGTTGGTAAAATTGAGAATGCAAGGAACATTGGACTAGATATGGGGCCCGAATTTTTTAAGATAATTTTGAATGCAGAGACATCATAGTATCAACAATATTGTGATGACGCCCCCAAAACTTTTTGAGGGCCGTGATAAGCCCTAATAAATCAATTATTATTCTATTATTTTGATCTTCAGTAAAGTAAAATACAAATTCATACATTAATAGCTGTTTAAATAATATTCTACGTAAATACTTAACATTTTAAAACAATTTAAACACCATTAAATTTTTTATGGCCATTTTAAGAATGCATAGTTGACAGTCGGCTAAGAATATGCACTTTGTACGTGCTATAAATGGTGTCAATCCCAGATCAATATTAACCACATGTATATGTTAAAACTGTTGTTCTAAAATTTATGATTTGGTCAATAACCCGTTGAACCTAAGATATATATTTTTGATATTTAAACTTAATAATACTTATTGGAATTCAATGTTTATTTTGCAGAACGGACATTCATGCAAATAAATCATCAGCTATTCCTAGTTATTTTCTCTGCTTGGTTGAACCTCTAATTTATAAGGATGGTAAGCTTATTTTCTTGTTTTTGTTTGTCACAATAAATAAAATTCCTATTATATTTTCACAAAGCAATGGATGGACAACCTTAACCATGCATTATACGAAAACTATGAGTCTGGTCCCAATTTCAAAATCAATCCTTAAAAACTCAATCTTGCCGTTTTTGACAATATTTCATGTTACTACAGATATGAAGGTGTAATAAGCTTAGAGTTAGTTTCAAAATTAACCTTAGTTCATAAATATTTTAAAAACTAAGAAAAAATATTTAGATTTCAAATTTGACGTATTTAAGTTCATGAAAATCTTAGTTGAGAAATTATTGTGAAACTGGGGCCTGGTCCCGATATCACAACCATTTCTTAACTAAGATTGCCTTTACTACATGTACATGTATCTAGCAAATTTTGGCAATCTCTTTTGGAACTTAAAATACGCATTTTTGAAAGCACTAGATGCAGAGTGCGAACTTTTAAAGTTATCTTCAAAATGATACAGTGAAAAGCACACTGACAAACTTTCTAACACAACAATGCTCCTTTCTCGAGTTGGATTCGAACCTAATCCAGTAAGTGCATGCTTTAGACCACGCTTCCACCAAGACCCCAGGGGTCCAAGGAACACACGAATAATTTATAACAAAAATATTTCTGTACAACAGGGTGAAAAAACTCTTGAAAACCAACAAGTAGTAGTAAATTAATCACATATTAAATTTTAAATTCTATTTTTGACTCTACTAGATCTAACAATGTTTTGTTCAAACCATTTTTTTCAGCTAAACGATGAATAGCTCAATTTATTATTCATTTTTTGTGAAATTTATAATTACAAATATTTAATTTTTTTGTGAAATTAATAAGCACAAATATTTCTCTTTTTTGTGTGAAATTAATAAGCATAAACATTTCATTGCTTACTTATAATTAAATTAATGAGAATTTAATTTGATTTCACTTACCTGTAAAATTCGAATTAATTTTATGATTAATTTTATAATCGGTCAAATAATACCATTAGTAACAGATGCGATAATCCATATCCGAGAGCTTAGTCACAGAATAATACATATATCCAAGTGTTTTAAAATGATATGCACCATATAGATATATACACAAGATTAAGGTGACCCCCACCCCAGACTTTATTCAGGAATAATATTACAATTTAGATCTTGATTCAAATTTGTTTAAACAGACAAATTGTATTTTTGTTTTTAAACCCGTGAAGAAAATTTTAAATACAAAATTTGACCCAGAAAATCACATTTTAAAAATCCCAAAACGAATATTGTTTTGTGTGTTAATACTAGTCACGAGAATCGGTTTAAAAATTCATGACCAATTTTGATCAATTTAGATTATTTCATATTCATTTGCAACATTCATCTGATAATTTTGTCAAAATGGTTTATTTTTGTTTTTTTCCTCGCGTATTTGTGTTTTCTCGAGCAACTAATGCCGAAACTTTATATTTTCCGCACGGAAACACCCGAAACTTTATATTTTCCGCACGGAAACGCCCGATTAGTTAGCCGATTTAATACTTTTGTTTTCAGTATAGCAAGGTACACGAAACATTAACTCTATTGAGAAAAAATCAAGCAAGAAAGCTAGTTGAACCAATTAACCTATTTTTAGCACAAAGTAAAGCGAGTTAAAAGTGCAAAATATGGCCGAACAATATAGGGCCATAATATTTACTTTTTCGCGAGGCCATCCCTTCCGGTTAAATGGGGACATACGTCACCAAAATATTCTTGAATGGGACCTTCTGGTATAAGACTGATACTGACTTTTCTTAAGAATTGATTCTACGACACGACCATATATGCTGTTATCTGTATATCGCACCACGTTAAAGATAAACACATCTGGTTTTTTTAACCGTACCTTGTCTCGATATAAGTTAAATATTCGTATATGTTCAGGACTGTGGTTTGCTAGACGTGTATTACAGACCTGTCGAAAGTTTAATACTGAGCTAACAATAGGATTCAAAACTCAGCTGCCGATGGTATATAGTTGTCATGTACCATTTGTTGAATTTTATCATAAAATACGTTCAAAAATGGTGAATGACATAGTGGTAGATATCAACTGTCTAAAATAACGAGGCTATATAGGGGCGAAACGATCATTCGATTCAGTACCAATTTGTTAGCCATATGCTAAAATTTCGATAGGTCTGTACTGTACTTTAAATTAGTCGGTTACTTTAAATATTTATTGTTTGTTTCTTCCTTATACAAGTAATAGTTTATTTTGAATGTTGGGGGTCACCCCAGCCTTGATCGAACAAATACCTTCACTTTGTGCTAGAACACGAAAGTCATACTCCTAGATCGTAACTATCTGGTTATAAAAACAACACACGAATCATAAGAATAACTTAAGCAAAAGTATTTAAAATTATCAAATGATCAGCCAAAAAACGTCTGTCTCTAATTGTTAAATTTGCATGTACATGTTGTTTTGTTGAATAAAATGTACTTTTAAGTTTAAAATCTTCTTATCTCTCATTTGCAAGCCATTAGTTTTCAATATTTCATATTTTCAATTTTTTTGACAGTAAGTTATTGAAAATTGAAAATAACGAGACAAATACATAAAAAAAATTAATTAAAAGGTGTACTGCTCGTTAAGAATGATAAATGTAGTTCTGGTCTATTTTAAGACATTTACAATTTAGGAACTTGTACCCTCTCACGAGTTTTACACACTTTAAGTTAAAACACATAACAAGTCAAAATGATTGTAGTATGAGTAAGGTTACAAAATAGAAGAACGACATTTTTGCAACTGAAATTCGTGTATTGGCAACAGGAAACACAACCAAGAACACGAAACAATACAAATAAGTTGTAAAACAGATAAACACAAAAGACCAGAAACGACAAACACAAGTTGGGACTTAAGATTATAAAATTTCCTACTTTTGACAGACAATGGACTTAAAATTCAGTAGTGTGGTTTTAAGGCTATTTGGAGCTTAACCATCATATTTGCATCTGAAACGCATAAATACTGCAATAGTAAATGTAACCAACCAAGAACACAACACCATATAAGTAGGTTGCAAATAAGCCAAACATGACAAGACCAGAAGAATCAGACACAAGTTGGGACAACTGATTATAAATGATTATAACATCCCCGGCTTTAGACGGATACTGAAATTTATGTTCAGTGGTGTGGTTATAATACTATTCACAGTCCTATCATCACATTTGAATCTAAATCAGATGCTACTGAACACAGAAAACGCAACCGAAATCACAACACAATAATATTTAATCACAACTAGACAAGAAAAGTTAAACACAAGTTGGGACTACAGATTATAAAATGTCCTACTTTTGACAGACAATGGACTTAAAATCCAGTTGTGTGGTTGTAAGAAACCATCATATTTGCATCTGAAACGCATAAATACTGCAATAGTAAATGCAACCAAGAACACGACACTATACAAATAGGTGGTAAATAAGCCAAACATGACAAAACCAGAAGAAGCAGACACTAGTTGGGACCACTGATTATGAGTGATTATAACATCCCCGGCTTTGGACGGATACTTGAATAAATGTTCAGTAGTGTGGTAGTAATACTATTAGGCCTCCAACCCTCTTATATTTTAAAATAACCATTGGTACATATAATCAATTCCTAAATGTTCTAGACTTAGAATGTTCTTAAATATAACAGTTTTGTGTTCTATAGATGTGACTTTTAAAGAAGATTTTGAGTACACAGTAATAAAGGTATTGAGTAATTGACTTGTATATTCGGTTTACATTTCCGGTATATTTACATAATAATTTCATAATATAAATATCTTCTATCTGCCACATGTGTCAAAGTCAAAGCACAGCAGTGAACTTTGCTTTCAATTTTTTGTCCAAATGCTCTAATAATTCGTTCCACAAAAAAAAAAATTAAATTAACGCACTGTTCACAATTCTGATTAGAGATTCAATACAGCAGTGTAGTTCGGAATTTGTTTGGCATTTTTGTTACATTTTCTTGTTCAAATGTTCTGCTGATTTGTTCCACAAATACCTTTTTCTATTTAAGCACTGCTTACAATTTCTAACTTCTTTTAAAGGTTCTTACTTGTATACATAAAAGCTCAATCAGAAGTATCCATCGGAAAACAAAGTTTCAAAACAAATCTATCGAAATTGATAGTGTTTGAAATGCATTAAGTTGAAACTAGAACAATCACTACTAGGCAAACAGTAAACAAAGGAAAGAAGAAATAAAACAACCTATTACGTACTTATATAGAAAACAAATAAAAGTATATACCGGTCTGTGTTCAAAGCAAAAGCCAAAAACAACGAAAAAACTTTGAAACCGGAAAATTCAGCCAAAACACGTGAACTTCCAAGGACGCAAGACTGGTTTTCCGAAAGCAACTCGGTGACATCCATCACGTGTAATATATATGATATTGTGTATAGGTTCATGGGAAAATTGATCGAAAGTGTTTTAAAACAACGTCTTTCTACGCTGAGAATTTTATTAAGTTCCTCAGATATATGTTAAACGTTCAAATACATACACGTATTATGTATTCCATTCATAAAATAGAAATTTAGCCAAAAACTCAAAAAAAAAAAATTAATTTACATCCAATTTAATTTACGATCAAAAGTTCAATGAAAAGTGTGTTATACATCCTGATAATTTTATGGGTAAGTTTATGAATTTAATTTTAAACAAGTCGATAGTTTTTAATAAAGCTAGCTGCATACTCACTCATTATTTTCACAACATAAATTGAAAAATGTTTAGCTTAGTGACTATTCATTTTTAAGTGGGGAGACGTGTAGTGTGTGATTTAGACGTCATCAGTCATCATGAATGAACAACTGGTCAAATTAAGTTCAAATTTGAGAGACATGAATAAGTAAAGAGTAATATATTATTAAAATTTTGATATATTTTTCATGTACCACGACAAACTCTTGTAGACTAAACCCATGTCACTGGAGGCTTCATATTAATTTTTCCTTTTAACAAGTAAACTAAATGTCGAATTCAAACACTTGAAAGATTAAAATACCATTTGCAAACAAAGCGAATAGCTTTTATAGAAATATTTTTATTGATAGAACTTGTTTATTTTAATACACATTCAATTACTTTAAAATGGGGTTGTCAATTTCAAACACATTTTGAATGTTTGTATATTTATAAATTTTTATTGGCATTTGAAAAAATCGTTGTTCTTCCATTGCAATGGTTCTATGATCATTTATGAAAATTAATAAAGATGTCAAGATGAGAAGTAAAAAATTATTACAATTTATTTATGGTATTTGTTTTATAAACAGTTTTATTTCAAATTGAAAAATAGTTTATGGTGTCAAGTTTTATTTCTGATTTTTAAGAAAAAAATATTAATCAAATGCACCACATAACAACAACTTCTTTTGAACTATATTACTAAATGAAATTTACCTAGTAAGACATAAAACATTTGGTTTCACCAGTGTGCAATATGATAGAAACGGGAAGCGGGATAGAAATATGAACTCGCGTTGAACAATGAAAGACCAGCAAAACTAGACCTGTCTCTTGAGAGCCAAATACCCCGCCCTCAACATTGACCTCTTTACGTTGACCTTTGACACATTGTCTCATATTGGTTTACATTTGTGCCAAGTTTGACCAAAATCCATTCATAGACATGGAAGATATGGAGCGGACACGATACTGGGACGGACATATGGACAGACAGGGTGATTCCTATATACCCCCCCCCCCCAAATTTCGTTTGCGGGTGTATAATAATATCTACATGGCAACAGCCAGCGTAATCAGAAAACAAAACGACAAAGACGTAAACGGACAAGATAAGAAAAGGATAAACACATTTCGATACCATGCACTAAAGAATATGAAGCAACAATTCGACATGCACAAATTAATCTATATGTATGTTTGAATTGTTTCATTAAAACTTGCTAAGTTTGTATTCATTCTCTATAATGACCACCAAAGAAATTATTTCTTATGAAGAATCGTGTAGAATTTTTTAAATAAGATTGAAATTAAAAATAAGCATACAGTCTAGATAAAGAGACCAAAGCATGCATATTTGCAATACTGACCTGTCGAAAGAAAGTTAAACACCGAGCTAAAGAAAAGGCGTCAAAGCTTCTTTTTAAATCTGTCAACATGACTTTACTGTTTTGCATTTTCCTTTCATGAATTTGGTATAGTCTTCTTCAAATGACTTGACATATTTTTTTCGATTGGGGGATTGTAATGCAAGTTATTACGTCATAGTGACGTAAACTGTATCAATGAAAGTCCTATTTATGTCTTCAACTTGAATATCTATATGACCTGTATCATAGTTATGTCTTACGTTTGCATACCCTTATGACAAAAACTTATCGATTGTTCCACTTATCCGATATATGACCTGTGGTAGATGTGTAATAACTAGGTTACCCTCTAATAAGACAAAAAATGTATCGATGAAGTCATGCCGTTTGACACACAAAGAAAAGTCTTATGTAAACACATTCCAATATTATTAATATATCGTTTTAATTTCTTTCCTATACGATTACCCCGATAATCCAAATTCCGGACAGAAATATATAACAAGCTACATAAAAAGGTAACGGATCTATAGTTAAAATTATGATATAGCAAAAATTAAAACAACTTCTTTGTGGTATGTTAGGTATATCCCTCCCTTCTACCCTGCCACGGTAGCCACGTGGTCTAAAGCACCGGGCTATAAATCACAATGCCTCTCACCGGTTCACAACCAGGTCAGAACTTGGTGCGAGAAAGTTTGTCAGTTCGTTTACCGAAGTCGGTCTTACAAATATTAAAGCAACGAGTATAATAGGACTAAGACCCATTTTGACTGACATTTGCCTATGTTTTTGCCCATTAGTTTTACAAGGTGCAAAACAAGCACATTAGTTCCGATTCTAAGCAAGTACTGAAGCTACGAGTATCATAAGAAATAGGACCCAGTTTGACTGACATTTGCAAATGTTCCTGCCCACTATTTTTACAAAGTGTAAAAGAAGCACAATGGTTCTAGTTCTAAGCAACTACTGAAGCAACGAGTATCATAAGAAATAGGACCCAGTTTGACTGACATTTGCAAATGTTCCTGCCCACTATTTTTACAAAGTGTAAAAGAAGCACAATGGTTCTAGTTCTAAGCAACTACTGAAGCAACGAGTATCATAAGAAATAGGACCCAGTTTGACTGACATTTGCAAATGTTCCTGTCCACTATTTTTACAAGATGTAAAACAAGCACAATGGTTCTAGTTTTATTCAACAACTGAAGCTACATATACAATAAGAATAAGGCCCATTTTGACTGACATTTGCCAATGTTTTTGTCCATTAGTTTTACAATGCAAGTTGTGAAAGAAGCACAATGGTTCTGGTTCTAAGCAACAACTAAAGCTGCAAGTATTTCAAAAATGACTCATTTTAATATTTTTAAAAAGTTTCTTAGTTAGATACCAATAAGTGTAAAACCAGCTTGATAATAATAGTTCCGCTCCTACAGAAATACTTTATTAGTCATATAATTCAAAGGACCATTTTGCTAGTATGCTCAGTGTCCGTCCAAAGTCGGGAGTGGATTCAATAAGCATTCCTTGTTGCTTTATTTTATCGCGTTCTTTGTTGGTTGCTCTGACAATTGCAAATATACCTATAATTTCAATATGTCATATACATTGTTTTAAATTGCAAAATATTTTTAAAATTGTTAATTTTGATCCTGAAAATTTCCATTCGTAAATAGTTAAATATTCAAATACCAAGTGTATTTATCATTACCCAAAAGCGAGTGAGTGAGTGACTGGGTAATGGTGTTTAACGTCCCAGTCAAGAATATTTCACTTATATCGAGACGTCGCCAGCTATAGGCATCATATATACATTTACATTGATGGATCTGAAGATACATTAATAAAATAGTTTTAAAATCAAAAACAAAAATGTCAATCCGTTTCCAAATTACAATCCCAAAGCAAAGTAAAGTCGTTGTATACTGACATAAGTTCATAGGAAACCTTAAGAAATACCGTCCCATGTCTAAAACACAATCCCAAAAATAGGCACATACAGTACAGACCTGACGAAAGTTTAACACTAGACTAACGAATAAGTACCCAATCTCGGCAGCTAATCTCGACACTATATCTCGTTAGCTTTTTAGCAGTTATTATATATCTCTCGAAAACTTTTCAGCAAATTGCTATCCATACCTCGGACGATCGGTGGTCGAGTCCCGAATCTTTTCCGTTTCCTCGGTGTTAAACTTTCGACAGGTCTGTACTCTATGCACAACAAAAGTATGACAATATTACGATTAATATTTCGGCTGATCTGCGTGAAAAGACTGAAGATACATTAATAAAGTATTCTTAATTTAAACAGATATATTAATCCATGTCCAAACCACAATTCTAAAGGTTTGTAATCAAATCCATGTCCAACTCCCAAAAGCAAAGTAAAAACTTAGAAAACTGGCATATTAGGTTAAAAGAAATTTTCTACAAAACCAGACCATGTCCAAATCACAATCCAAAAGCAAAGCAAAAGAAAAAAAAACTTCGAAAACTGGAATATTTATTTAAAGAAAATTTTTTGTAATACCCACTCATGTCTAAACCACAATCCCAAAAAACGTGCACATATTTATGTATGTACAACAGAAAAATGTAAATTTTACGATAAACTTTTTTCTTACCTGTTTGCCGTGTCTATCATACCGTTATCGAAATCCTAATATAACTCTTATAGCTAGCTAAAGAAATGATAAGGGTTTTTCTTTGGCCTGTGTTTGATTTTACACTATGTTCATTTTAAAATAACTATTAATCACAATTTGGAGAAAGGCTTGAACGTCACTAATGAAACACTCTATAGTATAATACCGTATGTACACATTTTAAAATCTTAAAACCCGGTGAAATATTTGAGTAGTTTTTACAAATACGAAATACACCTTAATAGATAAATAATCCCTGTTTAGAATAAGTGAAAGTGAATGAAATAAAATTAAATATAATAAACAAACACTACATATATACATGATATACGAACTGTACCATGCATGGAGAGACACAGTAGACATAGGTAAACAACATTGACCTGTCCATTTGACCTTTAGGGGAATTTCCATATTCATATACTGGTAGTGTTAGAATTCACTGTTAAGACATAAACAACGCATGGTTCCCCTGATGAAGACAAAATAAGCACTGTAACCCCCATACGTAAATCCACTTCCCGATAATTAATATTTAAATCAAAGGTCAAGCGGACAGGTCAAAGTTGTTTGCCTACACCCGTATATTGGAACGGACACTGTATAGTACAGACCTGTCGAAAGTTGAAAACTGATTATTTAAACTAACGAATTAATTAGTGCCAAATCGACAACTAATTTCGGTCTCTCTTTAGCTATATCTTGGCAGCTTTTCGACGACTGTTATCTATCGTTCGACAGTTTTTCGATCACTTTCTATATCTTTGCAACAATGCTTCGACTCAATATTAAACTTTCGAAAGGACTGTGCTATATTTTGGGGGTATAGTATTCATTTGTTTGAATGATTTTATTTTATATTTAAATTAATATTGCTATTTAACGAAATATAAATTAATCCCCGCTTTTGGGAAAAATAAAATCTCTTTTTAATTTGGGAAAATGGACATACAAGCTTTTTCAGAGATGAATGGGTTAATTATAAGTTATGCAATATATAATTTTGATTTATTTTTAACCATGAAACAATTACAATGGTTCATAATTATTGCAAGATATTCCCTTCATTTATTTATTAATTTATTTATTTTATTATTATTTTTATTTATTTTTGGATTGTGATTTGAACATGGACTGGTATGTGTGTGTTTTAATAATGCGATGCAATTTCACTAGCAAGGAGACCAGGCCCCGATTTCTCGAAAAAAACTTAAGTCAAAACTTAAGTTTCATCTCAACTTCTCGGAAAAAACTCAGCTGAGTTTTTTCTCAAATCGCATTTCTCGATGGTAGCTGAGTAAAATCTTAGCTGAGTTCAAATTTGCATTGATATAAGTGGCCCTACTTGAAAGGAAACAACGTTTTCGTCTGCTAGTATATTATTAATAACACAGTCGCCGGTATGGAAAAATCGCAGAGAAAACCGAATTGGACGGAAAAAGAAAAGATGTTACTGGTAGAAGCCGTAAATCAAAGAGAAGACCGTTTGTTTTCTAAATTTAAGGGGTTTGCAAGCTCTGGGAAAAAAATAACAAACTAAAGGAAATGGCATGGGAGGAGATTGCGGATATTGTTAATTCGTACGTATTTTAAGAAACAAATCTTTGATTTTTTAAAATGATACCAAATTTAATAATAATTGTAAAAAATAAATGTCAAAATGAAGAATAAAAACAAAAAAATTGATACTAAAATAAATTAAATAATATACTTTAACAAGAAATTAAAAAAGGCAAATAGACTGAGATCTATGGATTTTTTTAATTGAAACTCTGTCTCTCTCTCTCTCTCTCTTGTTTTCATTTCTAGCTTTTAAATTATTAAAACAATCTAGTCATATGGAGTATCATGAATATATTAAATATTTATAAATAAAAATCCCGTGGGGCACCTCGTACAGATTTTTTTTTATTTTAGTCAGCGATTAAAAAGTGTAGCCAATTTCTTTCCATGTCACATAATTATTAGAAACCGTTCTAGATAAATTTCATAACAATGAAAATGATTCATACTTTACTTTATATTTACTTTATACTATTTGCCACTAGAGCATTTGCTCTAATAACTTTATGAGGAATTTTATCCAGCACCCAACCATCGGATCGTGATCAATGCATTCATTCAGAGACGTGTTTAACTCATCATTTTTGATTCATTTTTTGCATAATCCCAACTGAAAATAAAGTGTCATCTGTAGATATAGCATAAAACAATGTATTTGTATTTTTTACACGAGGGTTGTAATTAATATTAGAATCTATATAATATTTCTTCAAGTTGTACATTTTCAATCGAACCAGAAATTAAAAGTGCACTGATGGCCCATACCTATCGGACTACACTTTTTATACAGGCAATGTTTACATTTAGGCATTATGATGTGGATGGTGCATGTCAGATATTATGACAGATTTGCCTGCTATATTGAAAAATTCTGTCTTTACTTCTTCGGCTCTCTTTCCAGTTGGCATCTTTATTATCTCTCTTGAAACTAGACAAAGCCCATGACAGACATTTTTCACCGCTCTACAGACAGAGGACGGAGAAATGGACTTAAAAGTATCGGCTACCATGGAATAGAAAGTGCCAGTAGCCAAAAACCTCAGTGTTGATAAAACTTGAAGAAGTGGGGTAAGAGCACAACTTCTCCGCGTATCTCTTGCCAAAAAAATATTCAGAAGACCCGTGATATGTAGAATAGATGTAGGTCAGAAGCGAAAACGTTTATAAATTTCCGACTCTGGCATTATTTCCAGAGGATTTTCCCGATCTAAAAGTCTGTTGTGAGCAATTCTTTGTCTATGACGACGACGACGACGCTGCCTCCTGTTATTGACGGCCATGTTTGAGCTTTTTTTCAGACTTAAGTCTGCTAGGGAGGTAACTTAAGTTTTTACTCAACTTGAGACAAAAAATGAACTTAGTTTTTTTCAAGAAATCAAAATATTTGAGTTTTCTCAAATTTAAGTAAAATCTCAGACTTAAGTCTGAGATTTGACTTAAGTTTTTTTTGAGAAATCGGGGCCAGATGCTTAGGTAAGCACCTCCTGTTTTGCTAGCTACATGTACACCCAACAAAACCCTACCATACAATGATAAAACAATCAACAGGAATGTTGTATTTTATATAAACAAAAAGTCTGATAAATACAATAAAATGTAGCAACATTAACATTTTCTCGGGAAAACATGAAATAAACTAGTAAAAACCAACATCATAATAAGACCACTAGATCCAAAGCCTAGATATTGATGAAGCACCAGAGACATGTTGATTTGCAATTACTTTTGGAGACCAAACTTTTTTCTAAATATACAAAATAACCATAAAAAGTGAATACTCGACAACCCTATTTTAGTAAGTTTAAAATATCATATTCATTACAGTAATTCATTCATTAAAATTTTTGATACTCTAAAAACAACTTTTGTTTGATTGTATGGGCAAATATAACAAAAGTCTTCCGTAACAATAGCAAAATATATTGACTATTATCCAACACTTATGCACCTGTGCACAATAAAACAAGAAATAGGTCCTAAGTTTAGGGATATATCAATCACCTTCCTAATTGTTACATAAAGGTTAATTACGTTTTTAGAAAAGGATCAACCAATTATTAAAGACAAAGTTCTATAAATACACAGCCCAGACCTGTCGAAAGTTTAACACTGAGCTCACGAATTGGTGCCGAAATGACCGTTCAACTCGACCCCTCGTTAGCTACATTTTGACAGCTTTTCGATGGGTACTGTGTATCTCTTGTCCACTAGCTATCCATACCTCGGACACTCGGTAGCCGAGCTTTCGACTCATTCTCGATAGCCCAATGTTAAATTTTCGACAGGTCTGTACTGTAATCTGTAGTGTTTCAAGTTCCACTTTCATTTGCCAATACATTCGTTCCGACAAGACATTAATTAGGATTTATGCAGTCACAAAATGCAACATGAAATAATGTTTTTGAAAAGAGTTCAGGGTTGTGTTACAAATGTATGTATATGAAATAAGACTGAAACGTAATCAAAATGCATGAGAAATTGTTGATCAAAGGCCGTTTCACCCGTTACAAGTTCACGTATATTTACCCAATTTGAAATCAATATTTGGACCGTAGATTTGTTATGTGACTTTTAAAACAAAAACCTATATAACGGTAAAAATATCTTACCTCATGTCCAAATGAAACATTCTTTAACTTAATTATGTCATTAAATGTATGTCACTTTCTTCTGTTAATTCATAAATAATATCCCTTTTCCTTCTCTAAAAACAGAAGAAGATTGATAATAAACCGTTCTCCCAATATATGCCGAAGCTTTAAGTTTAAAGCGTCAGCTCGCAAATTTAAACACCAGATATTGAATTTTACGCAAGCATTTAAATGTATGGTTGTGACTCTATTAAGTTCCTCTGAATAAAATTGATGATATCGGGCCGTGGGTCTTTTTATTGACAAAAATACCTTTAAACTTAAAGATAGCTATTAGTAATCAACCAGGTATATGTTATATATATATTCTATAATACAATATCTGATTATTCCGATTGTGTGTTTGTATAGCGTTTTATTAACTAAGTATGAAAATCATTATCCAAGGATATTTTGTTACAGTCTGCAAATGAGTGTTACCTATTTATTATTTTAATTTATATACATGTGATATTCATAAAATAACTAATTCAGTTATTATGAATTAAAGATTGGGGAGGTCTTGGGTTCGATAAAATAACAGAATTTGCGTTATACGATACGTGTGTGTCGCGTCACTGCTTTGGAGACTTGCACCATATATACATGTATATGCTGCATAGACCAGTCAAAAGTTTACCACTGAGTTGACAAATGGAGTCAAAACTCGGCTGTAAGAATGTGTAACTACTGACCAAAAAGTAGCCAATAGATAGAAAGTAGCCACCGAAAAGCTATCGTAATGTAGCTAAAGCGGGATCAAGATGATCCGCAGATTTGTCTTTATTTTGTAAACTAGGCGTTAAAATTTAGACAGGCCTGTACTGTATGTGTGTGTCGCCGCCAATGCTGTGTGGACACCAATGTAACCGAAACTCAACACCTTGACATGCTTTGATATCAATTATTCATTAGATTTATTATTCCTTGGTTTTTTATTTTTAAGTTTTTTAAGACGAAAATTACTGGGACTAGTTAGTTCAAATCTAGATCAACAATTATGTCTGTTTATATCAGTATTGTCATATACCATTTTTTTAATTTAATCATAAAATACATTAAAATATGGTATATGAGAATATTGTTGCAATTTTCATGAGAATTGTTGTCAAATATTCCTATGGCCAACATAGATTTACATGTTCAGTGATAGATAACATATCTTTCTATCTTTATATACAAAAATATCGTTTCGAAAAAAAAAATTAAAACCAAAATAATTAACTTTGAGCAACCAACCCCAAGTCGACCAATTATGTCCCGAATTATACACAACTTTGTATCATTTGATAAGTATAATGTCAGTATGTCCAGGATTACTCTGTATATATTTGACGTCCTATTGTTCCATGTTCCTTTCATTCAAAATTTTAATTTTACAGGTGGGAGCTATAGCTAGCTAAACATGTGCACTTACCCTTCTGGATGCACCGGTTTCACTTTCCCGGCGGAAGTTCACGTGTTTCGCTTAAATTGCAAGTTTCAAATTTTACTTTGCTTTGAATTTGTGAATTGGTTTTTTACTTTCGTACTTTAGTGTAAAATCTAAAAAAGAATATCGATGATCTTATAGAGTTGCATGATACTATTGAAAGATTAACTGCTAGGGGTTTAAAAAGTGATAACAGTTACATTGTTCATTATTACCATTTCGTATGTATACCATATAAAGACACTAGTGTTGCCAATTCTTACTTTCCAGTAAGAAAATTTTGGACAACATATATTTGGTATAAACAACGTGACCAGTCTTGATTGGAACAACTAACCTTGATCAACTGTACTTTCAATTTTTTAAACACACAGACATCGAGAGCACCATTAGAAAAATTATAAATAAAATGCAATGTATACTTGCATTCGATTAGTTACTTAAAAATCAACAATCTAATTGTTGACTTGTATTTGGTCCCTAAATGATGGAAATATTGAAATTGCAAATCTAAATTGAAAGTGAAATTTGATACATAATAGCCCGTCATTATTACCAAACCCTTTAATTTACCAAATATGTCTGCAAAACCCCTACATATTGCATAACCTGCAAAACCCCCACTAAGCACGTCTTGCAAAAACTGCCAAACTCCTACTAATCACATCTTGCAAAAAACTGCAAAACCACTACCTTATAAACACGACTACCATGCATAACATGTAGTTATTTTTATACAACATCTTTTTTACTTATTGTAATGAAACTGCAGTTTACATAATATAATCGGGAAACACCATGCTGAAAAGTCATCCGCCCATAACGAAATGCACGAATTACCATCTTCTACTGTATTTGCCCATCCGTTAAATTTGTTTTCCTTCCAAATCAGCATATTTGATCAACAAACCATCCCGCTGTCATCTATTGTTGCTCATATACAGTACAGACATGTCGAAAGTTTAATACCAAGCTAACAAAAAGAAGACGATTGTCGGCTGCCAAATGGCCTAAATATGGACAGCTAGTGACCGAAAACGGTACAGAGATAGATAGCAGCTGCCAAAAAGTTGTCGAAATATACAGTACAGACCTGTCAAAAATTTAGCATTTAGCTAAGAAAAAGAAGACGAACATCGGCTGTAAAATGGTCTAAATATTGACAGCTAGTGACCGGTACAGAGATAGATAGCAGCTGCCAAAAAGCTGTCAAAATATACAGTACAGACCTGTCAAAAATTTAACACTTAGCTAACGAAAAGAAGACGAATATCGGCTGTCAAATGGTCTAAATATGGACAGCTAGTGACCGGTACAGAGATAGATAGCAGCTGCCGAAAATCTGTCGAAATATACAGTGCAAACTTGTAGAAAGCTAAGCTAACACTAAGCTAACAAAAAGGAGTTAAATAACGGCTTCCGAGTGGCCAAAATATGGACACGTGACCGAAAACTATACAGAGATAGATAGAAACTGCCGAAAAGCTGCTTAGTTTAATAATGAAAATATAAATTTAGCTCTTGATCAATATGTCGGCTTTATAGTCTCTATCAAGACACTAGATAATTTAGAAATGTACTACATTGTTCCTTTCATATTCACCTCAATTTCAGAATAAATAATGTTTCAGGAATATTGACTAAGAACTAATTTTATATTATCATTTTCAAATAGATTTTATTAAGAAAGTTATATGCTTAGTTTAACCTAACTTGGGGTCGAGATGAGATGGTGTCGATTTTGCCACCAATTTGCTAGCTTAGTTTTAAAACTTTGAACATGGCTGTACTGTATGAATTACCAATATAAGCTTAAGCTTCTACACGTAATTGCTCATCCGTTAAATTTGTTTCCTCCCCGTCAATATATTTGATCAACAAACCACCCCACTGTCTTCCCTTGTTGCTTGTATATGCTTGACAAGTTCGACTTGAAACATCCGTTACTGTTCATGCTGAGAAAAATTAAATTATTTAATTTGCAGTATTAAATATTCATGAAACTAAAATTGATATGCTTTTATAGTATTTAACAAAATTGGGTATCATTTATAATACAGGCCTGTCGAAAGTTTAACCTAAGCCAATGTATTAGTGCTAAATTGGCAGCTCATCGCTGTCGCTCGTTTTGACAGTTTTTACCTAACTCCCGGAAGCTTTCCAATAATTTGCTTGCTATATTTAGGCAGCCGTGACATTTTTGACAGTTTCTACATTTGTGGAAGTTACTACATATAGAGGCCCTACAACTCCCTTTCGTTAGCTCGGTGTTAAACTTTAGACAGGTTTGTATAGTAGGTTTGTGATTTTTCACACTGAGCTACCTGCCAAAGCAATTAATATGACGTTCAATCAATTTTCATCATATTTTATTTTTTTTAAATTTCACAATATCGTTAGAAATTCATTAGGCAAACCAGTTTGCATACTAAATTTAATAATCAAACAAAAAACCTAAAATTAAAAAAACCAAGTACTTGTATCAAAGCAAATTTAAATTCAATCCTAGCTTAGATATTTCAATAATGTTCAGGAAACATATTCAGTAATAAAACATAACAACAACTAATCATTTTATTGTTAACCAAAAGAAAAAAATTACCATCACCCGATTTATTGGAGATGTTCATCTAATAGGTTATTATGAGAATATTCAATGAACAAAGTGAATTTTATATTAAGCAACTAGACACCTCCTAGCCTTGGAAATGTAAGTCCAACACCCTTTCCGGTGTGACAAATGTTTGTATTTGTAAGGTAATTGTCGGCGGAGGACAATTACCAAGGAGTACTGCCCCTGGTTTTCGAAGTCATAGGCCATATGTTCAAATGGAAATTTTCTGAGTTAGTTTTCTATTTTGCCATTAAGTTAAGTTAAAGTTAAAGTCTGTCCCGAGCCATTAGGCCCATCAGGCCGGAGCTTATCCCGGTTTCCGTGGCGTTTAGCGACTGAGAGTACAAGACTCTCCCCTGAATGGGACGCCGGTCCATCGCAGGGTTAACCCCCAGCATTTTGCTGGTACTCATTTATTTTTCAGCTGAATGAACTGGAACAGCGTGAAATTAAGTGTCTTGCTCAAGGACACAATACATCACCCGGTCCAGGGATCGAACCCACGACATTCGAATCATGAGTCCAACGCCTTAACCACTAGGCCACGCGCTTCCACATCTATTTTGCCATTACTGTACCTGTAAAAAGCTCGTCACTAGAGCAGTATTTCGGATGAGACTCAAACTTAGGTCTAATGTCTCAGTTCACGCTATAGAAAGATCTGTATAATTGTAAAAAAATAAGGAAAGAAATTCCATTTATAACCTTCACTAAAATTTTAATTTTTACTGACAAAGAGTCTAAAAATGACGGATTTAAGCCATTTTAAAATTTTTGTGAAAAATTATTTTTCTAAAATTTTACATAGAATATAATGATTGGGGTTGCAGAAGGAAGTTTTTACAAAACGAAGTCACCTTTGTTGAAAGCCAACAAAGCAACAATGCAAAACATCGCCACACTTCCTAACTATGTTCTGACAAAATTTTAGATCATAATACTTTAAATTAACATAGAAATGAGCAGCTAGGTGAGAATTTTATAATAATAACAAAGATTTGGGAACTTACAAAAGCAAAGTACTCTTGTCATAATTGAGAGGACGTTTAGTCTTTTAGATAAATATTAAAATATTGAACGCAAATGTAGCATTTCAAATTGAGATCTAAGCCCGGGTATTAATTTAACAGGATTATGGAGAATTATATATTGAAATAAAAATTATCCCACTTATGGTAACATGTAAGCGTTTTAAATCCTATAAGACCGAGCCCTGACCTTAATGAATAAATATGAACACTTATAATGCTTAAATAGGGATAAAGGTTATCGGGTTTTTTATTTATAAGTAAAGCTACACATATTTACTGATTAAAGGTTTTCTTATAGACACAAAGACCAATGTCAATATGGAATAAACCACTGAACTGACCCGCAAGAATTCAATACAATTTTCCTTTTATAAACTTCGTTTGTTATTAACAACTTTCCATTGCATCAATGCCGCCGGGTGAAAGAAATGAGTGCAAATTATTAATATTAACAATCTGAATGAAAATATGAAAATCCTGCTATTAATTGTACGGAATGTATGAAAAATTCTCAGCTGGCATTTTCGTTGGTTTAGAACTTTTGCCTTTAGCCCAAGTTCTGGGTATCTAGATTTTCTAATTATTTTACAAAAATCGGTGTTATTATTTAAGGACATCTTTACTGTGTTTGTAAAAAAAATCCCAGCTGGGTTTCTTGGTTTCAAAATTTACAAAAACTTAATTAATTATTAATGAACGCCTTAACTGTATATAGTTTGATGTGACACAAAGAATAATTCTCGATGCAAAACTAAATGCCATACCAATAAATGGAATGGAATTTTCAACTAAAAGGTTATTCTTGCAAAGCTTCTATAGCTAGTTGCTTATAATGGATGCCAAGGATTTCAAAGTGTGTTAGAACCAAAACGACATGCTAAGTTTTTTTTTGTTTTTTTTTTATTTTTTGGGGGGGGGTTGAAACGAGTATATGTATATGATATTTTGATTTCAATATCTTAACTTGACGATAGTAAAACACATCAAAACAAACCTAATTAAATAAACCACAGGCTAAAAATATGCATGGACAACCAATTTAGTGTAACAATTGTCTGTCTTTGCTCTACGTCGAGTCATAATCATACATGTATTTCGTTTCGGTTAACTTGGATCTACTAAAGAGTTCGGTTAGGTTACAAATGATCATGATCAAATCCGGACAAAAACCGATGATAATGTGCTATGCAATAGCTTATAAAGGCAAATAAAGATTTCACCTTTTGACCACAAGTCAAAAACACGAACATACCAATCCATGTCAAAATCACAAAGCAAAGTAAATACTTTGAAAGCTGGCAAAATGAAGTTTAACGCGTGAACATCCACCAGGAACGCTCCTGAAGGGTAAGCATCTCCAGCCAGACTAGCTTCTCCCACCATGTGTGTAATAAAAACTTCGAATGAAAGGAAATGGAGCTATAGGACGTCAAATATATCCGAGATAATTTTGGATACACAAGCTTTATACTTGTGAACAATATTGTGATAGCAGCCATGTAACTGCTTGAAGACCCGAGTGAGCCCTTATTTGCAATATCCCTGCATGAACAATTGATTTGTAAGCAGCAGATAAAAGCCATGGGCAACTGATTTGTTATTACGTATTCCCCGTCTCTGCTCTTCGACGTGAGAAGGGGTTTAATAATATTTTGTTTGGGTTCACTTGGAGAACTACTAATGAGTGCGTTTACAAATAAGTTGCAAATGATCGTGATTAAACCGTTACAACACTCGATTATAATGTGCTATGTAATGGCTTACGATGGATAATACAAGGTTCACCTTTTGACCACAAAACCAAAACAAACATATCAGTACAGTAAGTGTTCAATTCACACTCCCAAAGCAAAGTAAAAACTTTAAAAACTGGCAAATTTAAAATAAACACGTAAAATTCCACCAAGATAGTGAGACCGAGTGTTCCTATAGAATGAGCACCACCTGTTCAGCCAGCTTTAAATTCAAACGCCACGTGTGTAATAAAAATTACAAAGAAAGGAACATAAAACTATTGGACGTCAAATACATCCAGTATAATTCCTGGATACATAGACATCACGCGCGCGCGTTTTTAGCAATACTATGATGGCGGCCAAATAACTACCATTGATAAGCCATGGCTTACAACATTCTGCGTCAACTTTATTTGCAAGCAGCTGACAAAAAGACATTCCCCGTCATTGTTAATTGACGTCAAGGGGAGGGTGCATAATCATATTTTGTTTGGGTTTGCTTAGAGATCTAATAATGAGTTCGTTTAAGTTAACAAATGATCATGATCAGATCTGAACAAAACCGATTAAAATGTGCTACGTAATGGCTTACAATGGCTAATACAGATTTCACCTTTTGACCGCAATTTCTAGACATTATCTTCTTTACTATATCTTAAACACTTGCAATCTGTGAAATCAGAAAATCCTATTTTCAGTGAATTTAATGTCATAGTCAAAATTTTTGAAATTAGTCTCAATTTCCCTATTAAATAGTATTGTGTCATGTTAATATTGCTATGCTGTTATTAATTTTATGCTTACATTTGCCAATTTCGAACTTAATACCTACCCTCTAAATCAACCTGCTTGGCGGACACATTACGCACCACCGTATGTGCATAAATTATAAAACATTAAAATCGCCATTCAACCCTGTTTTTCACAATAGTACAAACATATTTATATATTAAATACAATTTAAATGAATGAAAAAAACAGGAATTCAATGTGGATATGCAATAAATAATTTTGTCGGACCGTTAGCTGTTTTATTGATATTATATGCAAACAATTTTGACCTGTCCACTTGACCTTTAGTTGGTATATTTTTTTGGACAAGTTCATTTATATATAGGGTACACAGGCGTTTATTTCGTCTACATCTTGTTTTATAATATCTGCGAATCCTAACACTGCACATGTAATGGGTGGATCGTAGTTTCGAATATTTCTAACGAAGAGTCAAGTGGACAGGTCAAAGATGTTGGCCTGTACAATCGCATTACCCTTGTTAATTTATCAAATTGACACTCGATCTCCCCGTGAACTATGAATAATCAGAGATAATATGATAGTGTATCACGATCAAAGATGCGTAACAAACTATCCGGATATATAAAACCTTATCAAATTTATATCTAAACAGCTCCTTTTGGAATCAGTGGTTAGAACGACCCTTTAAAATGTTGGCACATAGTTACACTGTACCCCTAACACAAAGGAATGTTAAAGTACAGTTACCCTGGTGTTGGGTTTCTTACCACTTGGGTCCAATTAGTATGTTAAATAAATCAACCCAAGACAACCCCTTTATTTGATGTCATTGACTGCAAGGACAAAAAGCATGTCATTTGACTGGGACTGAAAGATGAATAGGTTTTGCTATGCACTATACGAAAAGCACGTATATATACACTGCCCTTCATAAATTATCATATATGTATCATAACGCACTCAAAATCTTCACAAATTTGACTTGTTGAAAATACATTATGCTAAAGTTGAGTGTTTTTCTAAGCTAAAATTGCATTTTAATCTTATTATTTTCTAAAGTTTGATATTTCACTCCAGAAATTCAGAAAATCCCAAGAATAATGTAACTTTGTTACATGCACTTAGATTATAAAGTTAAGGTATCACTTTCAAATACCGGAAAAACCTTTATGTTTAAACCGTATGAACAAATGCTGATTATAATGTAAACCTATTGCAAACATGAATTTGTAAAATCATATGTGGATCCAAGTGTATACATTATAGACAGGTCGAATATAACGCCAAGATAATGGAAAGGACTCTAAGTTCGACTTCCGAGTCAAAAAGGCTGTTAATAGATAGATAACAGCTGTCGAAAAGTTGAACTTTAAGTACAAGTCTGCACTGCAGAATGTTTTATATAACAAATGCATAGATTTTGCCGTAGTTCACGCATTCAAAAACGAGAAAGGCAATAAATATGACGTCATATAATGCATATTACTCGTATAAAAATTCCGAACGGAAGTGAATTTAAGGCGTTATTTTTTTCAATCTGTTATACCAAGAATAATTTTACAGTCACCTAGGTCTTAATACTAATTTTCTGTTTGCAAAAGAAAAAAAAAAGTTTTGTACACTAAATTGATCCAAATAGCGCATTCAGGAATTGTTTCTTTGAATAACCAATTGTGCTTATGCAATTTGTTTTAGAAAAGACCTTTTAAAACAGAACATGTCTACTATTGAAACGGATACTGCTAACTAAATCAAAATTGAAAAGTTAATTATTAGTGCAATTTATCTGATGAACATTGAAAAATCTTTTTAGACCCAACAATCATAAAGAATTAGCAGATCGTGATAAATATTGGAATAAAAAAGTTCTGACAGTGTGTGATGGATCAGAACTATACCGATGGTTATATAACTTTAAAAAGCACGACATACTTTGTAAAGACTTTTACAGCCGATTACAACTGATTATTGGGCCACAGTTCGACCAAAAGACATATAGGCAAGCAACATTGACCTGTCCATTTGACCTTTTAACTAAATATTTATTTGGACCTGTGTATTTATGTACAGGGCACACATGTATTTTTGTCAACATCATTTGGAACAAGTATTATTTATTAACTGCGTCTCCTAACAATATTAATACCCATGTATTGGGTGAATCATCTTATATAACTATTCCCAATCAAGGTCAGGCGGGCAGGTTAATATTGTTGGCCTATACCATGACGTATTTGTTTCCAATAAATCAACAACACTGCTAATTCAACTTAAACTTTCTGGCATTTGAATTGAGGGATGAAATGGCAAGAGAACAGTTTTCCAAAGGTTTTAATCCTTTTGTTTTGATTGCATTTTTTAGTTTAAAATTAAAACGGAAATTGTGGTTATAATGGGGTATGCCGCTGTACACCCATTGCGTAAAGAATCACATCAGTTAACGTTTTGTCTTTATTGCGTTTCCCGTAATTTCACGACGTTAAAGTTTCCCTAATGTTAAGGGATGTTGATCACATGACATAGAGATGAAGCCCATTTCATAAATTGTTTGATGATTTTAATATTATAGTGTTTTATAATTGAAGTATTCGCTGATGTCAAAACGTTCAAATTTGCAAAATAAACCTCAACTTTATAATGTATGCTGAATCATTAACCTTTTTCATGACAATGCCCAAGAAAATGGAAACAATTTCATGAAGAAATAACCAAGTTAACTGACACAGATCTTAAGGTGTCAAGAAACTGTCACCTGTTTCAGAGGAAAATCGCGTACTACGTGGTTATTGACAATGAGTGCTGGAGCATTGCCTTAAAAGGCTTCCATTTGCGTTTAGTAACTGATGACGAAACATGTCTTTAGCAATGAGACCCGAAAACAAAAAAGATGAAATGCAAGACAACCATGAGAACCCTCTCCCATTTCAACATTTCCCAATGAATTACAAGGTCTACGAACATATTAAAAACTAAAATTGTAATGTATTGTCGACTGCTGCAATATACATGCACATGCCTTGTTCAATGAACTAAATGAACTGATCAGCTGGGAATTTCTGTTTATTGTTGCATGCATTTAAATGGCTGCGAATAGCAAGAAATATTTCATATAATTAAGGTTTAATATTTGAATGTTTTAATTATATATAGACTTGAATATTGCAGCGAAATGAGTCATTTACAGTTTAATGAAAACGATACCTATTTAAATAACAGGACAACAGAATTGTGAGGTCTAGAGTTTGTCTTCTATCTAGACCATTTATAAATAATTCGTCTGATCATGTAATATTGTTTATTGTACAGTGGTATTGAAAAATACCTCAAATCATCTTTCAGTATCGTAACGATTGCTTAGCTTCCAAGACTAGTTGCGTCGGGTTGTTTTCGCGTGAAATGGGGAGGGTGCTCTCTCTCTCCTCTCTCTCTCTCTCTCTCTCTCTTCTCTCTCTTCTCTCTTCTCTCTCTTGGTGTTTCCACCATTTGGTGGTCCATTAATGTTCCAGATAAAGATATTTGAAGGATCAATAAATACAGTACATTTTTGTCAAACGTTTAACACAGAGCTAACGAAAAAGGATCTCTACAGCCGAATGACAGAGATACTAATTACAGCTAGTGACCGAAAATCTGCCTAAAATAGCAGCGATCGAAAAGCTAAAGAGCTGAAAGAACTACATTGTATATAGCTAACAAATGACCAAGATGAGCTGACGATTCGGCACTTGTTCGTTAACTAACGGTCCATCAGAATAAAGAAAAAAAGGTCTTTGGTCATTTGATAAAACTTATATTTTATGTACAGTGCAGACCTGTGGAAAGATAAACATTTTGCTAATGAAAAGGTTTGTTGGTTGATTTAATGTTGCTTAACGTTGCATCAGCAATTTGTTCAGCTTTTCGTGATGAGAACTGTTTTATTAATCTCTATAGATTAATCTGTGAACAATTTTGTGTATGCATGTGAAGTGCCAGTGTGTTTTATGGTCTGCCTTGTACTAGTGGGCACTCAGGGCGACTTTAAGGTGCTAGCTCACCGAGTCAGTACGCCGCAGATAAGCGTACCACTCCCCCAGTCCATTATACTGATGTCATGTGCTACTTTTGATTTTTTATGAAATAATACATTCAAAAGTATCATGTGCTACTTTTGAATGTATTATTTCATAAAAATTCAAAACTGAGCACATGACACTGATACCATGTGAACCAGTAAAGGCCAACGTCAAGGAAAATTCACTTTCCTACATGTGGTCTGAGCGGGACTCGAACTCACAGCGGTGAGATACCCTGGATTTGGATACTGACGTCTTATTCATTAGGCCACCGCGGGGAGTTTGTACTGTAGGCGCGTACATTATTATGTCAATATGGCACATTACATAAAGTTTGACTGATATAATAATAAGATACAACGTGGTGGTCAGCAAATCACGCGAAATTAATTACATCTTACGACGATTTGGTCAGAAGTAATTGGAATTAGTCACCTACAATGAATTACGCCATTTTTATGACATCACTTCCTGCGTCAGCATTTTAACCAACAAAAGAGTGATAATCATTTATTTTCAGAAGCATATATACAGGATAATGCATAAACTAATTAAATCATAACGGCTACAAGTCCATTCGAAAACGGTTAATTAGTTTTCGTTACAGCCGCGCACCTGCTATTTTTCAGCCGCAAATTACAAAGATACATCCGCCATTAATTGCATCTACCCCGGTCATAAGTTCATAGAGAATAAATATATCCTTTTGAATTGTCAATATGCGAATTATTGAATTATAATAAGTCTCGCTATTTATTACAATAATTACTCATTTGGCGTATAAATAAGTAATGGCGATATACGGGGAAATACAGTACAGACCTGTCGAAATTTTAACACTAAGCTAACAAATTAGTGCCGAATTTGCAACTCATTTCGACCCCTTGTTAGCTATATCTCCCTAGCATTTCGACAATAGCAATCTGTCTCTCTAAAGCATTTCGTCTCCAGCTATCAGTCGCTCCGTCACTCGACAGCCAAGCTACGACTGCTATGACTTTTTTTTAGTGTTAAACTTTCGGCAGGTCTGTCCTATAGATGTTAACACTTTACGGTTAATAATCCGATGATTAAAGGATGTATATCTATTTTTGTAGAATAAATGAAAAAAATAGAAGTAATTAAAATAGATATATAGTGCAGGAATGTCGAAAGTCAAACATTCAGGTTACCAATTAGAGTCAAATCGGCGGTTCTTCTCGTTACCTTCATCATATAGAGTGCAGATTTGTCTAAAGTTAAACATTGAATTACTGAAAAGGAGTTGAAAGCTGGACTGTCGAGTAAGCCAAATATCAATAGATATTGCTCGAAAAAGCGAAGAGATAGATAGCAGCCGTGGAAAAACTGTCGTTATATGAGCTACAGATTCGATGTCAATTCGTCAGCTAAGTGTTAAACTTTCGACAGGCATGTACTGTATATCTCGACAACTTTTCTGCACTTGTCATCTATCTCTCGGAAGCTTTTCGGCCATTATACAGGCATTCATACTAGTTATAAAATTCCAAACTTTTGATGGATTTTGGAGAAAATGTTCGATCAGGGAACGACAAAATGGTATCGAGTTAGTTTCTGATTTGGTGAAAATTTTAAAATTTTGTATATAGATCTATCATATTCAAAATAGAAAATGACACTCAGATGACAAAATGGTGTCAAGTAATGTTGTGTTGTGGTGAAAATTGAAAATGAAATTGACATTGTACCAATCAATACCTATAAATAAAAAATTACACTCCCACTGTTCAGTCAAGAATTTTTCAGAGGCGTCATTTTCAAAAATCTTTTCTTTAAAACAACATAACATCAATAACTTTGCATTGATGTGATGTTAATATTGAATATTGACTGTTAAGTCTTCAAAAATACCTGGGTCATTTTTCAAAATAAAACCCAATTGCCCTAAGTCCCTTTCTAGATTGCGCACTGGGTTTCATTGTAAAATGAAGACAAAAGAGTGCTAATTGATGTTGTGTTGTAGTGAAAATTGAAAATGGCATTGTACATATCATTACTCCAAATACACCACTCAGATGTCATATAAAGACAAAATTGACATATTCCTGTAATTAAGCTTACCTTGGTTGCTGAAGATATGTCACTTAAAACGGTCTTATGTCCAAGATTGTTAGAAATCACGTCCATCAACAAAATGAATTGCTGTTATTTCCAAGATGATTATCAGAAAATATGCACGTCAACAAATAGAGATTGTTATTTTCAAGATTGTAAAAAAAAAATCCACATCAACAAATAGAGAAATGGCACATGTAAGCAATTTTATTGACAGGAAACACGTCAGTTTTGAGTTTTGAGTCTTATTTCCAAGATTGTCATAAAAATATGCACATCAACACATAAAATTATGAAACTTGTAAATGATTTTATTCTTGTTATTGACAGGAAACGAGTCGTTAAGTTTTTGAAATTATGTCACCTAAAATGTCTTATTTCCAAGATTGTCATAAAAAATATGCACATCAACAAATGCAAAAATGACACTTGTAAATAATTTCAATCCTGTAATTGACAGAAAATGTGTCCTTGAGTTTTGAAATATGTCGCCTAAAACGATCTTATTTTCAAGATGTATTGTGTGTTGGTTTAAAATTAGTGACTTTGGTTTTAAGGTTTTTGCACTCCGTTGTTACATAAAGTATTTTCCACATTACAGACCTATCGAAAGTTTAACACTGAACAAACGAAGGGATCCGAATTTCAGCTGTTAAAGCTAGCACTAGATTATTAGTTGCCGAAAAATTCAAGGAGACAAATAGTAGCTGCCAAAAAGCTGTCTAGATATATAGCTAACGAAGGGTTGATATGAGCTGTCGTTTTGGCATAAATTCATAAGCTAAGTCTTAAACTTTCGACAGGCCTGTACTGTAAGTTGTAAATTCTTTATACAGTAAGAAGAATTAAGGGATATTTATAGGGCATTAAATAGTCAAATTCTAAACTCGTATATAGAACTTAATTGACAGTCATGGGAATTTTATTTAAAACTATATTGATCAAAATGTCAGAAACGTCAATTTATAACAACATAAACAGATTTTTTAAGCATGTTGCTATTGGAAGTAAAATAAAATACGACACTCTAATTTGAAAGTTCAAACTAAGAGAGAGAGAGAGAGAGAGAGAGAGATTAGCTTCAAGTAGCATTCATATTATTCTGAGAAACCTCGATTAGCGAGGAGTAAATAAAACTAGCTGCTCCAGGCAATAAGGCTTTTTACGCTTAAGAACTAACCGCCTTACTATATCTGAAAGAATTTTGACTGGGGAAACCAATATAAGTTATAATTATCTTCTTATATTCAAGAGATATTATGCAGTTGGTGAACCAAAACACTGTCCGAGCTGAATTTTTAAATTTTATATTAAAAAGTAATCAAAACTTAACATGCATATAGTTTAAGCCAATATTAGGGTCATTTGGTAATTTTGGATTTGTTTATTAATAATAAAGTATTTAAAACTTCTCATATCTATATATACCATATCAATGCTATTGCACTAATTTTTTTAATACAATTATTTATATTTAAAAGGTATAAAAAAAACACCATATGACATTAGGTCAACAATAATAATATAATACATTTGTAATAATAATAATGATGATAATAATAATAATAATAATAATAATAATAATATAATAATAATAATAATAAAAAAACTACAATACAAACAGTCTTTGTGATATTGTTATTTTTATTTTGGATGAAAAATTCCTACGAGTCCCCGTAGCAGAACCTGAATTCATCAACCAATCAATATTTAGTTATTAGTTTGTATATGATGTGTGAAATTCCAAGGAACATTAAGCGTAATTGTTATGTTAATATTTATAACTGTTTATGGTCAGATGAGTAGACAATGTTACACCAAAATGACCTTATATTATCTATCAAAACAAAAACATACCTGTCCATGTCCAAATTACAATTCAAGAAGCCAACCACAAACATACAAGTCCGTGTCCAAATCACTTTTTATAAAGCGAATTATAAATATACAAGTCCGAGTCCAAATCACAATTTTAAAAGCCAAACACAAACATACCAGTCATTGTCCAAATCACGATCCCAAACATACAAGTCAACATCAAAATAACTATTACAAACGCAAAACGCAAACATACTAGCCTGTTGTCAAATCACAATCCAAGAAGCCAAACACAAAACTGCTGGTCCATATCCAAATCATAAGCCCAAAACCGAAATCTTAACACACAAGTCCATGTCCAAATCACAATCACAAACGCCAAACACAAATGCTAAACACAAGCATACCAGTCCATGTCTAAATCACAATTCCAAAGCCAGACACAAACATGCTAGTCCATGTCCAGAAAACAATCCCCAAAGCCAGACACAAACATGCAAGTCCATTACCAAGTCACAATCCCAAAAGCCAAATACAAACATACCAGTCTATGTTAAAATCACAATCACAAAACCCAAACATAAACATACTAGTCCATGTCCAAATCACAATTCCAAAGCCAGACGCAAATATGCTAGTCCATATCCGGATCACAATCCCTAAAGCCAGACACAAACATGCCAGTCATGACCAAATCACACTCCCAAAAGCCAAATACCAGTCTATGTTAAAATCACAACCCCAAAAAGCCAAACACAAACATACCAGTTCATGTCCAAATCGCAATTCTAAAGGGCACGGACAAACATATCAAAATAACACAAATATACCAGTCCTTGTCCAAATCAAAATCCAAAAAGCAAAGTAAAATCCGACAAATTAAGTTTAGCAAGAGAACTTCAACCAGGGAAGTGGGACCGGGTGATCCTGGAGGGTAACTTACTTTCGCCTTTATTTTATGCAATTTGAGACAGCCCATTATACTTTGCAAGTTCATAAAGACATCGGATAATTACCTTATTTCTTAAATATGTGTTAAAAATAAACGAAAGGGGTGTAAAATCAGATATTTCAATTTAGAAAAAAGTATCAGACCTATCCCACAGACAGTACATTTTGGTGCACGATTATTATTATTATTTTATTGTTTGGGCGGATGGAACAAGGGACTCTCATAGATAGAGTCAGATTTACAATGACGGGCTATTAACTAAATGCATTCAAATTAAATTCAAGAGAAAAGTTTTTGTAGTAGCTATTTGCACAAGCATTTTAAAAAGTTTCTCTTATTAAAATTTTAAATTCTTAAAAGTTAAACAAACCAGTTTTTCATGCTTTTAACGTATTTCAATATTTATAAATTTCAATCTTTATTTATAAAGATTAAAATTATTTAAGTCCTTAAAAACGAAATGAGTCTTTAAGCCTTAAAACTTTTATATAAAAGTTTATATTGCATTTGATCTTTTGGTTATTTTGAACTTAAATTTCAAATTGAGCTCCATTTAAACTTGATTTCATTGTTTGTAACACTACTTATGAGAAACAGTTGACGGAGAGAGTTTAATGCAAACCTACAGTACAGCCCTGTCGAAAGTTTAACAATGAGCTAACGAAAAAAAGCTAAAGCTCGACTGGGTGTCCAAGATATGGACAGTAGCTAGAAGCCGAAAAATTGGAGAGAGAGAGAGAGAGAGAGAGAGAGAGAGAGAGAGAGAGAGAGAGAGAGAGAGAGAGTAGCTGTGGAAAACCTGTCAATATAGCTAATATAACAAGGGGTCGAGCTGAGTTGAGTAATGGTGTTTAAAGTCCCAGTCAAGAATATTTTCACTTATATCGAGACGTCGCCAGCTTTAGGCGAAGGTGCAGAAATTTTGCTTGTGCGTTGCGCTATTGGCATTATACAGCAGGGTTCTTTCGCGTACCAAGCCCACCGTAACACGGGACCTCGTTGATTTTAAGTTAAAGAATTGTGTCTTTCTTTACGAAATGTCGAGTGCTTGGCGAAAGAACAGTCACTACCCATTTTCAAGTCTTGGGTCAGACCCGGTCGGGGATCGAACCCACGACCTCCCACTTACGGAGCGAGAACTCTACCAACTGAGCTAATGCAGTGGTTTAACTAGGAGTCGAGATGATATGCCGACTCTGCATTAATTCGTCATCTTACTGTTAAACTTTCGACAGTTCTGTAATGTAAGAGCGTTTAAAATTCACACAAGCAAAATAATGACCCTTTTAACTATTACGTTTAAAGCATTTTCAAGTACTAAATTATTATCGCGAGTTATTTGTGTTTGCTTTCAATGTGTCTGCGATAAGTTTTAATAATCCATTATTCCATAAACATTCTTGAGTGGTGTAAGACTGAACCACACCTAACAACCTGACCCCTGTTTTGTCTGTAAACTGCATGTAACCACCCAGAATCAGATTTGAGGAAAAAAACTGAGTGCAGTGCATTTTTAATTTTATTTTCTTTCATATTACAAAATTTGGGTCTAAATTTAATTCAAATCGTTATTATTTCATATCGAGTTCCAAAGTACTTCCCTGTTATCAACCGAAAATTCAAGATATGAACCTGTCCACCCATCCACTCAACCTCTTCTTCTGTTGTTGAATGTTTAAAAAGTGAGTTTTACTGAAAAACCTAATGCAACCTTACTCAATTGTATTGCCTCTTCAGTTAAAAAAAAATAACAAAATGTACCGGAGGATTCATATGGGAGTCTTTTTAAACACAACTTTGAAATTGAAATAATAGTGGGTGCATTTTGAAGTATTTTCAAATTCAATTTTGAAAATTAAAATCAAGTGGAGGGTGCATATGGAACTCTTTCCAAATACAATTTCGAAATTTTAAAACGAGACAAGAAACCGTTGAATATGCACGTAAAACAAGTTCTGTAATGGAGTGCCATTTCAACAATAAAACCAAAACAAATACCTATCTGGAAAACCCGAACTGTACATGTGTGCATTGAGATTGTTCCTGTGAAGTTATATAAAGATCTGTTAAATCTGTTTTCCTTAACTTAAATTTAGCAAATTTTCGTAATCTCTTTTTGGAAGTACTGATATATATTTTTGTCAAAACTAAATGCAAATGTTTTAATACAGAAGCGATCTTAAAAATGACACCTTAAATTCCTGAATATCTTGAAAATTACCAAACTTATTATGATTTTTTGCAAGATTTAAGTTAAGGAAAATCTTAGTTAAGAAAAAATTGTGAAACTGGGGCCAGATATTTAAAAAACATTATATCACATTATATGACAGAAAGTTAAGATGTATTACCATCAATCGAATTTTTTTTTTTAAATATAATTTATATCAACAAAATACATATTTGGCTAACTTAAGTAAAAATTTTGGCGAGCTAGAACTAAGTATATAATAAATTTAAAGTATATGTAAAATTTTTGTAAGCATATCAATTTTGATGAAGTCAGGGTTTTGATGATATTAACCTTATCATTTTAATAGATTTAGATAAGGAAAATCTTGTGAAACTTGCCACTGGGCCTGGTTTCACAATCATTTCTTAGCTAAGCTTTTCCTAAGATTTTCCTTAACTTAAAAGCAAAATTTTTTAATCTCTTTTTGGAACTACTGGTTAATATTTTTGTCAAAAATGCAAATGTTTTAATCTAGAAGTGATCTTAAAAATGGCACCTTAAATTTTTCAATATCTTGAAATTTAACAAAATTAAAAAGATTTGAAATTTTGCAAGATTTTAGTTAAGGAAAATCTTAGCTTAGGAATGATTGTGAAACCGGGCTTGGTATTTTAAACATACAAATGTTCATGCTGATATATATATGTCCTTAGTTTCATAATCATTCCTTTACTAAAATTTTCCTTGACTAAATCTGACATCCTTAAGCAACCTTTTATCATACATGTGCTACAAGTAAATGGTTTAAACAAAATAAGAATACAGATGTAATAAACTTAAGCTTACTTGAAGTCCCTCACCTTCAAAATGCCACCATTTTCAAATATCTTGAGAAAAAAATTGTACAGATTTCAATTTTGTTAGATTTAAGTTAAGGGAAGACCTAAAGTCAAGAAATGGTTGTGAAAATGGCCACTTGTGATCAATTTCAGAACGTTGATGTTAGTTATGTTATACCCATGCTGAACACTTAATGAATGATTTATTGCCCAAAACAAATTTGAATTTAACGGGGTAAGGATTTCAACGAATAAAGTGATGAAAAGGCTAAATATATTTAATAGGCGTGTAAAATACACGGATGAATTGAATTCAATCAAAACATGATATGCATACGAAAACTGTAAACGATTGTGTTGCTCTCTCTCTCTCTCTCTCTCTCTCTCTCTCTCTCTCTCTCAAATAGTAAGTTTGATTTTAACGGGTAGATATAGTGATAGAAAAGCTAAATATATTTAAAAGGCGTGTATAAATACACAAAACTGTAATGGTTGCTGTTTCCCCCCCCTCTCTCTCTCTCTCTCTCTCTCTCTCTCTCTCTCTCTCTGTGTGTGTGTGTGTAATAAGGATTTACATTTTTTTTGCGTACATCCGGATCACATTCAATACTCTCTCTCTCTCTCTCTCTCTCTCTCTCTCTCTCCCTCTCTCTCTCGTTCGTGGTGACTTACGATTTTTCTGCGTACATCCGGATCACATACTATGTTCTATCTGATGACTTTAAACACTTTCAATAATTAACTACCTTCATGAATTGAACCGGTATAGTATGTATGTAACCGGTAAACCCAGACAAGTTGAACTCTCTTAAGAACAATATATCTGAATCTAATCAATCAAATTACAATACCAATTCGTTACCGATTACACAGCGACTCGTTTATATATATATATATATATATATATATATATATATATATATATATATATATATATATATATTATGATATTATGTTATAGACGTATATATTGATTTAGAATAAATAACAATAAGCCCTTTAAAATTATATACAATTCAACATAAATGTATATTTAACAAACTTACACAGTCAAAGTTTAAATATTTCATAAAAACCAATAAATTTAATATATTCATATCTACCTACCTTATTCGTTGTCGACACACGTACAGGTGCGACATCTAACGATCTACATATTAATAGTCGGTTTCGGAAATCAACACCATCAATTTTTTGTCTTCCCCAACATTCAAAAACATGTCACGTGGTCATCAAACCGTGACAGCCATTGCACGTATTGTCATGGTGACTGTTATACATTATGAATGGGGTAAATTATTAGTTCTCGCCAGCAATGAATTTAACTGTGGTATTCCAATCACCCATGCTAGTTGTGGTCCTAACAATGCCAGTATTCGAGACATAAGGCCATTCTTTATTTACTCAATATTAAGTATAATGGCAGTGTATTGATTATGGGGAACCGGTCGATGTTTGTTTTGTTTCGAATAAATTTCACTCTAAAAAGAATTTTGTATTTTAAGAATGAAAAAAATAATAACTTGGGGTCAACGTGTGCACTTTGCATACGAGATATAAACGACGACGTGGTTCTAGACAGAATAACGGTTTCTGGGATACCGAATAGTAAAATTGATTGGGAACGTTATAACTAGCAATGCAAACATGGCGTTACTTGTTTCAAAGAAAACATATTTGTATACGGAGTTTATAAAGACTAAAATTTTATGAAAGAACAGCTGTTTTGACTGGGATTTTTGTTTGCGTATTCTTGTGTTTGTTTACAGTGTAAAATAACTATGCAATACGCTGTTGATTCGCATGAAAAATAAACAAGTATATCTGCATACATTATCGTTCTGGATATGGTTGTGTTTTAATTGTCCGATCTTGTTTATTTATCTGCTTGTCTATGGAGTCAAGATCCTTTCCGTGATTACATAACCACCGTGTGTCATTTATGATATTGTTTAAGAAAATATAAATATGAGAAAATCTAAAAACATTATTATTATTTATGTCCAAAGATAGCAGGTCAAATTTGTAAAAACAATTGTTTCTTTTGGCAAGCAACATTGACCTGTCTGCTTGACCTTCCATAGAAAATAGTAATATGCGTTAACCTATCTATTACACGAACGGTGTTAGGATTCACAGTTAATGAATAAACAAGTTATGCTTTCCATGATGTCGAAGAAATAAATACATGTGTTTTTCACATACATAAATGTCAGTACTGCTCCATAATAAATATTTGAATTAAAAGTCAAACGGACAGGTCAATGTTGTTTGTCAATATCCCTGCAGTGATTCATGTGACCTAGTACTTGGTCCTTTTAGACTCTTATCAGCACTTACGTAGGTGTAATTACCATTGTTATATTTTTGGTAGTTTTTGCTGTTCTTACTTTTGTGGTTTTTATGGTTCTGACTTATGTTGCTCATTCTTGCTAGTTCTGGTTGTGGTTGTGGTTGTGGTTGTGGTTATTGGACTTGTTTTTATGGTTCTGACTTTTGTGGCTCAATCTTGCTAGTTCTGGTTGTGGTTGTGGTTATTGGACTTGTTTTATGGTTCTGACTTTTGTGGCTTATTCTTGCTAGGTCTGGTTGTGGTTGTGGTTATTGGATTTGTTTTTATGGTTCTGACTTGTGTTGCTATTTTCTGATAATTTTAATATTTCTAGCTAGCTTTTGTGGTTCGTTGTTGGTGGTTCTGACTTTTGTTGCTCATCCTTGCTAGTTCTGGGGTTGTGGTTGTGGTTATTTGCTTTTTTGACTTGTTTGTACGGTTCTGACTTATGTTGCTATTTTCTGATAGTTATAATTGTTCTAGCTAGCTTTTGTGATTCGTTGTTGATGGTTCTGACTTTTGTTGGCAAATAAATCAAGAATGAGTTACAAAAGCTAGTATCATAATCAACAAGCCACGACTGCAACAATAGCCGTAACCGTCATGAACGAGACACAAAAGCCTGAATGAACAAGCAACAAAAGACAATTCCATCAAAATCAGGCCGCATTGAGACCAAATACGAGTATGCAAAACAATAGGGTTGAGATTTCCATATTTGGCACCCAAAGTAGTGATTGATTCCATTTATTCACCACAAAATACATCAATTAGAAATAAATTTCAGCGTTTTCTCCACAATCGATGTGTAGCCGATGTTATTGAAAAGTACATGTACGTTATCTAGAACAGGTTGTGCAAGCTGAAGCTATTATGTTGCTGCGCTTGTTATTGATTTTTTATAACCCCCCCCCTCCCCCCCAAAAAAGAAACTCGTTTGAGGGGGTATATAGCATATATAGCAATCCACATGTTTGTTTGTCTATCTGTTTGTCAGTCTGTCCGTGTAAATCGTGTCTGAGCTATATCTCATAATTGCTTTGGACGACTGTAATAAAACCTCACATCAGTAATCTTCATGGTCCAAAGGTGTGTCATGACATTGAACCAAGGTCATATAGGCAAGGTCAAGGTCGCGTGAAAATATTAAATGTTGGAGGGGGGGTATTTGGCTCTCAAGAGACAGTTCTACATATATATGGCGGTAAAATGATAAGATATCTACAACTAATGTATAAGACTAATAAAGTTAATTAAATATTGACTACATTACTTACGGTTTTTTGGTATTTGATGAAAATCCTAATTTTTCCATCTTGTCATTTAATCTCAAAAATAGCCTTTTGGCTTGCAGAACACATTTGAAATTTGAAATTTCAAAAGCTGATTGATAATTCAACTTGCTTTCACAAAATCAACAAAGGTGCCTTTAAGCTACAAAACTTTTTTTCTGATCCAAAAATCCTTGTGTTTCATCAATCTTTAATGGAAAACAAAGCATAAATGTTTAATATTCTCCGGGATTAACTTCTTGTTAATTTCAGTTTTATGCGCATTACATCTGATGTTGATTTCTACCTAATGGCTAGGAGAACATGCTGTTGATTATTTTTATTATGTCATTATGTCCTGCAGGTAATCATGAATCGAAAATAAAGAAGATATATTTATGATATTGGAAATACGTGATGCTCAAAGGAACCATCGTAAATGTTTATGTTCAGAAAATGCTTCGTCTTAATAAACCATCGGTGTTTTTTTTTTTTTTTTTTTTTTTTTTTTTTTTTTTTTTTTTTTGGTGCTTTCAATATTTCAAATTGACTACCGCACACGTTGCGCACGCCATATTGGGGGGCGCTTATAAATAAGTTTAGCAATACAGGGTTTCTAGTTAAAATTAAAGAAGTTTTACGCCCCCTTGAGTTTTTTGGAGATGTTATATCGAGAGGACCAGTTCAGAAATGGTGGAGGAAAACCGGAGTGGATATGGAGAAACCAAACATAATCTAAGATCTGTCCCGAGTTGGAATTCGAAACTAAGAAGCGTTGTGATCCGTAACAGCGCATTTAATATCACAAGGCCACTTATCATTAGAACGTCACGTTTCTGTCAGTTGAACTACGATTTTAACGATGGTCGGTCCATGGAAGAGTGACGTAAGTTTAAATTCAGTAACCAATATGAATTTTTCATCTCAAAAGCTCTTTAATCAGGAGTCAATTGTATTTCTGATAAGGAAGAGTGTCATAATTAGTTCATGAGGTATAAAAAAAAATTAGGTTAGAAGGAAAACTGAATGAAGTTAATAATAATAATAATAATAATAATTTGATCATATTTTTCTTCTACAAATTAAATGGAATAGTCTTTATTAATTTTGAATAAAACCAGGAAAATAAACGAAATGTTACAAAAAATTGAAAAAGAAAAAACGTTATCCAAAGTAAAAAAAATAATAACTTACCAGAACCGACAACTGGTTTGGTGTAATGTGTGTTCAAACCTTTTGAAACAACAGCACAATAGTTTTGTGTTTTGTGGATGATTGAAATGGACGAAACTAACAAATGGCAACCAATTAAACACAGGTTTAGAAACCTGTAAATTATTTATTCGGTGCGAAAGTATGGTGTTCGTATAGGGTCAAATTTGCATTATTGCCCTTTCGCTCCTATTACCAGAACTCGAAGAAGCCTATGAGCGAAAACACGATGACGAAGGAGCAAAAACACGATGACGAAGGAGCAAAAACACGATGGCGAAGGAGCAAAAATACAATAGGGAAGGAGCGATAGTACATTCGCTCTTTCGTCATCATATTTTCGCTCCTTCGCAATACCGTATCTTCGCTACCGTTCGCCTTCGTGTTTTGCTTTGCTTCTTCGCGAAGGCTTCTAGGCCGAAGGAGCGATAATGCAAATGGCCCTAACAGAGCACCATACAAAAGAGTGAGTGAGTGAGTGAGTGAGTGAGTGAGTGAGTAATGGTGTTTAACGTCCCAGTCAAGAATATTTCACTTATATCGAGACATCGCCAGCTATAGGCGAAGGTGCAGAAATTTTGCCTGTGCGTTGCGCTGATGGCATTATACACCAGGGTTCTTTAGCGTGCCAATCCCATCGTAACACGGGACCGCGTTTATTTTAAGTTCCCATCCGAAAGAACCGTGACTTTCATCTCGTAATGCCGAGTGCTTGGCGAAAGAACAGTCACTACCAACTTTCACGTCTTGGGTAAGACCCGGCCGGGGTTCGAGCCCACAACCTCCTACTTACGGTGCGAGCACTCGACTAACTGAGCTACCGCAGTGGTAACCATACAAAAGGGATGGAAATGCAGTTCAGATTATTATGATAGGTCTTATAGAAAGGAAATTAATGTTAGAAATAGAATCATGTAAGTAATAGAAAAGTCTATGCCTATATTAATATTTACAGTACAGACCTGTCGAAAATTGAAAATTAAACACTGATTAAAGTAACTAATTCATGCTTATTTTAATCGGTAGCTCATATCGTCTCTTTGTTAGGATTATATCGACGACTGTTATCTTTCTCTCAATTGCTTTATTGTGGTTAGCAACCCAAATCTCTGCCACTAGCAACCCATGCCATACGTCGGTCACTCGGTAGCCAACCTTTTACTTCCTTTTCGTTAGCTCAGTGTTAAACGTTCGACAGGTCTGTATTGCCGATTTGTTTGAACAAGGCTTTTTAAATATGTTTTATTAATATTCTGATATAATAGTTGTGAATAATTTTGAGCGTCTGGTGGATTGTTAACTTCACTGACAGGAGTCGTTCATTTTTCTTTGTAGTGGCTTCTGAAATCCATTTATACATGCAACACGAAATAACTGGAGGTTGTGTCAACGCAAAAATATTTATTATCCATATAATGTTGTTTGGCGCCATATATTATTGCATTCTTGTGTTTCAGAACTAATTGGCGATTCCTCATTCATTTAAAAAAATGCTTGTCTAATTGCCATTTTTCTATTGTCAACTTTCCTTTTTTATTCAGCAATACTTGTAATTTATGTTCGTATTCGCTATAATCAATGTTATATTTTATATTTGCGCAATAAAGTTTATTATCATTATTATACCTGCTTATGGTATATTTGTTTCACAGTTATGGTAGAACTATGAATGAGCTTGTTCCCAAGACAGTAACTTTATACAACTGTCATATACCACTTTTTTAATTTAATCATAAAACACATCGAAAAAGTGGCCTGATGCCTCTTTTTAAAAGTATTTTATTATTGAATTTCAAAAGGTGGTATATAACACAACGAATCAAGCTGCTTCGTTGTAAAACTGTTGTCTCAAAAGCTTATATGGCCTCAGCACAATATTGTAGATAAATATGATGTCTCTGTATCCACTAGCAAGGATATTTTTGACGTCCAATAGTATTTTTCAGTTTTAGGTTTACATATGGCGAGTGGGGCAAACTAAAGGGGGATGTTTACCCTTCCATAGCAACTGGTCTCACTTCACAGGTGGAGTTCACATGTTTAACTTAAATTTCTAGTTTTCAAAGTGTTTTACTTTGCTTTGGGATTGCTTTTGTATATCAATTTGTATATATATCTGACATGATTATTTGTCCCTTTAGGAACACCGATCCTAACACACTGGCCTCACTTCCCACGTGGAAATTCACATGTTTAACTTTTCTAGTTTTCAAAGTTTCTATTAATTTTTTCATTGCATTTTAATTAGCTGCAAGCCAACGGCTGTATTTCATCTCCGCGAATTTTAGCATCATTCAACAACAACAACTATCTCGGCAGCTTTTTAACAGCAGCTATATATCTCTCAGCAGCTTATCCACTGCGGTAGCTCAATCGGTAGAGTGCTCGCTCCGTAAGTGGGAGGTTGTGGGTTCGAACCCCGACCGGGTCTGACCAAAGACTTGAAAGTGGGTAGTGACTGTTCTTTCGCGAAGCACTCGACATTACGAGCCTTATTTAAGAGAGCCACTGCGGTAGCTCAGTTAGTAGTGCTCACTCCGTAAGTGGGAGGTTGTGGGTTCGAACCCCGACCGGGTCTGACCCAAGACTTAAAAGTGGGTAGTGACTGTTCTTTCGCGAAGCACTCGACATTACGAACTGAAAGTCACAGTTCTTTCGGATGGGAACTTAAAATAAACGAGGTCCCGTGTCACGGTGGGCTTGGCACGTTAAAGAACCCTGCTGTATAATGTCATCAGCGCAACACACAGGCAACATTTCTGCACCTTCGCCTATAGCTGGTGACGTATCGATATAAAAATATTCTTGACTGGGATGTTAAACAACATTACTCAACCCAAGTTTTTGTAATGCTTAGTGTTAAGACTCTCTGCGCTGTATTTTAAAGAGAATGTCTTTACTTTCAGCTTTCTAAACAAGTAGGTTGTGCCTTGCACTCAAAAAAATATCTTTTCAATTTTTCTTCAATATATCCTATGATTAATGTCTTGATGTATTTCAAAAGAATATGAATTATAAACAAGCTGTGTTCAATTTATTCATTTTAATATGAAATGCACAATGACGTCAATTTTCAAACCGCTGGCACATTTTCTTTCTTTTCGGTGTATTAATTGAAGATCACGAAAAAAGAAACCACAAAAAGTTGCATTTTGATAAGAATGATGCATGACACTTTTTGTATAATGAATTTTAATGAAAAACTGAAATGCATGCACTGATAAATGCATTTGATAAGAAGCAAGTGGATTAAAATTCTATAATAGCTTTCGACAGTAAAGTGAGCCGGGTTTTCTCGTTTCTTTAAGTAAAGTGAGAGACTTGGTGGTCAATTGGTCTAAAGCGCGCCAAAATTAGTTAATTTAAGTTCAGAAATATCTTAAACCGGGGCCAGTTCTTTACTTTTTTACTATATTGATGTTATTCCTCAGCAAAATCATAAATTGGTGAAAATAGCTATCCCTAATTGATTGATTGATTGATTGATTGATTGATTGATTGATTGATTGATTGATTGATTGATTGATTGATTGATTGAATGGGATTTAACGTCCCGGTTAAGAATATTTCATTTATATCGAGACGTCACCAGCTATAGGTAAAGTGACAGAAACTTTTACTTTTGCTGAGCGCTCAGGCAATGTGCAGGGAGGGTTCTTTAACGTGTCACGCCTAACGTGACACGGGGCTTCAATATTTAAGGTCTCTTTTAAAGAACACACCACTACGAAAGCTCAGTTGCATTGGTAAAGTGTTCGCTCCGTAAATTGGTGGTCGTGGGTTCGAACCTAATCAAGTCGAGTTAAGTTCTAACCCACGACCTCCCATGTAGCAAGCACTCTACCAGCTGGTCAACCGTAATGGTTCCTTATATAAAGAAAAATCAGGTGAATTATTACCAAAGTTAAAACGCAGCATTAAATACGCATGAGACGCGGAAAACCACAACATAAACAACTTTCAATGTCACTCTTAAAAGAGAAAACATTTCTGCAAAATATTTTCACGTGTTTATGGCTTTTTTATGATTTTTTTCAATAATATTTTTTTCAAAAGCAAGGGCATGCACTATTTAAAAATGTTCTTGCTGAAAACAATTTTATGAATTATGAATCAAATTTCGCTCTAGATAAATGGAGTTAAACAACCGCTGAAATTAAATTGCACAAACTTTTTATTTACGTTTGTTGTCATTATTGAATACATTTTTTCATCTTAAAGAAAAGTTTTAGTGGGTTTAAAATGCAAAAAAACGTTGGCCTGGATAATTCCGCTGTTAAATGGCTTGCGAGAGGCGTGAAAACGTATTTTGGGTGTTTGCAATAAATAACATTTCATTTACATTTGATATCTATGAACACAAAAAAAATTGTTGCACCATCAAAATTAATTATATCACTGGAAATGGCGAGAGTTGAGTTAATAGAAAAATATAGGGAAAGAAAACAATTGCTTAACTTTAATTTGCAAATAGTCTTTACGCTTTAATGTTCTCGTAATCTTAATTTTTATGATATTCATTTAGTTTAAAAAATATTTATTCATCATAAAATACAAATTAAACAACACAAAACAAACTTTAAACTGGATTCAGGAACAAGCGCTAGCTTATTTAAACCCGTCTCCAGAACAACTGTACAACATAATGAAAAACAACTTTTATTGTCAACTGCCAAACCCCAAACCAATTCAATAAGACACTATCTCACAATTTGCACTTTAGGTTTACAGTGAAACAATAAAGGTTGTTCTACAGTAATTCAGAATATAATGGCCGTAACTAGGAAAAATACAGAAGCTGTAAGTAAGTAGGTTAATTATTGAATTACTAGCAAACTAAAAAAATAAAACGTGATTGCCCATCAAAAAGAATATATTCATTTTCGAAACAGGACCCAGGTACTTATCCTTCCGGAGCACCTGGTCTCACTTCTCTGGTTTAAGTTCACGTGTTTCACTTATTTTGCCATTTTCCAAAGTTTTTACTTTGGTTTTGTGATTTTGAATTGGACATGGATTGGCATATTTGTTTTCAATTGCTTCCATAACTTGAAAATGATGTTATGTACAAGTTTTATTTAGTTTATGGGTTTTTCAATGCACTTGTTATATACCATTTTTTGATTTTCATCATAAAATACATTCAAAAATGATATATGACACACTTAACAACAATGTCCACCCACCCAACAACCCCAGAACATTATATAATTTACACTGAAGTCTGTCACTTTTAATATGCGATAATACGCCCTAATAATTAAAATTTGGAAAATCATTCCGACGCCATCGCGGTCATCTATGTCATCCGGCAATTACATGCACATTGTATTTCAAACTGCAAATTAAAAAAGAACCAATGAACTTAACTTGAATAAAACTAATTTCAATTGTATATTTTATTTTTTATTTTTATAACCTACTGGCATAATTATGATAATTTATGATCGAATCTTAAGTCAATTTTTTTTAGTATTTGGTGCCTTTTAATTGAAACAATAATTCTTTAGACTTAGAATTTATGATCAAATCTTAAGTAATTTTTTTTAATATTTGGTACCTTTTAATTGAAACAATTATTCTTCAAACTTCATGTTTTCAATTTTATTAATACAAAAAGGTCGTACCATGCATTCAAAATATATCGTTTATTTTTTAATTACTTATCTTCTGATTGAGATGAAGATATGCAGTATAGAGCTGTCGAAAATTTAACACTTAGCTAACGAATCAGTGCCGAATCGGCAGCCCATCTCGGCCCCTCGTTAGCAATATCTAGATATATGTGCTGTCTTTATCTCGGCAGCTTTAAGGCAGCTACTATCTTCTCAACCACTAGATAACATATCTCGGCCGCTCAGCAGTCGAGCTTTAATTCAACTCCTTTCCTTTATCGCACTGTTAAACTTTCGACAGGTCTGTACTATCATTTTAATTTAGGTTATGCAATAAATTTGTATATTCATTATCATGTTGAATAACTATGACGTCAATCGTTTCAATACCGATATAATTTTACTAATCAAGGTTTTGGTTCTTAAAGAAAAGTGAAAAAGTAAAGTGTATTTAAAACTAACCCAATCCATGAAACTGATGTATGGTGCATTGTGCAAAATTTTTGAGTTTTTAAATTCGATTTATGAACTATTTTGATAATTGTTTTAGATAACAAAATTAGGGTAAATGAATTATTCTGTCAATTGTCATATTATTAAAATTATGTTAAATTGATGAACTTTTCCAAACTGTCATGATGTCATCCAAAGAATAAAACGGCAAAAAAAAAAAAAAAAAAAAATAGATAAAAAAATAAATAAAATAATAATAATAAAATAAAATAAAATAAAATAAAATAAATAAAATAAAATAAAAAAGGTGCCGTTAACCGTATTTCTGAGGACAACTTAAAATTCTCTTAAGAGACAAGTATCACCGTTTTAACCTTGTGATTTTGACCCTTGACCTGTGCATCTAAACTTGTTCGTGTAGTTTGGACTTGCAACACTGTCATCTGATCGTGAACTACCAATATCATCCGAATCTTTAAACTAAACTAACAATGGGATGTTTTACCATATCATTCCAGCTTTTCATTAGTTATTAAAATATGTGAAGGCAGAAAATGTACATTTAATTTACAATCGAACCTGTCTATAAAGGCCATCCAAGGGAACCAGTAAAACTGGCCTTTATATACAAGTTCAAATAATATGAATAAAGAACAATTGGGATACAATTTTACTGGCCTTTAACTAGGTGGCCCTTATATAGAGGTGGCCTTTAAGGAAGGTTGGACTGTATTTCAAAGTAGGATCAATGTAGCATACATGAAAACAAGTTTCATTCTTTCATTTCTTTTTCTATTTTTTTAAATTCAGATATTTAGATTGGAATAACATGAAACATACGCGTACGTGTCCTAGGTAGAGTGGAGTGGAAACTGGAGTCAAAAGTTTGTCACTGATAACGAGGCGACGAGGCGACCAGTACTAGTTCTCGATGACTGTGGAGGAAATGGGGTACCCTTTTGACAAGCGAACTGGCGAACTTTTTCACACTAAGATCTGATCGAAAATTGTCAAGTTGTGATCCGTAAGATCGCATTGTAGACTACTCTGTCATCGGAGCCCTCGATCAGATCTAGGATTGTGGAAGAAACATGAGTATCCGATGGATATACCACCTACATGTACCTTCTTAAAGCGTGTCCGACCTAGGCAGTAAGAGGCACCATGACCCACAAGCGCACCGAACCCCCCTCCCACCCTGGTGTCTTAGAACCGGACCAAACAAAATGAATATGAACCAAAACAGCTGCTAAACTTCATTTTAATTGATTTCACTGAAGCATAAAATTTATAACTGCTGTTTTTAAGAATACATTTTTATGCAGCGGCAATAAATCAAATAAGTAAATGTGTCGATATTGTAAAAGATGCAAGTTTGTGTAAGCGTGTTTAAATAAACCAGAAAGGCTTGATACAAAAAACCTGACATAATCAAATATTCATCGATCAAAAATTTGAATGAGCCCATATAAAACAGTTTTGTCGCAAACTTTCTGATTTCAAAGCCGACAAATTATGCGTGAAAAACATATGTCAATGCTAAAACTTTCTTTTTTTTTTAAATTTGGCAAACCGTGCACTCAAAAGGTTCCGTGCTGTATTTTTTTATTTATTTAATGCCTGGATATATTGAAATATGAAAATGATTTATTTAAGGTTTTTTTTTATTTTTTTTTTTTTTTTAATAGATAAATTTTGATTTTTTTAATGTTTGAAGAAGGACACACACATCACGGTGTCGGTCAAACGTGAAGTGAATATATTGGATGTTAAAAAAGTTTGCACCGTGGACAATTAAAAACACATTGCAATGATTTTCAAATAATTCTATAGTCAAAAGTTCTACTAAAGAAAAATGTAAAATAAAAAACGAGAGCGTTTTCATTGAATCTAGAACCATTAACATCTCATCTGTCGTTCTGTCACATTCAGCGTATAAGTTTCAGAACCGCTAAGGTTTTCTTTAACTTAAACATAACAACTTTTTGACAATAGTTTATGGTGCATGTAATACTAAAAAGTATCTACAAATTAGATTATAGATGCAATAAGATAAGATTTATCTTCAAAATGGCACCTTAAATTTGTTAATACTTTTCAAACTAACAAAATTATTTAGATATCAATTTTTCTAGAGTTAAGTTAGGAAAAGATTGTGAAACTGTGGCATGGACCTTCTTTATTAGTCTCAGAAAAGAAGTGCTTTATTTTCTCATTCTTCTTTTCAAAAACAAAAATGTCAATATCCGCACCGTACCTTGAGAAAAGTATTCAAAGAAAACGACGCTTACTTTTGCAAGGAGTACAACTATAAGAGTATACAGAAATTAGTATATACAAAATGTATATCCAATCGATTTTAATTAACCATTGAACTGGCTTGAAATGACGTTTATATTACTTTAACTTGCATTGTCGTGTAAAGCAAACTAATCATAACGTACTAGCGCGTTATTTAATTTGGTTTGCACGGCATTGGCAAGTTAAGCATATAAATGCCATTTATAGACAGTTCAATTGATATTTTTATATTTCTCATTTTTTGGAAAATCTAATTTTGGTTTTTTAAATCCTGAAATAAATTTACAACACTGTCGAGTACGACATGCAAACAGCAATATATGACGTCACGCGGATAGACAAAATCAAGAAAGAAGTGACGTCATTTTAGCAAATGTCATTATAGTCCTATAATTACATTTGGTCTAAAACAGATTTTCATATTACAAAACATCAAAAATGTAAATATTTTTTTATAATATTTAAATTTGTGATGTTTTATTGCATTAAACTCTATAGTTTGAGACCAAATTTAATTATACGAGTATCTTGCCAATATGACGTCACTTATTTGTTGCTTATCGCGACGTCATTGACTGGCTGATTGGCGATTGGAAATGTATGTCGTGCACAGCAGTTTTATAATTTATTTCAGGATTAAAAAACAAAAATAAGGTTGTTTTTTAAAAAATGTGAAATGTAAATATAAGCATTAAACTGTCTGGAAGTGTTGTTTGTTATAGTGCTACTTGTATAACTTCCATTGGCAATAAAAGTTATGACACTATAAACAACTTTTCTAGATAGTTCAATGGTCTCTATTTTATTATCAACGTTTCAAGGTCAATTTCAATTTTCTTTGGATATTTGTCGCGTTTTTACGTTTTTTTCTTTACATTAAGCTTTTAAATCTTCAATATGTGAAAGTTTTAATAAATAAAATTATATAATTATAAAAAAGTTAAAGGTTTCAAGGTCGATTTCAATTTGCTTTGGATATTCATCGTGTTTTTTACGGGTTTTTTTTCTTTACATTAAGCTTTTATATCTTCAATATGTGAAAGTTTAATAAAATAAATTATATAATTATAAAAAGTTTAACGCCTTCCGAATAAATGAAGAACACAGCTGGTTGAAAAAGTCATCTTTAACCATTTTACTGGGGTATGAAATTTATAATTGCTTCTTATAGGAAACATTTGAATGCCGCAGCATAAAAAGCTGTTTACTAAACAGAAAATTTACACTACGGGCCTGTCGAAAGTTTACGAATTGTTGCTCAATCGGCATCTCTTTTCGGCCCCTCATTAGCTATGTATCTCGTCAGCTTTTCGCTTTTCGACAACCCCTTAAATCTCTCGACACTTTTCTGTCACCAGTAATCCATATCTCGGTCACTGAGTATCCGAGCGTCGACTCCGTTTCGTTAGCTCAGTGTTAAACTTTCGACATGTCTTTACTGTGCATTATAAAATGAACTCGCCTAATGCAATTTTAGGGTATTCAGAAAGATCAGGCACCCAGTTTTACAAAAAACTTAAAATGACATCGTTCAAGACCTATCAATCAAAATTTGAAAGAATGCGAATTTAATATTCTAATCACAATTTCTCTTTTTAAACATGGACAAATTATGCGTGAAAAACACATGTCAATATTTTGAAATATAAGTTTTTTCTAGAAGAATGTGCTTTAATTTCTTTTCCTTATTTATTATTAATTTTAATGTATTATAATTATTTATTTTTAATATGGTATATTAAGTTTTTCAAATGAATTGAAAGTGTCATATTAAATTAACCACGCACACTTACTAGGTAGAATTCGTTCTATATATTTTTTACAATTTCATCTGTAATAAGTTTTAAGTACGTATACATCGCGTGAAGAAATCAAGATGATATAAAAGATTAATCGGACAACGGTACGTCCCGGATCGTAATGATGCATGTGAAGTTTAAATTATAATAATTGATTTAATCTTTTAATTTATCGAGTGCACTGGTGATTATAAAATACAACCATGATTAGAAAAGAAACAAAACAGACAGTAGATTCCATGTTGCAGAAAATCCTAATCTCTCTCTCTCTCTCTCTCTCTCTCTCTCTCTCTCTCTCTCTCTCTCTCTCTCTCAACCACTGCGGTAGTTCAGTTGACAGTAGTAAAGTGCTCACTCCGTAAGTGCGAGGATGTGGTTTCGATCCACGGCCGGGTCTGACCCAAGACAGACTGTTCTTTCGCCAAACACTCGGCATTACGAAATGAAAGTCTCGGTGCAGTTGGTCTATAGCTGGCGACGTCTCGATATAAGTGAAATATTCTTGACTGGGACGTTAAACAGCATTTCTCAACTCTCTCTCTCTCTCTCTCTCTCTCTCTCTCTCTCTCTCTCTCTCTCAATTATTAAAATGGAACCGTTGTGGTTGATAAGGTTATAATCAACAGTTTAGAAAACTAAGATCTGGTTTTGAAATCTAAATAATTTTGTTAATTTTAAAGATATTCTGACTGGAATTTATGGCGTTATTTTTAATATTCCTTCAAGCTAAAACATTTAGTTTTGTCAACAATGTTAATTTGTAGTTTCAAAAAAGGAACTGACCAAAAATGATTGCCAAAATAGCTAAATTCGAGGTAAGGAAAATCTTAGTTACGAAATGATTGTGAAACTTGGGCCAGCCGCCGGTACAAAAAGGTCACTAGTACTTGAGACAATCCAAGCAGTCCTTAACCTTCTGACCTTAACTGTAGGGCTTCCTGTTGTAAAAATTACAGGGTTTTTGTTTCATTTGACAACTGTTGTCTATATTTGTTCAGAAGTTTTATCTTTCTTTTTGAAGTATGTATTTTTCAGATAAATTCGTCTTGCAGAAAAATTTGAATAGAGGGCGTAGGATTAATAAAATTTTAATTTTAAATAAGCATTTTTACAATAAATTTTAACAATAAATTTCAAATAAAATTAATTTAATGTTTTTATAATATTTTTGTTGAGGCAGTTTATTGTGTTGATAAAAGCACATCTATACTTAAGCAAATAGAGATAGGGTATATATATGCTTTCACCTAATCCATTACAAGGGTATAAGCTTTTATTTTGTTTTCAGCGTTTTAAATTTAAATGTCCAGAATTAAAACCAAAACTAAACAATAAAAAATCAACTTCGGATACATAAGTCTCTAAGACTTGACTTCAAGACCACAGGACGAGACATAACAACAGTAATCTCTCTCTCTCTCTCTCTCTCTCTCTCTCTCTCTCTCTCTCTCTCTCTCTCTCTCTCTCTCTCTCTCTGTGTGTGTGTGTGTGTGTGTGTCTGTGTGTGTTTCTTATAAACTGGAAAGGATGTGTTTGAACAAAAAGTCCCAGCTTTCATCAGTACAGGACTGTCAAAAGTTTAATTATAAGCTAACGATTTAATGCCCTGCGAATCGACAGTTAATCTCGGTCCCCTGTTAGCTACAGTACAGCTGCCTGTTGAAAGTTTAACACTGGGCTAACGAATAGAGTGGAAGTTAGGCTGCCGAGTAGCTGACATATTGATAGCTAGTGACCGAATCGTTACAGAAATAAAGATAACAGCTGCCAAAAAGATGTCAAGATATAGGGGCCTAAAATTGAAAAATGCTTTTGGGCAGTCATTACATTTACCCTATCTCTTGACAGCTTTTGGATCATTAGCAATTCATATCTAAAAGATTTGACTCCCTTTCAACTTGCGACAGGTGTATTCTGTATATCCAGTGACTATCAACGTGCTTGTCTTTTTTCACGTCTTGTTTTGTTCTTTAGTGTTTATGGTTTCAGTGACTATTGCCAAGTGCGCGTACATGTTTGCTAGCGCAAATGTTTACTCTACGATCCATTTTAAGGTTTAGAGGAAAGATCAATTGCGCCCTAAGATAATTGACGTATCACCGGCCATGCCTATGATATTCCGACACTGTCCGTCATCACGGTACCAAAGCAGCGTCAAGGCAACTAATGACGTACTAGTTTCAGCGACGTCATTACATGGCAAAATTCAGTTTTTCATTCTTTTTCCGTGTAATTCACGTATGTCGGACTTTTGGACATTATGTGCTTGACGGGCGATCTGTCAATGGCAATGTCCCAGCAATACTAATACCGTGGACTTTATACGAAAGAAAATTATAAATAGACATTTACAGTAAAACCTTGATTCATTGCCGCCATTTTTTCAGTAAAAATTTGGCGTTATAAAGGTTGTTTTTCGATGAATTGAGAGAGGCTAGTAATAAGAAGCATAGAAAAAACAAACTTTGGGACTTCAAAACTCTGTGGCGATGAGTGAGGTGGCAAAAATATTAAGGGACAATTATAATGAGGTTCTATCTTATATACTGTCAAACCTGTCTATAAAGGCCACACAAGGGAACCAGTAAAAGTGGTCTTTATGGGCAGGCGACCTTTAAAAACAGGTTCAAATAATATGAATAAAGAACAATTGGGATAAATTCTTATGGCCTTTATAAGTAGGTGGCCTTTATATAGAGGTTGCCTTTAAGACCGGTTTGACTGCACTTAAAAGGAATGGTAATGCTACAAAATGTAAATACGTGGGCTGAATCTTGACGTGGGTCTAAACCGTAAACCTCCGTCTGTCACGACTTGAAATATGCTAATTAAAGGACATATATATAGAGAGAGACCTTACCTGTCCACCCCCGCTGTTTGAAAACACATAAACGAATTCATAATTGTCATTGCAATACAAGTCCTAAATAAATAAATTACAGACCTGCCGAATTTTAAAGTTTACATTGCGCAGACCAATTAGTGCTGAATCGGCGAATTATTTCGACCACTTGCTAGCTACATCTCGACAGCTTTTTGGCAGCTGTTATCTGTCTCTAGACAGCTTTTTGGACAAAGTTATTCATATCTCAGTCATTCGGTATATCGTCGACTCCGTTTTGTTAGCTCAGTGTTAAACTTTCGACAGATCTGTACTGCAACCTTATTGAGACTATTTATTCTAAAAACTGAAAAGCCTACGCATTTTACGTTAACCGCAGAATCTGAGGTTAAAATATAATACGCTTAGCTTGACTCATGAATTCGTGACTTTGGTTTCTGAATAATTTTGCTGATATGCAAAAATTACAATGTATTTCTTGATTCGGGGATTGGTTTAAGTCAAAATATGAAAATTGTAATAACTATGTCATCCCCACGCAAAATAAATCACAAGTGTTGTGAAAAAACTCATTTCGAAAAAATATTTCTCAGCCCTAAATATATTTGCATAAAGTACAGTACAGACCTGTCAAAGGTTTAACACCAAGCTAACGAATACGTACCTAGTGGGTAGCTCAGTTCTGCCCCTAGCTAGCTATATTCCTGCGGCGGCTATATATTGGTATCTCCCGATAGCTTCCGAGTTTCGAATCTTTTTCATTTACTCACAATTAAGATTTTGACAAATCTGTTATTTAATTTATAGCTTTTGAAAACAGTTTGAAATATGAAATATGTATTTGCAAGTAAGGTGCAACAAAATTCGCGTGAAATAATATAGTTTCGTGTTCATGGTTACAATTATTCAAGAAACCTTTGAACACGTTTGAATATAAAAATGTTTTTTTGACAAGTAAGATGCAAAACTGGCCCAATTCTCCACAAGGAGAGATGGACATAAGTCAAGTAAGTCAAGATGCAAAAGCATTATTCCGAGTTAATAATTAATAATTAATCAGTCAATAAATGAAACCTGCTGTATTACTTTTGAAAAGCAAAACTTAGGCCTTGAAAAGACAAACAAGTTACAATGCAATAGAATTCGTAAAACACAGTTTTATGTTCAAAATTACAATGCAATCGAACCTGTCCTAAAAGCCATCTCTTTATAAGGCCACCTGTTTTTAAAGGTCAGTAAAATATTTTCGGAATTACTCTTTATTCATGATATTCGAACCTGTATATAAGGACCACCTGTCTATAAAAGCCACATACTGGTTCCTTTTGGTGGCTTTTATAGACAGGTTTTACTATTATTCATGAAACCTAATTCTGAAATTGTAAAACGATTTCAAGACCAAAACTTCTACGCTAGGGATTCTAGCCTTTTCCATAATTGTGTAACAAGATGTAAAATGGCGATAATTAACAGAATCGAAATGTTGGTTGGTTGTAATGTTGTTTTGCGTCGCGTGAGCAATTTCTTAGCTATTGGGGACGAGTGTGAGCTAATCTTTAATTACGGATTCATATAACACCATGTTTGTGTATGCGTGAGATGTGTAAGTGTGTTTTGTGGTCTGTGTTTGACAAACGCGCACTCGGAGCAACTTTAATTTAGGTGCCAGCTCACGATACTCCGCACACAAATACAACACTCCCTCGGTCATGATCGATATCACTAGGCACTGATGAACTTGTCGATTCCGAGTGTATGTGTATGCGTGAGTTGTGTTTGTTTTATGGTCTGTGTTTGACAAACTCGCACTCGGAGCAACTTTAATTTAGGTGCCAGCTCACGGTACTCTGCAGACAAATACAACACTCCCTCGGTCATGATCACCGGACACCTGATGAACTTGTCGATTATCTCTTAATACCGAGTGTATGTGTATGCGTGAGATGTGTGAGTTTGTTTTATGATCTGTGTTTTACAAATGCGCACTCGGAGCAACTTTAATTTAGGTGCGAGCTCACGGTACTCTGCAGACAAAAGCAACAATCCCACGGTCACCGGACACCTGATGAACATGTCGATACTTTCTTAATACCGAGCGACAGTATTTTAAAATCTTATGCATGATCCTATTGTGGGCTGGGAAACTAGAACTGAAAGGGAGATTCTTTTTTTCACATAGTATTCATGCAAATACATGTAGAAGTAGAACTTGATTGCACTTGTATGACATATTGTGTTTTTTCAGATAAAAAGTAAACAGAAACACTATACATAATATTATATTGTTTAAAGAATAACTTTTTTTAAGAAACATGACACTTTCGAATTCAGAATCCATAAAACAATGGGAGGAGTCTAAATTTTTAAAATCAAGATAAAAGTAACATGATCGACTTTACGTGGGGTGAAGTTAAAGTACTTTTATGCAAACAAATAGTAAAATAAGAGTTCATGTTCACTTTTAAGAGTCTGATGGGATTTTAAGTCCACTTTAAGTGTCCTAAAAGTCAATGTTTAAACGGTTTTGTTGAACCATTGCGTGGGTAATTATTTTGTTTATCTAATTATTTTACAATGGTTGAAAATTAAAACTTTAAATTTTTTTTTTTATTTCAAAATATTCCACTTATTGCAAACATTGATGGGTTAAAGTACGTAATATATATACAAGTACATACGTGAACTAACACAGAAATTGTATTAGCCTAATTGGTAGCGTGTTCGCTCTGTATCTGGAAGGAAGATTAGGCTCGAACCCTGGGTTGGAATCTGACGAAGACTTTGTATTACAAATATGCCACTCATATATTAGTTAAAGTAAGCATTCACATATACCTGTATATGCACATACATAAAATTGTTTATTGCCACTATGCAGTGCAGTTGGTAGCGTGTTTGCTTTGTATCTGGAAGGTTGGGGTTCGAACCCTAGGGTTTGAGTCTGACCAAAACTATGTATTACAAATATGCCATTCATTGCGACATTGATGGGTTAAAGTACGTATTCACATATACAAGTACATGTACATGCATAACATTGTTATTAAAACTGCTGTAGTGCAGTTGGTAGTGTGTTTACTTTGCATCTGGAAGACTGGGCTCGAACCCCAGATATGAATCTGACCAAAATTAACTTTGTATTACAAATATGCCACTCATTGATGGGTTAAAGTACGTATTCACATATACAAGTATATGCACATACACTTTAGTAAAATTGTATATTACCAATACTTTAGCTCAGCTAGTAGCGTGCTCGCTTTGTGTCTGGAAGGTTGGGGTTCGAACCCCAGGATATAGTCTGACAAAGACGTATTACAAATATGCTCAATGCAATATTGCTGGTTTAAAATAGGTATTGCATATACAAGTGTATACATTACCTGACATAGAGAATTTATATTACCATTACTTTAGCTCAGCTGGTAGCGTGTTCGCTTTGCATCTAGAAGATTGGGGTTCGAACTCAAGGTTGGCGTCTGACCACGACTTAGTATTACAAATATGTTCAACGTAACATTCGTATTACACATAGAAATTGTATATTACCGTTATTCTAGCTCATTAGACAGTGTCCGCTTCGTAATGTGGAAAGTCGTGGTTCGAATCCCGGATTGGAGTCTGACCAAGACTTGAAAATAGGCAATGAATGACCTCTCGATCGATATATTTCAACCTCCGGTTTTAACTTTGACTGGTCAGACCTTTCAACAAGGTAATTTTCTTTTGTCTGTATTATGGGTCATACTGATTCTTTTTAATCTTGAATCAGACACTAATATACAATTGACAGTTATATATTCAGTTGTCCAGTTTCATTTGTTAAATTATTATTAGATACGAAATATTGGAAACACAATTCAGTCTTATTTTTTAATATTCCAATGCCCAATATGTGCCTTATTAAAGATTTTTGTGAGAACAAGGCAATGCACTACGATTCCTTTCATGATCATACAAGGGTCTTTTATTATACCATGGCGTCAGCAAAAATTGTTTTAGATATTAAACGGTTTACATTTTTATATAATACTAAATCACATATACAGTACAGGCCTGTCGAAAGTTTAACACAGGTAGCAAAGACAAGTCGAGACTTGGTTCCGAGAGGCGGACATGGGCGAGCGGTACTGTCACTGGCTTTCAAAATCAAGGGTTGTGAGTTCAAACTTCCCTCGGGACTTGGAAATTTTCTAAGATGATTTTCATCTCCTGCTCACACCAGAGCTATAAAAAGTTCGTTTCTGAGTAGTCTGTCTTTCGGATGAGACTCAAAACCCAGGTCCCGTGGCTCAGTGCACGCTTAAGATACCTCTGTAGAGTTAAAAATAAAGAGTAGGCCACCTGTCGCGGCTACAGATGACGCTTACAAATAGAAGCGATATAGACTCAGCAACATACACCATGGATAACTAGTGGCCGAAATGTCAAAGCTACCGAAAAGCTGTTGTGATATAAATAGCTAATGAGGGCCGACATGGGTTGTCAATTCGGCACTACTGTAGTTCCACAAATTCAGTGCACATGGAAAATGCAAGAATAAACTCGTATTTTCCAACAAACTCTCAAAAAATTGTCAAAACTTAATACAAAATATACTGACCTAATAGGAAAAAAATATTTTTCATTCATGAAAAAGTGAACTTAATTCTGTACACAGAGCAATTTTTTAACTTTTTAACAAATTTGACTATGTCAAAATTATCCCTTCTGTACTTTCTTACTCTGAAAAACGATAAATTTTGTGTCATAATTAGAATATTCATGATGATCACACCTGGAAAAAACCCGAACAACAATGACCTACCTGACCCTAAATGCCCTGATGTAACTATGAATGAGGCCCAATTGGTGTATAAACTTTATCAAATTTCCAAATTTTCGCAAAATTTCTCTACGTACAGGAGAACTGAACAATAATTTTTTAATTGAAAATATAATTTGGTTAGGTAAGTGCATTTTAAATGCATTTTATTAATAGTTTAATGGAAACATTTTCAATTAAACGAAATAAATAATAAAAATCATGTGCACTCAATTTATGGACATACAGTAGTTCGTCAGCTAAGTGTTTAACTTTCGTCAGACCTGTACTGCAGTTTAAGCAGACAATTGTTGAAATCGAACAGACGTTTTTGATCAAATACGTTATATCATAAAAAAACGTCTGTAATCAAAATATAACAATTAGATTTTAAATCTTTATTTTGAAGGTCGAGAAATAGCCCATTAGATTTAAACAATAGTGTCATTTTTTGTTATGGAATTGCATATTGAAAGTGATATCATTATAAATTTAAACAATGGTGTCATTTTTTTGTTGTGGAATTGCATATTGAAAGTGATATTATTATAAATTCGTCCAACAATTAAAAAAATGAATGAAAAATATGACATATTCGATGAAATAAAAGAAATTAAAATGAGAAGACCACATGCAATGAATATTGAATTTATTCATCAATGCAGTATTTAAAAGATTGAACTTGAGTTTCATTACAACCGATCTAGTCAAATCGATATTAATTGTATTTTTTGCATTTAATGATCATCCCATGTATAACAGTGTTAAAATTGTCCATTGTTCAAAAGTTTAGACACTCTGCGGTAATTATATAAAAGGGTGCGTTTATTCGTGTACTTTAACTCAACGGATATATCAATATTTAAGATTTTTTTAATTTTGAAAAGAAATAAAATGCATACAAATGTAAGTGCATTAATGGCACAAATGAACATGAGATCAAAGAAGGTTTAAACACACACACACACACACACACACACACGTATATTTGCAGCCTGCTCCATTGGAACAATGGCAACACAAAACCAACCAAGCAACAAGCACATTTGCATAAATGAAATGAACGGGGAACACCAGTTTTTCAAAGTCTATACATGTGTATATACAGTAATTTTTCTCGTCTAGATTACTAATTTAGATACGTAAATGGCTTTTTATTTATTTCCAAAGTAATATTATTTTGATCAAATTGAGGCGGTCATTTTCCCCATGGTTAATGAAAATGAAGTATTCAGGGGAAATCGCCAAGCTTTGGCAAGCAAATCTACAAACTTTTTCACACCGGAGTAAATTCTGTCCGCATGCCAAAGGTTGCTACTATGTCATAACTACATGTGTCATGTTATATAGTAATACTTTTTATTATTTATATGATGTATAATAGAAATTCTATATACATTTAGGTAACATATCATTTAAAAGCAAGTGACACACACACACACACACACACACACACACACACACTGGCAATTCGAAAAGAATTTTGGCATGTATGTATTGCCTATCTTGTTATAACAGTAATATTATTTATTATTTATATGAAGTATAATAGAAATACTATACATTTAGGTTTACCCCACCATTTCTAAACTGACTGTTCCAATACACATGAAAAAATAATTAATTGGGCGTAAATGACAAAAACTTAAACAACTTGTAATATTAAGTAAAATAAATGTATAGTATATTTTTATACTTTGTATAAATTATAAAAGCAAGTGCCAAACACTTCTGTCATATACCATTTTTTGAATGTATTTTATGATTAAATTCAAAAAATGGTATATGACACTTCATATAGTCTTTAATGTGAGAGGTTAAATGAGGTCACGTGTAAAGTCTGCAAAATCAATTAAAACGATTAATGGACTATGTAAAAAATTAGTCCGTTCCAACTTAATTAACACCAACCTTGTGGACAATGTTAATGGTATATTTGACCTTTTAATAACATTAAACTTACAAAAAATTATAGTTAAACATGTATAAAATGTTATGAAAGCGACAAAATGCATAAAACAAATTTCGAATCCTATATTGGAAGATCCTATTGTGAGAAAGTTTGTAAATTCATTTACGGAATTCTAAGATCGGTTTGTTGGTTGGTTGAATGTTGTTTAACGTCGCATCAGCAATTTTTCAGCTATTCGCGACGAGAGCTATTTTGTTAATCTCCACGGATTAATCTATGAACAATTTTGTGTGTGAAGTGCGAGTGTGTTGTATGGTCTACTCTGTACTAGCGCGCACTCAGGGCGACTTTAAGGTGCTAGCTCACAGAGTCAGTACGCCGCAGACAAGCGTAAATTAACTTTCCCACATGTGGTCTGAGCGGGACTCGAACTCACATCGGTGAGAGACCCTAGATTTGAAGACTTACGTTTTATCCATTAGGTCACCGCGGCCTCAATTCGAAGGTCGGTGGTTTTCTCCCGGTTTACCCCACCATTCCTGGACCGGCTGCTCCAAACTTGCCACATGAAAAAGTCTTGACTTGGGCGTAAATGACAAAAACTTAAAGCGTCTCGACGATTGCTGGTACAAAATACACGTGCTAAATATATAATTGTTTTCGAAACTTGTATCTAGCCCAGACAGAATCTAGTAAGAAAAACTTTTGTCAGTTTGCTTGCCGAAGATCGGTGGTTTTCGCCGAACACTGAATATTACGCATATGCAATGCAATTTCACGTGATACCCTTGATGTGGTGACGTAACAGAATTTTGTTTACACGTGCTGTACTTGCTAAACCGCGTCAAGTGGTTTACGAGCATCAATAATTGTCCATTATAGGGAATTCGGTGGATGAGTGGTATGAGGCATGCGCTTAAGCGCACAGAGCCTCTCAACGTATAGGTTCGTATCTCGTCCGAGACACATCCTAGTGATAGAAAGTTTGTCTGTTTGCTTACCGAAGGTGGGTAGTTTTCTCCGATCACTTCGGTTTCCGCCGTAATATGAATAACAAAAAAATCCAGGACGTAAAATTTCACTACGCAACTTCATTGGTCCCTCGAAATATTCGTTTAATTGCCGTATCGGAGCCGGATCGCCCCTAATTTTAAATTTATTTAATATTATTTGCAATATACATGATGTAAATAAACGATATAGTTCATAAGAATTGAATTTTTTGGTCCCCCTCCCAGGTTTTATTAGCCAATTCAGTAATTACACGCCAGTCTGATCCGGTATTTTTATTTTTATGGACAGGTGGGAGCGTAGTGTCGAATAAATATTAGCTTGAGTGGAATTCTGTTATAAAATATTTTTTTTCAGAATGATATACAATGTATATACGAGTACATGCATTTATATGACACAAGAGAAGTAACTCTTGGTTATCTCCGAGTCCAATATTTCGTGTTCTCTTTTTTCGTATAGATTCCCTGATATAAAAATTAACACGAAAATGATTTATCATAAAATAGATTTCGACAATCCTCACAGACATATACAACAAGTATATTGTTGGCCCAGTTGATAAAAGGAAGACTTTTACTTTCAATTCCTTACCCGTATTGGATTCCTAAACTTCGCAAATATATATATAAATATTATATATATATATCAGGTTCTTCTAAATCTTCTACTAAATCATTATCAGCAACTCTAACACAACTTTGTCAAAGATGGTCGCCAGTGTTATTTAGATGAAGTCTGGTATCAACCACATGTAGATTGCAAAAAATTCTTAATTTTATTTGGACAGCTTGTTTCTTATACTTCAACCCGTGTAATAAGTGTAAAATCCTTTGCATTTTTACACCACTTTCCCTCATTCAAAATTAAGAGAACGTCTAATACAAATTATTCACTTTTCATTCTTTTTACAAAAAACAGTAAGCCAGGCCCCGGTTTCACAATCATTCCTTAGCTAAGATTTCCTTAACTTAAATTAAGCAAATTTTGGTAATCTCTTTTTGGAACTACTGATGAATATTTTTGTCAAGATGTTTTAATCTTGCGATGATCTAAACAAATAACACCTTAAATTCCTGAATATCTTGAAAATTAACAAAATTATGAAGATTTGAAATTTTGCAAAATTTAAGTTAAGGAAAATCTTAGCTTAGGAGTGATTGTGAAACCGGTACCAGGTTATAAATATGTAGTGCTGAATAGGGATTCTGGTTGTTTTTTATCAGGAATCAAACGGATTCCAAACAAAAATTTACTGAAGATACCATCAACAAAATTTAAGGGCTTTTTTGACAGACAATATATATTTGTTGTGTTTGATAGTATAGTTTTCCCATCAGCAATAGGTATATCAATGGGAACAAACTGTGCACCATTGCTTGCCGCGTATTTTATGTATTCGTAAAAACAGACTTTATACAGAACCTAGTTAAACCCAGAGAAAGCAATGTCGCCAAATCCACTAACTTATATATTGATGATGTTCGGAAATACCATCTATTTGTGAGCTTGAAATAAAAAATACGACTGATTTCTGCTTCATATTTAGACGTATACCTCAATCATGACGCGAACGAAATGCAACATTTGGAGCTCTATGAAAAGCGTGATGATTTAATTTTTTCTATAGTCAGCTTTCTTTTTCTGTATACCTGCTTCTTCTGCTTATAATGTATTTGTTTCACATTTAAATTTGCTATGGTAGAGTTTTTTCCCAACAAAGCAAGCTGCTTACAAATAAATTGTTGACTAAAGGATATTGCAGACATAGACTTATCAAGGCCCTAAAACTTTTATGGCCACCATCACAATATTGTTGGGAGGTATGTTATGTGCTACTTTTGAATTTTTATGAAATAATATAATTCAAAAGTAGCACATGACAATTAAAATTTCATAAAAATTCAAAAGTAGCACATGACAGGTATGACGTTTCTGTATCCAAAATTAGCTAGGATATTTTCCTTCATTCTTTCTCAAGTTTCATTGCACAAGTGGCGGGTGTAGCTAGCTGAACAGATGGTGCTTTCCCTTCCGGAGTATCCGGCTTTCAGGTAAAAGTTCATGTGTTTAACCTAATAAACCATCTTCAAAGGTGTTCTTTTGCTTTAGGATCATGTTTTGGACATGTATTGGATGTTTGTTTTTGAATTATTGAACGATTCGAAGATTGTCTGTTTCACCATGTACAAGTGAAGTGACGGCTGCATGTGTATTTATATTTTACCATTGCACTACTAAGCTTGCAAGACTGTATGAATTTAAATGCATTTACATGTATTGCAGATTTTATAAAGATTGACTAGACGAACATCTTGAATCAAACTGGAGATAGTAAGAAATTTGGAACATATTACATTCTGATCCATCAAACATTCAGAACTTTTTATGTATTTATTAAGTTTTCTTTTTTTTTATTTAAATAAAGTTGTGTAAACATCAACGAGAAAACATAAAATTAAGCTGTTAAAATAACTCAAACATCTAACCAACATCTTTATCCACATAATAAGTACTACATAATGTCATAATTATATATTTTTACATAATCTTCAATTATCAATTAACACATAATACCAGTGTGTTAATTTTGCGGTATTAAGCGACTGTTTTTGGAATACAATTCCTCATTCCTTGGACCGAAATTGTGAAACCCATGAAATATGGATTCACCATCAATTCTTGTTTCCTTGTTTATCCAATTATTTCAGTTTGGTCTGGAGATGCCATACAACATGTAAAATTTACCCACTGAATATAGAATTCATGAAATGTACATTTTTCAAACTATTGCAGACCAGTTTCAAGTTAACATTTTGCAGCTTTTATGGGTAATTCAGCTTTTTTGGGTAAAGCTTTTGTTTTCGTAATGCTTTTACCTAAATTTCCAGCTTCAAAGGTTTTTTTTTTTTACTTTACTTTTGGATTTTGGTTTGGCCATGGATTGGTATGGGGTTTTTTTTATGATTACACTTCACTACTTGTTCCATGAATTAAAAATTCTTATTTAAACAACTTCATAGCCATGTCTATAAAACTTTTATTTTGAAACAAAAATATCAAAATTGTCATCATTAGTAGCATCACAAGGATAGAGCTTTGTATTATAAAACACTCACGATTTTTCACATATGAAATATGCCTTTTGTGAACATGCCATGTCATTCCAGTGAAAATCAAACCCTGCATATAAATGTAAACAGTCTTCGTGGTGTCCATGATTAGTTGGTTGACCAGGGTTCCAATCAGTGAATGTAAAATGTTGTCTACTGTCCATCCAAAGCCAGTAACCTTCCATTTCCATATCAGATCCTCCTATCCAATATCCCATATCATTATCGGTTGGATCTGTTTAAAAGGACGAGAACATCCGAGTAGTTAAGTGTCCGTTTGTTGTGTTCAATTTAAATGCATTTTTAGTGTTCCCGGACTAATTCGTAATAATAATAACATATATATAAGTCTAGTGTCGGAGCTGGTCTTTTTGTGACAGTGAAGTTACGTTTTTTCATAGAAAATCAAATTAATCTCTAAATAAAAATTGATAATATTCACTTACTTGTACCTAGTCGCAACATGAAATCTGTATGAGCATATGTGATTAGCGTAGAATATTTCTGCAGAGCAAAACGTAGGCGCTATGGGGATTTAACATGTTGAAAATTCAGGCAAATGGCGGACCCTGTTGTGCATATGACGCATGAAATCTCCGTAGTGCCAACACTTTCCTTTCTACAGAAATACGTTATGACAATCGCAAAACATGTAAGTGAATATTATCATTTTTTAATATTTATTTGATTTTCTATGACAAAGCGTAACTTCATTATCACAAACAGACCAGCTCTGACATTAGTGTTGTAAAATAAACCTTGGTATGTAATTTAAACCACTGAGCCAGTATCCCTGCTGGTCAACTTAGCATCCCCGAAAATACCATAAACCCCGTAGGCAATATGTCAGTATTGACAGAAATATTTATCCTAGCTAAAATCCGAAACCCCTCAAAAACTAAAGTATACTCCCTTATTCAAAGTATTTTTCTTAGGTAAATTCGGTTTTATATATTTTGGTTCTTTGTGTATTTTTTGAACCCCTTTAATAATATTTTGGATTCCTAATTTTAGTCCAAGCATTACTGGCGAGGAAATGTATTCCGAAATGGCTCTCTAGTGCGCTAAAATTAATTATTTAATAATATACAAATGTAACTATATTTTACGAACCATATGCATGGTGTATCTTGGCCTGGTTACGTATAAATGTATTTTCCTCAGCGCTGGTTATTTCTGCTAGATGTCCGTGCAAATTAATCTTGCATTCAAACTGCAATGTATTGAATCAACATCTCGGTGGCTAATAACGTTAACATAGTACACATAAACTATGAGGATTTTGTCCTTGTTCAATTCGTATACGTTGTTCAGCTGAGAATGGATTCATATCAATGTCTCGGCCATTATAATTGTTTTTGAAGCACGGTATAATTTTGTAAATCCAAAGAAGCAATCTATGCAATTTTTTAGTTTGTGATGTGTTTCTTCTGAACTTTAAACTTGATTCTTATAACAACATTATCGAGAGTATTTGTGCCCTGGACTATAGTGTCGAATATTAACACCGCCGAAAAAATTATATTAAAAAGAGATTTTTCTTTTCAGAGTCAAAACTTCTGCAAAAATGCTTCCATCAACCATTCAACAATGCGGTGTATAATTTAAATGACTCATTGTTCAAGTTCTGCTGCTTCATATTAAGACATATCTCAATTATGACGCTTACGAAAAGCTACATTTGAAATTGTATGACAAACATGATGACTTCAACTTTCCTTTTATATGGAACAATATACTTGTTTCTCTTGCTTACGGTGTATTTGATTCAAACTTAAGAGTACGCCATGGTAGAGCTCGTTTCAACTACGCGAACTTTATACACCAAAGTAAGCTGCTTTCAAGTAAATTGTTCACCCAGTAATGTTGCAAAACTGGGCTTATGAGAGTCCAAAAGTTTTATGACCGTCATCACAGTATTGTTGATTGATAAGTATGATGTCTCTGTATCTAGGGTTGCCCTGAATATATTTGACGTTTCATAGTTAAATTCCTTTCACTCAATTGTGATTACACACGTGGCAAGTGTAGCTAGCTAAACAAAAAAATGTTTACACTTCCAGAGCACCTGGTCTTTGTCCTTAACCTAATTTGTCCGTTTCAATTTTCTACTTTCCTTCTTTATTTTGATTTAGGCATGGGTTTGATTAACACTGTTATTGTTACGATTTTCTACTGATGCAGAATCACACGAAATAATCGAATGTAACATCTTATAATGTACCAAATGTTTGATTGATTTGCCTTCTGTAAACATGTTTAATCCTAAACAACACACAGTCTCATTTCAAGTGTATGTATTAATGACAATCTTACCGATGCTTCGTGCCAATCAGCGTAAACGTTTGGAAAAAGGTAACACGAACCATTGAAAGGTATCCATCCGTTCCAGCACTGACCGGAAACTGTGATAGATTTAAAACGATATGAGCATGAGTATTTTGTTTCAAATGTTAAATCATGAAAACAATTTATGTTTATGTTTTCTATCAACAATCCTGCTTAAGATCTCTGGCTTTCAGGTTTGCCTTTTGTGTCTCTGAATCGTGAGTGAATTCCGTAGTCGCACCTCCACGCCACTAATCTGTGTATTCCCCCATAAGGGACAAAAGGCAGGATGGATATGGTGGTTCCAGCGATAACAAAAGCGGCACGGGAGCGAGTAACTGGCACTATAACAAGACATGTCCCTGGCCTTCACACGAGGAGGAAATCGGTATGACCAGTTGCTGGGGCAGGTGGGGCTCCACGCAGCCACAGATGACAGCTCACCTAGGAGAATGGAAAACTCTGATTCCAAACCCGGGAAGGTGGATCTCGTAAGCTGTGGCAGGCAATCCACCTACAGGATGAAAACCCGATACAAACCAACAAAAGGAAGGAAAACCTTAACAAACCAAGGTTGGGTGTTGGGCGTAGAACTAATCATTCTACCCTGCAAAGAAAACCTGATTACGGAAACCAGAAATCGTTCAATTACCTGGCCCAATTCTCCACAAGGAGAGATGGACATAAGTAAGTCAAGTTTTTATCAACAAGTCGAAAGTCGGTTTTTAAAAAAATGTTATTCAGTTTGAGGACACCCTATTACTAGTATTCAGCTTTGGTTTTTTCATCAAATTTGATAGTATATAAAAACTTAAAATTAATTCATAATAATCAAAACTCAAAAAAAAAAAATCGATCCATAGTGCTTGATATCCTTCAGTCGCACTTCAATACAACGACGACAAAATAACAATTGAAAGAATCATACCTAGATTTAGACCTAGCAAAATCAGGAATTCTGAACTGAATAAAGACTGTTTACCAAATACCAACATGGTTCTAGGTCAATCTTCTTCAATTTCATTGTAGGACAGTCATCTTGGATAAGATAACAGATATTTCAAAATCTATATGTCATTTATAAATACCTTGTGAGTAAATATGTTAAAGTAGTCATATTTTTGTTAAGTGTAAGTTGAAGTTGAATGATTTTTTATGGTTTTTTGTAAACATACATGTACGAGACCTGTGCAATTTATAACGTATCACTTGTCACCCGTGATTGCCTTACTTTTTCACGCGTGAATTCAGTTCACAGCAATTTTGATATTCAGATATATGACCGAGTGCACGAGAGGAAAGAATTTTTAAATGGTATTTAAAAATGGTTCCACGTAAATCTAATGACGTTGTGGAAGGCATTGTTTCAGGGCTTTTGAAATTGAACATGAGCTACTGAAAGATTGTAAAACAAGCGAAAGACATCGGTTATAATATTTCAATTACTTTTGCATACCGGATTAAATATCATAAAAGTGCTTCTTGCAATATCAACCAGAAATTAGGTGACAAGTTAAAATTAAAAAAAAACAACTTTTTACAGCAAAGCTTCTGATGTCATAAGAAAAATATGAGAGAGAGATTTCATTCTCCTCCCAACGTGAGATAGCTATTAAATGTGATGTTTCCGTTGGAAATGTAAATAGAGTTATTAGTCGTCTACTCAACGCTACACTACGTAAGAAGCGTTCAGTCTATAAATTAAATGACGCACAAATCAGAGAACGACGTGCTCCAGCATGGCGCCTCTTTCTCCATTTAACGGCAAATGGAAAAACTATGTTACCACAAACGAAGTTATCTTTTACATGAGTAGCAGTTAAGGCCTTAGAAAAGTATATTACATACGTGTAAATCGTATGATGGACAAAAAGATAAGTTAGTTAAACGTGCTTTTGCATCCGGATTTAGGCTTGCGTCAGTTTTTACTGCAAAACATCGCTGAGAATCATTAATAAAGGTGTAAAAGTTAATTCGGAGTATTCATAAATTCTGTTCTTAAACCATTCCCAAACACAAATGTTGTTTAATGGTAAGAAAAATGACTAGGGTCTAATCAAACGTCGATGAAAACTGAAGATTAAACTGTCTGAGTGGATGCCAAAATGCCAAAAATTTTGAGTTTGGCAAAGCATTGTAGAATGGTATATTACTGCCATAGTTCACAAATAGAACATTTTGTTACAATCTGAATTATTATAGATGATTTTGTAGATAAAACGTGTTACGCTATAACTTGACCAGGTCTCGTATAAAATCTTCCTTTGGATATGCATTCTTCAGTTTCCGTCTCTTTGTTACTTACCATTTGGTTTCCGTCATCCGAAGGAAGTATAAATATGCTGAATTTAATTTGCTAAAGAGACTAGAACTGATGAGGTATATAATGTTTTATACAAACTAAGGTTATGTTGTTGGTAACAGAACTAAAATCAAACCCACAATCCTCACTATTGCAACAATGATATAAGGGGAATGGTTCAGTAAGATTAACATAAAGATTTTTTTCTGAAAATTAGAGACTGATTTCATAAAAAAAACCATACCAATCTATTTCCAAAACACAATCCCAAAGCAAAGCAAAAATTCGAAGATGGCAAATTACGATTAACACGTGAACATCCACCGGGAAAGTTAGGCCAGGTGCTCCGGAAGGGTAAGCATCTCCTGTTAAATAGCTAAATCAGCCTTTATAATTAAACAAAAAAAATTAAAAATGTCCATTTTGTCAATACAGATTTCGTAATAATCAATTAAGGTGTATACCATTTCAGAAACCCGGCCTCTCCTCCCTAATAGACGGTATTAATCTGTGTGGTAGAAGAGCACATTTTTACATTGCTTTTTTCTCTGACAGATTATTTTAATAAAATTTTTTGAAAGAATTATCAGAGCGACCATCATTTACATGTATTTAGCTGATTTAGTTCAGTAATTAAACTAAGATTTTGAACAAAATACAGAAAGACCAAAAAACTTTAATCAACTCCACCTTAGGCAAAAAACTTAAAGGATTCAGAATAGGTTGGTCGTTGAGAATTTCAAAATTTAAAAAGCAAATAATTTGATTTTATCTCATTATCTCCATCACATACTAATGATTATAACATGTTTATTATGACCAGTCAATTTGTTGGCCTGTTTAAGAGCATTAATTACATAAAACAGTCGTTTCTCAAGAAATTCCTTAACTTCTTGCAAATGGGAAGATGGCTTTTGAAGTCAAGGAATTGTTGATTGAACTTTACTTACACAATATATTACTAACAAGGCTGTTGTCTGTTGAATGCGTTCAGATATATTGGAGATTCTATACTGATCGACTAGATGAACATCTCTAATCAAATTAGAGATAGTAGTCAATTTTGGAATACCCTTTAGTTAAGGTTCTGGTTTATCAAAAACTTTCTTTTGGAACCAATATGTTTTCATTTTCATATATCAAACCAGTTGTGTAAATATGAACAAGAAAAAAAAACTGAACTAAAAATAATTATTCAAATATTTAATCCACATATTCATTACGTTTTAAATTATACACAATGCCATAATTATATACGATTACATCACATTGAATTATCAAAACCACCAAATCTTCATCCTGAATCATTTGTATCAAGATCCTTTTTATCCAAGTATTTCAGTTTGGTCAGGGGATGCCCTCCAACATAATACGATTTAATAGATTTACCAATGGTTAATACATCAAAAACAAACATACCAATCTATGTAATTTGACAATCTTACAATACAGTGGTATCTGTTTTATCAATGAAAAGCAGACTAACACAAAAGCTTTCATTTTGAAAAAATATAGAATATATATCATAAATACACATTTTTACCCGGTATGATAAAAATGACGCAAATGACTCATAATATCGAATCAAAATCGCGATAAATGGCACTACGACACGTACAAAACAAAACGCATTTGTGAAACATTGTTATTGTGATACATAGGTTAAAATGTAAAACTTTCTTTAAATATCAGTCAAAGTTAATGACAGAATTAAAATAAACATACTAATCAATATCCAAATCATTCAAAATCTCGAAGCAAATTAAAAATTCATCGGCCAATAATACCACGATCGACTCTTAATTAGAAATTTTGGTAAATGTAGAATAACACATGGTGAAATCCATATCATATACCATATGTGACCGAGACCACCCATATCATGGGTTATATGGCATATGATATGGATTTCAGCATGTTTAATTCTGTTTATTATATACTTAAAGTTTTGCCGTTAAAAACAAATAATGCATTTGCCCTAAACACTACAAAAAATTCAACTTGACACCAATTTGACTAAAACAAATATATTACTTCAAATACCTTTACTCACGAGATTACATATTCATTATCAGATGAACCTTTTATGCCTTGTGATGCTGTCGAAGAATTTTCTAAATGATATACATTGTATCCTGAGTAATTAGATCTATTTTTCCAAGTAGCCGGTCTGATATCAATATCAGACCGGTGATCTGATATCAATATCAGACCGGTGATACGGCTTTTCCGACCGGGCACGTGCGGTCGGTAATATAGATGATGTCATTTTTGCCATATCAAAGCATGCAGAAACTACATATTTACTATAAAGTATATGATAAAGGACACTATCTTTCGATATTATCAAATAAAAGTGATTACGACCTCCAATGCTTACATTTTCCTTTTTAACCAATTATTTCAGTTCGGTCATGAGATGCCCTACAAAATATTAAATTCACCCATTTGGCCAATAATTTGTTTTACAAATTTACCATTTTACAACTCCATTGTTTACCAATGTGTATATTTCATTTGTTTTGTATTTATTTCAAAATTATAAAAGTATTAGTACATGTATTATTATTGTTATCTATGATTCATTAACATGTAGATATAAATGTAGTTTTATAACACTTACGGTTTTTCGCATATAAAATACGCCTTCTTTGAACATGCCAGATCATTCCAGCGAAAGTCAGCCCCTGGATGTAAATGTAAACAATCTTCGTGCTTGTCAGAGTTACTTGGGTTAGGGGGATACCAATCAGTAAATGTTAAACGTTGTCTATTGTTCATCCAAACCCAAGTACCTTCCACCTCCATATCAGACCCTCCAATCCAATATCCTATATCATTAACTGTAGGATCTGTATAAAAATAAAATCGATTTATTAGTTGATTTAATATTCACTGATTTCGGATTTATTTTAAAAAATGTGTGCGTATCCTCAATCAAGAATCGATATAAAAGTGAATTTCATGCCACAACACGCATTTAAAACAACCATTTAGATTTTTTCTCTAATACACTTTGTTAATCTGAATTTGTTTCGTTTTGCATAAAAAAAATGTCATATTTGCGTCATATCAATCTTAGAATAATTTTTCAACTATAATTTACAAACCATATGCATGGTGTATTTTAGCCTGGTTACGTAGAAATGTATTTTCCTCAGCGCTGGTTATGTCTGCTAGATGTCCGTGAAAATGTATCTCGCATTCACTACATGCAGATGTATTGAACATAGTTCTTGTTAAAAAGTTTATATAGTACACAGATTATAAAACCAATAACATATGCTTATTATTAAACCGGAATTAATATCATGAATTTTGATATTAAGATTTTAGTAGCGTAGTCTAATTCCTTAAGCGTTTAGTTGCCTTAGTTTATTACACAGTATCCCTCCCATCTGTAATACCAGTCATATTTGGAGAAAACGGGGATTTTTCCTTGTTCAATTCGACCTAAACTAGCTGAGCTTTGAGATCAATTATTTTGAAAACGCGGGGACTGGGATTATATCACAAACATTAAGTTATTGAGGAAGGTGGGCTTACAAAATATCAAAAAATTAGAGTGGTACGTTTTGATTAAATAATCATTTTCAAAGTTACAGCAGTAGCCCTAGTAAGGCTCTTTTTCAAAAAAGAATTATCTTCCCTTATTCAAAAATATAGTATTTATTTTCTTTTTTTGATATGTTTCATCTTGTATATGTCAAACATTTGATCATTTAGTTATTTTTAAAAATAGCTTTATTTATTTATATATTTTAATTTAAAATTGGGCAATAAAGCACGAAAAATATATTTGTAATGAACTATTTTAATAAACACTTGGAAAATTATTTGGATTTAACGTGTTTAGTAATAGGTTCCCTTCATCAACAGATTTAGCTCCCTTTATTTAGTAAGCTATGGTATTTCTGTTCTGTTTGTTGCACTTTTTTAAAATTCCCTGAAAAATATACAATATTTTATACTCACCAATATCATGGTTTATTATTGTATGTTGGAATCTTTGATAGATATTTATTAAAATGATTTGATTATGTAATTGATTACGAAGCACTGAAATATTGTAATATTCGTATATTTTAAAGAAATTTTCTAACAATTATTTGATGAATTTGGTTAAATCTCGTTAGCACTCTAACTTCCTACAGTTGTCAAGGATCCAATCAGTATCTTATGCTAACATACATCTGTTGTAATCTATTAGGCTCTTCAATGAATAAACCTAACATCTTTTTCTATCATAATATATACCAATGCGGTAGCTCAGTTGGTAGAGTGCTATCTCTGTAAGTGGGAGGTTGTGGTTTCGAACGCGGACCGGGGCTGACCCAAGACTTGAAATTGGGAAGTGAGTCCTGCCGAGCAATACCATTACTCAACTTGCCTCTATATTATAAAGATAGAACATATTCAAACATAACTCCAACTAAAGTGTTAATATTAAATGACAAGACCGTGTACGTAAAGAGTACCTGTAACGATTTTTTATTTTTACATATGTTATTCTCCATACTGAAATATGACTTAATGCGAATTTTTATAAAATACATGCCAAAATAAGGGAGATATCGGCGAGTTTATAATATTAAATAATAAATAAATAATAAATAATGGTACATCATAAGCCGGTTTAGAATGGTAGAAACTTGATAGGTATTGATGTTTTATTAATATTATTTCAACCCAGACGGCCAGACGGATATTTTTAAATGTATGTATGATTTTAATTGTAATACTGAAATAATTATTTAATAAATTACACCATTTACTCTTATCAAGTTTTTAGTTGTCGTTTCTTCGTGATCGGAGAAAAATGGTCTTTGAAATAAATTGTATAGAAATCTGGTCTCTTTTCGGACTTAAAATTGTCAACATCACATTCATTTATTTATTTATTAGAATTATATACGGGCCTTTTGTCAAAGAGTTAATTTATCTTATATTAAAAAATCTTTAATTGCGTGAACGACTGCCTGTGTTATATTTGAAGCCGGTACCGCGTGTCACCGATGTTTAGTTAAAATACCGCCGACAAAAAAAAAACAGATTAATAGAGGTTATTGCAGTGCAGAAACAATTTAAAAAAAGTTTCCAAAAAACATTTATACATACACTACGAAAAATGCGCATTTCTTACGAAAAATCGAATTATGAATTCATATTGTTGCAAAATCTAACTATATTATCAAAAGTAACAGTATATTTCGAAGTACAGATTTCCAAAAACCGTCTAAAAAAGAGACCAAATTCAAGTACATGTATTAATGGTAATCTTACCGATGCTTCGTGCCAATCAGCGTAAACGTTTGGGAAAAGGTAACACGAACCGTTAAAAGCTAACCATCCGTTCCAGCAATGACCAGAGACTACAATAGATTGAAATGGGTATACATATATTCAACATGTTTGAGATAGGTAGCCTGAACTCATCCGTTTAAGATCAAGTTCAATGTCATCTGACATGACAAAGCTAGACTGAAATCCTACTTACAAAAATATCTATAATCGGACAAACCGTATTCTGACTTTGAAAGGATTATTTTTGCTAACTTTGATCAATGTTTATTTGTTGTTTACTTCGTGATATGTTGAATGCATTATTTTCTAAAATATAGTCGATAGTATCTTCGGGGGAACTTTTTCAATAGTTTTATATCTTTTATCAACAACTCCAAGCCGAGTATTCGGCATTACAAAATGCAAGTCACGGATTTTTTCGGATGGGAACTTAAATATACAAGGTCCTGTGTCACGGGCTTGGCACGATAATGAATCCTGCTGTGTAATGCCATCAGCACAATGCCATAGTCTGCAAAGTCGCCTATAGATGGCGTGTATGTATTAATGGTATTCTAATAATATATATGCATTCGTCAAGTTCTACTTTATATATACCATTTATATCACCATATCGCCGGAACTCAAGTATAAAATCCGACATGACTAATCTGTACCTGTAATGATGCAACAAAGTATTTTCAATATTGCCTAACCGAATCTAAAAGGATTTTTTTCTAACTTTAAATCATCCTTATTTACTGTCTTAATGACATCTTAGGCTGAATGCATTTTTTTCCTAAAAAGTAGCATATGACATCGCTGTGGAAACTGTTGCTTATGTTTTCTATAAACAAGTCAAAATATAAGACAATATACTCCTCGGTATATATTTATGCGAGATGTTTCAGTTTGATGAAATCATGTTTATTTTTGTTCTTTTCTACACAGTTTGTAGTATATTAAACAACTTTTGACTAATAAATAAATCATCATAATTTAAATTGTTTTAGAGTGCTAAGCATTCTTCGGTAATCCTCAGTACAATAATGATGTCAAAATTACAATTAAAAAAATAATACCTAATTTTATACCTAGCACAAACAGGAATCCTGAACTGACTAGAAAATATTTCACAAACACCAACATGATTTAATGTCAGTCTTCTTGAATGTGTAAGACAGTAGTTACTTAAGATAAGATAACACAAATTGCAAATCTGGATGTTATTTATAAATACATGTACCTTTATCTTGTGAATGTAAGTTGAAATTGAAGTTGTTGTTACCTGATAAGGTCATTAACGTTTTATACAAACTGGCAATGGGTTACCAGATCTAAAACAAACCCACAATCCTCAATTGCAATAACTGATAAAAAGAGAAAGCCTCCGTTTTGTTCTAAAAGTTATAGACCATCCCTGTTACTTCAAATTCTAACTGATTTCATAAAAACATAACAATCCATGTCCAAACCACAATCCAAAAGCAAAGTAAAAACTTTGAAGCTGGCAAATAATGATAACAATTTCCACCAGGAAAGTAAGGTTTATGCTCTGGAAGGGTAAGCACCACCTTTTTAGCTAGCTAAGTCCGCTTTTATTATGGTTATTTTGTCAAATATTCACCAATACAGATTTCGTTACAATGTATTAAGATGTATACCACTTCAGAAACTCGACCTCTCTCCCCTAATAGATGTCAACGTGTTTAACCAAATTTTTCAGTTTTCAAAGTTGATATTTGAACATGAACTGGTAAGTTTGTTTTGATTGGATAGTGATACCATTTCCGCCAACGAATGATACGGATATCGTCAGTAGGTTATTAAAGTAAGAATTGCAACTCGTACAATGAAAGTGTCAATCTGTAAGATAGAAGAGAACTTTTCTTGACAGATAATTTTGATAAAAGTTAAATGAAGAATTATCGAAGCGAACCTCCTGTTTTAAACTTTTCTTACCTCACAAAATATCACTGAAACAGTTTTAATTTTACAACATTTGATTCGATATTTAATTCCTCATTAGTAGTGCTCGGGAAAAAATGTTAAAAATCAAAACGTTGTTTTAGATTTTGAATTAAGAAATTATTGCAGAAGGACCAAAATGTTTTTGATCTAATCAACCTAAGGCAATACTTTTTACTATTTAGAATAGCTAAGCTTTGTTATGTATTTTCAAATTTAACAAGCAAATAATTTGTTGAGCATTGTTTATCTGACAATGCTATGTACTGCTATCTGGATTTACAATACCCTCGGGAATGCTTAATGAATCAGCAGAGATACCCATACGTCCATCTAAATTCTTCATGTTATCCATCGCATCCTAATGATTATAACACGTTGATGACTAAACAGTGCTTGATCTGATTTAATTTTGAGCATGAGACGGACGTTTTGGAAGAATATTCCGAACCTTCTTTAAAATTACAAGATGACTGACAAACTCGTAGAATTGTTGTTGATTGATACGAAGGTTTTTAACTTTACCTTTATGATGCTGTTTTCTGTTGAATGCATTTAGATGCATTGAAGATAACATGAACATTTTTATGTATTGAGATGGTTTTTTTTCAATTTCATTTTAAAAGACTTTTGTGTTAACATCAACGAGAATATCACAAAATCAGTAGGCAATAATTGTGTATTATTGTTACAAATAAACTATTCCTAAAAAAACTAAGGTATACGCCCTCGTGCAAAGTATTTCCTTAGCTTAATTTGGTAAAATATATTTTGGTCTTTTGGTGGTCTTTTCAACATCTTGAAAACAATTTCATAATTTTGGTTCAAACATTACTGATGAGTAATTGTATTCCGAAACTAGTGCTGTAAAATTAAAACTGGTATAATATGTAATATAATTGCATTAAATTATCAAAACCATTAATTTTAGGTTCTGCCTATTTCTGACATATGTATCACCGTAGTCAATTTTATTCGATAAAAAACCAAATTTAGAAATCCCGATAATTTATTTTCGATAATGTGCACCAAAGTCACTTTTATTTCGGTTAAAGTACCATAACATTTAAAGTTATTGCTGCGTTTTATGCTTACAGCTCCTTTTTCATCCAATTATTTCAGTTTGGTCAGGAGATGACCTACAAAATATAATAAATATCCATTTACCCAACAAAATTATAATTTTTCTAACTTTTGCAAGTTCATTTAACGATTTAATTAACAATTCGCGTGTCGTTTGTGTACTAATGTACGTATTTCACTTTTTTACTTCATCGGATGCTTTGTTGCAACCGCTATTGAAATAATTTCAATAGTGGTCGTTATTTCAGTGCATTCTCAACCGCTATTGAAATAATAGAGGTCGTTATTTCAGTGCATTCTCAACCGCTATTGAAATAATTATTTCAATAGAGGTCGTTCTTTCAGTGCATTCTAAACCGCTATTGAAATAATTATTTCAATTGAAATAATTATTTCAATAGTGGTCGTTATTTCAGTGCATTCTCAACCGCTATTGAAATATTATTTCAATAGTGGTCGTTATTTCAAAAGCGGTTGTAACAATGCTTTACTCCATTGATTAAAATTGTTACTATGTCAATTTTTTTTTATGTATTTAAAAACGTTCTCTTTATCATCATTGACACGGTAAGGATAACAAATTTTTGGAATCGAATGAAAACCTTGATTAAACGGGATTAATAGCAACGAGACGCAGTGTATAAAATATGTTCAATTGAAGTGTTGAAATCGCAAGATGTTAACCGGTTAATTGTATTAAATATAAACGGAATCTCATATAGGTGTTCTACAATTTTTATACCACTTTTCCAATAACGAAGATAATCGTTTCACACAAAAACCATTTTCCAATTAAAAGTAAAAATGTAAATAAAATTATTTACTATTTCTACATCATTGCGTTTTTCTGAAGGACCTGTGCTGCTATAGATTTGTCTGAGGCAAAGATATGTAGTTTAATAACACTCACGGTCTTTCGCATATAAAATATGCCTTGTGTGAACATGCTTCGTCATTCCAGTGAAAGTTAAAGTCTGCATATAAATGCGCACAGTCCTCATGATTACCACTATTATTTGGCTGGCTAGGGCCCCAATCAGTAAATGTAAAGCTTTGTCTACTGTTCATCCACACCCAGGTACCTTCCAGTTCCATATCAGATCCTCCTATCCAGTATCCTAAATTATCTTTGGTCGGATCTGTTCAAAAAGGAAAAATCGATTTAAATGTATGCGTGTCACATCCTAAGCTCTGTACAATTAATATGCTTTTTGATTTAATTTTTTTTTACTTATACGCGATTTTTAAAAAAAATCTATTTGAGTGCATTCATTCGGTATTATGAATGAATACACTCCAATTGCATGTTTTTTATAGTTAAAATCATGGTTTTACTTGACTTTCGTAGTGTTAATAACATTGAATTGTTACATTTGAAATAAACAACAGTTAACACTTTGCAATAACCATAGGCAATCCTAAAATTACTGTAAACGTATTTATTATCGCGTTGTACTAATTTTTGTTTCTTTCGCGGTCGTTTGTTCTGCTCGAAAATTAATACCGATCGAAAATTATATCATGTTTTTTTTGTGTTAAAATGCATATTTGAAAAACGCGAAAATAAACTACGCGGATGTCTAAATTTCCTATATTGCGAAAATAAGTACACGCGGAATTAGACATGTTTAGAGTACCATTACTCTGTTTGCGAGACGTTTTTTGCATTCACGTGAATTTAAAGTGTAACTGCACAAATAATTGTAAACCTCATACGTTACAAAGGCAGTGCAAGTATGTTCTTTCATCCGGGCACTCATAATATATGCCCAATAATCCCAAACTAACTGGACTGATAAAAGTGAATCCTGACTAGGGCGTAATCAACCGGAACTTTATTCCACATCACCCTTTAAAGCAGCTATTTAGAATTTCTTTTGTGATTATTCTTATTTATCATGACGTTTATTTTCTGATTGAAAACATAATGACAATAGGCTATTAGTTGAATTGTTGGATTTGTGCCATATTAGTTTTAGAATGATTTTGCAACTATAATTAACAAACCATATGCATGGTGTATCTTGGCCTGGTTACGTAGAAATGTATTTTCCTCAGCGCTGGTTATTTCTGCTAGATGTCCGTGCAAGTTAATCTTGCATTCAAACTGTAATGTATATGTATTTAATTAGGGTCTAGGTGGCTGGTAACGTTTACATAGTATATTTATATTATGGGGATTTTGTCCTTATTCAATGGTATAAGTGTAACGATTGGGTTAATCATTGAGAGAATTTATTCCAAGACCTACAGTGTCACAAAATAACACATAAGACAAAAATCCAGAAAAAAACGATTGGTTTGGTTGGTTGAATGTTGCTTAACGTCGCATCAGCAATTTTTCAGCTATTCGCGACGAGAACTATTTAATTAATCTCTATGGATTAATCTATGAACAATTTTTGTGTATGCATGTGAAGTGCGAGTGTGTTGTATGGTCTGCCTTGTACTAGCGCGCACTCAGGGCGACTTTACCGTGCTAGCTCACAGAGTCAGTACGCCGCAGACAAGCGTACCACTCCCCCAGTCCATTATACTGATACCAGGTGAATCAGTTAAGGCCAACGGCAAGGAAAATTCACTTTCCCACATGTGGTCCAAGCGGGACTCGAACTCACAGCGGTGAGAGGCCCTGGATTTGAAGACTGACGTCTTATCCATTAGGCCACCGCGCCCTCACAGAAAAAAAAAAAAAAAAAAAAAAAAAAACGAGATTTGTCTATTACAAAAACCATTTAAATAGACTACGAAAATGTATATTTGTTAAGAAAATTGTAATAGTGCTTAATATAACGATACGACGTATAATTTATTATTGTTTACTATTTTTGTTTTGATATCCTACTGTTGAAAAATCTAATCAAATTATCAAATGAAACGTGTTGATGTTATACACAGGTTTAACTGTTTTGATATATATAAAAGTGACGGATTTTCTTAAAAATAAATAAAATGCATTCCAATTTCAAGTACTTAACTGTAATCTTACCGATGCTTCGTGCCAATCAGCGTAAACGTTTGGAAATAGATAACAGGAGCCACTGAAAGGTATCCATCCGTTCTAGCACTGACCAGAAACTGTGATAGATTTAAATCAAATTGTTTAGAATGAGATCATGGAACTCAATGACTTAGCTAGGCTGAAGTCTGATTTGTGACGATTCACCGATGTATCTACAATCGGACTAACGGATTCAGACGTGAATAGCATTGAAAGTATTACTTTATGTAATTTCGTATACTCCTTATTTGTTGTATACATCATGTATTACGCTGAATGCATTAATTTTTACAAAGTCGTCTGTATCACATAAATGGGTACTGTTCCTGATATCATAAATTCTATGCCTTTATTCAATTCTCAATATCAGGCGGAATTTAGTCTTTATTAAATCAACATTTTTAAACCATGTGTTTCAGTTTTGGTGAAACCTTATACACATATTTGATCGTATATTAGAAACATTTTTGACTAATAAATTAAAATAAAATGCTTTGAAAAACTAGGTCCAGAGAGTTTAGCAGTCATTATTAATTATACTCTCAATACATGTGTCATATACCATTTTTTAAATTTAATCATAAAATACATTCAAAAAATGTTTTATGACACATGGATGACAAAACTTACAATTGAAAGAATCATACCTAGATTAAAACCTAGCAAAATCAGAAATTCTGATGTAAATAAAACCCGTTTCCCAAACACCGACATTGTTCTAGTTCAGTCTTCTTTAAATTGTAAGATATGAACTTACATGAACTACATTTTGCTTACAAATATCTTTATCTTGGGAGTGTATGTATTATAGAAACCATGCTTTAGTGCCAGGTCAATTTTGATAGTTTTAAAGTTTTATATTCGCGACAAAGAAATGTTTAATATTACAACACAAAATACATTTTGTATCTTAAAATGGACATATTAATAACAATTTAAAAAAACATAAGGCAACCTACCAAAAAACATTGTAAAATAAGCATAAATATTTCAGTCATTAAATCTGCAGCTCAGTGAAATTCACTGCTAATTCTCAAGTTCTGCTTCATATTTATACTTTACCTCAATTATGACGCCAATGACAGCTTACATTTGAAACTGTATGACAAACTTAAATTTTTCTATTGTCAGCTTTTCTTTGCTATGCAGTAATATACCTGGTTCTCCTGTTTATCGTGTATTTGTTTCGCAATTAATACGCTATGGTAGAGCTTATTGCCACTACGGAAACTTTCTACAACGAAGCAAGCTGCTTACAATGGTTGAACCAGGGATATTGCAAACCCAGGGTTATCAGGGACCTCAAATGGCCGTCATCACTGCATTGTTGATTAGTATGATGTCCATGTATCCAGGATTGCCCTGGATATATTTGATGTCCCACAGTTCGACGTCCCTTTTACTCAATTTGGATTACACACGTGGCGAATGTGGCTTGCGATACATGTGCGTACCCTTCCGGGGCTCCCGGTCTCACTTCCCTGGTAAAAGTTTACGTGTTTAAATTAATTGTTAGTTTTAGTTTTTACTTCTAGATTCTGATTTTGGCATGGAACAGTATGTTTCTTTTTTATTTTTAACACTGTAATTATAACCTTAGCTAACTAATATGGGGGTGTATATAGGAATCACCATGTCTGTCTGTCTGTCTGCTTGTTTGTCCGTCTGTCTGTCTATCTGCCTGAGTAAAATCGTTTCCAGGCCATAACTCAATTGCTTTGGGTGAATGTCATAACATTTAGCATGAAAAATCTTTAAAGTCAAAAGGTACGCCACCACCTACACCTACAGAGTTGATTATGTTATTAACGTTTTATACAAACTGAAGTTATGTTGGGGTAACAGAACTAAAAACAAAACTAAAATCCTCCATTGCAACAACTGATATAAAGAGAACGGTTTAGTTGAATAGATATTTTGGTCTCATATTTTTGGCACTACTGTATTCCAAAACGGCCGTCTTGTGCTGGAAAATTTAAATTAAATCTGGTATAATATGAAATAGACACAAAGATTAAAGACCGTTGTTTCTCAAAATTCTAACTAATTTCATTTTTAAAAGATACCAATCCGTTTCCAAACTACTCTTCAAAAGCTAAGAAAAAACTTTGGAGCTGGCTAATTACGTTAAACACATGAACTTCCACCAGGAAAGTGAGGCCGGGTTTTCCGTAACGGTAAGCAGCTCCTGTATATATAGCTAATTCCGCTTAAACTTTAATTAAAACAAATACTTTTTTTCCCTTTTTTTAACAAAATGGTAATTTGTAAGTAAAATATACGCCAATGCAGTTTTTGTTATAAGGAAGCTACATCAGCATCATCATTAATACGGACATCTCAAGATGGTAACAGTGGACATAGATTCAGGCACCAGTTTCACAATCATTTCTTAACTAACAATTTCCCTTACCTTTATTGGCCAAGTTTAAAAACTGAATAATTTTGTTAATTTTCAAGATAATCATGAATTTAAGATGTCATTTTGATGATCACTCTAAGCTTATTCCATCTATATTCTTAATTTTGTTGAGTTTTTTTTTATTTGAAGCACCATTGAATATTGTCAAAAGATTGCAAGATTTAAGTTAAGGAAATCTTAGTTAAGAAATGATTGTGAAACTGGTCCCTTGTCATTTCGGGTTTTTTCTTAATTTTTTCATCTTAGATTTTTATGGAACACAAACACTGCTTTATATCTAAAACCAAAAACCAAAATTAAGAAAACTATATAGCGGACGTATTTTGAGCACGTGAACTTCCACAAAGGAAGTGGAATTATGGGGCGTCAAATATATCCAGGGTATTTTTGGAGGTGTGTTTTATTCTATAAAAATTCAGTTATGGACATCTATTGTCAGTTATGGACATCTCTACAAGATTAGTTACGGACATCTATGCAAAAATTTGAAATACCTAAAGAACTCTTAATAGAGAGAAATTCGAGAAACTCGTTCGCTTCATTTCATAAATTAAAAACCTTTATTGATATCTCGAAACCTTTTTGAAAAACAATAATTTAAAAATAAACAAATTTGGTTAGAATAGACAGATAAATTATATAGAATGCCTATCAAATTGGCGACCACTCTACTGAAAAATTCGTTTGCTAGAGATCCATGAGAACTATCTATAGCCGTATCGAAGTATAGCGATTTTGGCATCATATACTTTTTAGTACTTAATCGGTTATGTGTGCTTTGAGCTCAACTTTTCACCACCAGTTCAGTTGTGTTCAATGGAGCCTATAGTGTCATAATACGAGTTGACGGGATGACATCTTTAAAAATATTAAACATACAGTATATAGTTTGCGCAAAGTCAATATAGATTTCCTCTAGTTGAAGTATTAGATTTTTCTGTTACTTTGTTACCAGTGCCATGTGTTGATTTTTAATTTCTATTGAAATAATGCATTCAAAATCAGCACATGACAGCGTGTAAAATAAAGTTTCATCGTGGGCATCGAATTTGGCCAGCCTGATATTAATGCCGGTGTCATATACCATTTTTTTTAAAAATTTAATCATAAAATACATTAAAAAAATGGTATATGACACTGGTACACAAATCCATTTTACAACCGTGTAGAGCATATAATTGGTAATGTCATGTGCTGATTTTGAATGCATTATTTTGAAGAAAATTCAAAATCAGCGCATGAAGGTAATAATTAAGTTGAACAACGTTTGAGGATGTCATCTGACATACATGTTTTAAAATCATCGCACAAAAATTCCCGATTTTAATCACAAGTCAAATAAGAAAATATAATCATGATTTTAATAACAGCTACTGTATTTCCATAAATTGAGTGCACATGGTTTTTATTCTTTATTTCTTTTAATTGAAAATGTTTCCATTAAACTATCAATAAAATGCATTTAAAATGCACTGACCTAACCAAATTGTATTTTTAATTAAAAACATTATTGTTCAGTTCTCCTGTACGCAAAGAAATTTTGCGAAAATTTTGGAAATTTGATCAGTTTATACACCTGTCATATACCATTTTTTGAATTTAATCATAAAATACATTCAAAAAATGGTATATGACAATACATATACCATTTTTGAATGTATTTTATGATTAAATTCAAAAAATGGTATATGACACACCAATTGGGCCTTATTCAAAGTTACATCAGGGCATTTAGGGTCAGGTAGGTCATTGTTGCTCGGGTTTTTTCCAGGTGTGATTTCAATTCAATTCAATTCAAACTTTATTCACTCTGAACCACCGGAGGTGGTACAAGAGGTATATTTACATATAATATAAATCCGATGTCTGCATCACAATGTTTACAATAAATATATATACATTTCATACATACAAACATTAAATATAAATACATAGTTCCACATTGCTTATAATACTGTATATCATCTAAGTTTACATCTAAGGTTACTAGCAAGAAATAAAAGAAGTACATATTTTTCAGTAATAAGTGTAAGTGTATTGATCATCATGAATATGATATAACGTTTATAGTTGTTTCAAGTAAGAAGGTACAGAATGGATAATTTTGACATAGTCATATTTGTTGTTTTGTTCAGTAAAAAGTTAAAAAAAATTGCTCTATGTACAGAATTAGGTTCACTTTTTCATGAATGAAAAATATTTTTCCCTATTAGGTCAGTATATTTTGTATTAAATTTTTACAATTTTTTTGTGAGTTTGTTGGAAAATACGACTTTATTCTTGCATTTTCCATGTGCACTGAATTTATGGAAATACAGTAGTTATAGTTATCATTTACGACTGACTATACAATCGTGTAAATAAAATAAATTTTATTTGGTTTAAACTATTTGAAATAATAAATGCAACTGTATAGCTGGTTAAGTCTCAATATAAGACTAACATCCGTTTGGATGTTCAGTTCCACGTTTCATTAAATCATCATCTAACGCTATCTAATAAAACTGGTGGTGTCTTAATATAACTTATCTATTCTGTATGAGGAGGTTTCCTTCACATTATAGAACTAACAACCGAATCATTGAAAATCATGACTGCAGAAAAAAAACCATAGCTCTACTAATTTTCTTAAGCTTGTCCTTTTTTTTCTTTGTACACCGAGTGGGAACATTGACGTTAGCATTAACGAATCATACCAACCATTGCGTTTTATTGCAGAATAAATAAACTCTAGATATACTGCAAAACGTATTGACTACATGCCGTATTCAAAATACCACAGGCAATCGTTACACGTATTCTATCATTTCCGTTCCGTTTTTCAAGTTGTAAATTATAAATAATTTGTCATTGGAAAGCCGATACAACACTTTGAGCATGAGTTTGGAAAGTTTCGGGGCTCTTTCTTGACAGACTCAGACATGATTGACGACGCCTGGATACTTCCAAAGAAACCAGGAGGAAAATGGTTTTGTGCAAGCCGCGTTGTAGTCGCTTTGGTTGGAAGTTACAGCAAAATTTGGATGGGTTTGTATCTTGGCTTCTGGTTAAAATCTTTTCTTTTTTTAAATCGGTTATGTCTAGTGGTAGTCATGGATTTGTATGCCTTTATAAATTACCGAGCTTGATATCATACCTGTGGGATTTGGTCAGTAAACAGAAAACCCGGTAAATGAAGGAATAGGAACGAAAAATTGGTAGCTAACGGGCAAAACCGTACCATTTCTAATATGAGCCCATATAAACTGTATCGTGCTTGATCAAAGCAACGAAACGTACCTTCTCAAAATTGTATCCAATGGGTTTTATTGGGAAGAGCTAGATAAACACTTACTGAGATACCCAAAAGCATCCTCCACAGGAGTTTTATAGTTATCTTTTTATATACACATGTATATAATAAAAATAACATATATGAATACATTAAAGGAGGGAAATAATGGTAATGTTATGTACATATAAAAATATAATTACTGTCCGTTTACTCTGATAAAGAGAAAGGAATAACGCTAATATTTCAAAGATTCGAATGACACGGTTTAAAATCAATTAATCATTTACTTACTTGAGCTGAGATATTGCTAATAATCCTTATTTCGATCTAATCCATGCATTATAAGTCTTTTTATGCACCAAAACATGTTTTGGATGGGTGTTTACAATGGTAAAAATGTTGACAAAATGGCGGAGTCTTTCGTGTGACGTAATGGTGAAGGAAGAATCTATTATTTACATAGGTTCTCGAGGGGTACAATGAAGGGTAGTTCAAAGGTCAGGTTGAAGTTAAAAGTTTGAATTCATTTCAATTTTTTTCAAAAGTTTGAAAATGCAGAAAGGTAGTTCACTTTATTACTTCATTAAATCGATTTTGGTCATCCCAGTTACGCAAAAATCAATCTGTTCTTGAGCTGCACTAACCTACGTAAATAGTCGACTCTTTCGTCATGACTATGTAACATAAAGAACCCTGCCATTTCGTAAAAATGATTACCATTGTAAACACCCACCCAGGTTATATTTTGTCGCATAAAATCATATATTAAGCAAGGATGGAACCGAAACAGAAATTTTCAGTTACGACTCAGCTCATGTAAGTAAAAGAATCATTGATTTGTACCCGACGTATTGAAATTTATAGAGTATTTTGCCATCTTGCTTTCTCCGAAATAAGCTAAATAAACAGTAATTGTTCGTTCTAGAAGGGGCCACATGGGACCATTGATCCCTAATTTTATCACATACCCATTGAATTTTACTATAGCGATACATTACCTTTTCTTGCCATGTGATACAAAGGTCCATATCGCACATGTGCAATACAACATTCCATTTCACCATAGTAGCCGGAACTCCTTTTAGGGGAATTCCCTTTTCCGACAACAATATTATGACGTCATTATGTATGCGTAATGACAACAATAATATGACGTCATTATGTAATACGTAATGACAACAATAATATGACGTCAATATGTGATACATACGTCATGTTAAGTTGGGAGAATTTACTTGAGTTGGGAGAATCGCGGACGATGTTAAATAATTTCATAAAATCAATGTTTGTTTTTTAATTTTTCCCAGTGTTTATGATGGAATTAGTAAAATGTTAACCAATGATGCGTAAACGAAGAGTTATCTGTTGTTTTTAATTACTTCTTTAGCAGTTTTTCTAGTCAGGTATCAGATTTTTAGAATCAGATTAAAAATCAATATAAAATAGTTGATTGTGAATTCTTTGACAGATTACGCCAAAGAAAGCTTTTCATTTAGTTAAGTAGGGTATGTGATAAATACAAAACCACACATAAGTGGTATCCTGACGTAGCTTGATCACACTCGTTTATTGTGCGAACACATACATTACACTCGTGCACAGAGCGCACTTGTGTAATGTATCCGTCCGCACAATAAACTCGTGCCATCAGCTACACATATGTGTGTTTTTGCATATATATCAAATAACCTCATAAGTAAGCCATAGTTTGTCATATTGAACATAGCATGAAGGCAAAAATATTGATATTACATTTTAGAAGAATGTTTTTATTTTTGAAAATGGACCCTTCTGAAAACCCCTAGATTGAACACTGTGACTTGTGGTCAAATTTCAATATAATTTTTTTTTTTTTTTTGTATTTTATGCTTTTTTACTTTTCCCAGAACTTAAGCTAGAAAACAGGGGATAAGCCAGGTGCCTGGGGCCTTGGGTTCACCTGCTAAGTACAATAATACAAGTGTACAATTATTCATATATATACATATCAAAGGTATTTATTGATTCCTAATTAAAACATACAGGTTTCGTTTTTACCTTACTTTCTAACTTTAAAAAAGTTATTCAAAATATTGTCCCATTACAAAGTTCAAAAGTTAACTTTGGCTTTTAATTCTTTCAGGATGGCTAAATAAATGTAAGGTATATAATAAAGAAGTAATGATGGAAGCTATACATGATAGAGACAAAGATGTAGGATTAATTACCGTTAGTAACCATGTTAGTTGCATGGATGATCCATTGATATGGGGTAAGTTTTATTAGCTCACCTAGGCCAAAGGCTCAGATGAGGTTATTGTTATGGTTCCCTGTCCACCATGCTTCATGTGTCACTAAATGTTTTACATTTTAATCAGTCCTTCTAAACTAATGAAACTGCCAGGTCAAATGTGGTTATAGAAGCCAATAATCGTGTATATAGGTGAAACAGTTTCAGTTTTGCAAAAAGGGGTCTGTATCTTTGGAGTCATCAGGGATTTATCAGGGTCCTTTGGGAAAAGGCCCTAAACTAAAAATTGGGAAAAACTATCAACTTTCTGCTCATTTTGGGAAAACTTCATATCAGAAGTCGGTTTACTCACAACCTCGGAAGCCTTTGATGTAGAAGCAGTATTTTCATCTTGCTTTTCAGATGTTGTTTTAAAATAATCTAGAATCCTATTCTTGATTTTGCTGATTGGAGGGATTCACAAAATTAACTTTCGTTTTCGTTTAAAAACAACACAATTTTCTAATTGGGAATTTTCTCAGCTAATTTTGGGGAAAAATTCACCATTTTCCCATTGGGAATGGGGCCGAATTTCGGCCCTAAATAGGCCCTTGATGAATCCCTAGTCATATAAAGTGGGGATTTGTTAAACTAAAAGTCTTGTTGCTAATAATTATAAGTAAAGTATTATACCTCATTTCATTCATATCTAGCATACAGTCTGTAGTTTCCAATTTGCATAATCTTTGCAATGGGTCCAAATCGGGGAAACTGTATAGCACTTTTTGTAAGTAAAATTATCTTAAAAATCAAGGGGCCCAAAAAGGGGAATCTGTAAAGGACAGTATTTCAGATTTCAGGAACAGGAAGAAGAAAAAACGCAGGATCAGACTTTTTTTTGCAACATTTTCTACCAAAGAAATAGTAGCGCAAGTACAATGTATTTGTATAAATACATGCATTATTCAGTATTTGACCCACTACTCAACATCTCTCTCTCTCTCTCTCTCTCTCTCTCTCTCTCTCTCTCCTTAAAAAAGTTGAGTAACCTAGTGTAACTATTTGTTTAAAATATATGTATAACCAATTACTGAATTAGATGTCCCACCACTTAACAGCTGATATTTCACACACACACACACTCTCTCTCTTTCTCTTTCTCTCTCTCCCTTGTATAGTATATTGGTTTAAGATAGGAATGCATTATAAATTAGATGCCCTAGTACTTAACATTTCACACAGTATGACATGCACATCCTCTCTCTCTCTCTTTTCGCCAGCAAATTGAAACAGAAATGTTTGTTAATATTTTTCAGGACCATTAATGACTTGGAGTGATCTACTTCGATCTAGGAAGATACGCTGGATCTTAGCAGCAGATAATATATGCTTCACCAAAAAGTCACATTCTTTACTTTTCACTCTTGGTAAAACTTTACCCGTTTGTAGAGGAGATGGAGTTTATCAAAAACCTGTGGATTTTATGATCGAACAGTTAAACAAAGGAGGAATAGTCCACATGTTCCCAGAAGGTACACACTATTAAGTTGGTGCATTTCATTTATACGTCGAAAGATGAAAACTTAGGGTACCTTGAGTACAGATAAACGGAAAATCTATTTAAAAATGGGTCTCATTTCCAAAGTTAAAAATCTATATATTTTTTATATATATTGGTGAATTCTCCTTATTTAAATAAATGTGATACAAAAATTCGGTTCATGCATTTTGCATTAGTTTCTTCTCAACAGTTGCACAAAAATGCATTAATTTTTCCCAATCTCAACGACCCAGGATCCAGTACCAACAGGGAATGATGGCTCATGCTATATACCAGTAGTGAAATTGTCACTTGTGAAGCATTTTTGACATTAAAAACTTGAGTTCTGCAGGCGTTATGTGCATTGTTTTAAAATATTTTGGATAGCCTGTCTATTGTGTAAAATATCCAAGGATGATATATATACATGCGAGAATTTATATAGATTATCTCCCTTTATTTTTAGGTAAAGTCAATATGGATAAAGTAGAGTTAAGATTGAAATGGGGTAAGTAATAATTGTTGTAAAGTCTGCAACTTACATTTTGTAAATGATTTGGGGGAGTTATTAAATCAACTAATTCAGGGCTCGGATAAAAATTTTCAAACTGCTTGGCACCATACCACTGACTGACCCTCTCCCTATGAGTGAAAAAATCTTGACTTGGGCACAAAATTCCATTTTCCACTCCTCTCTTTTCATACCAATAAGATAAAAATTTAAACACAGAATTCATGTTTTTTTTACAACATTTTCAATTGACAGTGATTTTGTTTGCCTAAAATAACTACTAAATAAAGGGAGTTTCCCCTGGGCAAAAAAAGAGTGATATACAGGAAAATTAAATCTATTTGTCCTTACTCACAAAATGTTAAGATATTGTCACATTGTAATATCTTTGCAAATAAGGATTCTAAGCTATCGCAAGCATGTCATGATGCAGTTTGCTGTAGTTTTTAACCTTAAATTTTCCCAATTTAAAAGGCAGAAGGTAGTTTTCGAAAATTTTAACAAAATCACCGATTGATTTTCAGGTGTCGGAAGAATGATAGCAGATTGTAAAAAGATACCAATGGTTGTACCTTTTTGGATTATAGGTGAGTTATCTTAATCATTTACTTGGTACTTCGGTGGCTTAGTGGTCTAGAGTGTGTGCTAAGAATCACAGCACCTCTCACTATTAAAGGTTAAATACAAACTAAAAATTTAAAATGGTGTCAAAGTTTGTATTGGAAACAGAAGATGCCTTTTTATACCCCCCCCCCCCCTGCAAACTAGTTTGAGGGTCCGTGTAAAATCGTGTCTAGGCCATATCTCTTAGATGCATTGGACAACTGTCATAAACCTTCACATGATTTATCTTCATAGTCCAAAGGTATGTCATAGCCTTGAACCAAGGTCATATCTTAAAGGTCAAGGTTGTTGGGGAAACATTAAATGTTGGGGCGGGGGTATTTGGCTCTCAAGAGACAGTTCTAGTTATACCCCCACAAACTAGTTTGAGAGGGGTATGTAGGAATCACCATATCTGTCTGTCTGTCCATGTAAAATTGTGTCCGGGTCATATCTAATAGCTGCTTTAGGTGACTGTCATAAAACTTCACATGAATAATCTTCATGGTCCAAAGGTGTTTTGATCTTGAACCAAGGTCATATCAGAAAGATCAAGGTTGTGGGAAAAGCATGATTGAAAATTGTGTCCGGGTAATTAATATCCAATAGTTGCTTTGAACAACTGTCATAAAACTTCACATGCAGAATAATCTCCATAGTCCAAAGACATGAAAGAAGTGTCATGACCTTGAACCAAGGTCATATCATATTAAACCCTTGTAGATGTAGATGTAGGGGGGAGAGTTATTTGTCTCTCAAGAGACGGTCTAGTTTGTATTGGAAAGTGAAGACGCCTTTGAAATTATTAAAAGAGAGTTGGAAAAACTGGGCATTGCTATATGTAAAAACATGTCGCATAGAAGTAAAGTATTTAGGTGGTACATATACAACAATTCCTAGAAAAATATACCAGTGCAATATATTGTCAATATGAATTGCAATACAATTTAGCAATTCTGCAATATATTGCAATACAACTTTTGGCTTAAGGTTACAACCGAAGTGCAAAGCATCAACATTAATAGAAGATGCACAAAGCATACTGTAAACAGATTTAATTTCTTGTGTATTTATTTTCAAAGGATATGAAATTTAGACATTTTCACGTAGTTTGATTTTCGCGATTTTTAATATGCAGTATAATACATTAAGCATAATATATAATTTCCATTAGGGGTGCAACGATTCGGCCATCTCACGATGCGATTCTTGATTCTGGACCTGTGATTCGATTGTTTTCGATTCAATTAATTTTGATTTAACATTTAAATATCTTTAGTTATCTCATATGAGCATGTGAGCAAATCGCAAAAAATTCTGTCTATCAAAGGATCCTAATTCACTAAATTTACTGGAATTTTTGTATATATTTTTGGTGTTTAAGCTTCCTGTTTTAAATTTCTTGTAAGTTTTACTTTTATTTTAGGTATTGATGATATTTTACCCAACAAGACACCATATATTCCTCAGATTAACAAGGTTTGTGCTTTGAATTGTTTAAACTTTATAAAGTTGATTTTTTCTGTGAAAGTTATTGCTCATTTGTTTAAGTGCATTTAGATACTGTAAAGCTAGGGTTGCATTGACTCACTTAGGTCAAGATACGATATGTATCATGATATTTGATCCACAATACTATACTGTAAAACATGAAATTTTCGCATGCATGTTATTTTCGTGTCATTCGCGAGTTCATAAAAAATCGCGAAAATAATATGCACGAAAATAAATTTGATGGAATAAGTTCTCGATTTTTACGGTATAAGTATATATAAAGCACGTAAACACTGTCAGAAAATAATAATGTGTACCGGAAGTTACAGTAACTGTTCGGAACACATTGGGTTTTTTTGTCTTGAGGTATCTCTAAAGCAGGAAAAAAAAGGGAAAAAATATTTACATTTATTTAGGTTTAATAACTAAAATTTATAAAATAACTACAAGATCAAACGAGATATCGCGAAAATTTCATGCCGCGAAATGACTGATACAAATATCGCGAAAATATCATGCCGCGAAAATAAAGTGTTTTAGAGTACATATCGTGATACACAATTATGTTCATAAAGCAAACTACTGTCAAAACTGAAAGTGATAAATCAAAATTTTGTATACTACTGACTTTGCAAGTTTTATATTTACAGAAAGTGACTCTTCTCATTGGACAGCCTATGGACTTCAGTCAAGATTTGAAAACGCTCAAGGAACTAGTCAAAAGTCCAGTAAGTACTGATAAAAGTAAACTTTTAAGTTAACAATAGTTAACCCTTAAATATGTTAGACGCAGTACTCTGACAACAAGTAGTAAGTAAGTACAAGTATGGTAATTAACTGCAGAATTATGAGCCACAGGTTCAAAAGAGGGAACCACTAAATTGGGAACATTTGGAGTTGAGTTGAGTTGAGTAATGGTGTTTATCGTCCCAGTCAAGAATATTTCACTTATATCAAGGCTTTGCCATCTATAGGCGAAGTGCAGAAATTTTGCCTGTGCGTTGCACTGATGGCATTATACAGCAGGGTTCTTTATCGTGCCAAGCCTAATGCAACACGGGACCTCGTTTATTTTAAGTTCCCATCCAAAAGAACCATGACTTTCATTTTGTAATGCCAAGTGTTTGGTGAAAGAACAGTCACTATCCCCTTTCAATTCTTAGGTCAGACCTGATCGGGGTTCGAACCCTCGACCTCCTACTTGGAGTGAGCATTCTACCAAATGAGCTACTTTACTAGTATAGGAACATTTGGAGGTTCCTTCCCCATTTGGAGGACCCCTTTCATTTATGATGTGTCTGTATCTAAAATTATCCTGGATATATTTGACGTCCAATAGTTTTATGTTTCTTTCATTATCAATTTTGATTTCATAAATGGCGGGTGAAGCTAGCTAGACTGGAGGTGCTAACCCTTCTGGACCACCCAACCTCACAGATTTCTAAATTTTTTCCTGCCCATGTAATTTTTTACCGGCAATGTCTGATGGTCCGACATACTTTCAGAACTAGCCAGACTTCACTTTCCTGATGGGATTTCATACGTTTAACTTAAATTGCCAGTTTTAAAAGTTTTTTGCTTTATGGATTTTAAACTGGACACAGACTGATTTGTTTATGTTTCATTATGAATTGTTTTATATCAAATTACTGTAAAAGATATTGAACTCATTATTCAAGTGAGCAATAAATAGTGAAGGGTATCGATCAGGTGTTCTTAATTGATGATTGGAACTACTCAAGTACAGGGGTCCTGCCATTCCTATATTTTCATATATTTCCAATAATTTTGACCCTTTCATATATTTTCCAATATTATTCGAAAAACTTCTTATATATCCCATATTTTTGTTACTAGTAGCTTCAGGAATTCAGAATGGGGATTTTTTCCCCATTTAGTACATATCTGAAACAAGATTAACAGCTATATATTTCTAAAGCAGTAGGTGTACATTGCAGTTGCCAATATTTTATGTTTGTTAGTAAAACGAGGAAAGGGAATGGTTGAAGGGAAGGAAAGGAAAGGATGTATATTGTATGTGTAAACTATTTAAACATATTCCTTTAATTTTAGTGAAAACTCCTATAATTTCCTATAGAACTCCCATAATTATTAAAAATAATCCATTATATAAGAAAAACAAAGGAAATGAACATTCTTTTGTCATTTCAATATTACCTTTGAATGCATATTCTGTAGACATCATTAGCATAATACCATCATCAAATTAAGGTTTTGTTTTGTGGCAGGTCCACCTAAGAATTTGATTAATTGATTAAATTGGATTTTACTAGAATATTTCGCTTATATCAAGATGTCGCCTACTATAGGTGAAGTGGCAGAAATTTTTATCTTTGCTGTGCAAACCAGGCAAAATGAAGGGAGTGTTCTTTAACAAGCCATGCTTGCAGTGACACAGATAATCATTTTTAAGGTCTTTTCTGAGGGACCCCATGGCTTTTATTTCTGAAGTGCATGATGAAAGAACAGTCACTGCCTTTTTTCAAGTCTTGGTCAGATCCTGGCTTGGGTTCAAACCCACAACCTCCCACAAACAAAGCGAACACTCTACCAACTGAGCTTCAGTAGTGGTCAAGTGAGAAGTAAGCTCCCAGTGCATGTTATGTTATGTAAGGATTTAAAATTGCTTTTATTTTATTTTTCAGAGAGAGATTAGAAAACATATAACGGACAAAATACAAGTAGAATTTTCTAAGTTGAGGGAAAAAGCAGAGCAACTACACTATGGACAAAATAAAACATACAGTTGATGACGGCCCTTTTCTTAGGAACTTTAATTTGACTCATTATTTAAGGAACAGAAACATTTCATGGATTTTTTTCATTTTTTTTTTTTTTGAGCTAAACTTGTATCAAGTCAGGATCTGATGTGTTGAAATAATTTTTAATAATATACATATATATATTTCTACATTAAACTGTATGGCTGTTTTTATATAAAATGATGGTTGGTTGGTTAAATGTTGCTTAATGTTGCATCAGCAAATTTTCAACTATTCACCACGAAAACTACTTTATAATCTCTATAAATTAATTTTTGAACAAGTTTGTGTAGGCCTGTGAAGTGTGAGTGTGTTTTATGGTCTGCTTTGTACCAGCGTGCACTTAGGGCTACTTTAAGGTGCTAGCTCACAGAGTCAGTATGCCACAGACAAGCGTACCACTCCCCCAGTCACATTATACTTACATCAGGTGAACCAGTAAAGGCCACGGTCTTTTATAAAAAATTAATTGAAAATTCTACATTCACATTATTGAATTCATAATGAATAATATTTATACATCATTGTGTGTCACTTTGGTTCCTTTGCTACTATAGTTACTGTATTGCCTTTAGCGAAGGCACTATTCAACTTACCAATCTTTCAAAACTTTCGTAGCAATACGTGACCCTATTATGGTAAACAAATCCAGATGATCAGAGATCCTGTAACATATTGAACGGAGGAAATTCTCAAAGCAAAAATTAATTAATTTAAGAGCCAAATAAAAGCAATTTTTTACTATATACACAATCACACAATGTTGAGTCAACTTTAATTTGCAAATGGTTATGTTGGTTTTACAATATTGGACGAACATGAACAGATGAATATGCATGTCCAACTTAAACAAATTCTTTGACATTGTACTAAGTGATATGCCCTAACATTTCCATTAACAAGCATTTCCATTTGATGTGGAATCATTATTGCGGGTGCTCTGGAAGGGTAAGCACCTCCTGTTTAGCTAGCACACCTGCCACCTGTGTAATCAAAATTGTGTAAAAGGAACATGGAACTATGGGATGTCAAATATATACAGGGCAATCCTGGACACAGAGACATCAAACTTATCAACAATACCGTGATGACAGCCATAAAACTTGTTGAGGGCCTTGATAAGCCTAGGCTTGCAATATCACTGAGTCAATAATTTATTTGCAAGCAGCCTGCTGTGTTGTATAAAGTCCCCGTTGTGGGAACAAGCTCTACCATAGCATATTAATTGGGGAAACAAATACACCATAAGCAGGAGAAGCAGGTATATTGCTGCATAGAAAAGGAAAGTAGAAAAATTGAAATCATCACGTTTGTCATAAAGTTTCAAATGTAGCGTGCCGTGGGCGTCATAATTCAGGTATAAGTCTACATGTGAAGCAGAACTTGAGGAATCGGTCGTGTCCTTTATTTCAAGCTCACTAGGATATATGGCATTCACATAGTCTCCAAATTTAGGATTGTTAAGAGACAGAACTCATCTATATATGTTGAGTTAAACAATAAAACGATTTGTATAACGTAATGTAGCACTATTTCTTCTTCACTCCGAGCGATGAAGTAAGTACTAAAGTGTAAAACAGTTTAACAATGATTTTTACAATTTTGGTAAATTGAGAAAACTAAATCTTTGTCGTGTTCTTGCCATAATAAAATTTTTTAAAAATACCGATAAGTATATAAAAAGACTCACAGGGACCAGTTTCATAATAAAACTTAAAAAATACTGATAAGTATATAAACAAGAGGCCCAATAGGGCCTGTGATGCTCAACTGGCAGCTTATTTACATTTTTGATAAATAACATGCAAATCTTGTGAAATGGCATTCCCCCTCCTGTTTACAATTGCAACTGGAACCAAAGTGGTTGGAAACCAAATCTGCATTGGTTTTTCATGTTATAGCTATGTATAGGAACAGAAGCCAGCTTAAAAAATGAATCCACAATGGCTATTTATGTGTTTCTTATTATAGAAACGGGGTCATCTTGGATGTAACATTGGCTTGTCTGGCAAGACAAATTTAATTTAAATTAGCCTAGTGGTTTCAAAGAAGATTTTCAAAATATTGATGAAATATTACACCTGATTTACAAAATTCTTGAAAATTGTGGCAACAAAACCTTCTCAGGAAACCTGTTACAAATTTGGCTTCATTTAGCTTTGTAGTTTCAAAGAAGATGATTTTCAACGAATCGCTTAAATTTAGCATCTAATTTGCATATTCGGCTAATTACAAGCAAACAGAAAAAGTTACAGAAAAATCAGTCACATATATTAAATAACTAGACATCTACTTTCTAATTCTCAAATTTGAACTAAATCGATCCATAACTAAACATGTAATACCATTTATAGGTTTTTGCTATTTATAGCAATGGCGGCCATCTTGGATGCCGCACGAAGTTGATTTGTACAAACTTTAATCTACTCCACCTAGGGACTTTCCACACCATATTTGGCATCATTTGGGTATGTGGTTTCAGAGAAGATTTTCAAAGAATCGCCTAAATTTAGCATCTAATTGGCATATTCCGCTAATTACGAGCAAACAGAAAAAGTTACAAAAAAACCCGTTACATATATTAAATGGCTAGACATCTACTTTCTAAATCTCAAATTTGAACTAAATCGGTCCATAAATAAACATGTAATGACCATTTATAGGTTTTTGCTATTTATAGCAATGGCGGCCATCTTGGATGCCGCACGAAGTTGATTTGTACAAACTTCAATCTACTCCACCTAGGGACTTTCCACACCATATTTGGCATCATTTGGGTATGTGGTTTCAGAGAAGAAGATTTTCAAAGAATCGACTAAATTAAGCATCTAATTTGCATATTCCGCTAATTACGAGCAAACAGAAAAGTTACAAAAAACCCGTTACATATATTAAATGGCTAGACATCTACTTTCTAAATCTCAAATTTGAACTAAATCGGTCCATAAATAAACATGTAATGACCATTTATAGGTTTTTGCTATTTATAGCAATGGCGGCCATCTTGGATGCCGCACGAAGTTGATTTGTACAAACTTTAATCTACTCCACCTAGGGACTTTCCACACCATATTTTGCATCATTTGGGTATGTGGTTTCAGAGAAGAAGATTTTCAAAGAATCGCCTAAATTTAGCATCTAATTTGCATATTCCGCTAATTACGAGCAAAGGGAAAAAGTTACAAAAAAACCCGTTACATATATTAAATGGCTAGATATCTACTTTCTAAATCTCAAATTTGAACTAAATCGGTCCATAAATAAACATGTAATGACCATTTATAGGTTTTTGCTATTTATAGCAATGGCGGCCATCTTGGATGCCGCACGAAGTTGATTTGTACAAACTTTAATCTACTCCACCTAAGGACTTTCCACACCAAATTTGGTTTCAATTGGCCCAGTGGTTTCAGAGGAGAAGATTAAAGTTTACGCACGGACGCACGCACGGACGCACGGACGCACGGACGCACGGACACACGCTTCACCATGGCATAAGCTCAGCTGGCTATAGCCAGTTGAGCTAAAAAGAGTACTCTTTTTATATACTTATCGGAATTTTTAAATTTTATTATGAAACTGGCCTCTGTGATCTAAAATACATTTTTAAGATACCCAACATATTAGTCCGACTAATCAGCCCACTAAACCCCCATTTTAATTTTTTGACTTTGGAGGTTTGTGGTCTGACAGCTTCCATTATTGAATTCTTGAAATTTCTGGCGAAAACGGCAGAAACGAAAACACGCGTCGATAATTTCCATTATTTCCTTACCTCGCTCTTGTTGACAACATGGAACACTTCCTAAAACATTAATCTACCGATCCATGCTTAAATTTTAATTAAAATCCATCGATATCGGTAGAAATACAAGGTTTTCTGATGTCTCTTCAGCTCTCTGTCACTTTCACATCGTGAAGACATTACTAATTTGCATTGACCAATCAGATCGCGCGTTGCATTTGGATGGTGAAACTCGCAGTTCTATCTTTAGAAAGCACATGGCGATGTTTATTTACATTAACGATTCGCATTATTAAGGATGTTTTAACGCGTATAACATATTATTTTAGTTATTTTATCTTTATCAATACCATGTGAAGACATGTGTACTAATATTGCAGTGAAGATTTCTCTTGTTTTTTTTCTCGTTTATATCTACCGTGATAGGGGTGGGGGCAGGCCCCCACAATATATTGTGTGAAATTTTGTATCATAGTTTATGTTTATAGTGTAAGTGCTAAAAAAAACAAGAGCTTTAACAGGAAATGTCCATCTGGTAACCAACCAATTAACAATTTCATCATTATACTTGTAACAGGGCGTCTTGAAATTCACCTTTAGAAACGGCTCACAGCATCTCCAATGGCAGGGGCGGATCCAGGATTTTTTGAAAGGGGGGGGGGGGGGTTGAGAATTCTATCAATGCTAGGCCCTTGGTCAACTTAATGATATACATCAAAGGTAAATGTAGATTGGTGTGGTTAATTAGTTTATTTATATGGCACCAAACCTTCTTAATCTCCATGTAGCCAGAAGTCGTGAGTTGAGTACAGTACGTTTGAAAATTAATCATTGGACTTAATTATGCCATGCAGTTATTTGTACAATTTTGTCTTAATATTTCACTGCTTTTCAGTCTCTCACTCAGAACGCTGCAAAATTTTCTGGGGTACCCCCATATCCATCTCCAATGAGAGGGTTGATTATGGAACTTGTGTCATATGGTTATTGTTTTTAATCTTGCCTTGATATCACAGTATTTTAACCTATCAAAACGCTGCAAAATACATTGAAGATGAGTCTAGACAGGGGTTAGTTTTGAAAATTTTCCGGGGAAGGCCCCCTGGACCCCTACCTATGCGAGGGGTTTAGCACCCATACTCTCCCCGGTTTGCTCCCCCCCCCCCCCGATATTAAAAACCCTCCTACGCCTATGATCTAAATTATTTTTTCTTTCAAATTGGGTAATATGCTATCATATCTGGGACTTGCATGTTCTCCTGAAATGCTGTCAAGTTTTGTCCAATATTTTGTAGATCGTAGAATTATAAGTTTTTAAACCAATTGTAATATATAAAGTTCAACACAAGAGTACTTGTCCGCAAGGTCATTAAAATTAATTCTCTTATATTCATCCCGACCACACTGTAAATTTTGTCATAGGGTTCAATTTTAACTGTATTTTGCGTGAACATACATATATACAGTGAGGTGCTTAATTTTTTCTCTCCAAAATTACTGGAATAATATTTCTAGGATACTAGTTCAGAAAAATGAGAGGGGTCAAGAATATAAAAATATATAGATAATTAATAATACTTTATTGTATATAAACTACATAGGTAGTTTGTTACAATCATCTTACAAGAATTACATAAAATATGCAATATTGCAAATTAATACCTTTGCACAAAATAAAATAAATGATATATATGTATCTGTATAGAAAAGATCCCGACTACTCTATTTGAAAGTCTACATATAAATTCTAAATATTTTGAATACATTTCAATGTTACCTTTTGTAAGTACATGTATTAAACACCATGTAAAACATCCTTAATAATGCGAATCGTCAATGTAAATAAACATCGCCATGTGCTTTCTAAAGATAGAACTGCGAGTTTCACCATCCAAATGCAACGCGAGATCTGATTGGTCAATGCAAATTAGTAATGTCTTCACGATGTGAAAGTGACAGAGAGCTGAAGAGACATCAGAAAACCTTGTATTTCTACCGATATCGATGGATTTTAATTAAAATTTAAGCATGGATCGGTAGATTAATGTTTTAGGAAGTGTTCCATGTTGTCAATAAGAGCGAGGTAAGGAAATAATGGAAATTATCGACGCGCGTTTTCGTTTCTGCCGTTTTCGCCAGAAATTTCAAGAATTCAATAATGGAAGCTGTCAGACCACAAACCTCCAAAAAGTCAAAAAAATAAAATGGGGGTTTAGTGGGCTGATTAGTCGGACTACCAACATATAACCTTACTTCAAAACGTCAGCTGAACGTTGCGAATTAAAGTGATTCAGGGAATTTGGGGGGGGGGGGTTTAAGAATTCTTACAAGAAAACGACAAGGGATCTGTTTTCTGAAATTACCAGAATTATAAGAATCATGAGAATCGTAAAAAAGTGTATTTCAATTTTTATGTGTTTCATCACATAGCGTTACTAATAGTAAACGTTGTATTACCGTACATATCATTTCATTGTTTGTATGGCAGTGCATAAGTAAAGCAAGAAAGAGTAAAAAGCGAGGCGCTTTATCCGGCAGTTATCGACTGTGATGATTTAGTGCACAAATGGGGAATTTAGGGTTTATAGTTTAAATAAAGGGGGAAATAGGGAGTTTAGGTTGTAGTTGGATTTTCTTGACAAATGCTACTGTTGAGATAAAAGCCGTTCAAGATCTGATGGCATAGAGTCCGTCAAGCCTTGCAATAATCAGGCCGACATGTGACTAACAAGCAACCCAACCCAAATGTCAAAAGTCAGGAAAACTGAAAATGATGACAGATACACGATTCCAAGCTCCGAAACAGCGCCCACCTCCTAGCTCCGTATGTCGCGAGGTAAAAGAGATACGAATGTTGGCCGCTGTTCGGAGCTTGACACGATTCGTGATATTGCCAAAGCTGTTGGCATATTGCTATCACTGGCGCATTTCATTTATACGTATTTTGAAAATACGAGATATTTCTGCCAGATGCACCCCATGACTAAAAACGGGTAGGAGTACAAACCTCTCCTAAATTCTATCCAAGACCATTTGCAAACATTGTTACTTGTGACGAAACATGGGTTCACTATTTCGAACAAGTAAGAAAAATTGGGGGAAAATATAGCTGCCTAAACACGTAAGAAGGCCTGTAGTTGCCAATTGCAAAAGAAGCGTTAAAACAAAGAAGTATTTTGATTACATATAATATTCTTCTCATGTGATGGTATAGCTGTACAAATCCCGGCTTCATCACATACATATCAGCTTGTGAAGCAATATTTGAAGTCGGAGGTTACCGTCTTGCCACACCCACTATACTCTCTAGATCTAGACCCATTGCGACTTTCTGTTTCCAAAATTTAAAGTTCTTATTAATTTGGCCGTCATTACAAGTCCCAGCAAGCCCTTCAGTGCCTCGAAAATCTACCTAAATCAGCGTACCATCACGTATCTCGGGGTTGAAATCATGCATTTCAAACCGCTCAGAATGCGTTGAAGGATTGTAATGTTCATTGGATGCTGTTACGATATCACATATAGAACAACCCTCATATTTAACATCAATTTAAAGTAGACGTCCTTAAAAGATGATTAAAATGTGTTAAAACAAGATATGTATTTATAAGCACGGTTTGTAGAATAAAGATTCTGACCCAGATAAGATTTGAGTGTTTACAGAGAAACTAGCATCCTTTAACGATAAAAAATCTATCGAAACAAGTTCTGTAGTTATAATCTCCGTTGGTAGAAAAAAAGGCAATCCGTTAAGGCACAGACCAATGCAAAGTAAGTCATGAATGATCATCTAGAGAAACTAACACCAATTTAATAAGTCAGTATTACGCATTAAATAGAAAAATCTGTCGGGGGGGGGGGGAAAGTTTTGTTATTAACCTTGTAATTATAAGCACCCATAGGTGGTGAAAAAAGAAAGACAATTCGTAAAGACGCTGGTCCGTGTAAGCCATAGATTTTTATCCAGAGAAACTAACATCAATTTTAAGTCTAAAGCAAAAGCCTGATGTGACATTTCATGATTTGGCTTCTCTGGAGTCTTAAGCATAGTTCGTTGATTTCGTGAAATGGTAGAAAAATGGGTGACGTGTTTTTTTGCGTTAAATTGAAAAAAAAGCAATTATCTTTAAATTGCAATGCCTTGATTGTTTGGTAAGATAGTGACACGGGGTCTTCAGAGAAATGTCCTTCAAAACAAGGTCAAAGTCAAATGTCAAGGTAATTACTTTTTGTGCTTTGTGATTATATTAATTACCTTAAAAACTATTGACTTTTTGTATAGGTATGTACATAAAAATAAAGTTAGTATTGATATAGCAATCATTTTGACATATACATGTAGATGAAGGTCGTAGGTTCAAAGGCCAAGGTCATAAATGGGGAAAAATGTTGAAATACTTTATTATCTCTAAAACTATAAACTTTGTGTATAGACATGTTTACCAAAATATTATAGGTATTGGTATAACAATCATTTTTATGTATAGGTGAAAATCATAGGTTGAAAGGTCAAGGTCACAGATGCAAAAGAATACCGAAACGCTTAATTTTCTGAAAAAAACTATAAACTCTTTGTATAGGCATGTATATTGGAGTATTGTAGATATTGATACAACGATAATTTGTTACACAGATGAAGGTCATGGGTTCAAAGGTCAGGTCACGGGTACAAAAGAATACTAAAATGGTTAATTATCTGGAAACTTTCTGTATAAATATGTATATTAAAATATTGTATGTACATGTATTGATACAACGATCATTTTGATATATAGATGAAGGTCATGGGTTCATAGGTAAAGGTCACAGAAGTTAAATTATACTGGTTAATTATCTGGAAAACTATAATTTTAATGTATCTGCATGTATACTAGAATATTGTAGGTATTGGTGTAACGATCATTTTGATATATAGGTCAAGGACACAGTGGTGAAAAAATACTGAAATGGTTAAGTTTAGAATATAAAACAAGATAACCGACTAATGTTATTTGTGAAGCTATTGTTCAGTCATGCATTAGACCCCGTAGACATGCCTCTTTGATACAGTACATTCATAAGTTAAGGGTCATCCGAAGAATTTCTGTCACAGTATATTTTATGTATGAAACTATTGAATTTTAGTGTCAATAGATATGTAACTTAATGATAGAATACACAACATTCTAATCATTTGTGAATATTGTATGGTATGGTATGGTACGTATCGTGTGGTGTTGTATGGTATGGTATGGTATGGTGTCGGGTGGTATGGTATTGTATGGTATGATATGGTATGGTATGGAATGGTGTGGTATGGTATGGTATGTACGTGTCGTGTGGTATGGTATTGTATTCATTATAGTATGGTATGGTATGGTATGGTGTCGTGTGGTATGGTATGTTATTGTACGGTATGATGTGTGGTATGGTATGGTATTGTATGGTATGGTGTCGTGTGGTATGGTATGGTATGGTACGTATGGTATGGTATGGTATGGTGTCGTGTGGTATGGTATGGTATGGTGTCGTGTGGTATGGTATGGTATGGTGTCGTGTGGTATGGTAAGGCATGGTATGGTATGGCGTGGTATGGTATTGTATTGTATTGTGGGCAGATTTATTTATCCTAGTCGTTACACGGCGCATAAATGTTCAAGCAATGTGTCATTGTGGCGTCTAATAGCACAGGGACCACCGTTTTATAATAAAATTTTAAAAAATACCCATAAGTATATAAAAAGAATACTCTGTGTCTGATAATGGATCCTATATAAAATAATTTTTTTAATCATGCAATAATTGGATACCAATTGAAAATAGCGTAGATAATTTACTTTTTGATTGCACATGTCGTCATGGTCAATAGTGAAACTAGCGGGGAAAACCAAAACGGGAACCAGTACTTAGAAAAGTAGACGGGTTACCGTGTTAAATCTGTGTAAGCTTAGCAACGTTTACCTTTGCCGTTTGGATCCTATCCTATCCAAAGTAAGGTTCCCTTACTAGTTCTGCACTTAGTTATTTAACAAGTGTAATGTACTGAACACAATACGTAAGTTATATTTTGTTGTTGTTTAAAAGCATACTATTTAAATTTGCTCAGTAAGGAGTCACGTTTTTGTATTGTTTTGTGTACATCCCGCCTTTTTCGGATCACCTTTAGATATATGCAAACCGTCCAATATTTGCATACGTTGTGAGTATGTCATAAATATTATTGGGTTATTTTTACCACATTATACACAGTGTTTTATAGTGTGGTAGCATAATGCTTATGGTGTTTCCACACCCTTTGCTGGACATGGGGATGGAGCTTAACTATTTCAGTTGTGGACCCAGGTCACATCTGAGAAGTTGAAATTATAGTAATAAATGGCCAAATGTATAAAATATAGAGGCTCATACTACTGCACAGGTCCTTGTAATTATTGTCACAATTGCCACCAAAAAATCTCCACTCTTAAGATTTGCACATCTTTGACTGGTAAAGGTCATGATTATGACCCATCTTAGTATATAGTATAATACTGGAAAGATGGGTCATAAGACCTTTTACCAGTCAAAGAAGTAGGAATTGTGACAGAAATTACAAGTGACTGTGAGCTACATGGCTACTGTTGATCTGAATCCCTGCCATAAGTATATTGATGAATTTGATGTATACACTGAAGAAATATTTCATTGGGCTTCAATTTAAGTCCAGCTTTCAATATAGTGCTATACTTGGCGTAAATTGTAAGATCACTTGTCATTGGCGTAGCATGCATATAAGCCAATAAGCTTGCATATAATTTTTTTGATTCAAGTAAAAATGTCTAAATAAAAACAGACGAAACCCCGAATATTAATTTTCTTCTTACCCATGCAGATATTGTTTTAGAAAGCAGAAAAATGCACCAAATTTTTCCATTTTAATTTTTTCAAAATTTTCCGGGAGAACATGACCCAGAACCCCATAGGGTGGATGCACCATGTGCCATGTGTTGCATTTGGCACCAGGCTTCCACATTCATTATTTTCTAGCTATGCCACTGCTTGTACATGCATGTATTGTGATATTCTGGCATTTCATAATGGAAAGTGTCAAATTTAGGTAGAGGGTCTGTTATATGGTATGGGCAGGGATATCTTGCTTCGAAAAAAAACCCCAAAAAACTATTGCAGTTATCCATACATCGCAATCTTACAAAAAACAAGATATAGGGATCAGTGATCTTGGGACAAGAGCTGTTATTGTATATTGGCATTGTGATAATCGTCGCCAAGGATTTGCCGATTGCAATATTGTGGAACAAAGTTTACATCACGATATTGTGAAACCCTACAACTTACAATAAAATTCTTTGAAACCATTGCATCACTTGTGTATTGATCATGGTGAAGCAGATTAAACATGTGGTTTTATTGTGAGCCACAAAAAAATCACTGCTTACAAATTTAATTCAGTTAATATTCAAATAATTTCAATAAAATTTTTAATTTTATATCTTATTATTGTAATAGGGTTACTGCTGACGACTAACAAATAACCACAAATAATTTACTTCAAGGGTTCTGTTTAAGACAGTTAAACATGACAAAACAGACAACTGTACTTACATTTTAAAGTGATGATCTTTTCCCAAAATAATACAAAACACAAATCTTTCCGTCGTTCTAAAAACACAACATGGCTTCCACCCGATGTATACCCTGATCTCATTCATATAACACCGGGAATATCTTAGCCAATGAAATACCTTGAACTGACAGTTATAGATGTCGCTGCACATAAGGTAAGTATAATAGATATAGGTATAATAAAGTAGAGGCTACAGAAAGGAAAACAAAAGCGTAGTTTCCACTAAGGAAATAAAAGAACAAAATAGTGAAGTGCAAGTGCTAAATTAACATGCAAATAAAACATAATACAATACCTAATATAAATGTCGCTACCATATTATTCTTTTATTATATTTGAATTTATTGCAGTCCATTGAAAACCCAGCCCATCTTTTGAGCATATTCATCTGGAAGTATCGTGATAATATCGCCACGATATTGCAAATTTTTGGCGATATCGCAATACCTTTTTTGTACACAATAACATCTCTACTTAGGACCAGTCATTCTTCCTCTTATCTATCAATATAAGAAGAAGAATGTGTGGTCCCAAGACCGCTGGTCCCAATATCTCATTGCAGCAGAAAGACCTGAGACCTTTTGTCATGAATATATGACTCGACACAACATCTGAGTTCTTGATTGACCATCATACAGTCTTAATTTTTACGATCCAACATTTATAGGAAGAGCTTAAAAGGATGGTTAGGAAGTGTATCAACATACCATATTCTGTCGCCCAACTCGCGCAATCTTTATTGAAAAGTTGAGCCATATCCTTCTAAGGATAATAAACATTTTGACAGGGTCAGTGTTAAGGAAAATTAGAACAGCGACTGAAAGCAGGTGTCAGCACAAATGTTACTGTTTTTGATCAGGAAAAGCGACATTTGGAAGTCTCGTTTTAAAGCTATTCATGAAAATGACATCTGTTATTGAACAACAAAATTTTTTTGAAAAATATATTCAATAATGATGAAATAATGGAGAAACCCATACAATGAAATAACCACCAAAGAATCAAGTAAGTTAATAACGGTCAGATACAAACTTTTGTTTCTTTTTATACGCCCGTCATATGACGGGACGTATTATGTTACGGTGCTGTCCGTCCGGGCGGGCGTCTGTTAACAATTTGTATTCCGTTCAATAGACATCACAAACATTTATGGATTCAATTGAAATTTAGTATACAGCTTTACCATGATAACACCTTGTGTAAGTTCGAATTATAACTTTTTCGGATTATTTTTGGAGGAGTTATGCCCCTTTTTTAACTTAGAAATTTTTGTATGTATGACCATGTGGTTTCCGATCATTAGAGCCTACAACTATTTATGGATTCAAATGAAATTTGGTATACACATTTACGATGTTAATATCTGGTGCAAGTTCGAATTACAACTTTTTAGGATTATTTTTGGAGGAGTTATGCCCCTTTTTTAACTTAAAAATTTTTGTATGTATGACCATGTGGTTTGTATTCCATTCAGTAGACAATACAAACATGGATTTAAATGAAATTTGTTATACAGTTACACCTTAATCATGGTAATATCTCGTGCAAATTTGAATTACAACTTTTTTGGGTTACGAGTTATGGCTCGAACACGGAGTTGGTAATATATTTTTACATACATATATCCTAGTTGTACTTATACTTCTCAGTAAATAGTACTACTCAATCAATATAACACGGGCGTATAATGCTCCGCTCGGCGGTGCTCTTGGTTTTTTTTTGTTAGGATGTTAATAATTTCAATTCTAAAATAACCTGTGTTTATCTTCATATGAAACATGAAGAGAGCCAATCATGGTATAACAAACTATAACCCATGGCTGTTTGGTTTTCATGACATTCTCCCTTACTCGTCTTATGACGTCATGCTATGTGTTGCGAACAATGGTTGTGACATAATTTCATTCATAATTTCTTTTTTTTTTTTCAATGGAGGTTATCTCAATGGCTGACTTTTAATTGACCTTTTTGCAAATAAATAATAGTAATAAAATGTACTTCCAAAAAAAGAGTTCACAATGCTTATTTCAATCTTTCTTATTTAAGTTATGTTAGAATTGTAATAATCAACATTTACCCATGGTATACCGTCTAATAATACACAGACCATTGTTAACATGCACCTAATATATCACTTGGTGACAAGCCACCTAATGATATATTCTTCCACATGTAAACTGCATAAATACTATAATATGACATAGAAGAGTCATACAACATAAGAGAGGGCGTGGTGGCCTAATGGATAAGACCTCAGTCTTCAAATCCAGGGTCTCTCACCGCTGTGAGTTCGAGTCCCGCTCGGACCACATGTGGGAAAGTGAATTTTCCTTACCGTTGGCCTTTACTGATTCACCTGGTATCAGTATAATGGACTGGGGGAGTGGTACGTTGGTCTGCGGCGTACTGACTCTGGGAGCTAGCACGGTAAGGTGACCTAAGTGCGCGCTAATACAAGGCAGACCATACAACACACTCGCACTTCACATACATACAAAAAAATTGTTCATAGATTAATCCATAGAGATTAGAAATAGTTCTCGTCGTGAATAGCTGAAAAATTGCTGATGTGACGTTAAGCAACATTCAACCAACCAACCAAACATACAACATAAGCAACCTATGATTGGTGTAAGTAGCTCATATAATTGCAATGAAGTTCACAAGCGTTCCAATACCCCTTAATGTTTGTATGGAACATTTTGGGAAATGTTTATGTTGAAATTTCCTAGGGTAATATCATATTTATAGGAAAACGTGAACTGAAGCCAATTCCATCTCCAATGGAAATAATTATTCCGCAGAAACATTTTGGGGTATCACATGGTACACTGGCAAACCCCATTGCATTGACTTTTTTTTTTACTTTTACAGACATAAAGTTTTCCCAAGAATTTGATCTAGCTAACATTTTTGTTGGTTTTACACAAATTACTGTGGTAACAAATAACATTTATCTTTTGAACAGATCCTAAGAGTAGGGATGGCCTCAGCAGATAAAAGAAGCAATGATAGTGACAGTGAAGACCAGGAAAATGTGGTGAGTAATTTAACATACTGTATAGGAAGAAACAGTCACGAGGAAGAAATATTCACAGTTTTCATGGTGACACTTATACCACAAATATATCTTCTCATTGAAAATTGTAAATTTTCCTTGGTTTACTTTCCTTGCAGTCAGAACAGTGAAAATTTCTTACTCACTGTGAAATAGTTTAGAAGACAGTAACTGCTAAAGTTTCCTACCGCTAATATTTCTTGTACAGTATTTACACACCACAAATGGTGTTGGAGGGGGGGGGGGTATATAGGAATCAACCTGTCCATCTGTCTGTCCCATCATCTGTCCTTTTGGCTGTCTGTTCCATATCTTTCATGTCTATGGATGAATATTTATAAAACTTAAATGACACAAAAATAAACCAGCATCAGACTTCAATGTGTCACATGCAAAATTTAGATGCATAGGTCAAGGGTCAAGGTCATAAGGTCAAATCTTAGAAATATCAATTTGGTAATGTTTGGGAAGGGAAATATTTGTCTCTTAAGAGACTGTTCTAGTTTTGAATAGATTTCAGGTCTGTCTCAAGTCTATATACCTATCACTCATCAGACCAGGTCACAGTTCACACCACCTGGGTTTAAAATTTAAATCAAATTTTCCAGTAATGTAGATCCACCATTCCTAAACCTATGTTTCCAAATCAGGTAATTAAAATCACCATTGGTTACTAATTTCTGGGAATTTCTTTCAAAAAGAAACTTCTTTAAGGCAATTTGTGAAACATACCTTAAAAAAGGCCTATATCAGAAATTTAAATACTACTATCTATTTACTATGCTGCAGAGAAAGGAACAACGCTAATATTTCAAAGATTTGAATGGCAAGGTTAAAAATCAACTAATCGTTTACTAACATGAGCCGAGTCGTTGCTAATAATCCTAATTTCGATCTTATCCATGCGCTGCATTACAACTCCTTTAATACACCAAAACGTATTTTGGATGGGTGTTTACAATGGTAAAATTTTTGACAAAATGGTGGTGTGTTTTGTGTGACGTAATGATGACAAAAGAATTTATTATTAAAGTAGGTTCGCGAGGAGTACAATGAAGGGTAGCTCAAAGGTTGGGTTGAGTTTAAAAGTTAGAATTTACGTCAATTTTTTTCAAAAGTTTGAAAATGCAGAAAGGTAGTTCACTAACCTACGTAAATAGTCGACTCTTTCGTCATGACTACGTAAAATAGAGAACCCCGCCATTTCGTAAAAAAGATTACCATTGTAAACACCCACCCAGGTTATATTTTGTCGCATAAAATGATATATTAAGCAAGGATGGAGCCGAAATACGAATTTTCAGTAACGACTCGGCTCATGAGTAAAAGAATCATTGATTTGTACCCGTTGTATTGAAATTTATAGAAAATTTTGGGATCTTGCTTTCTCCGATATAGGCTAAATAAATAATTCATTTTGATCTGTGGAAAACTGGCTTAATGGACATAAGTGGACTTTAATCCACTGAATTTTCTTGTTAAAATTAAATATTTCATTATATTTACTGTATAGGTAAAACCTAAAGTTATTTCATTTCCAAAAAGAGGTTCAGCACTGGAGGAAGCCAAGAGAAAGGGGAGAGAAGCTGTAAGGAAACACTTCGAAGAGGAGAAGATAAAGCAGCAGCAGCAGCAGCAACAACAACAACAACCAGCAGTGAATGAGGATGAAGATGACAGCGATGTTGATTACTTATTTAACCAACTGACTAAAATGGTACAGCATCTTTATTTAAAACCACTACTGTTACAAAGCCTCAGTGGTAGAATGCTCCTTCTCAGTGCGTATTCTTGGATTTTTCAGAGGGGCATTTTCAAAAACTTTCCTCTAAAACACCATAACGTAAATATTTTTGCTAAAATTAATACATGCTGTTAAAAAAATGATAAAATCAGTACTGTATATCAGGAAATTTTCATGGTTGGGAAATTTGGGAGAGTAAGAAAACATAAAAATAAAGCTTTCACAAATATTTTATTTTGATGTTATTCACTTGCATTTGAACTGACCATCATAAACACACAAGTACCCTAAAATCCTAAATGAGGATTTTCTGGAAAATTAACTGACACAAAAAGTTTTATGATTACAGTATATTAACAATTTCTGAAATAGCCGTTTATAGACTATTTTGTGTGAATTTTTAACACCCATCTTTTGAATTCTTTTACAGACATTTTCAAATAAACCAGATCTGGTAGAAGGGTGAGTATTACTTTAATTTTTTTTTTAAATTGCAATTTTAATACAATTATATTAATATATACATGTTATTTTTCTTAAATTGAAGCTTTAATAAAAACATATACAGGTAGATTTTTGAGAGATTGATGTTTTTATGTTCTAGCAGTCACTGAATATAAATTTTATGTTTGAGAAAGAGAGAGAGCTGATAATTGTGTATTGATTCTTTTTTTTGAATGATGCCTATCTCGCCAGCAATTGTTTATATGTTACTCTTCAGAAAACTGTTACAACCAGCTGTAAACTTTTTTATCTGTTATAATACCATTTAAACTGTAATGCTGGGGTGTCTAGTTACTTGTGGTGGGAGACACTTTGTGTCATTTTAAAGAATTCATCCTGACTGACTAGATGAACATCTCCAATCAAACTGAAAATCATTATGTTTTTTTCCATAATTTTGTGACACATAATGCTTCTTTTGCTCTTCTCTTACATTTTAAATGATATCTTAATGTATAACAAACAAATTCAGTGAATAAGAATCCCTGCTATTAGGTATTATTTTGTGCTTTGTTCTCATGCCATACTGGGTCATAACTCCCAGGAAAATGAGCAAACCATCTTAGGTTAATGATATGCACATATCATGTCAATGTACCACTTTGGTAACTCAGTTGATAGAGTGCATGCTTTCATTGCAGGAATTTGTGGGTTTAATCCCTGTCCAAGTCCAATGTCTTACCAAGAATTGAAATATTGGTATTGGCTGTTTTTTAAACAAGCATTCAGCATTTAGAAATGAGTCAGGGGGTCCTTCAGAAAAGACCTTAAAAACTGATGTGCATGTCATTGCAGGCATGTCACAATAATTATGAACCCTCCCTGCAATTTGCCTTGAGCACACTGCAAAGATTAAAATTGCTGCCACTTCACCTATAGCTGGTGATGTCTTGATATAAGTAAAATATTCTTGACTGGGACTTAAAACCCAAACCAATCAGTCAGTCCTATAAATGTTAATGCTTTGCACCAATTTCTAATTTAATATCCCTTTCTTGCTTAAAAAGACAAGGGATACTTAGAAGATGATATAAATATACTTCTTATTTCAGTACTGGTTTGGTTTATGATGAGAAACAAACAGCACATAAACATTTATGGGATCCAAACTTTCCGGAAAGACCAGAGAGGATTACTGAACCATTCAAACGGTGCTATGAACTTGGTCTGGTTGACAGATGTGTTAGAATCCCAGTAGGTTATACTGAAGTTATGACACGATTACCGTAAACCAACTTTTATTCGCCAATAATAACTTTCATGATTTTCTTGTTGGAACTATTTCGAGACAATTAGCTTTCATGATATTGACTATAGCTTAATATTTGGTATAAATTATGCCATTTTCAAAAACTTGTTTGTGTCATTTAACTTCTGCGATTATTTTGTCCACTCGAAACAGGCGAAAGTTAATCGAATGCCAATAAAAGTTTGTTTACCATGTTTACATGTACAGTAATTTTATTATTATTATTATTATTATTATTATTATTATTAGCTCACCTGAGCCAAAGGCTCAAGTGAGCTTTTCTGATCACAATTTGTCCGTTGTCTGTCGTCGTCGTCGTCGTCGTTGTCGTCGTCGTCGTAAACTTTTCACATTTTCATCTTCTTCTCACGAACCACTGGGCAGATTTCAACCAAATTTGGCACAAAGCACCACTAGGTGAAGGGGATTCAAGTTTGTTCAAATGAAGGGCCACACCCTCTTTAAAGGGGAGATAATTGAGAATTATTGAAACTTTGTTGGTATTTTTCAAAAATCTTCTTCTCAAAAACTATTCGGCCTGTAAAGCTTAAACTTTTGTGGAGGCATCCTTAGGAAGTGTAGATTCAAGTTTGTTCAAATCATGGTCCCCGGGGGTAGGGAGGGGCCACAAGAGGGGGATCAAGTTTTACATAGGAGTATATAGAGAAAATCTTTAAAAATCTTCTTCTCAAAAACTATTAGGCCTGAAAAGCTCAAATTAAAATGGAAGCATCCTGAGGTAGTGTAGATTCAAGTTTGTTCAAATCATGGTCCCCGGGGGTAGGGAGGGGTCACAAGAGGGGGATCAAGTTTTACATAGGAATATATAAAGAAAATTTTTAAAAATCTTTTTCTCAAAAACTATTAGGCCAGAAAAGCTCAAATTAAAATGGAAGCATCCTCAGGTAGTGTAGATTCAAGTTTGTTCAAATCATAGTCCCTGGGGGTAGGGTGGGGCCACTCACTTCAATACTGAACTCATTTCGGCTTCTACCTAGCAAGTTGCTCAGGTGAGCGATGTGGCCCCTGGGCCTCTTGTTATACATGTACTAACAATTATTGAAGTGTTTGACTCATTAGAATGTTGAACCATGGGAGCCTGAACCCAAGATTAATCATCTGGGTGTTCGGTTGCTCAAACATTTAGCCGAAGTCCCCTGACTTGGATCCAAAAAAGTTCTGCTCTATTTCATTCATTGTCTAAGTTTTCATCTCAAACAAATTATATAAAAATTTGAATATTTTAAATTATTGGAGAAAATTTTAACGAATCAGATCTAGTGTCTCATAAATTAAACATGTTGAGCTTATAATCATTTGTAATGCCGTCATTGATTGGATATTTTAGATCCAGTATGGTACAGAAGATCAAGTGCTATTACAACATGCCCAGGAATTACTGGATAAAATTAAATCAACCACATCAATGTCTAAAGAAGAATTAGCCAAAATCACTCAACAATATGATTCTGTGTTCTTCCATAATGTAAGTGCAGAATACATTTATTTCATTTGTGTATTGGGATCCCGAGTGTGTCAGGGATGACCAGCAAAACTGTTGCCAGAGGCTGTGAGGCCAAGGACTACCATTACATGGTACACTTTTGGTATTTTTCATACTTTTTCAACAAAATATTCAATTTCACATTCCATATATCTTCAAATCGAAACCTTGTTTACACTGTTGTCTGGTATGATCAGGGTTATTGGAACATTTCACTTAAACCCAAAAATTTCTATTTATTGGGCATTCAGTTTGTACATGTATAACAGTTTGTTCTGCCATAAAACAGTTTAAGCACAGGTTTAATTATTTACCTCTAAAACTTTTTACAACCCCAAACAAGAATTTCTTAATTTGTGAAAAAAATAATTATGAAGTATTAACACATTGATAAATGGTCATGAATTAAAAGGAATGTCAGCATTCATGAAGTAAGCTGTTAATAGACAGGTTCCATGTTTACTCGTATTGATGTGTATGGGGCTATATATGGCAATATGAGAAGTGACCAACCATAAAACCTTCCGAATAAAACTTGAACAGGTGTTTGAAAACTAATCAGTGCAATGATTTTTTAGGTTTTTAAAAATGAATTTGTTTAGTAATTATGGGTGTTAACAACACAATAGACTGAATCTGAGAGGTGAGTTGGTCATTGGACAATTAAAGATTACTTCTGTCTAATCATTCAGAGAGTAGGTGTGGGTTATGCTGTAAAAAATATAGCAGTTGTTTTGTTTAAAACTTTTTCTGTTTTTGTGAACTGTGTCAAAATAAAACTGTCGCTAAATTTTCTAGGTTTACAGTATTGCCAAATTGATTATCTCCACCTTTCGAATAAAGAGAGGTTGTTGGTGGGTTTTGTTGAATGCTGCTTTACGTCAATTTTTCAGCTATTCACTATGAGAACTATTTTATTAATCTCTATGGATTAATGTATGAACAATTTTGTAAAGTGATGTGAAGTGCCAGTGTGTTCTATGGTCTGCCTTGTACTAGTGCATACTCAGGGCGACTTTACCGTGCTAGCTCACAGAGTCAGTATGCCACAGACAAGTGTACCACTCCCCCAGTCAGGTGAATCAGTAAAGGCCAACGGCAAGGATAATTCACTTTCCAACATGTGTTCCGAGTGGGACTCAAACTCACAGCGGTGAGAAGACCGACGTCTTATCCATTAGGCCACTGCGGCCTCTGAATAAAGAGAGGATATTTAATTCTAACTTTAATGCTTCCATTCATCCTTACATCCTTCTGTCCATCTAGATACTTTTTGTCCAGAGTAATTCTCCAAAACTATAAAGTACTTTTTTCTGGAAACTGAGTACAAAGCATCAACATTGATAGATGTGCATATTATTAACCTGAGTTTGTTTGCTCATGCATTTGTCCCTTTGAACATAAGTGCAAATCACAAAAAGTGCTTACTGGCAGGTAATCCTAATTCACTGAATTTACTTGTTTTCCACTAGATGGTAATGGTATGATTGAAACTATATAACTATTTTTGTTTTCAGTCAACTTATGAATGTGCTTTATTAAGTCTTGGTTCAGTGGTGGAATTAATGGAACAGATATTGAAGAAAACTGTAAGTACCTTTTTTAGCTCACCCGTAAAAAGATACACAAAAGCTTAAATATATCCCCTCTTTCTTTAAAAAGTTGGGCTAAAATGTAAAACATATGCTTTCCTTGAACCATGATATGATAAGTTTACTAGGAAAAGAAACTTTGATTTTAGTTAACAACATTGTTACATTATATTTATGTTGTTAAATCAGTTTTTGTTGCTGTTTTGAAAGACAATGGGGGTGGGGGAGGGATTTTATTCAGATTTTGCCCATGGAAACAATGGGTGACCTTTTGATAGAGGGAGATGTTACTACAGAACTTGTCTCATACTTGTGATTTGTTCTCCTCTTAAAATGTTGAGACTTGCCCTTAAGGGGTTTCTGATGACAAAACTACATCAAAATGGCCTAACTTTTAAAATTTCAGGACAAAATAGAAGAGAGCTTCATGTTTATGATGTCATTATGATGTCATATTTATGACACAAATTAAAGATTGAAATACTATTCTATAAAACACTTCTTACAACTCATTATACTGGAGTGTATATTAATAGTCCTAAGTTAAAACTTTATGGCAATTTTGATTATCGTATCTTACCATACCAACTCCTTTATGAATGCAATCATAAGTTATTGCTGTTGATTACATTTTAATGATAAACATATGTTTTTTAATTTCAGATAAGAAATGGACTTGCAATTGTGAGGTAAAATATTAACACACATTCATTCATCCTGTTTATTTGTTGAAATAATCTTATCTTTATTTCAATTCTTTTTCTTGCTGTTGGATGATTCCTGTTTGTCTACGGGAGGTATGAATAACCTTTATCAAGAGTTGTCTCCCTTTTATCATTACAGTTAAGTTTACTTAAACTGTCAGCAGTATCATGTTTTAGGCCAGGTCATCTAAAGCATGCATTTACAGATCACAGTGTTTTCCACTATCTATGTTCTTATCTAACTTGGGACATATCCTAGTGTAAGAAAGTTAATCAGTTTGCATGCCCAAGGGCTATGGTTTTTCTCCAGGCACTCTAGTTACCTACACTATTCCTAAACTGATAGCCACAATAAAGTGAAAATTTCATGACTGGAATGTAAAACACCATAAAAAAAATCATGTTTTAATCCAGCGAAAATCAATGCTTTGTCTGTCCAAAAATCAGATCAGTGTCTTATAGTAGACAAAATGTACCGGTATAAATTGCTATGCCATTATATTACATTTTATGTAATCCGTATGCCATCACAATGTAATCATGATTTCTATACACAACTTTCATAACAGAGAAGATAAAAAATAATTAATTGAAACAGGACATTGCCAAACTGTCATAATTATGGCAATATTTAGAATTAATACAATGTATATGAATTGTAATTTATTTTAATTAGGTTTATGTATGTAGCATAAAGCACAAAAATAAATATCCATCTATTTGTTTGCAGACCACCTGGGCACCACGCTATGAATAATGAATTCTGTGGATATTGTGTCTTCAATAATGTTGCCATAGCAGCCAAACATGCAGTTGATGATTTAGGTCTAAAAAGGTATAGTAAGAATTATACATTGCCATCCATAAAGGATGCCTTCGGTTTTTGCGAGCGATTGACCCACAGGAATATTCCTGGTATGGCTTTAAGATTTTACCTGTATGAGGCCACTGTTATATAAAATAGTGTTTTCTGTCACTTAATCGGTGATAACATTTCAGTTTAAATCGGTAGTAAAAAGTGACTGTACAATGAATAAATATACTTAAAATCGAAAGTAAATTATTCTTGTGATTTGCCGATGCCCCAGCAGCATTTTCAGTCATTGTTCCAGATTACAAACAAACCTACAGCCATGACAATCTTTTGTTACATATACCAGTATACAACAAGCACGTTATTGAGACGGCATGCTATATACAAGACTTTCACTTTGCTTTGTCTTGTTATATGCTTCGACATTAACTTTTGACGAAAAAAGTATTAAAACTTATTCACTTACATATAATTTAGTAAATAATGTGTTTTGAAGATACAAAAAATAGGAAAAAATTAAAAACAAAATCCTGTGCAATGAGATTCTAACCCAGACATTAAAAGAATAGCATTTCATGATATCTTAGCAGTCCACATACTTTACCACTGAGCTACGAAGCTTACGAACGCTTTGTATATGCTATTATATATGAGTGACAGACAAGGATAATAGTTTGATTTTAAGCGTTTTTCAATTTTTCACTATGATGGCAGGCATGCCCGTGGATAATCTTTAGGTCAATGAAAACGACATTAAATACTACATTTTAATGTCTGTTTTGTTCACGGGCAGGCCTGACATCAGTACGTAATTGCAATATATATGCAGTCAAATGTATGGAAATATCCATTTTTGCCTTGAATCATAGTTTTCATGTACATATAGAAGTACTTATCCGTTACCAGAGATATCTATTTTGACATGACACTTTAGAACATACTTTATTTTATAGATATAGGCTTCTTTTCCTGATGAAAGTTTGCATGTTTAACTTAGCATAGCCAACTAAAAAGGAGGCGCTCACCCTTCTAGAGAACCTGGCCACATTTCCCAAGTGGAAAATCACATGTTTAATTTAATTTGTCAGTTTGTAAAGTTTTGTTTTTGCTTTGGGATTGTGATTTAGACATGAATTGGTATGTTTGTTTTTACTTTGCTTTTGGATTGTGATTTGAATATGGATTGGTATGTTTGTTTTTTACTTTGCTTTTGAATTGTGATTTGGACATGGATTGGTATGTTTGTTTTTACTTTGCTTTTGGATTATGATTGGACAGGATTGGTATGTTTGTTTTACTTTGCTTTGGATTGTGATTTGGACATGGATTGGTATGTTTGTTTTACTCGGCTTTGAATTGTGATTTGGACATGGATTGGTATGTTTGTTTTACTTAGCTTTGGATGTGATTTGGACATGGATTGGTATGTTTGTTTTAATACTTTGCTTTGGGATTGTGATTTGGACATGGATTGGTATGTTTGTTTTAATACTTTGCTTTGGGATTGTGATTTGGACATGGATTGGTATGTTTGTTTTAATACTTTGCTTTGGGATTGTGATTTGGACATGGATTGGTATTTTTGTTTTAATACTTTGCTTGGGATTGTGATTTGGACATGGATTGGTATGTTGTTTTAATACTTTGCTTTGGGATTGTGATTTGGACATGGATTGGTATGTTTGTTTTAATACTTTGCTTTGGGATTGGGATTTGGACATGGATTGGTATGTTTGTTTTAATACTTTGCTTTGGGATTGTGATTTGGACATGGATTGGTATGTTTGTTTTAATACTTTGCTTTGGGATTGTGATTTGGACATGGATTGGTATGTTTGTTTTAATACTTTGCTTTGGGATTGGGATTTGGACATGGATTGGTATGTTTGTTTTAATACTTTGCTTTGGGATTGTGATTTGGACATGGATTGGTATGTTTGTTTTAATACTTTGCTTTGGATTGTGATTTGGACATGGATTGGTATGTTTGTTTTAATACTTTGCTTGGGATTGGGATTGGACATGGATTGGTATGTTTGTTTTAATACTTTGCTTTGGGATTGTGATTTGGACATGGATTGGTATGTTTGTTTTAATACTTTGCTTTGGGATTGGGATTTGGACATGGATTAGTATGTTTGTCTTTATATTGTTGATAACATGCCTCGATCTCTATAATGCTATATTTTATATTTACAGAGTGTTAATAGTTGACTTTGATGTGCACCATGGTCAAGCCACACAGTATATGTTTTATGATGATCCACGGTAAAATTAATACTGTAGTTTCTCCTTAAAGAAGTGTTAGTCCACTCCCTATGCTTCTGTCTGTCTGACTGTTTTTCTGTTCATCTGTCATTTCATCTGTTTGTCTGTCTGCCTGCCTATCTGGCCTTCTGTCTCAATATCATGTCCACTCAATATCTTTCAAGTCTATGAATGGATTTTGATCAAACTTGGCACAAATGTAACCAACATGAGACAATGTTTCACATACCAAATTTAAGTGCATAGGTCAATGACCTAATGACAGAACCTATCACACTGAAGTCTATTGATTTTCTTTTGTGTTTTTAAGAGTACTGTATTTCCATCCATCGATATGAACATGGGGAATTTTGGCCTAACTTACGAGAATCGGACTATGACTTTATTGGAGAGGGTGACGGAAAAGGTTATAACATAAATGTTCCTTTAAATAAGGTAAGTAGCTTTTCTTTTAACTTGCACTGTTACACTGCTTCACTTTACTTCAATTTGATAAGACACAGGGGTTCAAAATTACATGTATATTTTGTAATAGAAGGTCCAAGATCTTTTGCTATTTTTTGGCAGGTCCCACATAAAGTTTTGAAAGTCCAGTATCATCATTGAAAGGTTCATGGGCAATTTTGTTGTCATAAAAAAGGGCAAGTCCATCGGATTTCACAGTTTAAATAAAGAGAGTCTGAATGTAATATCAATAGGTTAGGATCTAGATTTCACAGTTTAAATATCAAGGATCCCTATGTAAAATCAATAGGTCTCGGGACCTAGGACCCAGGAAATTCTAATCTTCTGAGACACCTTAAGTTAGCCTTAGGCTTGTATGGCACATTTTAATCTTTCCTTTGCAGTATTTATACCAGCCAGATTACACTAGGCTACTTAATGTAACCATGGTTGGCTGATGAGCTGTGTTTATTATGCATATGTTCTGCTCGGTACTAGCTTGCATTTAGGGCAACTTTTAAGGGCCAGTTCACTGAAACAGCCCCTTAATAATGACAAAATCTGAGTGAACAAATAGTTTCAATGCATGAATCAAGATTTTACTTTTTAACCAGACACATTTTGGAAGTGGATTTAGTCGGAAATGATCCATAACCGGGAACTGTGCTAAACTGTTATTTTTTATCAATAGACAGGTATGAAGGACAGTGACTACTTAGCCATATTCCATCAGATCCTCATGCCAGTAGCACACCAGGTAAGAATTTTTATACCCCCACTATTTAGTACCCCCCCCCCCCCCGCTTAAAAAGTGGGGGTATATAGTGATAGGGGTGTCAGTCCATGTGTCCGTCCGTCCTTCCGTCACACCTTAGGGTACCTATCTCTTATCCACAACTCCTCCTAAACCCTTCAATGGATTTTCATGAAACTTTCACACAATCTTTGTGATATAATGTAGATGTGCACCTCTTATTTAAAAATTTGATCCGATGGATTTTTGGGAGCGGGTGGGGGGTATTTTTGGTGAGCTTGTGGCTCACAGTTTTTCAACTTTTATCTGGATTTTATCAAAACTGCATATATGAACTTGATAATGAAATAATCATGAATATATACAAAAAAATACATAATTAAAATTATTTTTCAATAGGTTGTTACATTGTATTTCTATCAGAGATTGGGGCACCTTGGTGGCTAAGTGATCTAAAGTGTCAGCTTGCATATCTCAACACTTAGGTTTGAATCCAACTTTGGCAAATCCTAGTGCGAGAAAAATTGTCAGTTCACTTGCTGAAGGTCAACAGTATTTTCTCTTGGTTTATTAGCACATTTGCTGAATGCTCGCTGAAGGTCAACAATTTTTCCTCCTGATTTTATGGGGTTTTTTTCGGCCATATTAGAAGTGATCACTTCACTTGTTTTCCTCAATATTACAGAATTGACCATCTAGATAATAAGTAAAAGAATCTTGACCAGGATGTACCCACAGTAGGTCAGTTGGTAGATTTAGTGTTAGCTTCATATGTGGGAGGTCATGGGTAGTTACTGTTCTTTTGTCATGCACTTGGCATTTAGAAATGAAAGTTCTTCGGAAGAAACCTAATAACCAGTGCTCCATATCATGGCAGGCATGGCACATTAAAGAACCCTCCATGCACATTGGACCGAGTCCACTGCAAAGGAAAAAATTTCTGCCATTTCAGCTATAAGTGGTGACATCTCAATATAAGTGAAATATTCTTGACTAAAACCCTATTAAATCAATTAATTAACCTTCATGAAGCAGGCTTGGGACAAATGGCCATAAGCACACTGCAAATGTAAAAATTTCTGCCACTTCACCTATAGCTGGTGACATCTTGATATAAGTAAAATATTCTTGACTGTGATATAAAAATCCAGTCAATCAATCATCAATCAATCAATCAATCAATCAATCAATCAATCATGTTTTAACAATGACAATTTGTTACACTTGTTCCTGCAGTTTAACCCAGAGTTAGTTTTAGTGTCAGCAGGTTATGACCAAGCTCTGGGATGTTTTGAGGTATTTTATACATTGTGTATTTATTTATAAAACTTACATTATATTTCTATTGTGTTGTGCATGGTGATTGATAGGGGTGAAACGACTCAACATTAGTTTTTTTTCCTCAAAATATGAAACAATACTGTAAATGTATTTATTTTCGCAATGTACTAATTTTTCACAGTCATTTGATTTGTGTGGAAATAAATACCAAGTGAAAATTATATTATGCTTTTTGCTATGGTGCATATTTCAAAAAGTGAAAATTTAACTAGGCGGATATGTCTAAATTTCCTATACCACGAAAAAAAAATACACGCGAAATTAAATGTGTTTACAGTATGTACTATATCTTGAGGTAGATGTATCGTTTCAGCCTAAGCGAGTGTTATGTGAATGCATTTTAGGTTCTATGGGGCATTCTATCTTTATTTTTGTGTGTCTTTATTCATATCAAAATTGAATTATTGATGTAACATTTTTATGGTAAAAAAAATTATTTAAAATGTTATTTTGTGGTTTAAGAATTTAAAAAATATCCACAAATGATTGAGGAAATAATTTGATAATTTCAACAGAAAAATATCTGTATTCAACTGGTATTTTTCAATTGAACAAGCAGCCCAAGCTCTTCCATTAATTATTATTTCCCCAAACTTTTAACTAATAAGACCATGTTCAACAGCCTTACATTTGCTATTTGACTAATATAGTGTGCAAATTATGTCTTTTTTTAACAAAACCACTGCGGTAGCTCAGTTGGTAGAGTGCTTGCTCCCTAAGGGGAGGCTGTGGGTTCCATCCCCGACTGGGTCTGACCCAAGACTTGAAAGTGGCTAGTGACTATTATTTCACCAAGCACTCAGCATTATGAAATGAAAGTCACAGTTCTTTCAGGTGGGATTTTAAAATAAATGAAGTCCTGTGTAACGGTGGGTGTGGCATGATAAAGAACCCTGCTGTATAATGCCATAAGCGCAATGCACAGGCAAAATTTCTGCACCTTCGCCTATAGCTGGCAACATCTTGATATAAGTGAAATATTCTTGACTGGGACGTTAGATACCATTACTCAACTCAACTCAACTCAACTCTTTCTTGAACAGCAGTCTTTAAAGATGTGATAGCCTATTGAGCATTTTACCAGTCTCATGACATGAAAAATTGCACTGTGTTATCTTTCTGGTCAAAAATAAAGGTGGAAAATATTGATGAATAGATTACCCTTTTGCTCAAAAGAAAATTATCAGTGGAATACATCCATTATCTTACAAAACCTTTGTTGCAGTCCAAAAATGCATGTATTACTGAAAGTTTGTATAAATATCACGTTGATTGCCATTTGAAACCCCATAAACTAAATGCATTCACAGCTTTGATGATGCACTAAGAATTTATATACTGTGGAATCATTAATTTTTGTGATGTCTCAATTTTCATTGTATCTTTGGACACCCTGGTCAATAGATTTGCAGATCGAAGAAATAGTTTATATCATATGCAACCTAACCCTACACATTAAACACAAATCCGGATTTTATTTTCCCAACTAAATTGTATTTTATCTTAGATCCACGAAAATTGGACACCATAGAAATAAATGATTTCACAGTAGTCATGGTAGTATTATGAAGGCTGACCATAAACTTGTGAACATGCATATGACCTATCAATATGAGTATGCCAGTTAATATGTGAATGCTCAAAAACATAAAAAAAAATCCAAATGCTAAAAATGAGAATATCCAAATTTAGAAAAAAGGAAAAAGTTTCTGCTCAGCCATCATAGATTTTACTTTGGTAATTTTTCAAATCAATCATATTATTTTTGCTTTAGATTAGGCCAAAACAAAATTATTGTGTTTCCATTTTTTCCTTGAACATACTCTAATTTCTCTTACAAACCCTAGTGTTTGCATTGCTATTTTTGAATTTGCATTGTTCAAGTAATGTATTTTGGTAAATAGAGCTAAATTAAATAAATGTAAAAAAAAAACAAACCAAAAAAAAAATAATAATAATAATAAAAATAAAAACAAACAAACAACAAAACTGACAACACTTTTTTTTTTGGCCTTAACAGTCTTCTAATAATGAAAGAAGGTTGAAATGAAAAACTGGATTAAAAATTTACCAAAGTATAACACTTAACCATATTTGCAAGGTTTACATTTTTACTCACTTACTCACAATGAGTTACACTTTTTATTTTTGATCTAACAGTTTAATCCTGAGTTAGTTATTGTATCTGCTGGTTATGACTCTGCTTTTGGAGATCTTAAGGTATATAACCTTAATTATTTCTATCTTTATAAACTATTTTTATAATGGTGGTTCACCATTGCACCACATGATCAGTACCCTTTAACATTTGTGCGGAACATTTCGGAAAATGTTTTTGTCATTAATTCCGAGGATAATGTTGCTATATAGAAATCATGAACTGATGTTATTCCATATCCATTAGAAATAATTGCTCTGCATAAATGTTATGGGGTATTTTTTGGTACATTAGAAAACCCCCTTAATTCATTCTACCAAAAAGCTTTGCAATGGGGGTCCCCACTATACCACCTGATACCCCCTTTCATTTGCATTGAACACTTATTTCCAATGGATAAGGAATCACATAAGATGACATTTTCCCCTAATAACAGCTTTATTCCGTGAATTTGTGACGTTAGCATTTTCTAAAACATTCCACACTGATGTATAGAGGTATTGATCACATGGTACAGTGGCAAACCCTATTTCAGTGTGGCATTTTGTGGTATGTGGAAATGTGTTTGAGTGCTTGTTTGCATTTGTGCATAATTACATAATGTCATGTTTTCAGTATATAGTAGAAGCTCGAATGCTTGAGAAAATTACTACATTGCTTTTTGAATTGATTTTTCCAGTTGTTTTAGATATTTAGTATTAAAACATAAAGAAAAAATTTTAAGGCTTATACCACACTACTCTAATATTCACTGAAGTTCAGATATCAATGATCTTTGTGTATTCCCTTTATTATTTGATTTTATCTTTGCTGACTTTATCATACTTTTTCACATTTTGTTACAAACATGTTTTTATGTAGAATGTAGATTGTTTTTACTATAATTTCCCATTTATATATGGGACCTTGTTGGCTGAGTACTCTAGAGGACTAGCTTATGAAATATTCATCCCTTTTCATGGCTAGTTACAAATTCTATTTGGTCATATCTTAATGTGAGAGTTTTTTTAGTCTGCTTGTTGCAAGTTAGTGGTTTTCTTGGGACACTCCTGGTTTTTCTACCGGAGTAACAAAATGCAAAAACAAAACTTTTTAGAATTTTCTTGAATATTTTATTTTGATTTAATTAACTCCATGTTGCATTATTCATCACCATCTATCATCTGATGACATGAAAATAAAAATATGTAAATATCTTAAAAATGGCGTCTCTTGCCAAAACAAACTGCCATGGAATTTTCCCGATTTATAGTATTTATGATGTTGCATGCTATAAAATTTTCAAATTATACTAATGCACAGACAAATTTACTCACAGATTTGATAATACATGTAGTATCTACAACTAAATATTTTTTACTAAATTCATTTAATTTCATTTCTATCATCTATTGCTATACCAGTATAATTTTGGCTATCATTTTTATGTACAATAATGTTTTGCATGTTTATCTTCACAGGGAGAGATGGAGGTTACTCCTGTGGCCTATTCACATTTTATACACAAAATATCATCACTTGCTCAAGGTAGAGTCTGTGTTGCCTTAGAGGTAAGTATATGTTGAAAAGCATTCATTCTAAAAGGGGCCATAGGGTGATTTATCCCTTATTTTGCGAAATGGGGCCTATGTGGACCATAATTGAACATTTATTTACATTTATGCAAATATTGATGTTATGGTGTTTTAGAGGATTTTCAAAAAAGGAATTTCTAAAAAAAATGGCCTCTTCTGACAAATCCTAGGATGAACACTTTGTTAGTAACTTATTTTTGTGAAACCTTTGGTGGTATAGTGGACTGAAGGGCTGGTTTAATTATCACTGCACCTTTTCACCTCCTACAGGTCCAAATTAGATTCAAGTTGAAAAAATTTATCTGTATGATTGCAACAGGTCCGTTGTGGTCTTTGTGGTGATTATAGAGGTTATTATTAGTGTGTATTCCATAATTTTCAGAGCTGTGAATATACATGTAGTTTGATCAAACTTTGAACAAATGTATATGAAATAAGGAATACCAAATGCATGTGGAAAATTATCAACTTTGCTATGGTGAGGATGAGATGGAGGGTATTTGGGACTCAAGAGACTCATCTTGTGTTGTGGTTTTAGTCAATCATATATTCTTCAAAACCCTTTCATTACAAGAGGCTGCGGTGGCCTAATGGATAAGACGTCAGTCTACAAATCCAGGGTCTCTCACCGCTGTGAGTTCGAGTCCTGCTCAGACCACGTGTGGGAGAGTGAATTTCTTTCCGTTGGCCTTAACTTCTTCACATATTATCAGTATAATGGACTGGAGGAGTGGTATGTTTGTGTGCGGCAACTGACTCTGTGAGCTAGAACATTAAAGTCACCATGAGTGCTCGTTAGTACGAGGCAGACCACACAACACACTCACACTTCACATTCATACATGAACTTGTTCATAGATTAATCCATAGAGAATATATAATAAAATAGTTCTCATCGCAAAAATCTGAAACATTGCTGATGCAACGTTAAGCAACATTCAACCAACCAACCTTTTATTACAAATTTGAGATATTGAAGTAAAAGAAAACAATTTTTTTTATTGATTTCATAAAATTTTCAAAATGAATCTTAATGTTAAAATTCTTTAATTTATCTAGAAATTAAATGTTATTAAGTTAATGAGATTCAACTGCATTTTAATAAATTTCAGGGAGGATATTGTATAAAGTCATTATCGGAAGGTGTGGCTCTAACTCTTAGATCTTTGTTAGGTGATCCATGTCCACCTCTACCACCGACAGAAGAACCTTCAGACAGGTAAATTTCATTACGGAGTCCATTTTCATCTCTTTGGCCCAAACCCACAACTCCCTAACTTTGACATGAGGTAAATGTATCAATTTATCATTATCCCAATATCAGAAGGTGGTTTGCTTTCTTATAGGGTTTTCAGATCTTTGTTAGGTGATGCATGTCCATTGATCTCCATGGGGGCCTCGGTGGCCAAGTGGTCTAACAAAATGAGGTTACTGATCACAGTGCCTCTCACCACCTTGGATTCGAATCTTATTTGGAAGATAGATCCTTGTGAGAGAAAGTTTGTCAGTTCACTTGCCAAATGTTGGTGGTTTCTCCAGGCACTCCAATTTCATTCACCACCCATGAAGTTAGCATCTCCTTGTTTGTGAAAGAATCTTGACTGGGACATAAAACTTGATCCAATACTCTACTCATCTCCACTCCATTCCTCCTCTATGGGTGGATTTAATGTTGTAAAATCTGGGAAAAAATACTGTCCCTGATTGAATAAAATCAAAGAAGATGGTTGACGATTCACAGCTGATTTTAGCAATAGAAATGATACTAATGAAGTAATTTTGTTATTTATTTTATTAGGTTGATTGGTTGGTTCGAATGGTGTTAACATGCCCCAGTCATTATCCAATGATTATTTAACTTTCATGCTCTCCGACATATTTCTTCTGCCCCCTTGTTTTTGCTCAATACTATACAAATTGGATACCATTCAGAATTATGCACTATCCGATATCATTATAGATGTTCTAAATGTACTAGTGATTGTTGCCAGGATTTTGTTTCAATGATGGTTTTTCAATAATCTGAAAGCCTAGATTTCCCATAATTTCTCACCACAAATAGTTTAGTCTCTTTTAGTCCCTTTGGCCATCTTCAACAGTCTAACGATTACAGGTATATCATTGACATGTAAATTTGTGAGACAGAGTCTCCACGAAAACAACAAAAAATTTGAAATCATGGAAATGAATGACTTCCCATTGTTTAAACATCAATTACTTAGGTAATTCTCGACATTTATTTCAGTGTTACAGAAACCATATTGAATGTCATCAAAGTTTTACAAGATCATTGGTCATGTTTTCAATATCAGGAAATCCTAGAAGAAGGAGAAATTTGTCAGTTTGAAGGAGTGGATACAATGCCACCAAAGTAAGAACTACAAAATACCTTTCATATTTTTGTTGCTTAGTTATGTCACCTGATGATCACATATTCTCTGATCAGAGAAATCCAACTAACTCTTGAGTTAATTCCAAATCTGCAAGTAAGCAAATGCTGGAATAATTGGAAATTATCCTGGACTCTAGGTACCAATTAACCACAGAAAATGTATTTCAGAAAAAACATAAAATTTCACCTGGATTTTGCAGGGACAATTTACTTTTAAACTTCAAAACATGTAAAAAATACTTGTTACCTGAAATAACAGTTTAAATGAAAATTCTGTATTTATCTTCAAATTAGATAAGGTTGAGATCTGTTTGTGCTCAATTTTAATGAATTTGTTGGTTAAAAGTGGCAAATTCAAGTTTTTAGGATTTTTCTTGCCACTTTTGGAAAGAGATTTTGAGATAAAATTGGGAACAAATCAATTGACAAAATTTATGGAAAAAAAGAAGATATTTGTTTTTGACATCTTTTAATGATTATCTTGCAGTATTGTGTGTTCAAATAGTTCAATTATTCCTGTATTTTATTGTAACTGGGACAAAAATTACTTGAATTCATTATTTGAATACACATCAATGTATGCCTGAATGTGTATATTTTAAAAGATATGCTGAAATATGGGGATTTTGTCACTTTTTTAAAGTTTTCCCCTCAGTTTCCCGCTCAAGTCAGTTTAGAATTTTTACCTACAAAACTGGGAAAATGTTCATTGGGACTGAGTCCTTAACTGATCCTGTGAGTGTGGACTTTGTATTTTTTGTAACACAATTGTCTTAGAGAATATTTTTATCTTTTATTTTTAGGAGTGGGATCTTATTTACTACCCCTGAAAACAAACCTACGGAATATCCATTAGAAGACTATATTTATAGTGAGAAAGTACGGGAAATCTACATAGACAACGGTAACAACTTTGATCCAATTATTGACGCCTTAATAGCAGAAAACACTTGCAGTACCACCAAATAGGTAAGTTACACTCTGGTGTGGCAACTATCATCGACGAGTTATGGTTGGTCATTGTCAGAGCATAATCAATCACAAGATCAAAAATTGAGTGCCGACTTTGGCGAGCAGTTTCCGGGTTGTTGACAAATCCTTTTCTTAAGTTTCTTCCTCATGAAAACAACAGGGCGGATGATGATCGGTTAATTTATCTGTATCTTGGGACGAAGAGGTGACACTTTTACACTTTATTAGAAAACTCTTTGGAAAAAATAAGAATGGAGGAAGGGGGGGGGGGTTAAGGTGTTAGTCTTGGGGTAAAGTGTTAGTCTTCAAAAGCCAAAAAGTCTCACTGCTCATGCTGCTATGGCTTCCATTTTAATCACAAGTGAAAAGGGATTTTTACTTGTAGTGAGTAGGCCTTCTCTGGTTAGCTCCCTTTGAACATAAGTGCAAATCATAAAAGACTACCTTATAGAAGGGGATCTTAATTGACTAATTGAATTTACCTGTTTATTTCAGAACTTGTCTAGCATATGATGATGCAATGAGAGCTCATAAAAACAAATTTATGTATGGGTGAGTAATCCTTTTTTTCTCTTTACTTAACATATTTTTATGTGTAGCTGGTGACATCTCAATATAAGTAAAATAATTTTGTTTCTATATCACTCATTTATTCCTACATAGCTGTGAATGTTAAACAATTGAACAGTTGGAAAAATTTCAGAATTGATCATAGGAAAATTATTTGAAGACTAAAACCCATTGATCATCTTTTAATCAGAAGTTAAAATTTTAGCATATTTTTTGAATCATAAGGTATATTTACATATCATCTGCTGACAGTCGCAGAGCGACTATGTCTGTTTTCCTGAAATTACTTCACCGCTTGTCTTCATGTGTTCCTATGCGGCGACAGTTTCGCCCAGGAGTTCAGCTTGATGTTTCTTTGCTTCAGGTTTCTTATATTTACATATATATGGTTTATATGGGAAATACAAGTTTTGGCATATACCACTGAAGAAACATTGGTATTATTATTATTATGAATGTTCTTTGCTTAAATTTAAAAAGAAAAAGAATTGCAAAGCTACTTTTAAAATTGAATCACAGGTCCAGCTATCAGATGTTAAGGAGTTTGTTTATCATCAATATTATTTACACAGTCACATACTTTGAGTGCTTGAAATGTAGAACTTTACAGTCAAGTGCAACAAAGATCTTGAATGAATCTGTCAGTCTCATATATCTGGTTGTGACTCCACCCACATTCATCACATGAAAGTAGAAAATATGTATGTGCTGTGTTATATGCCATGTTATATGCTACCATTGATTTTGAACAATACAAAAATATGCCAAAATAGTATACATGTAATTATTATTAAAGAAATTTACATGAATAGTAATTATATGTAATATGATATGGTTTAGTTTCATTATATTCAGTTGTTGGTGACATCTTTGGATACAGAGATGAAATTCACATGAAAATATCATGTGAAATTCATGCGAAATTCATTCGAACAAAATTTGGCTGTGAAAAAATATTTGTATTGAAATTGAACTACGCATTGTATCAAAAATGCTGAAGTTTACAATACGTATACATTAACTTGTAGAATCATATCTGTCTGCTATTGCAGGAAATGAATGGATAATTCCATTGCTAGGCAAAAACAATATTTAAGTATTACTTATTATTAAATAAATGATACTCAGAACTGGCTAATGTTAATTTCCACAGGATTCCATTAATGTTATTTGTCAAAGTTTCTCCGGCTTAGGATCTATACTTGTAGACAGTAATTTGGCTGCCATTATTGTTACACACCCACAGTTGGCCTGATTGGTCAGTATTGATAGCCCATGGATACTCGATTCCATGTAAATCTGTCAGAACATAGTTTATGAATTGTCCGTCTCGGTCAACTTGGTGAATCTGGTGGTTATAACAGTCGCTGATCAGTATGTAACCATTCTTGTCACACGCAATACCGTTGCATCGGTGAATTGGATAAACCACATCAAAAGTCGAGTCAGGATAACAAAATCGTGGCTGTCCGTCTTTGTCAACAACCATGACACTGTTGTGTCCATCAACAATGCAGATGTCTCTGTTGACATTCTCAGCGACTAACCTTGGCGTGCTGAACAAAGCTTTTTGTCCTTTTCCTTGCTGTATGGTTTGTTTTATCTTTCCATCTGTTGTAAGCCTTAATATTTTGTTTTGTTTTTTATCCCGAACTAGACACACCAATATCTCATTGTCAGCCGTTGTACACATGCCGTATGTCTTGTACGATGATGTATCAATGATATTAACAAATCTTCCATCTTCGGAATATTTCTTGATATGATGCCCATGCCACTCTGTTAGTAAAAGTTTTCCATCTTTAGACACAGTCATTCCATATAATTCAAAATCTAATGCCACAGTCTTTAAAACTCTACCTTCTATATCAAATAGTGCCACATTGTTGCCACCAGAACCAAATCCATGGCCGCACCAAACCGTTTTGTCATTCACATAAGATATACATGTACCATCCTTTGTTTTGAAGTTCGCTGTAACGGAGCTGTCTATGGTTGACAGTAGACTGGTATCTGATTTCTTTGTAGTGATTGTTTCAAATTCCTCTTCCTGAATGTAACCTAAATCAATGGGGATCCTTGTCAAATTGCTGGCGATGAAGGCGGGTGGATTTATTTTTGTGTATGTAGGGTATGCCTCTTGCTTGTAATGCTGCTTCATGCTGGATACAAATTTCAGGAATGAGACTTCATAACTTTGATGTTGCATTTTTTCCTCACAGTCTTGCAGTAAAGCTTTCATTTCAGCTATTTGTTTTTGAATTTGTAATTCTTGCTTTCTGAAAATTTGTATATCTTTATTTTCTAGTTGATTGAGCTTTGTGATGATATTGTCTGCCATTTTGTCTATCTCATGTTTCCACTCATGGCGTTTCTTGTTGATTTGGTCTACAGCACTGCTTACGTGTGTTGAATAACTTTTTTCATTTTCTTTTACTAAGTCATAGCACTCTTGAAGACTTGTCACATACAGTGACATGTCTTGTGTTGTTTCTGTAAGTTCCGCCTTAAATTTTTCAAGGACACCTTTAATTGGAACTAGTATATGATTATTATGTTCTTTACACCTGAGCTGGCATATTGGTTCTTCACAGGTGCAGCAATATTGGCTAACCTGCTCTTTTCCATGTACCTGACATTGGATGGTTATTTTTGGCTCTTGCATGGAGCAGCCAACATTTTTTACTTTATGTTGTCGATGTTCTTTATTTTGCAGATGTGTTGTCTTGCACTGTAAACACATTTTATTATCACAGTTTGTACAGTGCCATCTGGCATTTCTGTCAAAGCTGCACAATTGGCATTTCTTCATCTGCTCTTTAGATTTATTTTCTGGAACTTTTAATGACATCCTAAAAAATAAAAAGATTAATTATTTTACATTGTGTTTTACTTATAATCAAAAGTTCATAGAACTAAATGAATGTATATAGTGGTGAAATATTACTTTTTTAGCTCACCTGGCCAAAAGACCATGAGCGACATGACATGGCACTGTGTACATGAATGCAATGCATTAGTGTTCATGTATATATCATCAACATCTATTTTTGTCTTATCCTGAAGAAAAACTATTGGGCAGATATCAATAAAAATAATTCAGATCCATCTCAGGGTCAGTGTAATGCCAAAACCTTTTGCAGCATGACCATAAACAAGTTTTAATTTCAAATGTGGAAACTCTAGATGGGACCTTATAATTTTGTGAGTTAGAAACTGCAAGAGATATTTGATATGCTCTCAGGTGAACAATAAAGCCCATGGGAGTTGTGTTTAAAAATATAATGTAATTTTAAAAGATTAAACAATTGATTATACCCCCACAATGAAATGGGGTAGTTAAAATGAAATTTCTTATCTGCCTGTCTGCCCCTCCATAGATACAGTTTTATCAGGAGGTTTATTTAGTGATAAATGATCTAAACTATACACAGCTGTTAAGCATCATAAGAACCAATCACCTGCACTCAACTTTGCCAACCAACGATTGGGAAGGAGGTGGGGGGGGGGGGGGGGGGGGACACGTCTTGTTTTAACTAGTGTTCAGGTCCTTTATAGATAGTGTTACATTATATGTATTATATACCACCCACTGGAAATTTGAATTGCAATCACTAGGATGAAAAATTTCCTCTAGTGTAAGTTTACATAAAATGCTAAGGTAGTTTATACTGGCATCAAATAGCAGATACTATAGTCAATCAACATTGACCTGTAGGCTTGACCTTTCATAAGGAATATCCATATGGGAGAATATTAGTCCACCCCTTACATGGGTAGTATTAGGAATCCCAATAGACAGTGTTTGTGTTAAGTATTACTCGCTATGTAGACGAAATAAACATGTGCATGTTCCCTATACATAAATAAACTTGTCCATGATAAATGTTTAAATTAAAGGTCAAACAGACAGGTCAATGTTGTCTGCCTAAAACTTTTATAAAAATAATATAAACCTGTACAACATGTAAAGATTAATCATTTATTACATTTCTATCCTACATGAAGTAATTCAACATTTAAGTGTGCAGTTTTCTCATAGAGCTTTTAAATTTTGTTCATGATAAATATTGAAATTAAAGGTCAAACAAACAGGTCAATGTTGTTTGCCTAAAACTTTTATAAAAGTTATATAAAACCTGCACAGCATGTAAAGATTAATCATTTATTTTATGTCTGTCTACAATCAGTAATTCATGATCAATGTTTTCTCTTACAGCCTTTAAATTTTGTTTATTTCACAGTTGCATGAGATAATTTTGTTTGTTGAACTATCATAATACTGTCATGCTTTGAATATTGATAATATTGTATGATAACAAATAAAGTAAAACTTCATTATAATGCACCTGTCCTCAATAACTTTGTCACCTGACTTATCCCCATATTATTTGGAAGTCTATTTTACTTTAAATTTTCTCTTTTTAAATTGCTCTCAACCTATCATAAAACCTCTTTTATAATTTCAAAATTTCACTATACAAATGGGTGTAATTAACATGATAAATCAATGTATATATATATGATATATCAAAAACAAACAAACTTGTCCATGTCTAAATCACAATCCTGAAATGGGAAGTAAATACTTCGAAAACAAGCAAATAAAGTTAAACACAGGAACTCCCACCAGGGAGTTAAGATCAGGTGCTTTGGAAGGGTAAGCACCACCTGTCTAGCTTGGAAGTAGTGGTGGCCTAATGGATAAGATGTCATTCTACAAATCCAGTGTCTCTAAGAGTCACTGCTGTGAGTTCGAGTCCCACTCAGACCACATGTGGGAAAGTGAATTTTCCTTGCCGTTGGCCTTTACTGATTCACCTGGTGTCAGTATAATGTGACTGGGGGAGTGGTACACTTGTCTGTGCCATACTGACTCAGTAAGCTAGCACTTTAAAGCCATAAAACACACTCACACTTCACATGCATACACAAACTTGTTCATGGATTAATCCTTAGAGATTAATAAAGTAGTTCTCTTTGCGAATAGCTGAAAAATTGCTGATGTGACTTTAAGCAATATACAACATTCAGCATTCATTCCTGTCTACCTAGCTACACCCACCACATGTAAAAGCAAAATTGAGATTAAAACATGTGAAAGGAACAATGAAACTATTTGACGTCAAATATATCCAGGGTAATTTTGGACACTGAGACATCATATATACTTCACAGCAATATTGAAGCCAAAAAAAAACATTTTTAGGGCCTTGATAAGCCTAGGGGACCAAAGGGTAAAAACTTGTACCCTACAAAGGGGATGACCCCAACAATAGGGAAGACGTGGGAATATAAGTAGCATTTTTGAAAAATCAAAACTCAGATGAAATGAAGAACATGAAATTATGGGACTTTAAATATTTGAATATAGAGACAAAAAAAAAAAAAAAACACTATTCAGAATATGGATAAATAAATTTAAAAATGAAATAAAGTTCTGTTACAAGTAGAACTATAATGATTTTTTCATCTCTAAGCAGACAGGATTTTATTAGGGGTTAAAAAAACATATGTCATGTGTTATGGGTGTAAATTTTAAAGGTTTAAAGTCTGGCATTGTAACTACAGTAGGCCTGGTAAGAGTGGAATGGAAAAATGTCCTGATCAAGATTAATTTGTATTGAGTTTGTCAGTTCTGGGACGGTGGAGGAAACTGGAGTACCCCAAGAAAATCAGACCTTCAGCAAGTGACCTTACAAATTATCCCTACCAAGATCTGCTCGAGTGGGATTCAGACTTAATAGTCAGTAAGAGCCAGGTTTATAATTTCTGCCACATGGCTGCTGAAGTACCCAGAGAAAACAAAGTCACAAAAAATAAATGTTCTTACACTAGAATTTGCCCAAGTGAGATTTGAATCTGGGTAGTAATATGTATGACCTTTGATAAGTGCTAAAGACCATTCACCCACTGAGACCCTGGATTGTAAGAAATTGGACTTATGATTAAATAAGAGTATTATAACTAAATAAGTGTAACTTTTTCATTTACAGCTGGTGGCATCTTGATATAAGTGAATATCTTTCACAAATCTGTAAGCACAGATCTAAAAGTGTATTTTTATGATATAGAAATCGAATAAAAAAAGAAAAATGAAAGATAAAGTTTTAAGAATCAAAAGTAAAATCTTTAAAAAAATGGAAGATATAAAATAAAACAAAAATTCAAAGATAAAAACAAAACCAAAAGCAAAAAAGTAATTACTTACTTTGATGCTGGTAGATAGGTGTTATGTATGGTATTGAAGTATCAATGTGAGGAATTAGATCATGTATTTTATCACATGTACTCAGAGTGTACGTCAAATATAGCTGATAGAGTTAAACAACATTGACCTGTCTGCTTGACCTTTTATTAGGAATATTTATGATGGATCAGTTTACATATGTATAGGGTACACAGGTGTTAATTTCGGTCACACTGTGAAAAAAACCAAATGCCATGTATAAACTATAAATCCTTATACTAACTTTATACTGGACGGATCATCCTATGTGAATATTCCTAATGAAAGGTCAAGCTGACAGGTCAATGTTGTTTGTCTATACTTGTTTGTGTGTGAGAAAAACATATTTGTTGTATAACTATATAGGCATACCTGTTACTTCTGATGACAAGATATCGGAGCAATTAACGTCCTTACAATTAAACACAGCTGATTACTCATAACAAGATTAACATCTGGTTCTGATGTACCTTACGACTACACTGTCTCTTGTACACATGCATCTGGTTTGCATCTCAATCTAGTCCCCGTGTCTTGTACACATGCAGTGGTTAAAAACATATACTTTTATATTAATATTCATGCAGTGCTCACAGGGTATTCAGATCATGTGTTAATATTTAGTCCATGTCATACAGGGTGTTCACCTTAACTGGTTTATATAACCTATAATGCACTTATATTTCTACCTTAAATAATGACTTTGTTACTCATCATTGAGTAACAGCACATACCTGTTCGACAACATTGACCCCTGTACCTGAACTTTACTTTAAATATTTTTCATGGACCAACGCCTGTAAAGGGAACACAAATGTTTATTTCATCTTCATTGTGTGATACATGCATGTTTTATGTTTTATCTGAGAATTTTAACATTGTCAATTTATTGGGTGCAATTTTGTGTATGAATATTCCTAATAAAAGGTCATGCGGACAGGTCATTTTCGTTTGCCAATAACAAATGATACACATCATATACCTGTGGATAGAAAGGTTACAATACTTTATTGAGGTCATGGACAGGTAATGTTTGATCAGTTTACCTGTATTTTAAAGACAAAATTTCAAAATCTCAAAATTTAAAATTATTTTTAGAATAGATTTCATGGTATTTAAACAAATAAATTATACCAAACTTTTGTATTTTTCTTTATTTGATTTTAAAAAGTATCTCTCAAATCCAGTTTAAAATTGCTTAAAATTTAATTTGTTTTAAATTATTTAAAATTTAAAAAGTTTAAAATTAAAAACTTATGATTTTAAAGATGCCTACTACATGCATTCCTGTTTGAGTGATTGAATGAGGTTTTATGTTCTAGTCAAGAATATTTCACTTATATCAAGATGTCACCAACTAAAGGTGAAATGGCAGAAATTTTTACCTTTGCAGTACACTCAGGGCAGTATGCAGGGATGGTCCTTTAGCATGCTATGCCTACTGTGACATGGGCCATCAGTTTTTATGGTCTCTTCCAAAGGACCGCATCACATTCATCTCTACAGTTGCTACCTCTATTCAAGTTCACCAATGTGGTAGCTCAGTTGGTAGAGTGCTTACTCCGTAAGTGGGAGGTCGTGGGTTCTTTCGGATGGGAACTTTAAATAAATGAGGTCCCGTTTCTTGGTAGGCTTGGCACGATAAAGAACCCTGCTGTATAATGCCATCAGTGCAATGCACAGGCAAAATTTCTGCACCTTTGCCTATAACTGGTGACGTCTCAATATAAGTGAAACATTTTTGACTGGGACGTTAAACACCATTACTCTATTCAAGTCTTAGTCTGAGATCCGACCAGAATTTGAACCTTGCCTTTCCCAATAATGAGCAAGCACTTTGCCAACTGAGCTACTGTGGTTCCTAGGTTTTATATACATTTTAACTCCACCTAAAGCCACCTGTCTCTAATTATATCTGGGACTGCAGTGGCCAAGTGGTTGAGATGTTCACCTTCAAATCCCAGACATCTCACTGCTATAGGTTTGACCCAGGTCAACTTTAAAAAAGGTTGGTCCTACTCATAGGCCTCTACTAGTTTGTTTGATACCACTTTAATACACTCATTGGTCTGTCATGTTTATCTTTGACATTGTGGGCAAGTACACTAGCACTCAAAAAGTCACCATAAGTGTACACTAGTACAAAGCAGATTGGAAATAAAAGCACAAACTCGCACACCACATGAACTAGTGTTTAGATTATTGATTCTTTGAGGTTATAAAAAATGGTCTTGACAAGGATAGCTGAAAAATTGCCGATGTGATAATTCATCTTAGTGTTGTCTGAGCCCTTATAATTAATCTACTTGTACTGAAGCTAAGATGACAGCATGCTGCTTCAAATGTAGGAATTAATAGATTTGGCTATGTCTAAGGGCTTCTTGGGAAGAGACCTTAGAAACAGATGCCCTGTGTAGTGGTAGGTGTGGCACGCTAAAGAACCCTCCCTTTGACCGCAAAGTTCAAAATTGGGAAAAAATCCTAGAAACAGATGCCTTCTGTCACAATGGGGTGGCACATGCCAAAGAACCCTCCCTTTGACTGCATAGGTCAAAGTATCTGCCACTTCACCTTTAGCTGGTGATGTCTCAATGTCAGTGAAGTCATATAACCACATTAAATTACAGTACAGACCTGTCGAAAGTTTAACACTGAGCCAACAATTAAGAATTCAATTTTCACTACAGAGTGGTCAATAAATGGATAGCTAGTGACAAAAAACTACCAAGCCAAGATAGATAGCAGTAGGGCTTGGACAATATGTACATGCCACAATACGATACATATCAATACACTGCTGGCAATACAATACATATCTCAATATATTGGTAATACATGTGTTTGCAAAAGGCACTTTAAAATACATTTTACAAAATTTGTTTTTAATGCTCTCAACCTGTCAACTGTGGGGTATGATGACCTTTATCAACTACTTTCATATACAGGATGCCCAAAAGACTCCCATACATCAGACTTTGATTTCAAAGGAACTGTAATATCAATTACTTCATTGGAAGTATCCATGTTGTTGTTTGACTGTCACGTCATTGGATGCAGCGTGTATAAAAGTCAAATTGAACATGGAAAGTTCCAGAATTCAGAGTTGCTGATATATCAGTTTTTTCACAGCTTGTATCGATATATGTATCGTAATTCTGAATATTGATTATAATCGATTATCTATATATCTCCTAGATAGCAGTTGCTGAGATATAGCTAAAAGTGGCCAAGATAGGCTGTCAACTCAGCACAAATTCCTTGGATTAGCATTAAACTTCTGACAGTACTATACTGTAAGCAAACTATTGACTGTCACTGATTTTTATAAATATTTTTGAAGATTTATCTTTTTTTGTTTTTTAAGTCATCCTGAGGATCCAGACAGAATTTCCTGTATATATGATAAACATGTTGAATGGGGGCTTACAGACAGGTGCTTTAGAATACAGGTAACAAATATATATTACATATAGGTCTAGTTAAAAAATGAGTGCAGTCCAACCTGCCTTTAAGACCACCTCTATGTAAGGGCCACCTGCTTATAAAAACCAGTAGAATTGTATCCCAATTGTTCTTTGTTCATATTGTTTGAACCTGTATATAAAGGTCACGTGCCTATAATGGCCACTTGTACTGGCTCCCTTTGGTGGCCTTTATAGACAGGTTTGACTGTATTTTTGATTCAGATATTTTGGGAGTTACTTATCACAAAATATTATCTTCCTCAAACTACTGTAAACAAACTTTGATTTTCGCAATTCTCTTACCAAAACCATTTCCAGAAAATTTTGCTATATAAACTAAAGCTGAATATGTAGTATTAGTATAAATAATATCATTTTCAAAAACAAGTTTGCGTCGATTAACTTCCATGATTATTTCGTCATTGCGAAACACTCAAAAATTAATCCCACTGAAATAAAAGTTGTTTACAGCATTAAACCACTGCTAACAAAGTTTAGAGGTATATAGGAATTACTTTGTCCAACTGTCTATCTGTCTGTCCTTCCGTCTGACTGTCCATCCTGATACCTTGTCTGTTCCATATCTTTCATGTCTATTGATAGATTTTGATCATACTTGGAACAAATATAAACCAACATGAGATGATATGCCACATATCAAATTTAGCTATATATATAGGTCAAGGGTCAAGGTAACAAGTTTTCAAAAAAAAGGTCAAATCTTAGAAATAATAACTGCAATGTTGTGACTTCTTCATGTTTCAAGAAAACTAAAATATTTTCTTAATTGCAAACTTTATTAAATTCTGAAAGAACTAAGATATCATAATGATTTTAAATTTTATTTTTTTATGTCATTAAGGTTTATGAATTCATACATGCATATGTGTATGAAACTAAAAATTCTAATCTGACTTTTTCAATCATTTTCAGTGTAGACTGGCTACAGAAGCTGAACTCCAACTTGTTCACAGGTAAGGTTTAAATCAGCATGTAGTAAAACCTGTATGTAAGAACTACAGGGGCCAGATACATTGTAAAATTACAAAAAATAACCAGATTTTTCACTGACTGGTGCTCCGAGAAAACTACATATTACCTCCTCTAATATCCATTCTTTACGATTTCGTGAATTAGTTCAACACTGGCCAACTTTCCTCTATTATGACTCCATCTTGTTAACCAATTAAAGAAGCCTTGTAGAACTTTTTAAAGCACCTATACGTGAACAGTATGGTTTATTGTACCCCTTATTCTTTTTATATACTATGGGCATTTTTAGCTTACCTGAGCCAAAGGTCAAGGTGGAAATGTTAAATCTTAGATTTGGTCCTTGTATGCAATGTTTAGGGGCAGCAGGTATTTGGGATCCTTTTTCAAAAAAATTCCTGTAAAATATGGTAACATGAATATTTTTGCAATGATGTTATGTCATATATGGCCCTCTATAACACCTTAACAATGGGATCATTTTAGAAAAATAAGGGATCATTGGCCCTGTGACCCCTTCTAGAATGAATGCTGCATCTACATTTACTATTTGTCAAGCTATATTTTTGATCATATCCATATGTTTTTTTTCATTTTAGTGCCACATATGTTGATATGATGGAATCTACTGCTTTAAAAAATCCCCTTCAACTACGAGAAATAGAAAATACTTACAATTCAGTGTATATGTGTGCTGTAAGTACTATTTCTTAGTATTTCTTAACACTATGATAGCTCAGTTGATAGAGTGCTCACACCGTATGTTGGAGGTCATGGGTTCAAACCCCAGCCTGGTCTGACCAGGACATGAATATAGGTAGTGACTGTGTTGCAAACATTAGTTATTTAGAAATGAAAGTCATCCGATTCCTTCAGAAGAGACCTTAAAAATCAATGCTCAACATCAGGCAGGTATGGCACATTAAATCAAAATTTCTACCACTTTACCTGTTACTTGTGACATCTTAATATTAGTGAAATATTCTTGACTGGGACGTAAAATCCAATTTAATCAATCGGTCAATCTTAGTATTTTTTGCTGATTGATTTAAATTTTTCTGCTTGGATTTATTTATAATCTTGATTTTGAAACTGCTTTGAATTGGGTGGAGTAATGGAGTTTTTTTCACCCCAGTCTAGACTTTTTCACTTATAATGAGAGGATCAGTTCAAGGATTGTGAAGGAGATTTTATTGCATGGAGAAAACCACCCACTTTTGGCAATAGAGCTAACAAACTTTCTCACACCAGGATCTGCCACAAGTGGGATTGAATCTAAGTGGTGAGAGGCACAGTGATCTGTAATAACAGGCTCTAGACACTTGGCCACCGAGGCAAAACTGCTTTGAATTACAGTAAAATGTTGTACATATAAAGACCATCATTAGGCCTCCCATAACTCAAGTAAGTGTAACTTTCTTAACATTAATCCCTGAAGGGAAATCCTTTTGAAAACGATAATATAAAATTAGCTCATAGTCGATATTTCGGTTTTATAGCCTATATCAAGACACTAGATAATTTAGAAATGTTTTATCTAGTGTCTTGTTAAAGGCTGTAAAGCTGAAATATCAACTATGACCTAATTTTATATTATCGTTCTCAAGTAAGTGTAATCAGAACAGAGACAAAACAGAGTGAGAAAATTCAACAGGTTTTGAGTAAATACAGGAATTAAGCTGTCAGCGGATAATGTGAAAGAGATGACAAACATAGAATGAAAATGAATTGAAATTACATCTGATCATGATCGGCAATAAATAGTATGAGCCCAACTCCCCCCTCCTTTTGCAATCATCAACTTTGATTTTCTCGAACTCGGGATAAGTTGAAATATTTTCATTTCCCTGTTCAACTGTATATTTTTGTACTACTTTCTGTAGAAATAATATGTCACCCAGAGGCTCATTTTTTTACTCAAACTTTTCTGTTTTGCTTTCTATTGCAGGAGACCTACTACTGTGCAAAGATGTCATGTGGTTATGTTTTAAATGTGGTAGATAAAGTCTTATCAGGGGAGGTAAGCAGATAGTTTTAATTTTTTTAGTTTCAGTAATGGTTAGCAGCCAGTAATCTTAAAATATCTGAATAGTATGATTAAATTCTCTTTTCATTCTGAACATGGTTCTATAATGGAGTTTGCCAGTTTACCATATGACCAATATCTCCTAATCAGCTGCTCCTAATGTATGTGTGGAATGTTCACTTCTAAAATTACCTGAGTAATACATCATTTTACAGGAAAAATTATCAATCCTTCCCAAAAAATTACTTATATCGGACTGTGGGACAAACTGTTAATTTCAATAGTAAATTACAATCTTTAACACTTGTTTCAATCTACTTTAACCATTGATATTTCACATTTTCAGGCTCAAAATGGTGTAGCAATAGTAAGGTAAGTCAGAAGAGTGATACTTTAAAATCATTAATTTTTTCGTTGCTTTCCTGGAAACTCCAACTCAAAATTTTTTGTTTCAATATATTTACAAGTTTTTAATATTTTAATCATGTTGTGACAAAGTATTTTTAATAAGGTACAATTTCTTAGTTGTTTACCAAAGACCCCAAATTTTCTAGAAAAATCTTTCTTATTTTAGAGATTTTTTTGTTTCAATGACATACATCTCAAAAATTGTTGTTTTAATAAAATCAAAGCTATGAGTCATCCACGCTCTGATGGAAAGTATTTATTAAGTGCAAGTAGCCATATGTGTATAGTCATTCTGGATCATGCTTTATTTGTTACAATTACCCCAGTATTAAGATAGACTCACTGTATACTTTGTCATCAGATCTTCAACTACATATATAAGCTTATATTGTGTGACAGTACTTTCAGTACTTTGATTTCAGACCTCCAGGACATCATGCAGAGTGTACAAAGGCTATGGGATTTTGTTTCTTCAATAATATAGCTATTGCTGCGAAATTTGCAAAAACTAAATACAACATTAAAAGGTATGATTGATGTTTTTGTATTTTAACATTTTAGGTCTTATCTTTTGCACATTTCTTGCCAAATATCATTAAGTCTTTTATTGACATGTGAATGATATGCAGCAAAAACTTGTTATAATGCTCTTTGCTTATCGACACTTGTTTGAAGTCTAAAATCTGTCTATTTTATGTTTTTTAAATCCCTCTTCGATTTATCATCAAACCACTTTATAATGCCATCTAACTGAAAAATGGTTGTGGGTGAATAGAGCTTTGACTAAAACCATATTACAGTCATAAGCCATTTGAATTTGAAGAGTGTTTTTAATTTATCACACTACATATTATGTATCTTTTCCAAGGTTGTCCTGGATATATTTGACATTGCATAGATCCAGGTTCCTTTCATTCTCAATTTTGATTTAACACATAGCTGAACAGGAGGTGCTTACTTTTCAGGAACATTCTGTCTCACTTGGTTTGAGTGAATTCATGTTTGTAACTTAATTTGCATGTTTTCAAAGTTTTCACTTGCTTTTTGGGATTGTGGTTTGGATTTTTAACTTTTTTTTTTGTTTGATTAATATTAACTAGAACTTATGTATTTTAGAATTCTGATCCTTGATTGGGATGTTCACCATGGTAACGGAACACAAAATGCCTTCTATGAAGATCCAAGGTAAGATTATTCTATAAAATACACAAAGTTTTATTTTACATTTGATGTTTTTAAAACCCCTTACACATTTAGCAAATTAATTTAATTTATTATTGTCTTGAACTTTGAAATTTTGAGGAGTTTGGTTCATTATTTCTCTTTTCAAATCATTATTAGAAATAGCATGTAATAGAGGGGAGAAATGATGTTTTACACCCTAATAAAGATTCTTTCACTTATATATCATTGCTGTCATTTATGGGACAGGGCTCAAAGTTTCGACTAAATTAGGCACAATGGCCACCAAAGTTTTCCATTGGCGACCAATTTTTACTCATAAGTTGCCAATTTGCTGACTGCTTTTTCGGAGGTTCAAAATTCTGGATCATGGCAGATTCCGTTTTTCTACTTGTGTTTAACATACTGACAAAGTGTTTCCGGCACTTCTCAGTCGGCTTTGTGACTTATAGAGGGATTCTTTCATAAGTATATATACGAAACATCAAAAGTGTGCCAAATAGAACAGTAATCATGACTAGGAAGCGGCCCTCAATGTGTATTGATAGTTTTTTCAAGGCAAGTACGTGTGATGCTCCCAAAAAGCAGGTAATCGATCCATTGCCTGATCACAGCATTTGTCAGGAGAAGAAATAGATGTCCCATTGGAAGTTCCAAGAGTCATCATGGAAATAACTTTTTTCCTGGTTAATTTATGACTCTGCCGGGAATGCCATGACATGAAAATTTGTGCCTAATTTTTGTATACAAGAAGCCAGGCTGGCTTCTAGAATAAAAAGTCACTTTGAGCCCTGTGGGATGGAGGCCTTGGTGGCAAAGTGATCAAGAGCTTATTGAACAAAATGCCTTTTACCCTCTTGGTTCAAATCCCATTCAGGCTGATTCTAGCATGAAAAAGATTGTCAGTTTGTTTCCCAAAGGTTGGTGTTTTTCTCTGAGTACTCCACCATCTAAGGACTGAAAGCCTTGTTTTAAGTGAAAGCTCAGTGGTAGAGTGCTTGCTTTGTAAGTGGGAGGCCGTGGATTTGATCCTTGGCTGGGTCTGACTCAAAACTTGAAAGCGGGTAGTGACTGTACTTTCGCCAAGCACTCGGCATTACGAAATGAAAGTCACAGTTATTTCGAATGGGAACTTAAAATAAACGAGGTCCCGTGTCATGGTGGGCTTGGCACTCTAAAGAACATTGTTGTATAATGCCATAAGCGCAATGCACAGGCAAAATTTCTGCATCTTCACCTATAGTTGGCGATGTCTCAATATAAGTGAAATATTCTTGACAGGGGCGTTAAACACCATCACTCAACTCAACTCAATTTTATTGAAAAAAAATCTTGACATATAAATCTATATGTATATAAGTTTCATGTTATCTCATATACTACAACATTCTTCAAGAAACATAAAACTTTCTTTATTTCTATGTTATAGTGTGCTGTTAATATCACTTCATCGGTATGAAAATGGATTTTTTTACCCTACATCTAATGACGGGAATTACGACAGAGTGGGGCGGGGTAAAGGAGAGGGGTTTAACGTTAATATACCCTGGAACAATGTAAGTATATTTAGTATGTAAATGCTTAAATGCTTAAGATGACATATTAAATTTTGTCTAGTTGGTAGAAAAAGAAACATTCGTGAAATAATTCAAATTTTAAACATCCAAACCCAAACAAAAATTGTTTTGCAGAAATAACAATGGAAAGCATAAAACTAGAAATTTTAAATCTACATGACTTGTACAATCACCATACTATTGGGTGGTTCATAACACATTGTCAAATGTTAACATACTAATGCTTCTTGAAACCTTTCTGTCTTGGCCGCAGTTTATCATACAGGATCTCAGAAAAGTTTCAAAATAATATGTAATTATACCTATTTACCGTCAACTTTCTTTTTCTATGCTGCAATATACCTGCTTCTCCTGCTTTTGGTGTATTTGTTTCACAATTAATATGCTATAGTAGAGCTTGTTCCCACTATGGGAACTTCATACAATGAAACAAGCTGCTTACAAATAAATTGTTGATGCTAAGATATTGCAAGCATAGGCTTATTAAGGCCTTTCAAAGTTTTATGGTCGTCATCACAGTATTGTTGATAAGTATGATGTCTCTGAAAATTACCCTGGATATATTTGACGTCCCATAATTCCATGTTCTTTTCATTCTTACTTTTAATTTCACATGTGGCAGTTGTAGCTAGCTTCATAGGAGTTGTCTATACCCTTCTGGAGCACCTGACCTCACTTCCCTGATGGAAGTTCATGTGTTTAACTTAATTTGCCAGTTAAAGAGTTTTTACTTCAGTTTGGGATTTTGGTTTAGACATGATTGTTATGTTTGCTTTTGATATTTACTTTTACAATACTGCTTAACTCTCAAAGATTGGCAATCTAGTTGCTTTGTGTGAAATGAACTTGGACAAATTAATGATTCCATAGCAAACTAGGTGAACGTTGCTAATCGATCTGGAAATAGTAAGCAATTGACGAATCACCAGCCACGCCCACTATGTTCCAACAAAGGTTTGACATGCTTGAATTACAAGCAAAAAGAATAAATACTCGGCCTGAATTGTGCCATTTAATTACGTCACTGACACTAGTAAGTCATTAGTTGCCATGACGCTGCTTTGGTACCATGATGGCGGCCAGTGTCGGAACATTGTGGGCGTGGCCGGCGATACCTCAATTTAGTTTACATGGCTACTTATGGTAATAGTCCACTTTAGAACCATCTTTTTTATTACTCACTGGTTACTGTTAGTACTTTCAGTACTTTGATTTATATTTCAGGGTTACATGGGTGATGCAGAATATATAGCGGCTTTTCAACAAATAGTCATGCCTATAGCTTATGAAGTAAGTTTTATAAACACCTATTTATGAGGGGGAAATCAGGTGCATGATGTACGATTTGCATTAAACATGATTATTTGATTATTATACATCCTGCTCCAGAAATCACCATGTCTGTCTGTCTGCCAATGTACAATTGTGTCCAATGTATAACTTGTTAGATGAATTTTAAACAAACTTGTTACAAATGTTTACCAACCTGAGACATTATGTCATTTGCCTTTAACCACCTAGGTTCTCCATTCCCACTTGGGGCAGGTCATAATATCATGAATATGAGGAAGTTTGTTGCTGATGTATTTCTTTGGGTACTATAGTTTTCTTTGCCATCATAGAAATAACTGCTTTGATATAAATGAAAGTAGACTAGGGCATAAAATGCCATTAATTTATTCTAATCATTTATAAAAACCAAAATATGAATGTATATATGGTGGCCAACAAGATTTCATTCCTCCTTGAGACAGATTAGGGTGAATTTTCTTGAAGAGGGTCTATGCATTTCTTTGGTTACTCCAGTTTCCTCTATCCTCATAGAGCTAACTGCCTTGATATAAGTGAAAGAATTTGGACTCGGGGCTTAAAACACCAATGAACTAATCAAATAATTTATGAATGAAAATATGGTGGCAGTGAATGAAGGTTTTACTCCACATGTATATGCATAATGTTTTGCTTGTTATGTCTTGGTAACTTCAAATTAATCTTTACACTTAATATTTTGTAGTTTTCTCCAGAATTGGTACTGGTATCTGCTGGTTTTGATGCTGCAATGGGAGATCCTTTGGTAAGATATTATCATTGATTATTACAAACTTGTATGCAACATGTACAAAAAACCAAACTCTGGGAAAACTGTGTTAATGGAACATATTTGTTGAGACACTCTATTGCTATCGTTAAATAATTACAATCCTACTGAATTCTCTTCAATAAATTCTGAAGAGCACCTGAAGGTATTCACCAATTATTTTGGTTGGGCACATGTGACCTTTAAGCCATGACATCACTTGTTTGCATCCTTTGATGTTGACAAGTGGGCAGAGCTTACTGCCCGTGGCACAGGCATCATTGACAGTTCAAATTTGAAATACAATGAAAGTTATCATTCTAATTCATGATTATTTCATGTTTTATCATCAAACTTTAAAAGATTGTAAATAAAATGAAAAATTTGCATGTGACCAACTGAAATAGGTGTGTGGGTCAAGAATTAAGGTGCCATCATTGAGGCAATTCTTTTATTTTTTTTCTCTTTTCTCATTTTCAGGGAATGTACCAGATAACACCAGAAGGATATGGTCACATGACTCACATGTTATCAACATTAGCCAATGGGAGAGTAGTTTTAGCTTTAGAGGTAGGTTATGTTTAAATTTTGGTTTACATAAAAATGCACACACAAAAGCTGGGTGATCTTTGAAATGAAAAGTATTAAATTCATTTCCTTGTCAAATCTGCTACTAGAAATTGAAATCTGTAGTCATGATTACCGTTTTCAAAAATAACAGGTTAAAAACATGAAAGTCAAAGATCTTTCCAAATTTCGAATTAGATATAACATGTATAATGTAAAGAAAGCTCTCTTCTTAACTCGATACATTTGTTTTTAGCATATGGTATTGGTAAAAAGATTTATTTAATTAATTGAAGAGGTACAGACCAAAAGATCATGTATTCAGAATCCAGAGGGCATAGGTTTGAGTCTTACCATGCCTACACAGTTTGTCCTTTATTAAATTAATATGCCTCCAAAAGAAGTATATATACAGTATTGTAAAGACATAATTTGCTATATTCCGAAAATAAAGTTTTGAAGGGTATATAGCATTTAAATTGTCTGTCTGTCTGGCCATCTGTCTGTCGGTCCCAATACTGTATCTGCTCCATATCTTTCATGTCTATGTATGGATTTTGATCAAACCTTCCAAAGTTTAGTTTATAGGTCAAAGTCATAAGGTCAAATCTTAGAAATAACAACTTGGCAATGTTGGGACGGGGGACATTGTCTCTCAACATGCTTAAGAGACTGTTCAAGTTTGTGTAGCAAACAACTATGAACATATATAGTTTAACAGTGTACTAATTTACCAAATTGATAGTTTGCACTAAAATTCATGCATGCTAAAATTTATACATATACAAGATTCAATTTTTAAATGCAGCATTTCATGTATTTGTATTGATTTCATTTTAGAAAACATGTTTCTTTTTGTTTGTTTATTTAGGGTGGCTATCATTTAGAAGCTATATCATATTGTATGTGTACCTGTACTTCTGTGCTACTTGGTGATGCCTGTCCACATTTACCATATGCTCAACCCAAAGACAGGTAAGTGGCTTTTAGCTCACCTGGTCAAAGGTGTATATGTGCTGATTTCATGTAACAAATATTTTAAACTTTTCCTCTAGAAGTGCTAAGCAGATTTAGATGAAATTTGTGAGTGTCATATCTGTGTCAATGTAAAACTGGACTTAAAACACTATCGGTCAACTCAACCCACCATTTTCAACTCAACTTACAAATCAAATAAGCTCAACAATTTTGCTGAACTAAACTCAGAGTTGCCAGAAATTTGGACTTAAAACAACATTGACTACTCAACGCATTATTCACAACTCAATTCTCAACTAAACTCAACAATTTTGCTGAACTAAACTCAGCTCAAGAGTTGCCAGAAAACTGTGCTTAAAACAACATTCGTCAACTCAACTTACAATTCTCAACTCAACTCAATTAGACTCAACTTGTCAACTTTGCTGAATTAAACTCAAGAGTTGCCAGAAAGCTAGGCTTAACACACCATTAGTCAACTCAACTTGCTATTCACAACTCAACTTGCATCTTATATCAACTCAACTCAACAATTGTGCTGAACTAAACTCAAGAGTTGCCAGAAAACTGGGCTAAACACACTATTTATCAACTCAACTTGCAATTCACAACTTGACTTGCAACTCAACACAACAACACTTCTAAGCTAACTCAGACTTGTGGTATATAAGTAATTGCTATATAATAATTGTACATGTATATATTTCAGTGCTATAGAATGTATAAATGATGTGTTAGATACTCAAAAGAAATATTGGAAAAGTTTAAAATTCAGAGGTAAGAACAAAATTTTAATAACTTATCAATAAAATTACATACAAAACTGCCAAAAATAGTTTCTTATTGCATATTGATTCAAACATGGGCAGGTATGTTTGAGTTTGATTATAGAATTTGACAAGGTAGGCGAAAAAGGGACGATCTTTAGACATAAGAATGAAGGAAAATGTGAATAGGTCAAATTTTGCGCTTCAGGAAAATTGCAAATAAACAGGGCACAACATAAGTCCGATGAACACTGACTGACTAAGATACTAGTGTCTGAAGGTATGCATTTAAAAGGGTGTGCCAAGGAGCCCATAATCATGGAACAATGGTACCTGTCTCTGGACCAAGGCAAGGTATTACTCTGGTATGGTCAATTTTATTTATTCAGTGATATCATTATATTCTGGAAACTGTAAAATGAAATATTGAATATTTGCAGTAGCCATACCAGACTTGTATCACAGGAAATTAGAAGACAAAGTGAAAAAGGAACAAACGGAGGGGTAAGTACTACATTTTGTACTGATTATAGACTTTTTTGCAGAAAATGCATTGGGACTGGAAAGTTATTGTTCATAACTGTTTCACAATTTTAAATCTTGAATAATAATTATTGAAAATTATGCTGTATTTGACAAGATATAGGATACAGTAATATGAAATATACAGAGTGCCTCTTGTGAGAATTCCTCACTGTTTATAAGGCCATTAAAAATAAAATAAAAACTAAAATAAAACTGCCGCTAAAATTACAAACAAACAAAAGATCAGCACTGTGCTTCTGTGACTGTGAATGGGCTTGGACGCACGGTGAGTGGTTATATAGTCATTTTTAAAATATTAGCATTTTTTAATGACACTGCTGTTAAAAAGGGTATGGCTTCCATCAGTAAACTCTTGTGAGAATTCCTTACCGTTTATAAGGCCAGGTTTCAACAGCTGAAAGAATCTTCACTTAAGAGGTGTTGGATGTTTCACATTTATAATATAATATATAACGAGATTATATCAGTGAGACAAAAAAGTATAAGTTAGAAAAGAAAACCACAAGGCAGATGAGAGGAGCATTTTTTTTTTTTTTTTTTTTGATGATGATGTACATGTACAGTAAAACACGTTTATAATGAAGCCCTAGGGACTCTATTTTTAACATCATTATAAAGCGACTTCGTTATATTGTTATAAATAGACTTACATAGAGAAGCGGTCGGGCTAAATAATTGACTTTGTTCTATCGATGTATTTTGTTTAAGCGTGTTTCTTATATTTGTGTTTTACTGTATTGGTGGATTGATATTATAATATTGATACAGAAGTATCAATATGAATATTAATAAATTTTCTGTAGTAGTTTATGCATTTATTGCCAGAAAAAAGGCTTTTTTAGCTGAACATGTATTCATATAGAGGTCATTTTTGAGGTTTACTGTAAACTGACAAATGTGCTTGATTACACACCATGTAAATGTTTACAACATGTTCAAGAAACCTTGATTTTGGCAATTACTAATAGTAAAATTAGATTTATCTCTCTTTGATCTGATTACCTTTTAGATATCACACACACATAGAAATAAGCTATCTGTATAAGATAATGATTGTGGGAATTTAACAAATACATCATGTACATGTGGCTTGCCAACCAATGTCCAGACCCAACTTAATGCAATTGCTCTTTATTCATGTTATTTGAACCTCTATATATAAGGATCACCTACCAGTAAAGGATACTTTTACTGGCCCCCTTGGATGGCCTTTATAAACAGGTCTGACTGTATAAATGATGTATATGTGCCATTACTCTAGTGTATAAATCATGGGTCAGTTTTACTTCTATATCAACTGGTCATCCACACTGACCAATCGACCAGACAAAATTGGTAATTAAGGATTTATTCATCCTTGATTAAGTGATTGATGTTATGAAGTCGCTTGACCAGCCGTCTGACCAGAGAATCAATCACATTGATTAGATTGCCTTTTCATCAATCAAGTTTGATAAATTAACATCATTACAGTACAGGCCTGTCTAAAGTTTAACTCTTAGCTAAAGAATTAGTGCTGAATCAGCAGTTCATCTCAGCCCCTTGTTACCTTTATCTTGACAGCTTTTTGACAGGTGTTATATTAATATAGTCTATCACTACTTGTGGTGCCATATAGGGAAATCTCAACCCGAGGACTAATATATTCGGTCCAGAACGAGGATTGCCGAGTTCTAGACCAAATATATTCATGATATTAGAACGAGAGTTGAGATTTCCTTATCTGGCACAACAAGTAGTGATTGATTCAATTTCTTGCACCAGAAAGTACAATTTTTCAATTTTAAATCAATTTCAACTTTCGATACACCTCTGATTTTGTTGATAAAATTTTGTGGGAAAAACAGTGTGTAGGTTATCTTGCACAGGGAGGTACAAGATGGAGATATCTTACACCTCTCTTTTTATGAATTTTTCTATCTGGGGTGCAAGAAATCAATCTCTGGGCAACTTTTCATCCATTAGTTATCCATATATTGGCCACTCAGCAGCCGAACTTTTCCGTTGCACAATGTTTAACTTTCGACAGGCCTGTACTGTACTTGACTGAATGTTGTTTTTATGTTCAACAACCAAATTAAAGACAAAGGTCATTATGAGGTCATGGCATATTGGCGCTGATTTAATTTGATTTTCAACTTCATTGATAATTAGAGTTGAGTAATGGAGATTTTTTTATGCCAGTCATAATTATTTGACACGTGTGTATCAAGGCGGTCAGTTCTAGGATGGTGGAGTGGAGTGGAGTAATGGATTTTTACTCTCAAGTCAAGAATCTTTCACTTGTATTGAGGCCGTCAGTTCTAGGATGGTGGAGTGGGGTGTGGTAATGGAAATTAACGCCACAGTCATAACTATTTCACATATATTGAGGAGGTCAGTTCTAGGATGGTGGAGTGGATTAATGGAGTTTAACGCCCATTCAAGAATCTTTCTCTCAGTTCTAGGATGGTTCACCGTTTAGTGGAGTGATGGAGTTTTACACCATAGTCACAATACTTATTTATATTGAGGTGGTCAGTTATAGGATGGTTTAGTGGAGTGATGGAGTTTTACACCATAGTCACAATACTTATTTATATTGAGGTGGTCAGTTATAGGATGGTTTAGTGGAGTGATGGAGTTTTACACCATAGTCACAATACTTATTTATATTGAGGTGGTCAGTTCTAGGATGGTTTAGTGGAGTGATGAAGTTTTACACCATAGTCACAATACTTATTTATATTGAGGTGGTCAGTTCTAGGATGGTTTAGTGGAGTGATGGAGTTTTACACCATAGTCACAATACTTATTTATATTGAGGTGGTCAGTTATAGGATGGTTTAGTGGAGTGATGAAGTTTTACACCATAGTCACAATACTTATTTATATTGAGGTGGTCAGTTATAGGATGGTTTAGTGGAGTGATGGAGTTTTACACCATAGTCACAATACTTATTTATATTGAGGTGGTCAGTTATAGGATGGTTTAGTGGAGTGATGGAGTTTTACACCATAGTCACAATACTTATTTATATTGAGGTGGTCAGTTATAGGATGGTTTAGTGGAGTGATGAAGTTTTACACCATAGTCACAATACTTATTTATATTGAGGTGGTCAGTTCTAGGATGGTGGAGTGGAGTGGAGTAATGGAGATTTACCCCACAGTCATAATTATTTCTCATGTATTGAAGCGGTCAGTTCTAGGATGGTGGAGTGGAGTGGAGTGGAGTAATGGAGTTTAACACCCATTCAAAATTCTTTCACTTGTGTTGAGGCGGTCAGTTCTAGGATTGTTTAGTGGAGTAATAAGTTTTACTTTCCAGTCAAGAATCTTTCACTTGTATCGAGACAGTCAGTTCTAGGATCGTGGAGTAGAGTAATTGAGATTTACTTTCCAGTCAAGAATTTTTCACTTGTATCAAGGCGGTCAGTTTTAGGGTGGTGGAGTAGAGTGGAGTAATGGAAATTTACTCTCCAGTAAAGATTCTTTCACTTATATCGAGACATAGTGAGACTAGTTGTAAATGGATTCAAATTAATGACAGTTCTAGACTTTGCTTCAGTATAATCTAGGACCAGTTGTTTGATGCTAATATAGCCTAATCAGTTGATTAATCAAAATTTGAATTATGCATGTCTTCAAATCTGTGATAAAATGAATGTTGAAAATGTCAATATTAATGTCAATATTAACAGATATTTATAAAACTGAGACACATTGTTATAAATGTTTATGATTTTATAATGATATGTTGATTTTGAATGATGTTTGATTAGTTAATATTTTTTTTTTTTTTTATTTTTTTTGTATAAATTTAGATATTTTGTGAATTTTTTGTTGAAAACATGAAAAATGAATAAAAATTCATCAATTCCAAATGCAATGTTTAAAAACTGTTGATTCAATAATGACATGTTATTTTTTCTTGCTGTTTCAAATATGTGCTAATTACTGATTAACTTAATCAAATCTTCAAAAACTTGGGCCCAGGGTTCTGGTTGATAAGGAATAGAGTCTTACAGCTTGTATAGATACGGTCAGTTCAAGGATGGTGAAAGAAACCGGAAAGAAAAAAAACAAGCCCTTGGCAAGTGAACTGACAAACTTCCTATCTCTAAAATCTGTTCCTAGGGAATTCAAACTTACTGTAAACCAACTTTTATTTTCGGATATTAACTTTCCGGATTCTCTTACACAGCCAATTTTCGCTCATGTGAAATTCACGTGAAATTAACGTGAATTTCACATGAAAAATTTCACGTGAAATTAACGTTAATCGAGCTTATACGTTAAACTCACGTGAAAAAATTCACGTGAATCTCATGTGAAATTAACGTTAATTTCATGTGAATTTCACGTGAGATTCACGTGAATTTTTTCACATGAGTTTAACGTATAAGCTCGATTAACGTTAATTTCACGTGAAATTTTTCACATGAAACTCACGTGAAATGTTGGTTCACGTGAAGTTCACGTGAATATTTTCATGTGAATTTCACACGAAATGAGCTATCATATCAAAATTTTATTGATAGGAATTCCAAGTGCATATTGCTTTAGATTGCTCATAAGTACATTTGTTAAAGACTTTTTGCTACATTCTCCATAAACCCTGGCCCCAGTTTCACAATTATTCCTTAGCTAATAGCCCAAGAGCTAGTGGGGTTTGAAATATGTGTCAATGGCCAAAAGCTTTGAAGGTTGTTTCTGATAGAAAAATGTCTGTAGTTTTCGAATTTGGGCGTCTTGTGAATGAACTCGTTTCCGATTTTTTTTCAGACGCGAGTTTTTACACTAGAATCGCATTTTTCAGCCGGTTTTTCGGTAATTTGATAATTCTGCATTATGGACGCGATATGGCCTTAAAATGTCTTATTACTGATGCGGTTATCAAGAATTATGATCATTGTTGACATTTAAGTTAAAAACTTCTTGATACATTTCAGATTTTTTTTTAAAATAACTATTTTAGGAAAAAAATAGACCAAAAATTTTGCGTTTTTAATATTTTGCCCTCTTTTATGTCTTATAAAAAAATAATAAAAGCATTTAAGTGAAATGTTTTACCATATTGTCACAGCCTAATGTGTTTTGCATTCAATAAAAGTAGCTGCATATCATTTGGTAGGAAATTGCGGCACCCACAGTGGAAAAACTTTCCCCTACCCCAAAAATTGCAAATTTCTCAAAAAATCGATCTTTACTACAAATTTTGCTATTAGTTGCCATACTGATTGTTATACCGTGTAAGCTTTAATACTTGGGTGACAACATTGAAGACCTCTAACTAAAAACTTCTTGTTAAGCATTCAATCTCAATTTTGTGGCCAATTTTAAACAACCGAGTTTTGCGTTTTTACTTAATCTTTATTCGTTAAAGTCTTGTAGCGCATTCAAAAAAAGCCTGATTATCAATATACTATTTTATTTAGAATCCCTGATGTGTGTGCTTTATTGTGCAAGTATAATGTGTAACAAAATCGTCACATTAACCCATTACCCACGATTTATTCTTCCCCTACCCCAATATGCTAACGATATGCGAATTCACGGGATATACTGTGTTAGTGCTCTTAGACAGGCTGGTTCAAAATAACTCGTATTCATTCAGAATTATAATTTCATTCATCATCAGTGTCTTCACTATCACTACTGTCGGATTCACGTACATCCTCATCTTCTCCCATGTCATCCTCTGTAAAAGTTGTACTGTCCATCTTCAGTCTTATATCTTTCGGAATCTGTTCACCTTCAAACCAGTGAATCGCATACTTGTTATTTTCTTTTTTCCATCCATTTTCTTGTGGAGTATTTAATGTAGGACAACTGCAATTGGCATGTTTCCAAAAATATGCAACATATTCTGTTCGGAGGATTTTCTGAACAAGAACACTTTTACAAGGAGGTAGTGAACTCGGATCGGCTCCTTTGAGCTTTTCTAATGGGTCAGTTTGATTTGTTGGAGCGTATTTCTCTCTGAAAATGGCAAATCGTGCCTCATTTACTGTTTTAATGTTTTTTTTGCCATACATTTCACAGACAAAAGATTCCATTACCTTCATATCTCTTTCATTAACTCTTTGATTTGTTCCAATATTTGAGAAAACGCTTCTGAAAGTTGCACTTTTTTCAACGATATTATAAGGCCTAATTTTACCTTTTCTAAGAAATGCTGCAGTATAATCACATCCAGTGAAAGCATGGATAGCTGGAAGAACTTGGCACATTTCGATCCCAATTTCATTGGACAGTTTTGTTAGATCAATAAATCGCCTAGTATTGGTGCCGTCAGTGCCTGAATCCATCCATATGTTTGCATGTATTTGGTGACAATGATACAATAAAATAACCATTACATCCGTGTCATTTGCTCTAACCACTACGTTAGGAGAATCGGACCTTGAGGCAATGTATTGCACATGTAAGGTGATCCTGGTATCTGCCTCCTCGTGGGTACAGGCAAGATTGGACACTTCACTGCACACTACTGTTGCATCATTTTCGCAATAGAATTGATGGCAGTGGTCCTCTGTTGCATAATATAATGTATGGCCTGCAAGAATGTCAGCATAGTTATCATTCTTCCATTCTTGTAGCAAAAACGATAGTAATGACCTCTTGAAATTAGCAGATTTCAAAGCTGAACGGAAATCATGAGGTCGCTTTTGTTTTGGGCCCATTACTACAATATCTGGTCCACTGCTCTCTCCTCGCATATCTCTTTCAATATCTTTGATGGATGGATGGACATATGTGTCACAAACAAAGTGTATTTCTTTTGCCAGTTTACATAATAGCTTGAGAATGGTTTTGGCTACACCTTCAAAAGTATCTGGTAGGTTTGACAGCAACTGTATAAGGAACATGGCATCAACGACATAAGCATCAATTTGATTTGCAGCTGGAGGATCAGAATGAGCCTTGCTCTCTAACATTTTCATAAGTATTGATTTGTCGGTTTTATTCATATTCCCGTCAATTTGTGCAAGAGCTGGCGGCACGGGAGTGAGAGGATATTCAAAAACTTTCTGCAAGTTTATATCTGTTGTCGTTGCCAAAAACAAAAGCCTACCAAATAGATCACGTGAACACTGTAGCTGTATGATTTTCTTTGCTTTCACCTCAACCCGAACCTTAAGTGCCAAAGATGCAAAAGTGCGCAATTTGTTTCTTGTAATAGGTTTTTCAAATCTAGAGGGATCTGCAAAACAGCCATTTCTAAAGTCGTGAAAAGATTGCTCGCCATATTTTACACAACTAAGTATCTCATTTTTCACATCATCTTTGACTCTGTTACCAGTTGATATGCACAGGAGATCCTCATTTCTTATCTCTGTATCAAACGGATTCTTAGTTGCTTTAATACAGTCGATCAAACTACTTACATCTTTATTATCTCTCTGAATTCGCGACGGCTTGAGCTCTTGATTCACATCCCCCTTTTTCCGGATTCCAGTTTTTGAGAGAAGAGCACCAACGATAGCACTGCGGACACTTCGTGTAATCATCCATCTTCGCCTGGCCGTATATGACTGGCTGAATGCAGAAATGCCAGTTAGACGAGATGCAGCATCAGCATTGATTGTCTGCTCAAGTGTCATGTCCACTGGAATTCTGGAAAATGATTTATTCGAGCGTCTTATAGACAAACCACCATTCTCAAGCATTGCTCTTGCTTGTGGATGACTTATATCAATGTTAAGTAAATTTAAGTGATAGCGTGTCATCCATCTTGCATAGTTTGGTCTATTAGCTGCAAAAAATACTGGACACATTTTTCCTAAGCAGTAAGTAAATAAAGGTAGATCGTTAGTTCGACAAGATCTACTGAAAAGTAACAGAAGTTCAACTAATTCAATATACATAAACCAATACTGTGCTGTTGATCCATGGTTTCCAGTTCTTGTGTCATTGGAAAAGGCTTCATACATATCAAAAATAGATTTTAAATTTTCTTGCTCTAGAACGTTTTGCATTTCTTCTGAAGAAGTATTTGTAATGAATTGTTCTAACTGCTCGTATAAAGATTCAGATATCTGACCATGCTCTTCCAGAAAAGACCGAAAATGGAGAATACGGAAAGAAAGAGATAATATAGTATGCATTCTCTGACATCTGTTATAATGCTTCCCTTTTATGAACCCATTTAGAGACCCTTCTGCCAGAACTTTGGTCTCGGTTAGCACATATGGTCCGCCAGAGCCCTCAATTAAGTGACCAAGAGCGCCAAAATATGCCAACATTATATGGAAAGGACCAAAACATATGAAAATATTGTCGTACTTTGGTGATTCTTCCGATTGTATCTGCATCGCTGGTTTAGCTATGGCAAGATCATAGTGGACAATTGCTGTGTTATCAGAACATTCCCGTGCCACAATCTGCGATCGACGTAATGTTTCCGACACCACATCTAATCGGGTCGGTGGCAAACTTATATTGTCCATATAGCCTATCACTTGCTCTGGTAGATGATCTACTGTGATTAGAGAATTCCATCCTGACCACATGGGTATATTAGAAAATAAATGGTGACAAATCACCCATGTTAAATCCCTTTTTCTGGTCTCATTTAAATTAGAGGGGTCCGAAATTGCTTTTACGGGATATTGAAATTTTGTTATTTTTGGACGCTTTCTGTAAGATTCTAAAATAAGGTCCTCAATATCTAAAGAGCGTTTACGTTTCAATGACTTTGTTTGTGTAGTGGATACTTGTGGAATTCCTAGAGAGTCCCCCATTGAATGTTGTTCGTCGGGAGTGTTCTGGTAACATATTCCAACTGTGTCGTGCAAAGTTCCGCTTCCAGACAAAGTCTCGGTGTTTTCATCATAATTATCCCAAGCCGTTCCGGTTGACAAGTTTGGAATTTTCAGTAATCCATCAGGAGTTAGCTGATTCCTGTCTGATATTGTCATTGCAAGTTCAGTTTCAAGTGTCTCCGCAACATGGTAACTTATTGAGTGCCCTAAATGATTTAGTACTTCAATAATTTTCCTACTACCAGTCATACTTTTAAAACCCAGTCCAAGACATAAATGTTTTGATGGCTTTATTTCGCCATTGGTTACAGCAAACAAAGCATCATCTGCTGCTGAACTGATGCATCTATTCATTCTTTCAGAAGGTTCTTTTGTTGAAGACCCTGTATATAGAGTTTTAAAAAACTGCATAAGTATGTCTGGGGGGTTAGCTTGGCCTTTCTGTATTTCATTTACAGTCAATGGGTTCTGTAATTGGGGACATGTCTTTGACATTTCTAATATTGTATTTCGCAACTGGTATGCAGCTTCAGTGACTTTGGAATTTAATAAAAACGTATTATGGAAACCTATAATCTGATCTGTATCTAGAAAGCTTGGATATAATATTTTGCCTTGTCGTTTACCTATTTTACTCATGCAAATATCATCTTTGAAGTGATTTAGAAGTTTTACTTCTAAAGTCTGGATGGTATATGAGGAGCAATCAAGACCAATGTCCATCAGCATTGTAGTGTAATATTCATACAAGGAGGCAATTGTTACAGCTTGACCTTGTGCTATAACGTTTTTATTTATGTATTCGGTCAACCATTTAAATGCTTTTTCGTGTCCTAGCCTAATGTTGCCATATTCTGTCTTAGCAGACCCGGGTATACACCTCTCAGAAAGATTTAAGTAATGTTTTCGGCAGCTATGGTGATATTTAACCTCTTTAGCAACAAAATCTATATCACAAACTCTGGCAATCATATCTGTATCACCCAGAACCATTGCAGCATTTTTTATTTTTTCTCCCGCTTCCAAACTTTCACAATTGCCTAACTGTTCCCTTTTCTTACCCTTCGTCAGGAGGCCACAAAACAAACATACGGGAAGAAAAATACCGGAGGAGGAAGTTTCGTCCGATAAATGTTCAGTGTGGGATCTTAAAGTGTAAGAAACTTCTTCTACTTCTACAGTGGAAAAAGACTCTAGTTCTTTTTTTGAGACAGCAGTGAAGTTCTTGTAACACATTCTGTGATAACCATTGGTTTTAGGATCAAAGTTTTGAGGAAGATCTTGACAAATTTGTTTATATTTGTGGGATTTTGTTTTCGAAAGACGATATTCAGCAACTTTTGCCACTTTACTCCATGTTGTTTCATCAAAAGGTTTAATTTCTATATCTTGGAAACGTTTATCGACATGAAGGCAACAAACAAGATTTGTTTCATCTGTGCTATCGCCCTGTAATATCTGTTTCCCCTTAGATGTATCCAGCCGTGTGCTGGCCATTTTGCAACACTTCTAATTGAAATGACAATGAGTTATCACAAACAAATCGCAAAATATTATTTACAGTGATTTTAATTCAGTCACGGAATCAAATAGAATTAACAAACAGATTACTTATCTGCGTCAAAACTTCATTGATTCTATTGTGAACACGGATTCTTTTTAAAAACAAATATTAAATAAAATCAACTTGTTCACACGAAATATAAACGGTAACAAAACAATAGAAAAAAGGGGTGAATAGTTTTTTCTTACTTATCATAAACAACAACCATATGAAAGTATCTATAATTGCAACCACGTGTGATTTGCAATGACAGAAAACGTAACACAAACGCTTTGCGCAGCGCCATCTGCCGAGTCATACAAAAGGGCGTGGCACTATCATTGCTTAATAATACAAAAAATCAAAGCATTGAATAAACAAGCTAACAGCGTAATTTACTATATGTTTCAAGTACAAATTTACGTTATAACACTCTACCGTGTTTAAAATCTCACTGCCTGAGAACGCACAAGTGTAAAATCAATATCTCGCGAACTCGCTTATTTATTGCATATGGGGTAGGGGGAAGAATAAATTGTGGTGAAAGGGTTTGTGTGACGATTGTGTTATACATTATACTTGCACAATAAAGCACAAACATCAGGGATTCTAAATAAAATAGTATATTGATAATCAGGCTTTTTTTGAATGCGCTACAAGACTTTAACGAATAAAGATTAAGTAAAAACGCAAAACTCGGTTGTTTAAAATTGGCCACAAAATTGAGATTGAATGCTTAACAAGAAGTTTTTAGTTAGAGGTCTTCAATGTTGTCACCCAAGTATTAAAGCTTACACGGTATAACAATCAGTATGGCAACTAATAGCAAAATTTGTAGTAAAGATCGATTTTTTGAGAAATTTGCAATTTTTGGGGTAGGGGAAAAAGTTTTTCCACTGTGGGTGCCGCAATTTCCTACCAAATGATATGCAGCTACTTTTATTGAATGCAAAACACATTAGGCTGTGACAATATGGTAAAACATTTCACTTAAATGCTTTTATTATTTTTTTATAAGACATAAAAGAGGGCAAAATATTAAAAACGCAAAATTTTTGGTCTATTTTTTCCTAAAATAGTTATTTTAAAAAAAAATCTGAAATGTATCAAGAAGTTTTTAACTTAAATGTCAACAATGATCATAATTCTTGATAACCGCATCAGTAATAAGACATTTTAAGGCCATATCGCGTCCATAATGCAGAATTATCAAATTACCGAAAAACCGGCTGAAAAATGCGATTCTAGTGTAAAAACTCGCGTCTGAAAAAAATCGGAAACGAGTTCATTCACAAGACGCCCAAATTCGAAAACTACAGACATTTTTCTATCAGAAACAACCTTCAAAGCTTTTGGCCATTGACACATATTTCAAACCCCACTAGCTCTTGGGCTATAAGATTTACTTTAACTTATATTTAGCAAATTTTGGTAATTTTTTTTTTCTTGGTCAAAACTAAATTCAAATGTTTTAATGTGGAAGTTTCTTAAAATAAAACTTTAAATTCCTGAATATCTTAAAAATTAACAAAATTATAAAATTTAAAATTTAAATGATTTAAGTTAAGGAAAATCCTGACCAAGGAATGATTGTGAAACCGGGGCCTGTACATGATGATAGAACCAGTCGATTTAAATACAGTGCCTTTTAAGCACTTCCTTTAATTCAGATTACACTGCAATCTGAAAATAGAGTAAATGGTGCTCATGGTTACTTGCATTAGGACTTTTTAAATAATGCATACTATTTTTCATGACACAAAGACTACTTCATGTCTCAATATCAAACAAAGACAACTGTAATTTTCAAACGTTTTATATATAAATTATACACTTCATAAATAATCATAAAATTCATTAAACTACATTCTTGTGAGTGCCTACAAACACAGAGTTTTGTGAAACTGTTTAGTAATACATATGTAACATATGTAAAAAAGTTACATAATCATTACATCACTATTTTGATGATTATAGTCAGATAATTAATATTGTTGAACACGTAAAATAATGATTCACTGAAAAACTGATTTTAAATTGCCTTTAGTCTGTTAATAAGCATCACTTTTGATACACAATACTATGATCCACTTCAATCCAGTATTCCCACGTTGTTGCGCACAGTTGCTCAATCTGCAAATATAAATTAAAATTTAGAATTTTAAAGAAATTTTACAACTGTGTTTAAAAAAATATTTATTTCATCATATGCCTACCTACCTATCCTCTGTGCTCCTAAAATACCACTGGGTAATTCAGTTGGTAGAGTGCTCGCTATGTAAATTCTGGGCATGTCCCATCCCCACAGAATTTTTTTTTAAAAAGCGCAAAATCCTGCAATCTGGAGAAGTTTAGATTATATATTCATTAGAGCTCTGTGTCAAGTATATGAACTTATTGTTTTGAGATAAACTACTAGCCCATCGGGATACTGGTAAAACAACATTCACTAGCCCTGACCAATTTTTACTAGCCTAAGGCTAGCAGGCTAGTGTTAGTGTCGACCCCTGCCCATGTCACAATTGGAATGGCACTATAAAGAACCCTGCAGTATAATGCCATCACTGGCATTAACGCAACACACAGGCAAAATTTCTGCATCGTTGCCTATAGCTGGTGATGTCTCGATATAAGTGAAATGTTCTTGACTGGGACATTACTCAACTCAACTCCTTGCACCTAAAATTGCATCATATATTTGTACTAATATATTTAGTTTTTGAACATATAATACTGATGCAGACTACAAACCAATATTGCACCCCAATATCACACCCCTTCTCTGATCCTTTCAACTCTTATATATGTGTGATAGGTGACTGTCAAAAGTCTTCTTTGTGTATTATTCAACTAAATTTGCATATTTATGAGAGGCTTTGTTGAGGACCTTAAATAGTTCTATTTCAACACCACAAGACATTATTTTGTAAATAAATCTAGTGTTCTACTGTTAAATGTGCATTCAAAGTCGGTAGTTTTATAATCAGTAGTCTAAATATGTGTTTGTCCTATATTGTTTTTTATCATATACTTTGTAATAATGTAGTTTCTGCATACTTTGATACGGCTAAAATGACACAATACATATCACCGACTGCATGTGCCTGGTTGGAAAATCTGTATCATTGGTCCGATATCGATATCAGAGCGGCTTCTTGGAACAAATAGATTCAACCACCATATCATTTGAGAAATTTTGACGCCATCAAAAGGCCTTACAAATGTCCGTCTGATGAGAAATATGCGATGTCGGGATTGGAAGTACCAGTATTTGGAGTAATATGTTTTTCGTCTAATTGCTGTAAAATTAATTTTTTGTCATATTTAAGGCAAATGTCTGTATGAATTATTTGTTCTAAATAGTGAAATTTTAAGTATATGATAAACAGAATAAAACATGGTGAAATCCATATCATATGCCATACTGGACCTCGACCAATATCAGACCTCTGGCTAAAGCCTGAGGTCTGATATGGGTGGTCTCAGTCAGATATGGCATATGATATGGATTCCACCATGTATTATTCTATATATATAATTATTTGCTGTTTCTGTTAATAAATTCATCCAATTCTTAAATATAGTACCAATAAATGTTTAAATAAGCATTATGCATGAATGAAAAAAGTGTGTTTGTAAGAGTTTCTAATCACACTTATATACAAAACCAATCTTTTACACATCACCAAGTTTTATAGGTTGAATAAGTGCTTACTTTCTATTAATATCTCCCCACTCTGTTCCAGACTCTCCATTTGTCCTCAGAGATATCACCAAAGATATCTTTGTGAAAACTCTTGAAGAACCCCCAATTTCAATCTCCTAAATTTAGTGCCTCCATTCTGCCTTAATTGTCTGTTAATGGCAAAAGTCTGAAAAAATCATATAACATAATTAATAACTATTAACTACAAGCTATTTTGTTCAATACATTGACAATGTCATTGTTACATCATGTAACATGTAGTTTTGGAGAAGTCAAAAACATGTGTTGAGGTTTACACAGAAACATACATGTTGCAGATTGTATAATACATGTTGCCACTACTGGCGCTAGCTGATTTTGGCTAGAAGGCAAAATGAGAGTAGTAAGTGAGATCAAGTTCAAAGTTGGAGGTGATGACCTAGATTTGGACTTTGTTTTTGTTATTTGCTTTTTATTTTAACCTACAGTAAAACTTGCTACTGAAGATATGTTATGCACACAAACATGTATACCAAAACCATCTCACTTCTTTTAACTTTCGCAATATGGACTTTAGCTGAATACTTGGTATAAATAAAATATTTTCGTTTTTCGGAAACAAATTCATGGCTATTAACTTTCGCAATTTTTTGTCCTCACGAAACATGTGAGTTAATTGCACGCGAATAAAAATTGGTTTACAGTAGTCAATGAGGGGCACTGTGATTTGCAAACTTGCACTTTAGCCCATTCTGCCATTGAGTAATGATTCAGACCAGACTTTTACACTGAGGCAATCTTGAACATCTGTAAGCCATATTGTTTTATTTAATTTAATGATAAATTGTTATGATAATGTTGGTAAATCGTCAGGTCTGTCAGTTAGTGAAAAATTAATTGCTCTTAATGATCAACACATTGTTGTTGATGTTAGCATGTTGTATAACAAACAGATAGTAGATAAGGTTACTATGAGGCAATACACATCTCTTTGATGTCCTGGAGTTAGGCCAAATGAAAACATAGTTTTGTTTACCACGCCAAAAAAATAAGAGTAACTGATAGTTACCATAAGGCAATACACATCTCTTTGATATCCTGGAATTAGACAAAATGTTTACCATCCCAAAATATACGGACAGCTGATACAGTTACCATGAGACAATACAAATTTCTTTGATGTCCTCTTGTTAGGCCAAATGAAAAAATAATTTTGTTTAGTATCCCCAAAAATAAGGATAGCTGATATAATTACCATGAGGCAATACACATCTCTTTGATATCCTCAGGATAGGCCAAATGAAAAAGGTGGTTCTATTTACCTTTTCTGCAGCAAACACCAGTAGATGACTTGCTAGTGTATCATCAGGTCCACTCAAAATCATAGATTGGTCATTTCTCTGTGTAACATATGGAAAAAAAGTTTGTTTTAAAATTGCTGATAAAGTTACTGGAGTTAGGCCGAATGAAAAAATGGTATTGTTTAGCATCCAAAAAATATGAAAATAGCTAATAAGGTCACCATAAGGTAATAGACGTACATTTGATGTCCTCAGATTAGGCCAAATGGAAAAATATATATGTTGTTCTGTTAACCGTCTTTAAAATATTTAGTTAGATAGATTGGAGATTTTGAGGCATTCCAGTTTCCTCTACCATTCTAGAACTGACTTCTTTTGATATACGTTAAAGAATTTTGACTGGTAATAAAACACTATAACTCAACTCCATTCCATGCAAGTCATGGTGAATAAAGGGTTTGCTCTCTAGAGTTTGTAAGATAAAAAGAACCACATATCATTTTTTTCAGCCTTGTGTTGAAGCAATAATGGTTCTTTGATGTCATCGTAATTTTTACCTCATTTAACCCAGAATGGTGTTTTTACTTTAATTTTCAATGCATAAAGATTTATCTGAACATTTTTGTAAGAGAACTGAGAGATTTTGAAGATTGAAAGAGATTTTTTGGTCTGATTTTGTAATTACTTTTTATGAATGGTGAAAGATAAAAAATGTGAAAAATGTGATGGTCGTGATTTATATAAAAACAGAATAATATGTTACACTTGGGTGCATTTGTACTTTTACAGAATGAATTTAATTGGATGTACACATGCACATGAAAAAAATACTAAACAAAACAAAAAAAAAAAAAACAAAAAACATTGCTTTAATCCCAGAAATACTCCATATACATCCTTGATACATTTATTTAGAAATTTAATTGGATGTACACATGCACTTTCTAAATAAGTGCTCAAGAGTGTATTGAGTATTTTTGGGGTTAAAGCAATGTTGTTGTTGTTTTTTTATTTTTTTTTATTTATTTTTTTTTTTTTTAATTTTTAAAGTACTGTCTATTTAAGACTGTTATACCACCTACATGCTTTTTGTTGTTAGAAATAGAAGTGCACTCAATTAAAGTGGAAAAATAGGAATTTGGATACATGAATATAAATACATTTACAACCTACTCTTTGTTCAGTAAAGGAATGCCACAGGAAATAGCGGGTAAAAAATTTGAAATTCAGGTATATTTTTAAATCGTTGAAATATATTTATACTGTCTGCACTTTGCTAAATATAGACAGAAACGCACTGAAATATATTGGAAAATAGAAATAGATATATTTTTTGTGAAAAATATATAAAAATCTTTGAAATGGTGTCAACTGATTTGAGGGAACTACAGATAAAGTCACAGAAAATTCATCTTTGAAATGATGTAACCTGTAAGTCACATAAAACTTGAATTTAAAGGGTGACAACTGAATTGAATTGGTGTCAACTGATATGAGCAAACTACAAATAAAGCCACAATTATTTTAATTTAAAGGGAGATAACTGAATATTTCATATGTATTATCTTTGAAATGGTAGTACTGATGAAGAAATTACAGATAAAATCGTAGAAAATTTTGAATTTAAGGGGAAACAACTGCATTTTTATAAGACTCTTTTGATTGTAAGAATTTTACTCCATTGTCTGTCCAAAGTTAGGGATAATCACTGGTCCCACTATTTGTTTCCTTCACCATTCCAAAACTAATCCTTTCTCTACAACAAAAAAAACAGTTGTAAAATTTTGTCATCAAAATTTCATGAGTTAGAACCCAATTCCCACTCCACCTTCACTCCCATCTCATATACACTGCTTAAATGAAACTGTTGTCAAATTTTGTTTATTCTTAAAAGTTAGACAACACCCTGAACATGGTTAATACAAACACAATTATTGTACTATCAGTGTTTGTTTTTTTTTATCAGCAAAACAACAGCCAGAAGAAAATCAGATGTAAATTGTGTTTACCTAACCAGATACGTCTTTGTACACTAATTACATGTAATCGCATATTTTATCACCGCGTCGCCATGGTAACTGGTGGAGACTAGTCACACTGGATAATCGAAGTCCCTATACATAATCAACAATAATTAAGGCTTAATCAGGAGTAAGTTCTAATTTGTCCATTAATCAACTGCACAGCTATGATCCCTTGTGTTGTTAGTGAACGCTCATTGACTGAAGGTGCGACAAAAACTTGTTTATGGAATCCATTAGACTGATTGGTTGACAAAAGATACAGACACCTGTCCAAGTTTTATTTGTAGCATTTCAAAATTGGTCACCTCTTGTAATACCCTGTAATGGCCCATACACTTCAAGCTAGTTAACTTGGACCCTGTCTATAAACAGCTGATTTTTACTTCCTGAATGTTGGAGTTTATTTCTGAGACTATTTATTAGTAGCAACTAGCTGACATCTAAAAGAGATAATCCACCTTCAGAAACATCAAGTAATGTGTCAGTAATTCACAACTACAAAATCTCTAAAACAATTACAGACACTTACATAAAATCAATGGTATTTTATGCTGATATATACAGTATTTTGGAGGTTTGTGAAGTACTGTTCTTTTGCTAGGCACTCTGCATTTAAAAATGAAAGTCACAGGGTTCTTCAAAAGAGACCTTAAAAACTGATATCCCATGTCTCAGTAGGTTGGTATACTAAAGAACCCTACCTGCACATTGTCCTGAGTGCACTGTAGAAGGAAACATTTCTGCCTTTTTTCTGTAGCTGGTGACCTCTCAATATAACTGAAATATTCCTGTCTGGGGAGTTAAAACCCCAATTAGATAACTTGCTGGAAAATGACCAGTTTGAACTCTTATGCTGTATCATTGGTCCAATCTGAAGTGGCAACTGGCAGACGTCTTAAAGAGATTATCCAGCTTCAGAAACAATACAGACACAACAATGATGTAATGTGTCAATAATTCACTTCTGTAAAATCTCTAAAACAATTACACACATGCCTATACATAAAATCAATGATGTTTTATGCTGAAATTGCAGTACATTAGAGGTTGAGGTTGCCACATTGCCCTGAGAGCACTATAGTGGACAATGTTTCTGCTTCATTTGTAGCTGGTAACATCTCAATATAAGTGAAATATTTCTGACTGTTATGTAAAATTTCATTTAATCAATCAGATAACTGACTGAAAATTAGCCAGTATGTACTTCTTTTTTAAACATTAATCCATCTAAAGTATCAATGAGCAGATGTCTAAAAGAGATTATCCAGCTTAAGAAACAATACAGACACGACAAAAAAGTAATTTGTCGATAATTCACTTCTATAAATCTAAAACAATTACACACACTTATATAAAATCAATGATGTTTTATGCTGACATTGCAGTACTTTAGAGGTTGAGGTTGCAACATTGCCCTGAGAGCACTATAATGGACAGTGTTTCTGCTTCTTTATTTGTAGCTGGTAACATCTCAATATACGTGAAATATTCTTGAATGGAACATAAAACCCCATTTAATCAATCAATCAATCAATCAGTCAGTCACCTGACTGAAAATTGGCCACAACCTAAGTAGCAACTGGCAGACGTCTAAAAGAGATTATCCAACTTCAGAAACAATACAGACACATCAGTGATGTAATGTGGCAATAATTCACTACTGAAAAATCTCTAAAACAATTACACACAGGCTTACATAAAATCAATGGTATTTATACTGACATTGCTGTATTTTTGATGTGATTAAACTCTTGTCATTGTTGTCTGTAAGAGGATGTACATTACAGACCTGTCAAAAGTTTAACATTAAGCTAACGAAAAAGAGTTGAATTCGACTGCTGAGTGGCCACAAATATGGATAGCTATTGGCCTTCAAAGCTGCCAAAAAATAAACAGCAGCTGTTGTTTTTGCGAAATTTTAACATTAAGCTAACCAAAAAGTATCAAAGTTTGACTGCCAAATGACCAAAAATATGGTAAGAGAGTGACCTTAAAAGTTGCCGAAAGATTAACACTGGCTGCCGAAAAATTGGTGCAATAAAGTTAATGAAGGGACTGAGATGAGCTGTCAATTGGTTCGCTTAGCGTTTAACTTTCGACAGACTTGTACTGTATCGTAAATCTTGGCAGTTTTAAATGTTACATAAGTTTTATGTTATACCAATTACCAACAGTCCAAAACATGATACTGACCTCTGAAGATTCGGTTGTCATGGTGATGATGATAAGATATACTTGATTAAGTTTTATTTGAGCTACCACATCAACTACTGTCAAAATATCAGATTCTGACAATTTAGCCAATAATTTTTTTCTTCATGACTGAATTTCAAGTTATGGGAACCATAAAGCATGACAAAAAATTATTGTAGTAGTCAAAAACAAACATACTAATCCATGTCCGAATCACAATCCAGAAGCAAAGTAAAAACTTTGGAACTGACAATTCATTTTGGACAAGTGAACTTCCACCAGGGAAGTGAGGCCGGATGCTCCAGAAGGGTAAGCACCTCCTGTTTAGCTAGCTACACTGTCGTGTGTGTAATCAAAATTGTGTGAAAGAACATGAAACTATGGGACATCAGATATATCCAGCGTAATCCTGGCCACAGAGACATCACACTTATCAATAATACTGACTTTCATAGATTTGGTTGTCATGGGTATGATGATAAAATATACTTGATTAAGTTTTATTTGAGCTAGCACATTAACTACTGTCAAACTATCAGATTCTGACAATTTAGCAAATAATGTTTTTTCTTTATGACTGAATTTCAAGTTATTGAACCATAAAGCATACGAAATGTACTAGTTTTACTGTTTATATGTTTTTCACTGTTCAATGGTGGTTCTTTCCACTTGTCTTGTAATACCTGCCATATTTGGAGATTAATGACTTTTCTTTGCTATAAGTTCTTGTACGGTAGAATTTTGTGGACAGTGACTGTTCATGTCACGTGTCAGGCTTGTTGATGAAAAAAATTCAAGTATATTGAGTGTCTTTAACGAGAACTATGTATTTGCTGTCATTTAAGAATTAAAGCCACCCATATTTCAGGGAAAAGTCAGTGAATTAATTAAAGAAAAAAATTCAAGTCTCATAAAAAATTTCAGGGAATTTAAAAGAATTAAGGAAGTATCAGTGAATTGTCATTTTTTTTTTTTTCAAGTTTCAAGGAATTTAAAAAATGTCACAGAATTTGAAAAAACCAAGGAAATATCAGAAAATTGTCAAGGAATATTTTATGTCCCTTTGTTCTTTTGTCACCATTTTCAACTTTACTAATGGTTTATCTGCAAAAATGGAAATTTTATAAATTCTTTAAGTTCAGCAAAACTGAAATCTTAATAATTGTGTTATTTTGTAAGGTATTTTGGAATTTAAGGCTTCATTTTGAAAATCACGTCAGGCTTACAACTGTTTGCATTAAAATTTTGTAAAAAAATTTATTTTTAGTTTCAAGAAAGATTACCAAACTTTCCTAAGTTTAGGTTAAGGGAAATGTTAGTTAAGAAATGATTGTGAAATTGCAGAGACCAAGACTGGTAACTTTTTGGAAGGACTTTGGTTACTTTTTCAGTCATATACTGTCTCAGTAGTATCCTATATACCACAATAGAAAATGTTGAAATTATCAGGTCAAGGACTCAAGGTTGAAAATTTTGACTTATTCCAAACACTGGCAAATGTGATATAGTTTTTAAGTCTAAATATGAACCAATAAACATGTTAATGTTATGTTAAAAAAGACATTTAGGCCCAAGTGTTTTCCTCTTTAATCCCAATGATATTTATCAAGTGTGGTATATGTATGGATTTTATGATGTACCATAAACCAATTTTTATAAGCGCATAATTATTTAGTGGAAGCGCTTGGCCTAGTAGTTAAGGCGTTGGACTCATGATTCGAAGGTCGTGGGTTCGATCCCTGGACCGGGCGAAGTGTTGTGTCCTTGAGCAAGACACTTAATTTCACTTATTTCACGTTGTTTCAGTTCACTCAGCTGAAAAATAAATGAGTACCAGCAAAATGCTGGGGGTTAACCCTGCGATGGACCGGCGTCCCATTCAGGGGAGAGTCTTGTACTCTCAGTCGCTTAACACCACCGAAACCGGGATAAGCTCCGGCCTGATGGGCCTAATGGCTCGGGACAGACTTTAACTTTAACTAATAATTATTTAAGCGATTTTACAAAAGTAGTTTTATTTTAGCACACTAACTTCTTCTGAGCAAACTGAGTCGCTTATACTTCATTTTAGCAGAAAATTTTAGCTTAGCCAGATGACAAAAAGCGCTAAAATAAAACTGTGGTAAAAATTTCTCTGATTACATACAGTATAAACTTAATATTCAAGGGACATTAAGGCTAAGTGCCAGTGGCAATGTCCTCTAAAATCTCCTATGAAATTCTTTAAAGACATAGCAAGTATACATGATGTAAGTATGAATTCTCTATAGTCAATCTATACATTGTCACTTAATAGTTTTTTAGGTTTCAGTATAGATCAGGCTTGCTGGTTTTGACATGCATTGTTTATAGGAACAAAGCAATCTGAACTAGATTTGCAATCAGATGGTCTTACATGTATTCAGTATAGATTTTTTTTCCTATTTCCACAACAATGAAACATAAATTACAGAGTGGAGTAATGTAGTCCCCGCCCTCCAGTCAAGATTCTTTCACTTAAAGTACAGGCCTGTCAAAAGTTTAACATTGAGCTAACGAAGCTCGGCTAACAAGTGGCAAAGATATTATTAATTGTTGACTAAAAAGCTACCAAGAGATAGATAATAGCTACCCAAACACTGCCAAGATATAGCTAACGAAGGGCAAAGATAAGCTGCTAATTCGGCACTAAGCAGTGGCGGATCCAGGGTTCTATGTTTGGGGGAGGAGGGGGGGGGGGACACACTGACCAATTTTTAAATTGTGTTTTGAGACAATGGCTCTGTAAAACAATTCCTATCCCAAGTTGTAGTGTGGAAAGGAAGGAACAGGGTTTTTTTTTACCACTTCAGTGAAGTCAAACCCTGACCGCCAGAGGGGGTATTATCAATTCATCCCAACAAACGCTATGTGTCTGCTAGTTGGCATTTTCCTATAATAGCTGTATGCCAATTTATATTTACAGTTTACACAATGCAATTCATGCATGTTTACAAATTCTTATTAAGAATGCAAGAAACTTTAGTTCTATAATTTTAGCGGGGGCACAGGCCGGGTGTGCCCCCGTCGTCTGGATCCGCACCTGCTAAGTCATTAGCTACTTAGTGTTAAACTTTCGACAGGCTTGCACTGTATATCAAGGTTGTCAGTTTACAGATGGTCTTTAGTGCAAGCTTACAGATCACAACCCCTCTTACCACTTGGGTTCAAATCTCTCTCAAGACAGATCCTAGTGTGAGAAAGTTTATGTCAGTTTGCTTACTGGAGGTCAGTGGTTTTCTCTTGGCACTCTGGTTTCCTCTACCATTCTTGAACTTTCCACCTCAAGATGTGAAAGAAATTTACCTGGGGCGTAAAACTCCGCTTTTTGATGTTGACATAGGCAAGTAACTCGGTATGCTGAGATATATAAATGCTATATCTTGTTAAAATTCACCTGTTTTAGATTTAATTTTAAAGAATAGCAGTTGTTTTAAAAGTGTAATGAGTTTAAAATAATTATTTCAACAAAGTACACTAGGTAATTTAAAAATAATACGTACATTACAATGCATGTACAGGCCTTCAGAAATGCACTTGTTTAGAGCTAGATTATTGATTAACTTAAAATACACCAAAATCTACATACAGATATCAAGAGGGATGGGATAAAAAAAATTAAGCAAAAATAAAAAAAATAAAAAATAAGCACTAGAGATTCTTCTGTTAACTTAAAATACACCACAATCTACATACAGAGATCAAGAGGGATAAAAGAATTTAAAAGAAATAAAAAAATCCCCCCCCAAAAAACAAAAAAAAAAACTAAGAAAGGCATAAGAGGTTGTTGTTAACTTAAAATACACTGCAGTCTACATACAGATATCTGGAAGGATATAAAATAAATAAATAAAAAAAAAAGAATAAAGGCACTAGAGATTCTTGTTAACTAAAAATACACCAAAGTCTACATGCAGAGATTAAGAGGGGTCAATTTAAATAAGAAGAAAAACACACAAACACACACATATATATGCATGCTAGAGGTTATTGGTTATCTATACAGTACATATACTGAGATCAACAGGGATTAAATGAATAATGAAAAAACACTAATGTGCACCTTTCAAGCTTAATTGGCAGCTTAAAATGTATTGCAGTCTACATACAGAGAACAAGAGGGATAAAAAAAAATAATGCAATAGAGATTATTTATTAGTGAGGACAATTGGTACAACATCACCATGTACCAAAGATAATTGGGTAGCAGCCAATGTACTTTATTTTATTTTAAACTTAATTAAATGTATTTAGCTCACCTGAACTAATCATGCTGTTGATGAACCGTTCAAGGACCCTTTTGTCTGCCATCCATTATCCATTATTTGTTATCTGGCATCCATAAGTGTTTAACTCAAACAAATACTTCCCCAGAACTGGTGAGCCAGTGTGGTGAAATTTGACATGGATGTTCCTTGCCCAAAACCCTTTTAAGTTTGCGAAATTGGATTTCTTTTGCCAGCATTCAAGGTCTTGTAACTTCATTTATAGCATGAAGCAGGACAAGAAGTTCTACCAAGACAAGTGCAAGAAAGTTTGTCGGTTTACTTGCTGAAAATCAGTAGCTTTTTTTGACACTCCAGCATCCTCCACCATCTCAGGCACTAGCATACACCTTAGTTGGTTGGTTGGTTGAATGTTGCTTAACGTCGCATCAGCAATTTTTCAGCCATTCGTGACGAGAACTATTTAATTAATCTCTATGGATTAATCTATGAACAATTTTTGTGTATGCATGTGAAGTGCGAGTGTGTTGTATGGTCTGCCTTCTACTAGAGCGCACTCAGGGCGACTTTACCGTGCTAGCTCACAGAGTCAGTACGCCGCAGACAAGCGTACCACCCCCAGTCCATTATACTGATACCAGGTGAATCAGTAAAGGCCAACGGCAAGGAAAATTCACTTTCCCACATGTGGTCCGAGCAGGACTCAAACTCACAGCGGTGAGAGGCCCTGGATTTGAAGACTGACGTCTTATCCATTCGGCCACCGCGCCCTCATACATATACCTTAGTGGGATTTTGACCTAGGTGGTGAGACAACTGTGATTTGTATGCTGGCACTTAAGGCCATACAGCTACCAATGCTCCTACTTTGAGAATGTTTTAAGGTCTAGGATTTTGGAAACTGTTATGTCAAGGGTAAATAAATAAGTCCATAATTGATTGTACAGTAAAGCCACAATTCATCACCACTGTTTGTTCAGTCAAATTTTAGCATTATGAAGAGGTTTGGCGAGAAAAATCCAGGGAGGCTAATAAAGGAAAAACTTATAAGATATGGATTTTTTGAACTTAAAAATAGTATAGTGTGGAATTAATCAAGGTGGCAAGTTAAAAGTGATCAAGGTGTATTAAAAGGCAATTTCATTGTATATTGATTTAAGACATAGTTGGAAAATCAAGAAAAATCACAACTTACTTTAATAGACAATTGTCACTGTTTAACATCTACATTTGGCCTGTCAGCCAATGTGCAGACCATAACCATGATAACTAACTTCTTAAATTAGATATTCAGTCCAACCTGCCTTAAAGGTCACCTCTATATATGGGCCACCTGCTTATAAAGGCCAGTAGAATTGTATCTCAATAGTTCTTCTTTTAATGGTTCCTTTGGGTGGCCTTATATACAGGTTTGACTGTTGTTCAAAATCAACTGTATTCATGAGTTATTGTTTACTTACTGGATATTTTCCACATGTTTGCTGCAGTGCAAGTTTGTTTACACAAGATCAGAAGCTTGGAATAAATAATGAATTCATTACATTATAACACTGTCTGATTGTTCACTATAACCCTCAGTAATGAGTTGTATCTTCTGATAAAAAAAATCAGAGAACTTATTCTTTTTTTAAGATCTACATAAAGTTTGGCATTTCACATTAATGATGATTTTCTTCTGTACAAATATCTATTGTACTTTTAATTGAGGATTTAATTGCACTTATGAGAGAAATTACCCAGTGCACATTTTGAAGTCATTCCGATTCTTTTACGTCAGAAATACATTTATTGGATATTGTATGCCAAATGTGATTTTAGTTCTCTGTTGGAAATCATTTCTTCTGTGGTCTTCTGTGTTCTTTGTGTTCTTTCTGATTCATTGGTTGTTTACATTAGTATTGGGTATAAACAATATTATACAAGAAAAGGTTTTTGATATGCATTGAAGTACTTGTTCTGAAGACCTGACTCAACCCTCTTTAAGAGAAATTAATTGTCTCATTAAAGATTTCTGTAAAAGAAAAATACCAAAAAAAATGAAAAAAGGAAAAATAAAAAAATTAATTATAAAAAAATTGTTTAAAAGAAACACAAACAAAATAATAAAAATTACAAACTAATGGTATAGAGCTTGTCAAGAAAGACTGTTGAGATTACAACATACACAACTATCTTTTAGCAAAAACAATTTTATGTTTAAAAGGCGTAAAATATGTAATTTTTAATTTTTCTCTTATTTTGGTAATTGTATTTAAATCGATAATTATTGTTTTAATTGTGTCTCATATGTCTTTTAGGCTGGATGTCACACTTATTTTAATGTATTTATTTGTAAATATTGTTAAATATTATTGAACTGTGATATGTGACACATTAATAAAATACTTACTTACTTACTTACTTACTTACTTACTTACTTACTTACTATTTGACTTATGATGTTTATAAGCTTATAATAATAGAATGAGACAGAATTTGAATTCATGCTAGGTAATGTCACCAAGCAAGTAAAAATTCAGCATAATGTTTATTTTCTGATCTAATACTGCTATTGAGGACCATTATATCATCTAAGGGTGGAGTGGAGTAATGGTGTTTTATGCTGCATTCAAGATTCGCTCACTTAAATCAACAAAGCAAAGAATGAATTTCTATTTTTAAGATCTACATAAAATTTGGCATTTTACATAAATGATGATTTAATCTTTTAATGTACAGATATCCATTGTACTTTTAATTGATGTTTTAATTGGGCTTATGAGAGAAATTACCCAGTGCACATTTTGAAGTCATTCCGATTCTTTTACGTCAACAATACATTTATTGGATATTATATGCCAGATGTAAATTTAGTTTCCTGTTGGAAATCATGTCTTCTTATCTTTTGTGGTCTTTTCTGTTTTGTCTGATTCATTTGGTTGTATATGTTAGGGCTTGGTATATAAACAATTTATTTATAACTTCTTATACAAGAAAAGGTTTTGAATTGATATGCATTGAAGTATGTGTTCTTAAGCCTTGATTCTATTGATGAGGAATCCTTGCATTAAAGATTTCTGTAAAAAAAAGAACAAAAAATTAAAAAAAAAAAAACAACAAACCAAAAAAATAGTAAAAAAGGAACAAAAAAGAAGAAAAAAGAATACAAAGCCTAAGTACTCTGTTGCGAAAACCGATTCATATGAGGCTTTTTGAGAACACAAAATACACAATGGCCATTTTAAAATCATTCCAAATCTTTTACATCAACAATACATTTATTGGATCTTGTAAGCCAGATGTGATTTTAATTCCTGGTTGGAAATCATGTCTTCACCATGCTTTTGTTTTCTGTCTGATTCATTTAAATGTTAGCGTTTGGTATATAAACAATTTATGTATGACTAATTACACAAGAAAAGGTTTTTGTACTTTTTCTTAAACCCTGACTCGACCTTCTCTAAGTGAAATCCTCACAGAGTAAAGATTTCTTTAAAAAAAAAAAAAGAACAAAAAAGTAAAAAAAATAAACAACAAAACAAAAACAAAAAACAACAAAAAAAAAAGTAAAAAGGAACAAGAAAGAAATAACAAAAAAAATTACAAAGCTTAAGTATTTTGTTACGAAAATTGATTCATATGAGACTTTTTGAGAACACAAAATACACAATGGACATTTTAAATTCATTACAATTCTTCTACATAAACAATGCATTTATTGAGAATTATAAGCCAGCTCCCTGTTGGAAATCATGTCTTCTTTGTTCTTGTGTGTTTTGTCTGATTCATTTGATTGTACAGTAAAACCTCGATTCATCGCCACCATTTGTTCAGTCAAATTTTGGCATTATAAAGGGGTTTGGCAATAAATCGAGGGAGGCCAATAAAGAAAAACATAAACAAAACGGATTTTGGGACTTCAAAATAGTGTGGCGATAAGCGAGGTGGCAAAGTTATCGAGGGGCATTATAACGAGGTTTTACTGTATATGTTAGCGTTTGATATATAAACAATTTATTTATAATTTGTTACACAAGAAAAAGTTTTTGATATGCATTGAAACCCTGACTCAACCATCTCGAAGTGAAATCCTCACAGTAAAGATTTCCGTAATAAAAAGAGAAGAAAAGAAAAAAATCACAACAACAAAAAAAAGAAAGAAAAAGATAAAAGAAGAGGAAGAAAAAACAAAAAAATGAAGAAAAAAACAAAAAGTTAATAAAGTTATGAAAAAAACAAAAAATTAAAAAAGAAAAAAGATACAAAGCTGTGAAAACCGAATCATATGAGACTTTGGGATGTGTTAGCTTATAAAATCATGCAACCATGAAAAGATTGAATGAGACAGGGTTTGAATTTGTGCTAAATAATGTCACCAAACAAGTGAAAATTTGACATGATGTTTATATTCTGATTTAATTGCAAGTGAACATCATTATATCCTCTTCGACTGGATTGGAGTAATTGTGCATGTGTCTAAATGCTGAGTGTTTGACAAAAAAATTGTGACTGTCAGTAAAAACATGATCTTCAAGTCTTGGTCAGACCTTGAGGAAGACTTTTATAAAGAGATTGGAGTGGCGTAATGGTGTTTTACATCCCAGTTAAGAATATTTCACTTATATTGAGACGTTGCCAGCTATAGGCAAAGGTGCAGAAATTTTGCCTGTGTGTTGCGATGATGGCTTTAAACGGCAGGTTTCTTTAGCGTGCCAAGCCCACTGTGACACAGGACCTGGTTTATTTTAAGTTCCCATCCAAAAGAACCATGATTTTCATTTCTTAATGCTAAGAACAGTCACTACCCACTTTCAAGTCTTGGGTCAGACCTGACTGGGGATTGAACCCATGACCCCCCCCCCCCCATTTACGGAGCGAGCACTCTACTAACTGAGCTACCACAGTGGTTACCTTTATAAAGGATGATTTTTTTTAAAGAAGTTAACTTTCAAACTCCAAAATACAATGGTGATAAGCGAAGCCACGAATCTATCAAGATGCATTTTAAATTTGTTTTACTGTATATGTACCAGGGGTTTGGTTTTATGTTTCTATGCTAATGAAAAATCAACTTAAAATTGAGAACAATCAAATCATTTATTGTTGCCTTGACAACAGATTGGTTTAATTTCAAATTCTTTTGACAAATTTTGAAATTTTGTAGACCCTGGTATCATAATTTCTACCATATTTCATACAGATATTTTTCAATCTTAATAATAAGTACAATTTAGTTGTTGGACTGAATTCAATGTTGGTGAAACTTGGCCTGTATCAAAGTATGTTATGTATATGAATTGATATCTTATAATGCTTCCAAATTATAAAAAAACATAATAAATTTCTAACAAAGATTTTTAATTATTTGAAGATATTTCCATTTTCCACAGCAAATTATGCACTGTATATGAATTTTGAAATCATAAGGCTTCCAAATTATACAAAACACCATGAAAAAATTTCTATCAGTAATTTTCTATAAAGATTCCAATTATTTAAAGAATTTTTTTTTCAGTTGAGGGATCATTCTGAAAAATAACTCACCATAAAAAAGTGATATTCATTATTTTTAATCTTTTTTTCTGTGTATGAATTAATCTGTTAATGGATTTCGTTTGTGATTTACACAATGTTGTTAAGTTAGTCTGCCCTGAAAAAATTATAGAGAAAGCCATCAAAGCTTTTAGTGACACAACATTGACCTGTCTGTTTCACCTTTTTATTCATAAAATAAGATCCACCCAATACATGTACAATTAGTATCAGAATTCACAGTTAATACATACACAAAACAGGTCTTTACTTTCAGAATAGTAATGGCAGTTTCCTACTATTTACCTGTTTTCCCTATGCATAAATGTACTTGTCCAGTAAAGTAGATATTTAAATTAAAGGTCAAGCAGACAGGTCATTGTTGTTTGCCTATACAAACTGAGTTGTTTTGTCAGCTGACATATAATATGCTGACATTGCTGATTGCTTTTAAAGCTTCCATTCATTGCCACCGTATGTCAATCAAATTTTGACGTTATTAAGGAGTGGAATTGTAATATAACAGTGTTTTAGGTCTCAGTCAAGATTCTTTGTTACTTAAATTGAGTCAGAGTCAAATCTTGGATGGTGGAGGAAATCTGAGTGTCGAGGGAAAACCACCAACCTTTGGCATAACAACTGCCAAACTTTCTCACACTATGATCTGCCAAAGAGTAGGATTTGAACTTATGTGACGAGAGGCACTGATATGTACATGTGTGTTTTAGATGTCTTGGTCATTTTGATAAAGGTGTTTGGCGATAAATCAAGAGAGGCTTATGAAGATAAATGTAGAAAAATGGATTTTTTTAACTTCAAAATAGTTTGGATTTAGGTAAGGTGGCAAGATTATGGAATGGCATTATAATAACAAGGTTATATACAACTGCTTTTTGGTCAGTGTTCAAATCTAGAAAGTTCCTTGTGCCATTGGCTGCAAAATAAAAAAATTCTTCCACAAAAATAATTATTGTTTGCCATGCTAAATTGATCAGTCCTGACTATGAAATAAATACATACACAATTTATATTGTGACATCATAGCATCAATTGAATCTTAAATTTTCTAAATTATTGTCATCATATGACATCTTTAAGCAATAAAGTTTAAAAACTTTTTCAAATCTATTTAAAAAAAGAATAGTGTTGCAACATTAAAGACCCTGTAATTTCTCACATTCGTTTATGTTACCAGTACTCATTATAAAGTCACTCACACTTAAAAACTGAACCATTATGATTTAAGATGACAAGTTTGTTCTAGAAATAATTGACACGGAGCAATTTGTTAGAAAAAGATTTTTTCTCACCCACATAATGCATTGTCATATATGATATATTAACTAGAGGAATTGCAGGTTTTTTAAAAATAATTAATCTATGTATTTCCTAGCTAGAATCGATTCATCGTTAGAGGCAGTATTAATTGCTTTATTTTTTTAAGATCATCTTGGTATTTGTTTCACAGTTAATGTGATGTGGTAGCGCTTATTCTTACTACCAGAACTTGATACAATGAAGCAAACTGACTATAAATAAAATGATGACTCAGGAGATATTGCAAGCCTACTGACTTTCTTATTAGGCCCCTTAAAAACTTTATGGCCATCATCACAATATTGTTGATAAGTGTGATGTCTGTTTCCAAAATTACCCTGGATATATTTGATGCCCCATAGTTGTTGGTTTCTTTTATATCCAATTTTAACTTTACATGTGGTGAGTGCATGTAGTTTGCTAGACTGGTGGTGCTTGACCTTTTGGACTGTGACCAGTGACCTCATTCCCTAGTGGAAGTTTGCATGGAAAATTAAATTACTGGTACCAGTTTTCAAAGTTTTTTTTTATTATTTTTTTTTTTTTTTTTTTTTTATTTTATTTTTTTTTTTAAATTTTTGTAATTTGAAGGTGATCAATATGATTGTTTTTGGTTATTAGAATCTATCATTAGCTATTTTGAAAGTTTATAGGTTTATATCTTAATTGTCACAAAAAGAAAATAAATATCTAAATATATTCAAAGTCTTATAATTTGATATTTTAGTACATTACCACATTCTGAAATATTTGTTTGAGCCAATCAATCAGGATTTTTTATATCAAATAGTCATTTCAGATAATCACCAATCAATTAAACAAGATTCTTTTGATGTCTCACTCCTTTTCAGGTATTCACTGTCTTACCGGGGATTGCCATAACGGGATGGGTCCTTTACTCATAACTTGTAAAGATATCATTATGTCATATAACATGTTTGTTTGATTTGTAATTTGTCTCATCATGATGGAAGTGCGAATAATTATTGTTCAGTTTAAAAAGATTGAACCAATTGCTTTAGAATTTCAGGGAAGTTTCTGCGGGAATTTCTAAATGATAACATCAAACTGACACATCATTTGTCAGGTTTACAAATTGTTATCGCCATGGTAATTAAATATATGTTTTCACGATTTTTTTTTCCTGAATTTTGCTAACTATTTGTCATAAATTTTACAGACGAATGACACTAATGAACAGATAACGTTTAAACCTCCGATATTGAATTGCGTTTTTCCTTAACAAGAGATTTCACTTCTCTAATAAAAGGTTTTAGACGTGTACGGAAATCAATCAATTATAAAAAAAATATTATTCCAGAATCTAATACTCTTGTTCCTAAATTGATTTCTGCTGTTAAAAATGATCCAGAAAATATCTGGGTCTTATAAAGAAAACGAAACCTTATTATTATACCAGTTCCGAATTTCCGAGAATAAACAGATTGCATATTACAACTTTAATGGCTGGGGATATATAACATGGACATACTAAATATAAAAATTGTTTTCTGTAATGACTAATGTTCCAGTTTTAATATATACATTTATGTAAAACATTATACATTTATTGCCTTTGAGGGAGGGAGATATGAAGGTTGAACAAAGGTTCATATCTCCCTCACTCAAAGGCAATAAATTGTTTATGGTACAGAAATGAAAGATCACCATGGTAATAAAAAAGAAAGTTGGTTTTGTAATTGTTTGAAACAACCATAAATTTTTCTGCCAGTCATTTTTTTCACCTATCCGGACTTAACTGAGGCAAACGTTAAAATGTTGAAACTGATTCTCTATCCATGATGTCATATCATTGTTACATTATGGTATGTTCCGAAGGGGTGGGATATGATGTTGTCAAAGGAATTAATACATGATATTTTCACAACCCTAATCACATGATCCAACGATCCAATCAAATAAGGAGGCAATAATTTATTTTTTATAAATCGTGTAGATACAATTTCTGAATTTCCAAACTTTCCGAGAATAAAAAGATTTCATATTACAACTTTAATGGCTTGGGATATAGAATGAAGACTGCACTTATCACTATACTTTTTCTTGTAATGTCCCAGTTTTAATATAACTTTATATAATACATTTCATTTTTTATATATCATACAAATACCATTTCTGAATTTCCGAACTTTTCAAAAATAAAGAGATTATATTTTATCACGATCTCAATAGCTTAATTGGGATATGAAGTGTAGACTGTGTTTAACGTTATAATTGTTTCTTTTCAGATCCCAGTTTTGATATACATGTAATTTATAGATTGTGTAGATACCATTTTCTGAATTTCGGAACTTTCCAAGAATAAAATATTATTTCATTACCATTTAAATCGCTTAGGATATGAAAAGAAGACCAATACTTAACGTTATTTGTCCCCAGTTTTAAGATAGATGTATGTAATAGATTTCATTTTTTATATCTCATTTAGAAAACATTTCTGAATTTACGAACTTTCCAAGAATAAAAAGATTGCATTTTATCATGACTTTAATGGCTTGAGATATTAAATGAATACCGTACTTAACGGCATAATTGATTCCTTTAACATCCCATTTTTAATATACATATATGTAAGAGATTTTTTCTAATTATGTTGTGTAGATCCAATTTCTGATTTTTTCAACAATGAAGAGATTGCATTTTATTACGATTTTGATAGCTTAGAATATTAAATGAAGACAACACTTACTGTATAATTGTTTCCTGTAATATATATGTATGTGATAGATTTCCTTTTTATAGATAGGTTTTCTCTTCCAAGTTTACTTAACGTTCATGCTGTGTCATATAGTTCCATCAATTCCACATTTGAATAATCATATTGTCATTTAGAGAGAAGTGTACGATATAAACTGAGAGAGTTTTCGGTGTTTATGGTTGTCATGGTGATAAAAAATATCTAAATAAGGATTGTCTTTGCTAATTCTTCCATTTTATGATTTTCTAGTTGATGAATCATGAGGGTCATGGATAATATCATATGATGTTTTAAGACAATTTTTATCTCTCATTTGAGATAAGTCTCTGATCTAGTTTGCTTATATGTGATATTTCATGGTTTGTTTCTGCATTTGATAGCTATAGTCTTGTTAATGTCATAACGACGATACACGTTGCTGAGAAATTTATATACAGTACAGACCTGTTGAAAGTTCAACATTAAGATATCAAACTTGTACTGTTTATCTTGACCCATCGTTAACTGCAGTTCCACAGCTTTTTGGCAGCTGTTATTTATCTCTTGATAGTCTTTCAGTCACTATCTATCCATAATTACTCCACTTGGTTGCCAGGCTTACACTACTTTTTGTTAGCTCAGTGTTATACTTTCGACAGGTCTGTATTGTATAGCCATTTTGAGTGTTTTCATGGTACTGGTTCAAAAGCTAGGTTCTTTCAATTTATACTGTAAATCAGAGAAATTTTCGAGACAGTTATTTTTTCTGGAAAATCGTCATTTCAAGATATTCTGGTATATCAATTTTCGCATCATTGGATAATTATCAATGGAAAATGGAAATAAATAAAATATTCGCTAAAGTTTTATTATCCCATCTTCCGAGTTTACTTAATGTTCATGCTGTGTCATATAGTTCCATCAATTCTACATTTGAATAATCATATTGTCATTTAGAGAGAAGTGTACCGATATAAAACTGAGAGAGTTTGCAGTGTTTATGGTTGTCATGACGATAAAAAATATCTAAAAGAGGATTGTTTTTCCTAATTCTTTCATTTTTATGATTTTCTAGTTGATGAATCATAAGGGTCATGTATAATATCATGCGACGTTTTTTTTCTTTGAGATGATTTTTTATCTACCATTTAAGACAAATCTCGAATCAAGTTTGCACATTACAATATAAATAGTACATTAAATAGTCTCATTGATTCTTTGTATTGGTATATTGTAGCTGGTCTTGTTTGTTGTAACGTTCCTCGGAAAGTTATAGCCATTTTTAAGTGTACACTCATTGTATGTTCAACAGGTTCTTTTTATTGTAAATCAGGAAATTTTCAAGTCTGTTAATTTTCACAGAAGAATCATCATTACAAGATATTCTTATATTTTTACTTTCTTGTCATTGGATGACGATCAATGCAAAATGGAAATTAATAAAATATTACTTTTATTTTCACATTGTTGGATGATATCCAATTCAAAATGGAAATTAATAAAATATTCACTCAAGATTCATTTTTGCATCTTCCGAGTTTACTTGATGTTCATGCTGTCCCATATACTTCTATCAATTTCACATTTGAATAATCATATTGTCATTTAGAGAGAAGTGTACCGATATAAAACTGAGAGAGTTTTCGGTGTTTATGGTTGTCGTGGTGATAAAAAATATCTAAATAAGGATTGTTTTTCCTAATTCTTTCAATTTTATGATTTTCTAGTTGATGAATCATAAGGGTCATGGATAATATCATACGATGTTTTTTTTCTTTGAGATGATTTTTTTCATCTACCATTTGAGACAAATCTCTAAATCAAGTTTGCGCATTACAATATAAATAGTACATTAAATAGTCTCATTGATTCTCTGTATTGGTATTTTATAACTGGTCTTGTTTGTCGTAACATTGCTCGGAAAGTTACAGCCATTTTAGTGTACACTCACTGTAGGTTCAACAGGTTCTTTTTATTGTAAATCAGGAAATTTTCGCCGGCAGTTAATTTCCACAGAAGAATAATTATTTCAAGATATTCTTATATTTTTACTTTTTTGTCATCAGATGAGGATCAATGCAAAATTGAAATTAATAAAATACTACTTTAATTTTCACATTGTTAGATGATAACCAATTCAAAGTGGAAATAAATAAAATATTTGCTAAAGATTTATTTTCGCATCTTCCGAGTTTACATTATGTTCATGCTGTCCCATATACTTCTATCAATTTCACATTTGAATAATCATATTGTCATTTAGAGAGAAGTGTACCGCTATAAAACTGAGAGAGTTTTCGGTGTTTATGGTTGTCTTGGTGATAAAAAATATCTAAATAAGGATTGTCTTTGCTAATTCTTCCATTTTTATGATTTTCTGGTTGATGAGTCATGGTGGTCTTGGATAACATCATACAATGTTTTTTTCTTTAAGATGATTTTTTTTATCTATCATTTGAGACAAATCTCTAATCAAGTTTCCTCATTACAATATAAATAGTACATTTCTTAGTGATTGTATTAGTATTTTGTCACTAGTCCTGTTTGTCTTAACATTTCTCAGAAAGTTATATAAGTCATTTTCAGTGTACACTCACTTATTTTAACAAACATTTCACTCCTAAGCTGCTGGGTACAAACCCTGACAATAACGCGAGATTTAAAAATGAAGCCCAAAGGTCTTTCAGAAGGTCTTTCAGAAGAAACCTTATAAACTGATACCCTGTGTCAGGGACAAGTTAAAAAATTCTCTTCCTTGCAAATTTTCTCAGAGACAAGTTAAAGAATTCTCTTCCTCGCAAATTTTTCTCAAGCACATTGCAAAGGTAAAAATTTGTGCCACTTCACCTATAGCTGGTGATTTCTCGATAAAGGTGAAATATTCTTGACTGGGACGTAAAACCTAATTTATTCTATTAATTAATCTTAGCTGCTGCAAGAGAAATGTATTAAATAGATACTTCATCATAAAAAGCCTATCCTTATATTTTTCAAGGCAAGAGGTTTTTGAGTAGTTTTAATAAAAAATTGGCACTGTAAATAATTAGCTAGCCCCAATGTCTATATTATCCTACTTTCTCATTTATTCTCAAAGCCCATCTAGCGACTGTGCTTTGGTCAATAAATGCAAAAATTTTCAAATTAGAAAACTCATGATTTATACTAATTTCTATGATGCTGTCATCGCTTGAGAAATTATTGACGACATCGTCATGGCTTGGAGAACTTTTTGATGACATTGATTAATCTGGCGTTACTGACATTGATATAGTAACCTTGCTGCTTACAGTAATGGTTTTTTTAACAGAAAAATGATCACAAAATTGGCTTTTAGTCATGGTAAATCCGAATCATGGCTTGTATTTATGGTAAACCATTCACATGACTTGTATTTATGCTTAACTCAGGTCTCATGACTGAAAATTAAAATTTCATATTTTGGTGCCTGGATGGCTAAGTGGGGTTGAATTGAGTAATGGTGTTAAGAATATTTCACTTATATCAATAGCCAGCTATAGGCGAAGGTGCAGAACTTTTGCCTGTGCGTTGTGCTGATGGTTTTTACAGCAGGGTTCTTTATCGTGCCAAGCCCACTGTGACATTGGACCTCGTTTGTTTTAAATTCCCATCGAAAAGAACCATGACTTTTATTTCAGGATGCAGAGTGCTTGGTGAAAGAACAGTCACTATCCACTTTTAAGTCTTGGATCAGACCCAGTCAGGGTTTTGATGGCTGAGTGGTCTAAATCATGCAGTTACCATGGTTAGGTTCAAACCCCTCTCTGGCAGATCCTAGTGTTAGAAAGTGTCAGTTGCTTGCCAAAAGTCAAGGTGAATTTCTTTTGGGTTCCTCCACCATTCTTGATCTGTCTGCCTCAATATAAGTGAAAGAATCTTGACTAGGGCATTAAACACCATAACTTGACCATTCAACTCTAAATTCACATTCCTCAGATCACAACCATTGTTGATGAGTTATTAATACCAAAATGTTTGATTAAAACTATATAAAATCAAAATATAAATGAAGGTATAAATTCCAAAGTTCTTAAGCAGAATTCGTTATTCATTAAAATAATAATGAGATTTAAAAGAAATATGATACCTTGAGGGATTACTTGTAATTAAATTAATAAACGTGGAAAATTTATTAACACATAGATGCTTGGTTTTAAAAAAAGTCATCAATATTTTATTACCAGGGTTTTGTGTTTTGTTGTCACATGAGGATATTTTCTTCTACATGTTCTGTAAATGTACTTAATTTCAGTGGGTCAATTTTTACGGTTTTGTAATTTTTGTTTGTTGTTTTTCTTAAAAAAAATTTGAAAAGGGAATTTCGTTGTTTTTTGTAGATAAACATTTCAAATTTAACGAAAAATTTCAAAAAATTGAAATTTACTATATAATCATGCTTCACATGGCTGTTAAAAAATTTTACCATGATGTTCACCTTATGTTTTCTTGACTGTTATAAGCTAAGACGGACAGTACAGGTATTTAAAAAATTATTGGAAGAAACTACAACCAATTTTACATTTAATGGTAAAAATTTCATGGAAATTGACCAAGAAATGAATTTTTAAATTTTTAAAAAAAAAAATATATGGATTTTTATGAAACAAAGCAGGATTTTACAAAGTGTCTGAATACTTCTTGCACGTCTCTGTAGTACATGGCAAATAAAACTACATTAGCAGGTTTCATGTATTGTTGCTTCTAAGAACAGAATTGATTGAATGGGGTTTTACATTCAAGTCAAGAATTTTTCACTTATATCAAGACATCACCAGTTATAGGTGAAGTGATAGAAATTTTTACTTTGCAGTGTGTTGGGTCAATGTGCATGGAGGATTCTTTAATGTGCCATGCCTGTAGTGACATGGTGCATCTGTTGTTAAGGTCTCTTCGAAGGACTTGTAGACATTAATTTCTAAAAGCTGGGTGCTTGACAAAAGAATAGTCACTACCTATTTTCAAGTCTTAAACATGGAGACCCCAGCCAGGATTGGAACCCACAAACTCCCACATAGGGAGCAAGCACTGTATTAATTGAGATTCCGTATTTTGTATCCAATAAAGTTCCACATAGGGAGCAAGCACTCCTCCAATTTAGCTACCATAATGGTCCAAGAACTAGAGATGGTTAAATTCAATATTTGTAGCAAAATATTAATCATTTTAAAGACATTTTTATGCTATGTAAGAAGAAAACCGTTACCTATAATAAGAGCTGGTTAAAAGGGTCAGATTCTTCTAATGATTCAGACTTTATTATCTAGATGATCGTAAGCGATAGAGTTAGGATTCCACATAACCTCGGAAAAAAATATTTGTATGACGGACATTAATATGATGTGAAATGATCTGAGGTTTTATAGATTATTAAAATATTGGTATAAAGGACATTTATATGTATTGAAATGATTCCAGTGCTTGTAGAATATTAAAAATATTGGTATGAAGGACATTTATATGTCTTGAAATGATCTGAGTTTATAGATTATTAATCTTTTAAAAGCATGTAGTTTTTTTTGGAGGGATTTTTATAAGTCATCAGTAAATTTAATCAATTACAAGTAATGATACACAGTAACAGATCTCAATAACTCAAGTATCATTTTCTCAAATTTCATGGAAAATTACAAAATATTATTTTGCTGCTATAGCATTTTTTTCCATAATCCTTAAAAATGTAATGCTATGATAGCTTAGTTTGTAGAGTGCTAACTTCTTATTTGGAGTTCAAACACTAGCTGGTTCTGACCAAGATTTGAAAATCCATAATGACTGGTTTTTTTTTTTTTTTTTTTTTTTTTTGCAAAGTACTCAGTATTTAGAAATGAGAGTTATGGATCCTTCAGAAGAGACCTTAAAAAACTAAAGACCCATTTCATGGTAGTCATGGGAATGCATGCTTAAGAATGCTCCCTGCACATTGCCTTTATCACACACAAATTCTTGAAAGGTAAACATATCTGGCACGTCACTTATAGCTGGTGATGTCTCAATATAAGTGAAACTTTCTTGATTTGGATGTAAAACTCTGTCAATCAATCAATGGCTCAAAGTTTGATATCTTTTAACCAAAAATTCTTGATAAATTATTATCATAGAGTCTTATGTACAATGAGTTATAAATATTTTGATATGTTTATTTTCAAGAATAAAATTACAGATTAAAATGATAGAATGATAATTTTAGCTAAGATAATGCTGTCTGTAGCATTGTGCTTCAGTTAGCTAGGACTAGAAGATCATAAATACATACTTTTAAGCCTATGTAAAACTATTGCTTCATGGGAAACACTTGTAAAACGCTTCATATTGGACTTAAAGCTTTATGACAAGCATGATGACTTCCAATACTCTTTTTTCAACTTTCCTTTTCTATACAGCAACAAACCTGCTTCTCCTGCTGATGGTGTATTTGTTTCATAATTAAAACCCTATGATAGAACTTGCTCACACCACAGCAACTTTATACAATAAAGCAAGTGGCTTAAAAATATTGTTGACTAAGGGATTTTGCAAGTTAAGGCTTATTACAGCCCTAAAAAGTTGAAATTAATGGCACTCATCACAATAATGTTGATGAATATAATGTCTCTGTATCCAAAATTACCCTAGATATATTGGACATCCCATGCATGTTTCTTTTATTCTCATTATTTTGACACTCATGACAGTTGTAGCTAGCTAAACAGGAGGTGCTTACCCTTCCAGAGCACCCGACCACATTTCCCATGATGGTTGTAGCTAGCTAACCAGGAAGTTCTTGTCCTTCCCCAGGACCCTTCCTTCAATCTTCCCTTTTGAAACTTCACATGTTTGACTTAGTTTGCCAGTTTTCAAGGTTTTACTTTGCTTTAGGATGGTAATTTGGACATGGGTTAGTATGTTTGTTCTTTTTTACCTTTTGGAAGTTCACAAGTTTAACTTAATGTGACAGTTGTCAAGGCTTTTACTTTGCTTTGAGATGGCAATTTGACATGGATTGGTATGTTTGTTCTTAATTTCAACCAAAAAGTTCTTTATTGCATTCAGTGACAGAAAATGTTTGATTTGGTATTCTCTAAACAGAAATGGTGACTGCTTGCCTTATTATTAGTGAGTTGAGTAATGGTGTTTAACATCCCAGTCAAGAATATATCACGTCCCCAGCTATAGGCAATGGTGCAGAAATTTTGCCTACGTGTTGCGCTGATGGCATTATACAGCAGGGTTCTTTAGTGTGCCAAGCCTACCAAGACATGGGACCTCGTTTATTTTAAGTTCCCATCCGAAAGAACCATGACTTTCATGTCGAACTGCCGAGTGCTTGACAAAAGAACAGTCAATACCCACTTTTAAGTCTTGGGTCAGACTCAGTCAGGGTTCAAACCCACAACCTCTCACTTACGGAGTGAGCACTCTACCAACTGAGCTACTGAAGTGGTTATTATTAGTTGTTGAGGTTAATATGGTATGCTTTTGCTTGTTCACGTCATTGTATGGACCTCAGACATGGCACTTGTCCATTTTAATGTAAATCTTTGTAAATCTTAAAAAATTAAAAGATGATTTAACACAAAAACATTTAGTGATTGTTTCTTTGTTTTTGGTATTCACCGAGCAGTACATGATGACTGCTCACCTTAATTACCTGAAATATTAGCAGTGGTAGGAAACTTTCGCAGTTATGGTCTTCTTAATTAATTCACGGTAAGAAATTTTCAGCGTTCCGACTGTAGGGAAAGTGAACCAAGGAAAATACAGTTCAACCTGTCTTAAAGGCCACCTCTATATAAGGACCACCTGCTTATAAAGGCCAGTAGAATTGTATCCCAATTGTTCTTTAAAGGTAACTTTCACTGGTTCCCTTGGGTGGCCTTTATAGACAGGTTTGACTGTAAATAATTTTTACTGAGAAGTTATATTCATTGTACAAGTATCACTGTGAAAATTGTGAATATTTCTTCCTCGCGAATGTTTCTTCTTCCTATGCAGTTTTAGTGTTTGAAGCATTTTCATGGTTCAGACTGTAGGAAAAGTAAACCAAGGGAAATAAATAACTTTCACTGAGAAGTTACATTCACTGTACAAGTGTCACTGTGAAAATTGTGAATATTTTTTCCTTGCGAATGTTTTATCTTATGCAGTTTTAGTGTTTGAAGTAAATGATATGTAACTGTATGACGTAGCTCACTTGGGTTCATGCATGGACCTCAGACATATAAATCTTGAAAAATAAAACATCATTTAATTAACACAAATACTAATTTAAGACAATATAGAAAACGAAAACATTTACACATCTGTACCCCTTACTGAATGTTGTTGTCGCCTTAGAGGACTTTTCTCGCAGTCCCCGACCAAAAACCTACGATATGCTGTACGGAAATTATTGTCCATCACGGTATAAACTACGGGATTTAAACAATAGGATAACCAGCCTAACATTGTAGTCCAAATGTGGAAGACTGGACGCTGGAAATTCTTATCATAGACATTCATAATAAAATACGGAAATGTACCAAAGAAAAATATCGCAAAAATACATAACATCATGGCGGAAAGTCGTAAAGCTTTTGTTTGTGGTGCATTTCGTTGCCATTGACTAACTCGTTTTGAACTTCCATATGCCACACAACCTATCCTAGCATAACAAAACACAATAAAAACACATGGCACTATAAAGCCACATGTTACTGTTACAATTCTGTTGGAATGATCACCGATAGTGTTGTTGAATGTACAAGCTAATATGGCAGACTGAAAATAGAAAGACCCCCATATTCCGAACGATGGAGGTAGCGTAAAACATAATGGTAACGTCCATCCAACAATAATTGTAATTACCAAGGGTTTGGTTTTTGATATTTTGTTATAATTAGCAAGATGAACTATATTCAAATAGCGATAAAATGCGATAATTCCCAAATGCGCCATTATAACTCCTACAAGTGTATAACGAATTCCTGCGGCTGCGGAACAAAACTGGATTGATACCATATTTTCTTGGTTATGAAATATCACTGCTTGTAACGATAGAATCAATGAGCAATACAAAAATCCTCCCATACTCAAACTACCAATCAAAACACAGTTGACATTGCTACGAAGATTGGAAAAACAAATCGCTAACACTGTTATAAGATTTCCAAAACTTCCGATTAAGCAGAGAACTATGACGATAATTTCTAATGCCAGTACAGTCGTCCGCTGTTCACACCACCATTCTGTGCAATTCAAATTAATTGTAGATTCATTCATAGCTGTGAGCTTCACTTCTGAAATGAAATATAAATTCAATTTTAAGAATAAACTATGATACATTCATCAGGCCAAAACAAAAAATATGTGTTTCCACTAGCGCTGAAAAATAATGGTCATGCAGTCAGTAGGCAATTTATATATTTTTTTGTTTACATCGACCATATGGGGAAGGATGCCAGTTTTAACAGTGCTCACAAAAATATTGTCATTAATTATTTTGGTTAGGCATAAAAATTTTGTGTTGGTCAGTTTGAATTTTCAGGCCTTACATGCATTTTGATATATTTTTTTGGTCAAAAATTGCAAATTCATGAATTATAGGTGGGGCACAAAACTCTATTACCCAACTCCTTATCTAAAAGTTTTGTAATAATCAAATGTAAATTAAATTTTTTTTTAAAGTACAAAATCTTAATTACTGTTGGTTGTGATTCATCACAAATGCAATGTTGGTGATTTACCGCTATCATGACGTAATGCTCTGCAAACATTTCAGTGACTGACACATTTACAAACATATAGACTTATTAAGACATTTCAATTTGTACAAACGCTTTCATGATGTCAGTGCCTAATTAATAAAAGGGCACCTGTTCTTCGGCAGCATATTAAATAAGTTTATTTTTTATTAACTTATTTACATATACTGTATGTTCTAGCTGTCCTGAAGGTAAAAGGAGTTCATTAGTGTTGGATCAGCTTTCCATCCATTTTACATCTGGACAGTTTTAACTTGGACACAACAAAATAAACATCCACTATTATACAAGTTATAGCTAATGTACGCAGATCCTGTTCCGATTGTAATGTTTAAATTATGTGGCAAACCTTACATCAGAAATTGATTGCTTTTATCTAATGGATTCTGAATTTCTCAGTTTTAAAGAAAATACTTTTCTTATATCATAGTCAAACCACATTGACCTGTCTGTTTGACCTTTTATTAGGAATAGTCATAGGAGGTCCCATTGCATGGATATTGTTAGGATTAATTTTGCAGTTAGTGCAAACAAAAATTACATGTTTCTAAACTATTTGCCATAATGAAGTTGAAATAAACACTAGTTGTTTCACTATTTAAAATTGTACTAATCAAAAATAAATATTTATAAATTAAAGGTCAAGTGGACAGGTCAATGTTACCCCCTACAAGCTACTTCCTGTTCCAACTGAGGTGTTTAAATTATGAAGCAACCGTTACATTAGAAATTTATTGCATTTACTTCAATAGATTCTGTGTTTCTGAGCTGAAAATATTACTCTTATATCAGGTCTGTTAGTTATAGAGGGTTTTGTAAGATTAATGTTGCAAGATGGCATAACCTTCCCCTGTTTCATAAACATTAGATCCAGACATATACAATCCTTGGTATGGGTATTACCTATCAAAATATTGAGTTACAAATTTATTTTTCCTTTTCCCCTCGCTCTTACTTTCACTGCCAGAGTAGATCCGCAAGCCACTTGTTGCTGCTAAAAGATTAAATGGTTTAAATCCCAACTTTTGATAAAAAATTTTATCTAACATTAGACTAGGTTTTCTATCTGATTTGACGAAATACAAGTTTTTTTGAATACGCATGATACAGAATCTTGTATCACCACAGTACATTGGCGGTAAAGTGCATGTGCACTCTCTCATTGTGACGTCATCAGGGAGTCTTCGTCATTACTACCGAACAAATATTGTAACATAGTTCAGTGGTTTTCTGTGGTAAAATGTAATTTTTTCACATAAAGTATTGTTTTTTTATTATTTAAAATAACCTAATTGGAAATGTTAGATAAAAATATTATACACACTGTATATATAATCTGTATATATAAATTTTAAAAAACCGACATTACAGTACAATAGTATTTATTTTCCTTAGATTACTAGATAGATTACAAATATGTATAATGGTATGAAAATTACTGAAAACCCTAAATTTAATTTCAATCTTGCCTTACATTTTTTTTCTCACCATGTTGCATTAGCTCAATTAATGCCAGAGACATTCCTCTCCCCGATTTTAGTTCTAATTCAATCCACTATATTTTCCCACCACACCCGAATGATTTTAGTTCCGATTCAGTCCTACGTTTTTTTCTCACCATGTTTCAATAGCTCAATTGTCATTTTAATTTGTCAAACATATAAAGAGTTTATGATGTAAGAGTGACATCATGTACGTATCAGTTAGAACTGCAGAATCATTTATTTTCAGGGGGTTAAAATTTAATGGTTTTATAATTTAAAAACATTTCTTTGGGATACAAATTTGTGTAATGAATATGTCTTGTAATTGTGAAAATAAATACCATTAAAGGCCTTAGTAAGAAGAAAAATAATTAATTTAATTTTCATGGTACTCACTGATCTGCAGAAACAGCAAAATTGAATACCCCACAAATATTTGTGGGTTTTTTAGGGTTTCAAAATTATATTTTGAAATTGAAGGACCAGAACCTTTTGTCTATATTTTTAACAGGTCACAAGCGAAATTTAAAAAAGTCCAATATTAACATTGAAAGGCTCAGGTGCAATGAAAAAGTAGGATATCTTTAGGAAAAAAATGCAAGTCCTTTATAATGACTTTACAGTTGAGTTTAAATATTAAGGGTCCCAATGTAAAATCCATAGGTCTCAGACCTCAGACCAAAAGGGAATTCTGAATCCTTATTTATCTAATATTGATTACCTTTAACGAGCCATTATATTCAGGTACAATGTTCTTATTTCCTTTTTTGCTTGTTTCGGTTTATTTGACATCACAGGTAATTTTCTCCGACTTTATTGGATTTTTGCCGTAATTTTCTAAACAAGACGCCTGATGTCATAGGGATCAAATCTGATGAAATTGTTGACACTTTTTCCACCTTTTACTTGCCTGAAAGAAAAGAAATAATTACGGTCAGCTTTAGAGGTATATCCGTCAATCCTATCCAATTTTACGAAACACTTATACATTTATCCGACATTAAATGAATCTTCACATATTTTCCTTGTTATAAAGACTTCGTTTTCCTGGTGATAGAGACGATGTAATTGACATCTCCCGTTCTTGTGAAGAGTTGTTTTGGCATGGTCTTAGAGATACATTGGTAATTAATCTCCAGAGAGTGATAAGCATATATATCAATCAAATCTGACTTACTTTTGTTTACTGAGTTATATATATTATGTAGATCAGAAGTGTGGTGGTTTTTTCCAAGGCAATGGCAACTCGAGTTACCTATTCATAACAATATATATCAAGTAGAATCTCAAAAATGATTACGTTTAACACGTTCACAATGATCATGATATACAACAGTTTTTTCTCTTGTTTTCAATCTTTATTATTATCTAACATTAGACTAGTTTTTCTATCTGATTTGACGAAATACCAGTTTTATCGAACACGCATAATACAGAATCTTGTATCACCACAGTGTGGTGATACAACATTGGCGGTAAATTGCACATGCACTTTCTTATTTCGAAGTCATGTCATGTCAAATGTCATGACATAGTTCAGTGGTTTTCTGTGGTAAAATGTATTTTTTCACATAAAGTATTGTTTTTTATATTATTTTAAATAACCTAATTGGAAATGTTAGATAAAAATACCATATACACAGTATGTATGTACAACCCTTCGTATCAGGTCTCGTCCTTTTTCCATAGCTGTGTCAATACTCGTCGCGCAAGCGCGACTCGTAGTGATACAGCTACGAAAAAAGGACTCAACCTGATACTGAGGGTTGTACATACACTCTGTGTATATAATATGTATTTATTACTCTGTATCACACACTAGTAAAATCACAAATATTATTACCTTAAACACTTGTTAATAATATAAGCTCATATTATATTTTAAACAAATCCAGTTTTCTGAATGGTTGAAATATTTTATCTATACCCAAATCATCATACTCATTTTTGTAAAAAAAAAATCATTAATATAATTAATCATACGATTTATACATAATCTTTTAAAATTTATATATTATATTTTAAAACATTTTTCACATCATAGTTGTTTTAGTGATTTCTTTAAGTCAAAAAAAAAAAAAATAAGAATTGAATCTTGGCAGGGATGTAAAATTTCATTATACCACTCCACTTAAAGTCTAATTCAGTGTCATGAATTTTCTAAAAAAAAAATGAAATAAAAAATGTCGTTCTAGTGCAAGATTATGATTGAAAACCAATCTAGAAAAAAACAGGAAGTAAAATTGAATTCATGAATTTTCTGTTTAAAAAAAGGAATTAAATGGAATGTTTTCAATGTAAGATTATGATTGGTAACCAGTCTAGAAAAAAAAACAGGAAGTGAAATTAAATTCGCATTTTTCCCAACAATTAAGTTTTATTAACGTCGTTAAAAAAACTAGGGATGATCACAATAATTCTGAGATAATGACAGCAATATTCTTCCGACTAACCTATTAGATCTATTTATTTATCATTATTTTTTGTCCAGTAATTGTCACCCAGAAATATTTATCTTGAGTCTTGAGATAAGAATCTTTTTTTTTTTTTTTGTCGGTGAAATTACTGATAGTTTATATATTTATTTGTCATTATTTTTGGTCCAGTAATTGTCACCCAGAAATATTTATCTTGAGATAAAAATCTTTTTTTTTTTTATCAGTGAAATTACTGATAGTTTATATATTTATTTGTCATTATTTTTGTTCCAGTAATTGTCACCCAGAAATATTTATCTTGAGATAAAAATTTTTTTTTATCGGTAAAATTACTGATAGTTTATATATTTATTTGTCATTATTTTTGGTCCAGTAATTGTCACCCAGAAATATTTATCTTGAGATAAAAATCTTTTTTTTTTTTATCAGTGAAATTACTGATAGTTTATATATTTATTTGTCATTATTTTTGTTCCAGTAATTGTCACCCAGAAATATTTATCTTGAGATAAAAATCTTTTTTTTTATCGGTAAAATTACTGATAGTTTATATATTTTGAGCATGTCTGTTATGGTCATTAACTTATATACAGTAAATCCTTGTTTCAATGCCACCATTTATTTAGTCAGATTTAGGCATTATAAAGGGGTTTTGGTGATAAATTGTGAGGGATTTATAATGAAAAATATGAATACAAATGGAAAGAAGTTGATTCATCATTTGAGGTGCATTGCATTTCTGCAAATTTTTTAAAAGTGATGTTTTCATTTCCACCCAAGATTTTTTCCTCATTTTCACAATTATATTTTTAGCGAAAAAGTTGCATCAAACTGCAGAAGTCACAATTTTTGTCCCCCAGTTCCATAACTATTAATTTTTTAGCCATATCAAATTGCAGAAATCAAACTCTATTCAAATATTAATTTGTCTATACACAACAAATTTTATAGACTATATTTTGAAAAAAAAATAAGTCTAAGAACGAGTTTAGTCTTGATAGCATTTCTTTGCAAAATACAAAAAAACTGCTTATTGCCTCTGATGATACTCAAGATGGCAGACAAATTAAATTACTGCTGTGTCTGTATTAAGGTAATAAAAGTAACTATCTTGAGTAAAATTACCTGTGTGCTCAAAAGATTTTCTTTTTGATAAAAAAATTAAATTAAAAACCCCAGAAAATATTGGTTATCAAATTATTTGTCTCAGACTAGGTTATTAGTCGAATAGAATTTCAAACAACAAACATCTTTGAAATCCAATACAGAAAGAACAAGAAAGATGGCATTTAATTTCAATAATGTTATATTTTTATATTACAAAAAAAACCACAGAAAATATTTATCAAATAATTTGTCTCAGACTGTCAATACACATCTTAAATCTTAATTCTTTGATGATCAATACAGAAAGACTATAAAGGTTGTATAGAACATTATTATAAAAATTTCTTACAAAAACCCAGAAAATATTGGTTATGAAACGAGTTTTCGATCTCAAAGTTAGTTTTTAGCCAAATTGAATTTCAAACATTAAGATATTTTTTGTCTTACATCCAAACATATTTTGATTCTTTGATGTTCAATAAGGAAGAACATAAAAGATGGAAAATGTCTAGAACATTATAACAAAAATTCATTAAATTTAAAAAAAAAAACCCAGAAAATATTGGTTTTGAAATGAGTTGTCCATCTCAAAGTTAGTTTTTAGCCAAATGGAATTTCAAACATCAAGTCATTTTGATTCTTTGATGTTCAATAAGGAAGAACATAAAAAATGGTAATGCCTAGAACAATAATTTATTCAATATTCATTAAATTAAAAAAAAAAAACCAGAAATATTGGTTTTGAAATAAGTTGTTTGTCAAAAATTTAGTTTTTAGCCAAATCAAATTTTAAACATCAAGACATTTTGATTCTTTGATGTTCCATAAGAAAGAACATAAAACATGTTAATGATCTAGCACATAATTTCAAAACTTCATTAATTTTTTTAAAAACCAGAAAAAAATATTGGTTATCAAATGAATTGTTCGTCAAAAATTTAGTTTTTAGCTAAATCAAATCTTAAACATTTAGACATATTTTGATTCTTTGATGTTCAATAAGGAAGAACATAAAAGATGGCAATGTCTAAAACATTTATAACAAAAATTTATTAACATTTAAATGAAATAATGAAAAACAGAAAATATTGGTTATCAAATGAGTTGTCCATCTCAAAGTTAGTTTTTAGCCAAATGGAATTTCAAACATCAAGACATTTTGATTCTTTGATGTTCCATAAAGAAGAGCATAAAACATGTTAATGATCTAGCACATAATTACAAAACTTCATTAATTTTTTTAAAAAAAAAAAAAAAAAAAATATTGGTTCTCAAATAAATTGTCTCAAACTTAATTATTAGCAGAAATATGAAAAATTTTCAATACCAAAACATATTTTGATTATTTTGTGATCAATACAGGAAGATGTTAATTTAAACTAATCTCTGTAGAATATTATGACAAAGTTTTTTAAAAAAACAAGATAAAACAGAAAAGGAAAAAAAGAAAATAAAGAAAAGAAACCTTGAAAATATTGGCTATTATCCAAATGGAGTTTGAATTTCAAACATCAAGCATCTTTGATGTCCAATAAAGGAAAACAAGAAAGATCTCTAGAACATTTTAACAAACATTCAATAAAAAAAAAAACAGAACATATTGTTTATCAAATGAATGGTATGTCTCAAACTTAGATATTAGACAAACAGAATTTCAATTAACATCAAACATCTTTGATATCCAATACAGGAAGACCAACAAAAGTATTTAGAACATTATAACAAACATTTATTAAAAAAAAGAAAAAGAAAACCCGCAACGTATTGTTTATCAAAAGAATGGTATGTCTAAAACTCAAACTTAGATATTAGACAAACAGAATTTCAATTAACATCAAACATCTCTAATATCCAATACAGGAAGACCAACAAAGTTCTCTAGAACATTATAACAAAAACTCAAAAAAAGGAAGAAAAAATTCAATGAACCTTTATGCTACATTATATGGATTGGTATTTTTAATTAAAAATATGACAAGAAAAAGAAAAAAAACCTATCAAAGCTTACTTTATTTTTTATCTGATGATGTACAGTATAGTACAGACCTGTCCAAAGTTTGTAACACTGGGTTAACGAATAAGTGCCCAATCGGCTATTCATCTTGGCCTCTCATTATCTGTCTGTACCTCAACAGCTTTTTGGCAGAAAATTTTAATCTTTTGGCAGCTTTTTGTGCCAATTGGTATCCAGATCTCAACTATTCAGCAGTCGAGCTTTTGTAGCTCATTGTTAAACTTTTGACAAGTCTGTACTGTATTTGGACACACATAAAAAATTATTACTTTGTTTATTATGAATATATTGAATATATTCTTTGTATAGGAAAACAACATTGACCTGTCTGCTTGACCTTTCATTAGAAATATCCATATTATGATGATCTGACCAAAATCTGGAAAGTGGTAAAATTCACAGTTAATGATAAACAATGCATTTTCTGTGATATAGACAAAATAACCACCTGTGTTTACTATACATAAATGTACTGGTCCATAACAAGTATTTAAATGAAAGGTCAAGCGGACAGGTCAGTGTTGTTAGCCCATACATCACTGGGTACAAATCAATAGTTTGTCTTCATTAATTCTGTACTTCCTTATGGTGAATTGTTTATCTATTTATATTGTCATTTTTAAAGCTGTCTATAAGTAATATAGCTTTTTATTATCTCTTTATCTGCATACTAAAACATTGTTACACAAAACATGATGGTTCTTCTAATCATTAAACATCAACATCAACATCAGAAGGGAAAAATATCCCTTTCAAGTCTTCAAAGAGCTTGAAAAGTGACTTGGAAGCTTAGGTAGAACTAAGAAAAGAAAAATGTATATCTTTGTGTGGTGGAATGGGCTCAATGAGTGGCCAAGTAGCTCAGTTCATTGTAGAGCATCCCATTAGTATTGGTAGGTCCCAGGCTTATAAGTCATTAAACAGCGACATTATAGGGGGTGTGTTGAAGTCCTGGCTCAATTGGTTGATATTTAATTTAATATCTTTGTGTAGCACACTGGTCTCAATGGCTGGCTTAGTAGCTCATTTGGTAGAGGGTCCCATTGGTATTGGGAAGGTCCTGGGTTCCATTCATGAAACTTCAACATCAGAAGGGGAAATATATCTTTGTGTGGTTGACTGGTCTCAATGTTGGCTTGGTAGCTCAGTTGGTGGAGTGTCCCATTAGTATTGGGAAGCTCCTTGGTTTTATATTCATCAAACATCAACATCAGAAGGAGAAAATATATCTTTGTGTTGCAGATCTGAAGATCAGTGATGGCCATGACCAGGTAGCTTAGTTTGTAGAGCAACCAGCTAGTATTGGGAAGGTGCTAGGTGCATGTCCCAGTTTTGATGCTGCAGTTTTTGTCTTTCCTGTTACATTTGGTGGCTCGTTTTACTCTGGGAAGTGGCAGAATAACTTTTTGGTCTAAAGGTGGAACCTGGTAGATACATAAAAAAATAAAGGTGGGAATGTGGCAGGCTCCATAGGTGGCCTTCCAGGTAGCTTAAAAGGTAGAGCATCTTTTTATAGGATTAGAAAGGTCCAAGGTTCCATTCCTGGTTTGGTTGCTGCATATTTGTTTTAGGGATTATGGCCCTTTGTTTCTTTTATTTAGTATATTCATGTCACAAAGACCTCACAGTGGGATATCTTGTTTTCACTTAAATTTCTTGTTCAAAATGGCAAGGCTTGCTGAGATTTGATAAAATTTTCAGTTTTATCACCTGGCATTCTTAAGAATTATCTTTTACAAATATACAGTACAGACCTGTCAAAAGTTTAACACTGAGCTAACAATTTTTGCTGAATCAGCAGCTCCTCTCTCCCCCTGGTTACATATAAGTCAAACCTGTCTATAAAGGCCACGCAAAGGAACATGCAAAAGTGGCCTTTATGGGCATGTGGCCTTTATATACAGGTTCAAAAATATGAATAAAGAGCAATTGGGATAAAATTTTACTGGCCTTTATAAGCAGGTGGCCCTTACATAGAGGTGGCCTTTAAGACAGGTTTGGCTGTATTTCCAAAGCTTTTTGGCAGCTGCTATCTTTTTCTACAGTATTTCATCACTAGGTAATCCATATCTCTGCCACTAGGTACCGGTATCCTTATCTCGACCACTAGTCAGCCATGCCCCGACTCCCTATGTTAAATTTTTGGCAGGCCTGTACTGTAGATTAATCAGTTAAGGTGTAAGTAATTACCAGTTAATAATAATTATTTTAAGAATGGTCTGGTAATAATCCACTTAATAACAGCACCCCTGTCATTAATTTATTTGTTTGTTTATTTATCTTATCTGACCCAGCGATTTCTGATTTCCGAAAGGTCAGGAATTGTTCTGAAGTGAAGATCGGCATGTAAATACAGACATATCTTAAGTGTTATCGTGATAAATAAAAGGTCGGAGCATGGTGAATTCCAGAGAGAGTCGTTGGTTGGTAATGTTTGTGTTATCCTGATAAATAAAAGTCTGGAAACATGTGGGAGACCCCAGAGAGCCATTGTTTGGCAATATTTACTCATTTGTTCGCATGATATTGAGATTAATAAGAGGATAAGTAATTTGTGTAATAAAAAATGTCTGAGAGTTTCTAAGAGTTTTCCCGAAGTGTAACATGACTTCGAAAAAAAGGTAAAATTCTCAAACCAATAGTGTAAACATGACTTTCAGAAAATTAAATGCTCAAACGCTTAATAAGAAATGTCTGAGGGTTTCTAAGAGTTTGTCTGAAGAGTTTGACTTCGAAAAAGGTAAAATTCTCAAACCCAAAGTGTAAACATGACGTTCAGAAAATTAAATGCTCAAACCCAAATGTAACATGACTTGCAAAAAGTTAAATTCCCAAACCTTAAGTGTAATGTGACTTGCAAAAAGTCAAATTCTCAAACCCAAAGTATAATATGACTTCCAAAATTGTCAAATTCTCAAACCCAAAGTGTAAAATGACTGGCAAAAAGTCAAACTCTCAACCCAAAGTGCAATATGACTTTGAAAAAAGTTAAATTTTTATACCCAAAGTGTGATATGACTTCCAAAAATTTAAATTCTCAAACCCAAAGTGTAACATGACTTCTAAAAATCAAAAATTTCAAACTTAAAGTGTAACATGATTTCTGAAAAGTTAGGTTGTCAAACCCACAGTGTAACAGAACTTCCATAAAGTCAAAATCTCAAACCCAAAGTGTAACAATTGACTTGCAAAAGGTCAAATTCTCAAGCTCAAAGTGTAACACAACTTCCATAATGTCAAATTCTGACTTAAAATGTAACATGACTTCAAAAACTGTAAAAATTCTCAAAGAATACCCTAAAGTGTAACGTGACTATCAATATTGAGTGAAATTGAGTAATGGAGTTTTATGTCCAAGTCAAGATTCTTTCACATTAATCGTAGCAGTTAGTTCTTGGATGGCAGAAAAAACCATGTAGTGCATGTAGAAAACCATCAACCTTCGGCAAGCAATAACTGACAAACAGTCTTGCACAAAGTTGGATTCGAATCTATAAGCAGTGAGAGGAGCTGTGATCCATAAGTGCATACTTAAGATGACCCAAATCATCACGGCTCCTCAGCATTAGTCAACTTCTCAAATCCAAAGTGAAATATGACTTCCAAAAAAATGTTAGCATGATATGTTTGCATTTCTGACAATGAGCAATTATTCTTCAGCATAAAACATTATCTTTTGTTTAAATTCATTAAGCATACTACACTAACAGAATACATAATTCTTAAAAAATGACTTTCAAATATTATCTCAGAATTTCAGCTTTGGTTAAAACATTTATTTCACATTGATTTTAATTAAGTTGTTAGGCACTCTGACAGATTCCGTGACTTTAATTTCCTCTAGGTTGGCCATATATGTACATGCTTTCTGTTATAACTTATTAGAGCTTTCAGGATAAAGCTAGATTTATGGTTCGAAATCACACAAAGTTCCAAAGTCAGACTCCGATACATATTTCTATTCATCATTCAATCCACAGGAACGACATGCTGACTCTTTATTGCTAGATTTGCTCAAAATTGTTTCAACATAAGACGTCATATATTAACATCTTATTTATTTTATTATTGCGTTTTGATTGGATGATGTATGAATGCCTGTAAATCATGCTTAAGTTAAAGTCTGTCCCGAGCCATTAGGCCCATCAGGCCGGAGCATATCCCGGTTTCGGTGGTGTTAAGCGACTGAGAGTACAAGACTCTCCCCTGAATGGGACGCCGGTCCATCGCAGGGTTAACCCCCAGCATTTTGCTGGTACTCATTTATTTTTCAGCTGAGTGAACTGGAACAACGTGAAATTAAGTGTCTTGATCAAGGACACAACACATCGCCCGGTCCAGGGATCGAACCCATGACCTTCGAATCATGAGTCCAACGCCTTAACCACTAGGCCACGCGCTTCCACCTAAATCATGCTTACCATACTTGTATCACTGATTTTGTCTGCTGAAAATTACTACCGATAGGGGAACATGGCCAAGTGGTATTGTCACTAGCTTTTGAAGTCAAGAGTTGTGGGTTTCAAACTTCACTCAGGACTTAGAAACTTTTTGAGATGATTTTCACCTCCTGCCAATACTGGAGCTGTCAAATGCTCATTACTAGGAGTAGTCTTTATGGAGGAGACTCAAAACTTGTTCCATTTCTCAGTGCATGCTTAAAAGACACCTCTGCAGGGTTCTAAAGAGTAGGCAACCCATGGCTACTTCAAAGGAAGCTTACAACTGAAACAGACTTAGCAAGATAAGAAATAAAGATAGTTTCCCCATGGGGAAAATGACTAAAATTACCCAATTTGATCAATAAAAGTGATGTAAGATCTAATAACAAATTAAATCTATAGGTAAGGATACCATAAAATTTCAGATATTGCCACAGTATGACATCTTTACATCAAGGATCAGAGTTTTTGCCAGCATGCCATAATGCTGAATTTTACTTTTTTCAGGACATCAAATTTTCCTAATTTCAAAGGCAGAAGCTTAGTTTTTAAAAAAAAAATGTAAACTAGCATTGTAGTTGTCATTAATTGTATCATTAATTGTAGTATAGTTGCAGTTTATTATTCTAGTGTAAATTTGTCATCTGATTATATAATATAGTCTGCACACTGTCTTATGTGGGCGTATATATATGTGCAAATGAACTGAATAAAATTGAATTATTGAGAGAATATAAGACTTATTTTCAACAATGTATAGAGACTAAATACAGAGTGGAGTTTTACCTCCCAGTCAAGATTCGTTCACATATTGAGATGATCAGTTTGAGAGATGGTAGAATAATCTGGAGTGTCCAGAAAAGAAAACAACCTCTGGCAAACAAAATGACAAATTAATTCACACTTGGGTTTGTCGCAAGTGGGATTGGAACCCAAGCAGTGAGAGTTGCTGTGATCTATCAGCATCTGCTTTAAACCACTCAAGCATGGAGGCTCGACTGGCTTAATGTGAATCATATTTTTTATCAACTAGAGATCCTAGTTTCTCCTATATCAGACAAGAAATTCCAAGATTTTTACGTGGAGAGATTTTACTTTCTCACCCTTGGGTTGAGACAAGCTAATTACACTTTCCCTAACATTAGAACCATGAAAATTTCTTACTGCATAAAAGTTTTAAACATCAAAACCCTGAATGTTTTCTACTGCTTATGTTTCTTTTTTAACATTATTTTTAAAGTTTGGCATACATGAATTGCAAAGAGTGTCACATTATGTACTTATTTCATATTTTCAACCCTTCCAGATTTAGCATATGATACCAGTATAATGGTCTGTAATGTTATCTGTGACACTGCAGGCAATGCTTTTAAGGTTGTTGTTAAGTGTGCACTAGTACATGGCAGATCAGATATATTTGCATAAACTTGTGCACCTCATGAACTTGTGTTAAGATTATTTCTGGAGATTGTCCCAAATTGCTGAAAAACATCTGTTGGAACTTTAAAAGAGTCAAAGAAAAATGTTAATGAGAAAGAGATAGAACTGGATTTATTCAAAACTCAACTAAGAACAAAAAGATCAGCCAAATATGACTGAAGACAATATGTTCATGGGCAAAATGTAATGGGATGGGGGGTCATCTCTAAATTAAACACTGCATAGCAGCTGCTATACATTAATAAGAAAAATACAAACATACTGAGCCATGTTTAAATCACAATCCCAAAAGCTACATAACTTCCACGTGGATATGAGAAGAGTAAGCACCTCCTGTAAAGTTCCTCCTGGGATGTGAGCCTACATGTTCTGGAAGAGTAGCACCTTCTGTCCAGCTATAATATGCCCACCTGGCACCACAGGTGAAATCAAAATTGAAAGTAAAATTGGAAAGCGTATAGACTGGTTCAGTATAATGTGAATGGAGAATAGCATGCTAATACATTTAATGCAGATCATAAAACACTTGCACATCTTGCACATATTGACAAACCTGTTCTTAGATTAAATCCTTAGAGATTAATAAACTTGATCTTGTCAGGAATAGCTGAAAAAATTGCTGATACGACATTTTACATCATTACAATAACAGGAAGAATTACTATAATAAAAAAAAAATTCCTGAAAGCAATCTAATCTGTTTGTATGATTGGTTTATGATCAATTAAATATATATAAAACACTTGTACACCTTGCACATATTGACAAACCTTTCCCCGGTTTCACAATCATTCCTTAGTTAAGATTTTCCTTAACTTAAATTTAACCAATTTTTTTAATCTCTTTTTGGAAATACTGGTGAATATTTTTGTCAAAACTAATGCAAATGTCTAAATCTAGAAGTGATCTTAAAAATGACACCTTAAATTCCTTAATATCTTGAAAATTGACAAAATTATAAAGATTTGAAGTTTTGCCAGATTAAAGTTAAGGAAAATCTTAGCTAAGGAATGATTGTGAAACTGGGACCTGTTCTTAAATTAATCCTTAGAGATTAATAAACATGATCTTATCAGAAATAGCTGAAAAAATTGCTGATACGACATTTTACATCATTGCAACAACATTTGCTGTAATAAAATAAATTCTTTTACATGTTTAAGACAGCCATCTAAAATCTTTATATCTTTAGGTTACAATATATTTTAAATGATATATGGCAGATTAAGCTTTATGTGGAAATCGGTAATTTAATGTATTTCAGTCGAGAAATTGCATAACTATAGCCGCTGAAAATTGGCAATTTAATGTATTTCAATCAAGGAATTGCGTAACTGTAGCTGCTGAAAATTGGTAATTTAATGTATTTTTGTTTTCAATCGAGGAGTTACATAACTGCAGCCCAATTTTTTCTGTATTTATAAGCCAATAAAGGCATTTCGGATCTTAGAGCAGCCACTGTTAGTTGTTAGAAAATTAGATACCAGAGAATCAACATTTTGTTACATTGGTTAATGATCAATGAAATATATTTTTCTGTACATGTCAATTTCCAAGAATCTGTTAGTTAATTTCTTTTGAAATTTTGAAATTTTCATTCGATTTTAAAGAAATGTAACTTAGGGTGATTAAATTAAAGGAAGTTTCTGGCAGAAATTTAGCAAATAATCACCATTTTTGTGTTGATATGGTTACCGAAATATATTTTTCTGCACATTTAAATTTCCTCGAATCTTAATTACAACAACAGCAATTTTTTTTTTATTTTCATCAGATTTTTCGCAAGTAAAGAAATGTAATTTGAGTGATTAAAAGGAAGTTTCTGACAGAAATTAAACAATCAAAATTCAAATTTCTTTAACAAAATTAATATTTTTAAAGAGAGATGAAAGAAACTCTTTTACAATACTTTTAAATGCATATTTCAAGATATCAAATCACATTTAGCTCACCTAGATCAAAACCACTGTGGTAGCTCAGTTGGTAGAGTGCTCGCTCCGTAAATGGAAGGTCGTGGGTTCGATCCCCGGACAGGTCTGACCCAAGACTTGAAAGTGGGTAGTGACTGTTCTTTCGCCAAGCACTTGGCATTACGAAATGAAAGTCACAGTTCTTTCGGATGGGAACTTAAAATAAACGAGGTCCCGTGTCACGATAGGCTTGGCATGCTAAGGAACCCTGCTGTATAATACAGCGCAACTCAGGCAAAATTTCTGCACCTTCGCCTATAGCTGGTGACATCTCGATATAAGTGAAATATTCTTGACTGGGACGTTAAACACCATTACTCACTCACTCACTCACTCACCTAGATCAAAGGCCATAATAAATTATGGCATATATCAGAGCATGTTTATTTTTCTCACAGTTCATGCTTTTATGTTTATGAACTGAATCTAATCACTTTGTAACTTAAGGGCTATAATACATTTTAAATGATATATTGCAGCTTCATTTTTATGTGAAAATTGCAAATATATTTTAATCGAGAAATAACATAACTGCAGCCCAATTTTTTTCTGTATTTATAAGCCAATAAAAGCAATTTCTCATCTCAGAGCAACTACTGATAGTAGTTATAAGAAATATTAGATACAAGATTATCAATATTTTTTATTGGTAAATAATCCTGAAATATATTTTTCTGCACAATAATGTAAATTTCTTTTTTTTTTAATTTTCATTAGATCTATAAGAAATGTAACTTAGGTGTGATTGAAAGAAAGTTCCTGGCAGAAATTTAGTAGATAATCACCATTTTTGTATTGATGATCAGTGAAATATATTTTTCTACACATGTCAATTTCTCCTAGAATCTGTTAATTACAGCAGCATTTCTTTTTAAAATTTTCATTAGATTTAAAAGAAATATAACTTGGGGTGATTGAATTAAAGGAAGTTCCTGGCAGAAATTTAGTAGATAATCACAATTTTTTTTATTGATGATCTGTGAAATAGATTTTTCTGTACTTGTAAATTTCATTAAATCTGTTATAATTACAACAACATTTTTGAAAAAAAATTATTAGATTTAGATTTATTGTAATTAAAGAAACATTATTTAAAGAGATTGAAAGAAAGTTCATAACAGAAATTTAGCAATCAAAATATATCAAATTCTTTTAACAAATTTAACAAATCTATAATATTTTTTAAAATAGATGAAGAAACTGTTTTACAATGCCTTTTTAAAGCAAACAATATTTAGATATAAAATCGCTCTCAGCTCACCTGGGCGAAATGTCTTATGAGAATATGGCATAAAATGTACAGCATATGTATTCATGTTCCTGCTTCATTGTGTGCTGCCAGTACTAATATTTTAAAGAAAGTAAAGAAACTCGTTTAGGATGCTTTTTAAGCAAATTATATTCAGATAGCAAATCACTATTGGCTCACCTGGGCGAAAGGCTTTATGAGAATATGGCATAACACAACATGTGTATTCGTGTTCCTGCTTCATTATATGTTGTCAATAATAATGTTAAGAAAGTCTTTGATATTGCCTTTAAGTGCAAAGATATCAAATTATATTTAGCTCACATGGCTTAAAGCCATTTGAAGTTTTTAATTATGGCATAGCACAGCATGTGTATTTGTGTTCCTGCTCCATTTTGTGTTGTCAATATTATATTATAATACTATTTTTAAGAAGATACGCTAGCTTTTACAATGCTTTTTAAGGCAAATGACATTTTGAAATCAAATTATTTTAGCTCACCTGGCTGAGAGGCCATATAAAATTTAAGTACCATAGCATCTTAAAGTTGCCCCGAGTGGTACTTAGTACAAGTCAGACCTTAAAACACAAGTGCACACCTCATGTACATACATGAACCTGTTCTTAAATATAGTCCTTATAGATTATTGAACTTTATTTTGTTCACATATCTCGCACATGAACTTGATCCTTTGATTAATAATAACATTATTTTATTGCAAATAGCTGAAAATTGCTGATAAAACGAAAAACAACATCACACAACTGGAAAAAGTCCTTATGTTTTCTCAGCAAGAATTACAAAATTGCTAATCAGTGTTTTCTTTTAAGAGTTGGCAACAGGCTGATTTGACTGCCTAAAACTCCAAATTTTCCGGTTAAAATTCATAAAATTGCCTTCAGAAGACCTGAAAAACATTTTTGACCTGGGCATCCCCCTTGACCCCTGGCCTGTCAGATAAGTCAATCTACCTCTTGCTACAAAGTACAGTAAAACCTCGATTCATCGCCATCATTTGTTCAGTCAAATTTTGGCGTTATAAAGGGGTTTGGCGATAAATCGGGGGAGGCGGATAAAGAAAAACATAAACAAAATGGATTTTGGGACTTCAAAATAGTGTGGCGATAAGCGAGGTGGCAAAGTTATCGAGGGGCATTATAACGAGGCTTTACTGTATAGGGAAATCACTGTGCCTTAAGATATTTTAGTCAATAAAAAGAATACTGATTATATGCATACATGCTAAGTAGACAAAATGCCACCAGCATTGTAAATAGATGTACATTGTAATAAGTGTCTATTTGTTCATGTTGCCAATTAATTCAGAAACTCCTCGGGTAATTTCCTATTTCCTCGTTAGCTATTGCATAATAATTACAGGTGGAAATTAAAATATAAACTAAAAGTAAATATAACTGACTGTTCCTAGCTATTATTGTCAGTGCTTTGTAGACTTGTTGGATTTGAGAGGAGTTTTTGGTATCAATCATCTTTTCAGAAAAAAGTGAAATTTGGTTTCATGCCCCCAGTTTTATTTTCAAGATTATTTTCACTTATATTGATATTTTGCCTGCTAAATTTAAGTTACTATTCCTAACTATTATTGTCAATGCTGTGTAGACATGCTTGATTTGAGAGCTAGGATTTTTTTAATTAGTCATCTTTAGAGAGAGTGAGTAATGTGGTTTTTAAGAGTCATGTAGGACTATTTTCACTTATATTGAGATGTTACCTGCCAAACGACTATTCCTAGCTATTATTACTTTGTGTTGTAGACTTGTTGGATTTGCGAGGATTTTTTTTTTATTAGTTATCATTTCAGAGAGAATAAGTGAAATTTAGTTTTACATTCCAAGTTTATTTCACTTATATTGATATGTCACCTACCATTTTACTATTCCTGCACTTGTTGTAGACTTATCGGATCTTGAGAGGATTTCTCCGTATTAGTCATCTTTTAAAAGAGAATGAGTTAAAGCACAACAAGAGAACAGTCACTACTTTATAATTTCAATCTTGAGCAAAACTGGCCAGTGTTCAAACACATATAGAACATGCATTATACCAACTGAGTTGCCACCTGCCAACCAACTTAGTTAGTATTGTTAGTGTGTTGAAGATAAAAATGTTCAATTTGAGAAGATTTCCTTATATCAGTTCTCTGAAATTTCAATCTTGGACAAACCTGGCCAGTGTTTGAACACATACGGAACATGCATTATACCAACTGAGTTGCCACCTGCCAAACAACTTTAATTAGTATATTGTCAGTGTGTTGAAGACTAAAATGTTAGATTTGAGAGGGTTTCTTTATAGTAGTCATCTTTTGAGAGAGAGAGAGAGAGAGAAATGTGGTTCATAATTACTACCTGGGATTAAATGCAGTCTGGAACTTGTTAAATAAATTCATGTATCTAGATGCACATAATACATGATAAAATGTACTTTAAATAATACATCTCACTTAAAGCAAATTCTGGAACTACACATATCTTTTAAAATTCTAAATTGACAAAGATTCTACATGTATAACTTTTATGACATTATAATTACTGTAATTTTTACACATAAGCAATATTATTACTTCACCTTCAAATTCCAGCTGAGACAAGTTCACCAGAAAACAATAATATTGCTCATGATGCAGTGTTGTCGATGGTTTGATTGGCCATATTGTCAAGTTCAATTAAATGTTTTGAAACAATCAAAATAAAAGTGTCAGTTTACTTTTAGAAAATTATATTATGCATTATTTTCTTTTCTTTTAATTTATTGAAGAATTTTGTACTGTTTTTGTTTGAAAACAACATTGTTTTTAAAACACTCACATACTATTAGCATTTAAACAATTACATTTCACAAACCAAGTATTTCCCCAAGTCTCTGAAAACCACTGCGGTAACTCAGTTGGTAGATTGCTCACTCCGTAAGTGGGAGGTTTGGGGTTTTAACCCTGGCCCAAAATTAGAAAGTGAGTACTGACTTTTCTTTCGCCAAGCTCTCGGCATTACAAAATGAAAGTCACGGTTCTTTCAGATGGGAATTTAAAATAAACAAGGTCCTGTGTCATGGTGGACTTGGCAAGCTAATGAACCCTGCTGTATAATGCCATCAGCACAATGCACAGGCAGAATTTCTGCACTTTTGAAAATAGCTGGCGACGTCTCAATATAAGTGAAATATTCTTGACTGGGACGTTAAACACCATTACTCAACTCAACTCAACTCCCAAGATTCTTAAGAAAGCGGGCTTGGTGGCCTGGTGGTCTAAAGCACATGGTTATGGACCACAGTTATGGATTACAGTTATGGACCACAGTTATGGATTACAGTTATGAACCACAGTTATGGACCACAGTTATGGATTACAGTTATGGACCACAGTTATGGATCACAGTGCCTTTAATTCCATAGGTTTTTATTCCACAATAGGCAAATTCTATGGTGAGGAAGTTTCAGTTCACTTGCAGAATGGTGATTTTTGCAAAGGTACTCTGGTTTCCTCCACCATAAAAAAACTGACCGCCTTGTTCGAAGTGAAAGAATCTAGACTGAAGCATAAAACCTCCATTACTCAACTCCACTCTGTAATTAATTATAAAAAATTGTAAAGTATTGTCTTAATAAATCAAATGTATTTTATGTTGCCATAGAAACTTAATAATAGAAAATTGATAAAACCTTATAGCATGTATTAATCAATATTCAATAATTGTCTACATAAATATTAAAGTTTGTATACATAAAGTTTTTTTTTTCCAGAAAATTGCTTATTTGTGTTATAAATCTTTCAACAATATTGCTGAATCATATGCCAAAACATTGTTTTTGTAAAGTACAAAATTCCTGTGGAGGAGAAATTCAACAAGAGTATATGAAATTTAATGTTTTACATCCAATTCAAATTATTTCACTTATATTGAGCCATTACCAGATACTAAATTAGATTATACCATAGCATAACTAAATTGCAAGGAATTTTTTTTGCGGCTCAGTGATACAGCATCTGCCTCAAAAACGTGAGGTTATGGATTTTTTTAACCCAGGCTGGTTCATACATGAGACTTCTGAACATGGTGCTTGGTATAAAGTGGACAGCATATGAACTGATTCACTAGTTAGTATAATTTTATGGGGGGGGGAGTGGTATGCATGTCTTTAGTATACATGCACTTAAAGTGGCCCGTCAGCATGTGCCCTTAAAACACACTCCAATATCTTATTCAAACACAGACCCGTTCTTAAATTAATCCCTTAAGGTTAATAAACTTGAAGATCTTGTGGTGCCAAATAAAGAAAATCTCAACCCCTAATATATTGGTCCTGAAAACTTAGTAAGCTTAGTTTTGGACCAAATATATTAAGATAAAGTTATTACTATCTTACACTTAAAGTACCGTTACAGTAATAGTACATTCAATTATATAAAAAGAAACCTTCACAGGAAAAAAAAATATCCGCGATTTTCACAATGACTCTTAATAAACGTACTAGGAATATATCTTCTCAAAGAAAAATTCTTATTTACCTTGGTATCCTTTTCCCTACAGTCGGAACTGTGACAATTTCTTACCCCAAAATAATTTAGAAGATCAAAACCACAAAGTTTAGTTTCCTACCGCTAGTATTCTTTTTATACAGTAGTGATTCTGACCCTGATGAGAACAGAGCCATTTGGGTACAAGTTCATCTTTGTCCAATATTTGTCCTCACATTAGCATTACTTGTCTTCACATTAGCATTTTTATATATGGTATTCATTTTAGGGCATCTGGTCAAGTACAAATTAGATTCCATATCAGATGACCATTTACATGAGTTTAAGGTCAGTGATCTAATTTTAGGATCCTTTATACTGGTCATTTAGACTGGTCAAGATATTGATGTTTCTGTATTTTGAAGGATAATTAGAATACAGAAGCTATTCTTATATCTTTATATCCTATAAGTTATTTACAATAAAACCCTAAATGACCACTTATATCGGTCACTAAGGAGATAGCTGAATGGTCATAATTAGAGAGAGCGTGATTGTGTAGTTTAAGTATAAGAGGATTCTTGAAACCAAAGATCCTGGTGAAAATCCCACATGTTAAATGACCAGATACATTACCTATACATGGCCTAACTTCCCAGTTTAGAGTTCACTTGTTTAACTAAATTTGCCAGTTTTCAAATTTATAGTTTGCTTCAGGACAAGAGAGTATATTTTACAATTATCCAGACATCACCAGCTATAGGTGAAGCAGCAGAAATTTCTACCGTTGCCGTGCACACCGGGGATATTTTCAGGGAAAGTTCTTCAGTGTGTCACACCTACTGTGACATAGGACATCGATGTTAGGTCTCTTCCAAAGGACCCTGTGACATTCATTTCTTAATGTGCAGTACTTGGCAAAAGAACAGTCACTTCCTATTTTCAAACCTTAGTCAGAACTGGCAAGAGTTAGAACTTAGAACAAACATACTAAATATCCATATCCAAATCACAATCCAGAAGCAAAGTAAAAACTTTGGAACCGACAAGTTAGGTTATACACGTGAACTTCCACCAGGGAAGTGAGGCTGGGTGCTCCAGAAGGGTAAGCACCTCCTGTTTAGCTAGCTACACCCGCCATGTGTGTAATCAAAATTGTGTGAAAGGAACATGGAACTATGAGACGTCAAAAATATCCAGGGCAATCCTGGACACAGAGACATCAAACTTGTCAACAATACTGTGATGATGGCCATAAAACTTTTTGAGCGCCATGATAAGCCTAGGCTTGCAATATCCCTGAGTCAACAATTTATTTGCAAGCAGCCTACTTCGTTGTACAAAGTCCCCATAGTGGGAACAAGCTCTACCATAGTGTATTAATTGGGAAACAAACAAATACACCATAACACGGAGAAGCAGGTATATTGCATAAAAAGGAAAGTTGACAATAGAAAAATTGGAGTCATCACGTTTGTCATAAAGTTTCAAATGTAGCCTTTCGTGTGCGTTATAATTCATAGAAAGAATTTAGAACCCCAACACTGTGCATACAAAGACAACACTATACCAACTTAGCTACCTTATTGGTTCATAAAAATAGAATCACGAGAAGATTCAGACTGCAAGTTTATATCACTAAAGACAGATGTCTGGATATTAATATTGCCCTTGTAGACCATTTGATCTGATATCTACTAGTTTGTCTAACAATATTCTCATTAACCTTAAAGATTCCACGGGGAATGTCTAACTATAAATGCTAACACTATAATCCCATGATTCTGTGATTCTGTTCCGTCAGCGTTATTGTCTAGTCAGGTCGATGTCTGTGGCAGTGTTTTCTACAATAGTTTATATAGGCAAACAACATTGACCTGTCTCCTTGACCTTTAATTTTAAATATTTTCCATGAACGAGTATGTTTTATATATAGAGAACATTTGTGTTTATTTTGTCCACATTATGAGCAACATTAAAACACTGTCCATGTATGAACTCTCAATCTTAATACAACCCACGTAATATGTGGATTCTCCTTCATCAGTATTTCTGATAAAAGGTCAAGCAGACAGGTCATTGTTGTTTGCCTATAACTTGTCTTATAAATCAATATGAATGAATTTAGGCATGTTTTCTTTGTGAAATTACATGTATTATTTATGACATAAAAGTCAACTGTAAACTACTTCTGTATAAATTCCGGAGACATAATATCGGTAATTTGAAATTATCGTTACCGTCCTCTGTATAATAATGGGTAATTTCAAATTTAATATCGTTATCATCCTCTGTATATATAATATAAAATGTCAAAAACAAAGGAAGGTGTGTGACTTCTTTGTTAGAAATTTTCCCAAGAGTTGCCAGTACAATACAACTGCTATAGCACCTTTTTTATATAAAGTCAGTGTTTTAAGGTCCCTTTCCTACATTTTCAACTAAAAAGAACCTGTAAATAAAGACCACTTGTCCAATAAGACCAGTGTTATAAGGTCCCATTGTTTCATATTTCAATCAAACATAACCTCTATAAAAAAGACCACTGTCCATTAAGAACAGTGTTTCAATGCCCATTTGCTTCATATCAACCAAAAGGGACCTCTCTATAAAGACCCAAGTGTTTTAAGGTCTTTTAATTGCTTTATATAGCAACTGAAAAAAAACCTGTATATAAAGACCATCTATCCATTAAACCAGTGTTTAAAGGTCCTGCAAATGTTAACCCAAAAGATCATCTTTTTGAAAGATCACCTGTCTATTAAGACCAGTGTTTTAAGGTTCCTTTGCCTCATATTTTAACCAAAGAGAACCTTTATAATATATAAAATCTCCTGTCTATATAGCCCATATCACTTTGGTCCTTTGGACAGGCTTTATAAATATATATATATATATATACAGTCGAAACCACTTAATTGCATATCAGATAATCGCAGGATTTGGGCATTCTTGGCTATGCAATTATGCGGGTAATTTTCAATAGAATAAATAAGAAATGGTTTTGGATTTCAAAATCCTATGCGATTAACCGATTTATGCGATTATCCGATATGCAATTAAGTGGTTTCGACTGTATATATATATATACAGGTGTTATTATATATTGCAAAAGCATGTCAACAATGTTAATAAGCATAATTGAGTAACCTAAAATTATTCAAAACCAAATTTTCATAGAATTACCAGCACATTTCTAAAACTGCATTCCAGATTGAAAACAAGCATAATTAAGTAACCTAAAATTATTCCATGACAATTTTTCTATTCTCTTTTGTGTATAACAAGGCTGTATTACACACAAAGCAGTTCAGTGATGCATACTGGTACCCTTATATGGTGAGAAACGTATATCCCATGGGTAAACGATGTTTGGTAGTGTTTTGTCGCATTTCGTCTCCTCAAAGTACAAATGTATTGTGACACACCAGGTAAAATATATATTTATGAGTAATTTAATTGGCTTTAAGAGTTTTTCCAACTCAAAACATTATGAATTTCTGATTAAAATTTTATTTGAATATAAAATTTTTAATGCATAATTATTAGATTTAAAGGCTGCACCAATTATTAAAAGGTGATTTTGACATTTGTGACAATTTACTTCTGTTACGGAAGAGAGGCCGGCCTAAACCGACTTTGCATAGGAGTACCGACACAGAGGCAAAAACAGCTGGAAAGACCTGGGTAGAACTGAAGAAGATAGCCCAGAAGCATGTCAGATTGAGAGGTGTTGTTGCAGCCATTTGTTCCCAAGGAAATGAAAAATGACTTCTGTTACTTAAGTTTATATTGAGAAATCCTTACCTCTTTACACATGTAGTTTAGTGGCTGCAGTTTTGCCAATAATTGCTGTTGTATGCTTACATGTTCATGGCAACAACTTTTCATCCAAGCTGTAGGGATATTGACAACAACATCTTGTTGTTGGTGGTTTTTTTTTTACAATTGCAAATGATTCAGAGTAACGCATTCATAATGTGTTATTTTCATTTTATATGTTAATGAATTGGTTTAACTGTTGTTAATTATTAATATAATATTGATAAAACGATGGTAATTATATGAAATACTATTGATCATAATTATATCTGGTGGAGATATTGAGATTGATGATATCTTTTAATTACAGTAAAATTTTCTAAAACAGCTATTTCCATATATATAGAGGCTCATTTTTCAAAACATTCCACACAAAGGTTAAAAGGCATTGGCCACATGTGATACAGCAACGAACCACATTAATTCTTGCCATGAACCAATTCTGACTGTTATTTTCAGTAATATTTGTACATTGATTAATTTACTCATCTCATTCTGATGAAATACCTAAGTAAACATTTTTATAGCCAAATTGCCGTATTCTGAGACAAAAATTAATTAAATTTCATTTAGAAATTTCTTTGAAATTCCATTAGAAATTGCTATGAAATGATCGGCACACCTGCCTCAAACATCTTAACCATGCACTTTATGTTTAAAATTTATTAAATTCCTGTAAAAATTGCTTTGAAATGAGCATGCATGCCTATCCCAGACAACTTTGGTCTTTAGGATGAGAAAAAGAGCTTATCTAGGCTTTTTAATTAAACAAAAGTATCATACACTTTGTTTTTGCCTTTAATATAATAATAATAAAACCAGAGCTAATCTAAGCTTTTAAATGGAAAATAACTATGCACTTGGTCCTTTCTAATATAACCTTGGAGAATTCTTTCCCATTTGGACAATGATGTACTTGCCATAAATTTTCTGAGGATGTCATTACCGAGATTGACACTGGTATAAAGAGAGTTATAATAAAAACAAGGGAGATTATTTTTTTAAAACCTATCTACTAAATCATAGCTTCTTTTTATTATTACTGTCATTGCCGAGATTGACACAGTTATAAAGACAGTTGTAATAAAACAAGGGAGATAATCAAGCTGACATCACATATAACTGTCATTAGCTGTAAAAAAAAAATACCAAGGGAGATAATCCGGTTATCTATTTCAGATCTTATTATTATTACTCTCGTTAGTGAGATTGAAACCTATAATAAACACAAGGGAGATTATTTTTTAAAAAGCTATCTACTTCAGAGCTTCTTATTTCTATTGCTGTCGTTGGTGAGATTAACACCGGTATTAAGAGAGTTGCAATAAAACAAGGGAGATAACTGAACTATCCATTTCAGAGCTTCATATTATTCTTACTGTCATTGCCGATATTGACACTGGTATTAAGAAAGTTGTAATAAAACAAGAGGAGATTATCTTTGCTGTCTATTAAGAGCTTTGTATTTGTCACATTTTATCTATATATTTTAAGATACATTGAATTTTATGATGCATATTATTATTTACTTTCAAGATTACACGATGACCACAAAAACAAAAACACTAATTCAATATGAAAGAGTTCCATTTGTACCCTCCACTAAAATTTTAATTTTGACTTAAAAAGCCCAAAAATGATGGAATCAAGCAATTTTGAACATTTCTGTGAAAATAATTTTTCAAAAATTTGAAATAGAAAAATAATTTTTCAAAAATTTGAAATAGAGTTTAATAGGTGGGGGTACAAAAGGAACTCTTACCCATTTAAGATTTGAAAGTGGGTGATTAAATGAACATCTCTAATAAAACTGGAGATGGTGAGCTTTAGGTCACATTATCGACAACATCTAAGGGATGAACACTCTTCCCTCTGAAAACTTGATTTATCAAATTGAAAAAAAAATCATGTATATCAATAAGTTTGGGTGGAGAACATATTGATTGAAATTTATTTTTAAGAGAATTGATGTATTTTGTTGAACATAAGTCTTATTTTGGGCCAAATATATTGGGTTTAGATTTTCCTATCAGGCCTGGCTTGTCCACAAGTGGTGTAGTGCACAAGCCTGCCCTCTTGGTTCACCAAATATTTTAAAACTTAGGTTGAGATTTCCCTATCGGGCAAGGACTAGATTACTTGAAGCTATCTTAACAGTTATGAATACTTAACATGCTTAACTGCTGTATAATATTTACATGATATAGGCATTAAGTATTTGTTATTGCTAAGAATTGAGTAGTGGTGTTGCTCCAGTCAAGAATATTTCACTTATATCACTAAAGTCTAAATTGCAGAAATTTTGCCTGTGTGTCATTATATGGTAATATGGTATTATCATGCCAATCCTTCAGTGACACTGGACCTCGTTTTTTTTCATTTCCCATCCAAAAGAACCATGACTTTCATTTCGTAATGCCAAGTGCTTTGGAAGAGAAAACAGTCACTACCCACTTTCAAGTCTTGGGTCAGACCCAGTCAAGGTTCCAACCCATGACCTCCACCTTACAGAGTGAGTACTATTCCAACTGACCTGCCACAGTGGTTAACAGCTAAGAGGATTTCGAATTATCCATTCCCGCATGTCCTGTCTGCAAATAGTGATAGATTCTATTAGTCTTATTCAATATTAGTATTTTATGATACTGGTAATTATATATATGAGTGTACTTACCGTGGTTGTTATTTGTTCCAGTAAACAATGTATAATGTCATTATTTTGTGTGTGCGTGGTTATTTATACATGAAATGTGTGAAAAACACAACAATAGAATGCTGATACATGTCATGTTCGTACAGTGTTCTTGGCTACATGTGCCAAAACTCTGAAGGGTTGTTGAGTGGAGCATACACAATACAGTGACCTGGTGCAATCCAATAGAGCTACTTGGAGTATACTTCCCACTAAAAAATTTAAATTACTTTGAATCGGGAAAAATCTAGTGTTTATTTTATATTGACATAAATTTTCAAGTCTTTTTAAAACAACATGGTCTACCTTGTAAGGTTCTGACTGGGAAACAAAAGTAAAAGACACGCAACTACTTAAACAATCACTTGATCACTAGATCTTATAACTCTTGTATATAGCTGAAATCACAGTTGACAGGTAAACACATGGTAATGACAGTATACTAAGTGAAATCAGGTAAAGTTTTAAAGACTGACAAACAGATCTTGTGTGTCCGACAGAGTTGTTTCAAAAGTAAAACAAGCGGTAGTTCACTTTTGTAGATGAAAAACTGATTTGTCCGCTTAATTCTGGTTTTAAAATTGAAAATGTCTGAAATCCAAAAAAAAGTCCGACTGGTGGTTTTTCACATCGATCAAATAAATTTTTGTTAGACTTGCCGGCAAATATGACCATTTCCAGACCCCTGCATGTCATGTGCCTACAGTATTGTCCAGTACATGTGACAAAATACTGAAGGGTGCTTTAGTGGGAGCATCAGGAAATACAGTGATGTGATACAAAATGCACTTTGCATTAGCATGATTAGACAGGGATACCATGAACAAGCTTCCAACAAAACATTCTAACATTCTTAAAACAATACAGAAAATCAGGAAATTTTAGCAGTCATCTGATTTTTTTCTCATAAATTAACAATTCTTTTTAACAACAGAATGCCGATACATTTTGTGTTCGTACAGCAATCTCTAGTACATGTGCCAAAATACTAAAGGGTTATTTAGTGGCACATACAAAACACTATCCTGGTACAAAATGCACTTAACATTAGATATGGATACCATGAACAAGCTTCCAACAAAACATTCTAACTTTTCTTTAAAAAAAATACAGAAAATCAGGAAATTTTAGCGTTCTGATTTTTTCACATAAATTTGCAAGTCGGTTTGAAACAATAAAATGCTGATACATGTTGTGTCTGTACAGCAATCTTCAGTACATATGCCAAAATACTTCAGGGTTATTTAGTGGAGTATAAGAAAATACAGTGACATGATACAAAATGCACTTGACAATAGACAGTGATACTAAGAACAAACTTTAAACAAAACATTCTTAAAAATGCTGTGAATCAGTAAATTTTCGTGTTCATCTTATCATCTTTGTCATAAATTTTTCTAGGCTTTTTAACACAACAGAATGCTGATACATGTCATGATCACACAGCAATCTCCAGTACATGTGCCAAATTACTAAAGGGTTATTTAGTGGAGCATACAAAATACTGTGACCTGATACAAAATGCACTTGACAATAGACAGCGATACTAAGAAGAAACTTTAAACAAAATTCTAAAAAAATACTGTGAATCAATAAATTTTATGTTCATCTTATCATCTTTAGCATAAATTTTTCGAGGCTTTTTAACACAACAGAATGCTGATACATGTCATGATCACACAGCAATCTCCATTACATGTGCCAAAATACTGAAAGTTTAATTAGTGGAGCATACAAAAAACTGTGACATGATACAAAATGCACTTAACAATAGACAGAGATACTAAGAAGAAACTTCAAACAAAATATTCTTAAAAAATACTGTACTTGTACCAATTGCACTTGGCATTCAACAGAGCTATTTGGAATAAACTTCCAATGAAACAGTCTTCAAAATACCCCAAATTAGGGAATTTTTTTTTTGTGTTTATTTCATTTTCTCAATCATTGGGGAAAGTTACAGAAGATGCAAAAATAAGTTCCACAAATATTTTATTTTCATATTTACTCACTTACATCTGCACTGACCATCATATGGTGATTGCAAAATGAAAGTAGGTGAATATCTTGAAATGATGATTCTCGCAAAAAACATTTGATGGGAGAATTTCTGACTTACCGTGGACAAGCACCTGATCGAGGTCTTATGATAGACTTTTACTATCCAGTTTATTTTTGGAACATCAGTATATTATAAATGCCAATATTTGAAATTTGACAAGCAATCTCATCTGTCATTTATACCTCTTAGTAATGTTGTCTATAAAACACATATTTTTCATAAGCTTTACTATTTTTACTTACCCGCAGTCTTAATTAGCAAACATTTGCACATACAAATTTATCTCTCCCTTACTTCTGTTACATTGTTAATAATTAACATGTATTTAGACTTAAGGCCAAACAGAATTAATTTTTTATTTCTACAATTTTTAAATAGAAATCTTAAAGCAAGGCAATTTTTTCCTTTAAAAAAATCATTTTGCTTTAGGCACCCTGTTATCAACATTGATTCAAAATACTTTCATCCCATCAATTGTCACATTTTTTCTCTACCACACAATGTCAGAACAAACTGATGTATGACCCATTTTTAAATGTAGGGGTCATGGTCCCAATATCATATTTAACATACATCATCATGCAATGTTGAAAAATTCTTTATCATAGAAACAAAAAATGGACCAAACTTGGTATGTGGAACTTAACGGAAATTTTTGATTGCGGGAAAACATACTAAATTTTATATTGCTTAATTCTAAATTTTAGAGGCAGGCAGGTCCAACAAATTAAAAATTAATTCGCATGGCCTAGAAAATCAAACTGCAAACAATATACAATAATTTGTATAAAAAGAAAACTCAATATAATTTGTAACTGATGTTTAATTTTAATGAGAGTTATATTGAGAAGATTTATGCTGATTACATCTGAATTTGTATGCAATATAACAAACTGATGAATGGCCCATTTCTAAATGGGTCCTAATTTAACAGTCCAGCCAGTTGTTTGGTTGGTTGAATGTTGCTTAACATAGCATCAGCAATTTTCCAACTATTTGCGACAAGAATTATTTTATTAATCTCTGAACAATTTTGTGTATGCATGTAAAATGCGAGTGTGTTGTATGGTCTGCCTTGTACTAGCGCCCACTTAGGGCAACTTTACGTGCTAGCTCACAGAGTCAATACGCTACAGACAAGCGTACCACTCCCCCAGTCCATTATACTGATAACAGGTGAACCAGTAAAGGCCAACAGCAAGGAAAATTACTTTGCCACATGTGGTCTGAGCAGGACTGGAACTCACAGCGGTGAGAGGGCCTGGATTTGTAGACTGGTGCCTTATCCATTATTACCACCACAGCCTCTACAGTCTAGCCAGTGGAATGGCATGCTTTATGTTTGTTGGTTTACAATGTTACAATACCACACATAGATCAAAATTTTGGACTGGCGGAAAAACCGTTTGAAACCAAACTAATTGACGTATCGCTGGCCATGTCCACAATGTTCCGACACTGACCGCCATTAAGGTACCAAAGCAGCGTCACGGCAACTAATGACGTTCTAGTGTCAGTGACATCATTAAACAGCACAATTCAGGCCGAGTTTTCATTCTTTTTTGCAGTAATTCAAGCATGTCGACCCTTTGTCGGAACATAGTGGGCGTGGCCGGCGATACGTCAATTGTTTTTCTTAATTTTAAATTTTACTGGCTGGCTGGTCCCACAAACTACAAATTAATTTGGCATGGCCTAAGCAATTTGACAATAAAACTGCAAACATTTGTATATATAGAGAAAATTCAATATAATTTGTAACTGATGTTTAATTTTAATGAGGATTTTATTGAGATGATATATGCCTGATTAAATCTGAATTGGTACATAGTATTTCATGAGCATTCAAGTTGATAAATTGCGACAGAAAATCATTTTCGTTATATTGAAAATCAGCGCTAGTTGAAGTTTTACCTTGCACATTTAATATGTAGTCATTGAAATAGTTTAGCTTATTTATTATTTAAATGTGTCAACTTAAACAAATAACTTCCCTTATTAAGAGTAGCTATTTAGTAATCAATCTGATATTGATTTTATTTTTCCGTTTGTCTATCTGAATGTATCCAAAAGTCAGTCTAATACAAATGCAGTTTTCAATTTTAATTCATTCCATAGAAACTAGAGCTTAATTCGAGTTGAGTTGAGTAATGGTGTTTAACGTCCCAGTCAAGAATATTTCACTTATATCGAGACGTCACCAGCTATAGGCAAAGGTGCAGAAATTTTGTCTGTGCGTTGCGCTGATGGCATTATACAGCAGTGTTTTTTAACGTGCCAAGATTACTGTGACACGGGACCTGGTTTATTTTCATTTCCCATCCAAAAGAACCATGACTTTTATTTCGTAATGCTGAGTGCTTGGCGAAAGATCAGCCACTACCCACTTTCAAGTCTTGGGTCAGACCCGGCCAGGGATCAACCTAACAACCTCCCACATACGGTGCGAGCACTCTATTAACTGAGCTACCGCAGTGGTTTAGAGCTTAATTGGTAAATTTAAGCTAAAATTAAAATTTACAAATAGTTGATTTAATGAATGTCATTTTATGCTCCAGTCAATATTTCACTTATATTGAGACATCACCAGGCAGCTTAAGGTTAAGTGGCAAAACTTATCCACTAATTGAGCTGTACATGCATTTTCAAATTTAAATCATACCACAGAAACTAGAGCTGGGTATAATTGAAGCTAACTTTAACAGTTACAAATAGTTGATTGATGTGCTCCAGTCAAGGATTTCACTTATATTGAGACATCACCAGCTTTAGGTGAAGTGGCAGAACATATTCATTAATTGAGTTGTACATTCAGTTTTCAAATTTGACTCATACTACAGAAATTGCCACTGTAGTGGTCAGTTACAAATAGTCTTAACACTTTTACAGTTAAATATTCAAAACCATAAGATATCTTCAAGTTAACCAGCCCAGAAGGTTTAGAAATGACCATTCATTTAATTATTGAGTTTTCATCAATTTTGAAAATGTACTAAATTAACCTTTGATTCAGTCAAATAGCCAAATTGAAGCATTTATTTATTTGTTGTTTAAGACCTTCATGTCCTTGATGTAAACATAAAAGTATCTAGAAGTTGATGTGTACATTACCATGATAACCGTGAATCTTGATTGACAGGATTTATCATTTATATGGACACAGAATCCCCAGAGTGCCAACTATTGTCTGATAGAGGGGTATGATTAAGTGCTAATGTTCCGTGAATCTTGGTTCTTGTACCAAAGTAACCATGTAATAGACTTAAGAATATACTGTCATAATGTGTCAGATTATCTAAGCCATCTTAGTACTACTAAACTCTATTCATTATTATTGAAACCTCGTTTTTCAGAGATTTTAGCCACATATTACAAAACTTTACTCTTTTACTTGTGAACCTTGAGCATGTAACCAGATGTTTAATACAGGTACTTGACTTTCTTTTGTAATTACAATTTGATCAGGTAATTTGTGATGTCATCAAAATTACCAGTTTTCGATCATTCTGGTGTTTTTGTTTTTGTTTTTTTTTTTTTTTTTTTTTTTTTTTTTGGGGGGGGGGGGTTATAAAAAGGTGGCATTGAACGCTGAACATAGAGATCCTCTTTAGAAAAAATGAGAATACATTTTACTGAGTTTGCAAAACTTTTTGAAATATATAGGATTTTGAGCAGACATTAAGTAACTTCTTAATAAAATGATGCAATGAGAAAAATTGTATTTTTTTAATTGTGGCTTTATCTCTAAAACTCAGGGGTTAGTAATTATGAATATGGTTTAGTATCAAAGTAATGGAAATAATTAGAATATTCATGATGTGTCACTATGTAATAAAATGATAACACCAGAAAAACTACATATTTTTTTATGAACTGTGACTACAATCTTTGAAAAATGGGATTCAGTTAATAATGAATATGGTTTAATATCAAAATAACCATGTAATGCAATTCAGAATATTTGTCATAATGTCTCACTATCTAATAAAATGATTTCAATATATAATTGTAAGCTTTTGTAAAATATGGCTACTATCTCAGAAATACTGGAGGGGTTAAGTAATAATGAATATGGTTTAGTATAATAGTACCCAAGTAATGAAATTAAGAAAAACTGTCATACGAGCGTAATGTGTCTTTCTAATAAAATGATGCCACTTGAAAATTTTTTTAACTTTTAGCTTACCTGATCACAAAGTGCTCAATGTACTCAAGTGAGCTATTGTGACCAAACTACTGGTAAGTTTGTAAAATGTTGCTATAATCTCTAAAATTGGGGGGTTATGTAATAATGAATATGGTTTAGTATCAAAGTAACCATGTAATGGATTTAAGAACTATTGTCATAATGTATACTTTCCAATCAAACAATACCACTAGGAAAACAATTTTGTAAGATATGCTTCAAGCTCTGTAAAAAGGGAGGTTAAGTAATAATGAATATGGTTTAGTATCAATGAAAGTAACCATGTTTTTTTTTTTTTTTTTTTTTTTTTTTTTTTTTTTTTAAAATATAGGTCTCTGAAAAAAGGGAAGGTTAAGTAATAATGAATGTGATTTAGTGATTTAGAAGCAACCTAACCATGTAATAGAATTAAGAATAACTGTCACATCGTGTCAGATTATCTACATCATCTCAGAACTGTGTACTTATCTAGCCTCTCAAAACATTTTTAATACCAAACGGCAGATAAATAATTCCCGTCTGACCATGTTTATGAAATTTCTTGTCAAATCCATTCAGATTTTCGGACCTAATGTCTGAAAAACAACAAAATCTTTAACCTTATTACACTGGCTTTTTTATGTTTCTCCAAAGTGTCTTGGTCAAAATTAATGACTTATTTTTAGTTGTTCACTTGTGTGCTTTTTCTTCTTTTTAAGCTATGTTTTTGAATTTTTTCAATGAAAATTTTACTTTAAAAAACACTGTTTTCTTGCATCAATTGAAGGTCCAAAGGTCAAAATCTCATTTACAATTTAAAAAACTTAAATTTTGATATATTGACTGTATATGTAAAGATTTTGACATTGGGTTTTCAGTTTTTATCTTTTCCCTAATGGAGTGAAGGTGAAGATCACAATCTAGTCGTTATCCTTGCCATAAGGTCTCTCACCATTGTGAGTTTGAGTCTTGCTCATACCACATGTGGGAAATGAATTTTGCTAGTCATTGATTGGCCTTTACTGGTTCACTTGGTGTCAGTATAATGTGACTGTGGGAGTCAGGTACGGATGTCTGCGACGTACCCACTCGGTGAGGTAGCACCTTAAAGTCACCCTGAGTGTGCGCTGGTACAAGGCAGGCCATGAAACATTCAATCAACCAACTACTGCACCTATAAGGGTTTAAGCTGCACAATGCACTTCCTATGCTAAAACCCTATTTTGCCATGTTGCATTAGCATTGTTGTCACAGTTCCCAAATTTCAGAAAACAATAACCTGACAATTAAGACCCTAGTTTTCTTAGTCGATCAAACATTTGGGCACCAAGTCATTTTAATTGCAGGGGATTCTTGTCATAACATTATATGTGTATATGATCAATAATTATAATTAGTGTCAATTTTATACTTGCTTATACCATTGATTTGAATATAGGCCAATTATTACTGGAAAGTAGGTCAAATATTGAAACATAATTCATTTTTATGTCATTTTTGACAGTTTTGAGAGGAATAGTCACATCTGTTTATTCTTGAATGTGGGATTTTATGGATTTTTTAGTTTGTTTGTGACATTTTTAATAACAGGGCTGAATGTTTTGCTTCTTCTTAAAATCCACCCACTGTCAGAATCACTCTGTTTGTGACAGTGAATTTTGCAAAATTAACACAAATTCAAAATTCAATTATCTTTTGTTTCTATAAGTTCTATAAATTGAATTATTAGGAAAAAAAACAACTTTTTGTTATTTGGATAATGAAAGATTTTGGACATTCATTCTGTTTCCGCCCTAGTTTCACAAAAATTCCTTAACTTAAATCTGGCAAATTTTGACAATATTTTATAGTTACCGGTATACAAATAAAAAATTAGAACATAGATGTAATAAGCTTATAGTGTGATCATCAAAATGACAACTTAAACTTATGAATATCTTGAAAACTGATAAAATTACAGCCCAACCTGCCTTAAAGGCCACCTCTATATAAGGGCCATCTGCTTATAAAGGCCAGTAGAATTATATCCATATTGTTTTGTATTCATATTATTCGAACCTGTATATAAAGGCCACCTGCTCATAAAGGCCACTTTTACTGGTTCCCTTGTGTGGCCTTTATAGATAGGTTTGACTGTATTTAGATTTCAAATTTGCCAGATATAAGGAAAGACTGTATTTAGATTTCAAATTTGCCAGATATAAGGAAAGACTGTATTTAGATTTCAAATTTGCCAGATATAAGGAAAGACTGTATTTAGATTTCAAATTTGCCAGATATAAGGAAAGACTGTATTTAGATTTCAAATTTGCCAGATATAAGGAAAGACTGTATTTAGATTTCAAATTTGCCAGATATAAAGAAATGTTCAGAAATGATTGTGAAATCAGTTCCTGAACCCGGAATTCAAGATGGTCACATATGACATTAAGACCTATAGATGGTACTGACAGCATGACAATTCCCTAATCAAATGTATGTTTTCTTTCTTTCAAATGACAACATTGGTGAACAATAAGAGGTCATATATAGACTATTGTATCTACATAAGTAGCTGTCTACTAGTTACACAAATACTGACAAGTTCAGATCTTTGATAACCATAGAAACTGTAAAATCCAATTATATGCTCACAAGTGGACATTGTAAAAGAAAGAATAGAATATGATGAGAGACAATCTTACACAATTTGAAATCCTCGACTGGCTTTTCAGATTAATATGTATTGGGTTTTAAGACTGCTGGGATATTTTCATTATTCATAAAGTAATATTGATAAGATCTAAATCATTTTTCAACTGCGTTGACTTGGATAATAAAGATTTTTTGATGTAATATTTATGAAAAGATGCTGACATTTAATGACTTAGGAGGGTGTGGGCTTGGCTTTGTAGCAGAATGGTCTAAAATCTGTGCTTTCAAATTTGCCAGATTTAAGGAAAATGTTAAGAAATGATTGTGAAACCAGGGCCTGAACCCGGAATTCAAGACTGTCATATGACATTAAGAGCTACAGACTGGTACTGACAGCATGACAATTCCCTAATCAAATGTATATTTTCTTCCTTTCAAATGACAACATTGGTGAACAATAAGAGGTCATACAGACTATTGTATCTATATAAGTAGCTGTCTACTAGTTACACAAATACTGACAAGTTCAGATCTTTGATAACCATAGAAACTGTAAAATCCAATTATAGACTCACAAGTGGACATTGTAAAAGAAAGAATAGAATATGATGAGAGACAATCTTACACAATTTGAAATCCTCGACTGGCTTTTCAGATTAATATGTATTGGGTTTTAAGACTGGGATTTTTTCATCAGTCGTATAGTAATACATGTATTAATAAGATCTAAATCATTTACAAGATTACTTGTTTCAACCACGTCGACTTGGATAATAAAGATTTTTTTGATGTAATATTTATGAAAAGATGCTCATCTAATGACTTGGGAGGGAGGGGGTGGCTTGGCTTGGCTTGGTAGCAGTTTGGTCTAAACCTGTGCTTACAGATCTCGGTCTAGATTTGAATCCCACTTGGGACCTTCTAGTTCTTAAAGTGTTAAAAAGTTTATCGGTAATTTGCTTGCAGAAGGTCAGTGTTTTTACAGGCAATTAATTAGAAAATTATGCCACCTTACCAACACAGTCAAACTTGTCTATAAAGGCCACCCAAGGGAACCAGTAAAAGTTGCCTTTATGGGAAGGTGGCCTGTATATACAGGTTTAAATAATATGAATAAAGAACAGTTGGGACACCATTCTAATGGTCTTTATAAGTTGGTGGCTCTTATATAGAGGTGACCTATAAGGCAGGTTGCACTGTACTTAGTATTGTCAAGAAATCTGACTGTACTTGAATCAGTAAAGCCAGAAAAATGTGTTAATTTACACCAACATACTGGTATTTATTAATCAAACATGTTATTTGTTTTCTTCCATCAGACATGGTCTGGGACTGGTATTTTTTCAAATGTTTGTGACAATCACTGTCTGCAATTTACAATAAACAGAAAAAAAATAAACCCAGTTACCAGTATACATAGCTTTGGTATGATTTTCACTGTTTTATCATGCTTTGCTTCATTTTTTATTAATTTCACTTTCTATTTGATATCAATAAACCAGATTAATCCATCATTCAAAGAGACCAGAGTGAGTAGGCAGCCACACAAGCATGATAAAAAGAAATAACTCAAGTTGTCATTTCCCCTAGATAAACATCATTAAGTGTTTTATGTTTATGAGTACAATATTTTATATCCAAATGAAAAGCATCATGAATTTATGTATTTAATTCTCTCTTTTTTTGCATATAAATTCAAACATTCATGAATTCTATGATAGCTCAATGCTGTTTTAAGCAAGTCTGGAGTCTGTCTGTCAACTCAATTGTTAATGCAATGTTTTAATTTCCATATGATAATTTTTGTATGTCAATAGTGAATTGAGTTTCCAATTGTATTTACTATCCCAATTCACAAATGGTGTAAAGCACAGACTTAAGAATCACAAAGCCTCTCACTGCTTAGGTGACTTCCATTACAACATAGGATTCCACTTTGATTCATATATTGCATGGCTAAAAGTACATCTTAGGTTACTGAAGTTGAGTTTGTCAAGCTCTATAAGATTATCTTGTTTAGTATTTCGATACTAAATAAACTCATTACTAATCAGTATGGCACTTTTGGTAGTAGTATAGGTCATAAGCAATGATTACAACGATTCTGTAATGTATCAAGGTGGTTGTAACAATTGACATAACGCCATCCACGCCCACAATGTTCCAACACTGGCTGCCATTACGGCACCAAAGCAGCGTCACGGCAACTAATGGCGCTCTAGTGTCAGTGACGTCATTAAAGAGCACAATTCAGGCCCAGTTTTCGTTCTTTTTACGTGTAATTCAAGCATGACTGGACTTTGTCGGAACATAGTGGGCGTGGCCGCTGATCCGTCAATTTAAGCTTGAGAAGGCATGAATGTACACATGCAGTTACACACTGTTATTATTTAAGAAATAAAGACAATTGTATTGTTAGTTATCGTGGTATAACATTCAATTTGCGAAAGGCCATTCTTAGTTATACCACGATAACTAACAATACAATTGTCTTTATTTCTTATATTTTCAATATTTCCCATGGTAACTTTAACAAACACATACAATGTATATTGCGATGGTACTCCACTGCGTTAACGGCAGATGGAAATGCCGATGATACTGTCAACGTGAAAAAAATAGTACAGACTTTTCCTTCTCTATGATTTTTATTGAATAATTACAAATTGGTTTACATTCTCATGTGAAAAGTGAACGTGCAATTTGAAATTTAAAATTTGTGAGTATACCTGACTGAAGCTCTGGGCGTAGTGTGAACATCTTTGGCTTCCTGTTTTCAATGTTGCGCGCAATGTCAAAGTAGGGATCTAGAAACCTTGTGACACACAGATTGTCAAGTCGGAACTACTTTCTATTGTTGTTATTGGCTGATAACATATAATGACAATTAAAGTGTTATCGAAGTAGTAATAATGGAATTGTAAATATTTGTTCCTGTAATTTAGACTCACACTCTGCCATCAGACCATGAATGATCTATACTTATTGGCATTGTAAGTACTTGTGGGCATCGTTAGTACTTGTGGGAGTTGTAATGAAGACTACAGGGACACCCATTGATTTATTTTAACTAATGCAAGATGATTTTTGTTGTATGTATCATCTACAGTTATATCATATTAGATCATGTGGTCAGTCAACACAACATATGTATTATATCATTTTGCTTAACACTGCTGTCCATCAATGACTATACATATTTATATTTATAATATGGCAAACTAGTTTGAGGGTATATAGAAATCACCATGTCTGTTTGTCCATGCATCTGTCCATTTGTCTGTCTGTCCGTCCATCTGTCTTTCCCTCCGTCTGTCTGTCTATGTAAAATCATGCCCAGGCCATATCTCATAATTGCTTTGCACAACTTTCATAAAAATTCACATGAATAATCTTTATGGTCCAAAGGTGTGTCATGATCTGGAACCAAGGCCATATAGGAAAGGTTATGATCGTCAGAAAACATTAACCCCTTGTAGATGTTGAGGATGGGGTATTTGGTTTTCAAGAGACAGTTCTAGTTACATTGATGTTTTTGTATTAACTCTGTTTGGGAGCAAATGTAATTATAGGACTATAATTACCGTTACTCATTTGTTGCTTCTGCGTATATGTGTGACATCATTTATTGGCTGTTTCAGAAATTGAAAATCATGTCATACATGACAGTGTTTCAAATTCATTTCAGGATTAAAAAACAATTTTTCAAAAAATATATAATGGTAATATAACCATTTAACTGCCTAGAAATGGTGTTCATAGTCCTATTACTCCCATGAACATGCTAGCCCATGCATGCTCTTCAGTTTGCTTTGCACGGCTATCGTAGTTATAGCACTATAAACACCATTTCTAGACAGTTCAATGAAATGGCGTTTAATGTAGTGCTATTATAAACTTCCATGAACATGCTAGCCCATGCTCTTCAGTTTGCTTTGCACCGCAATGGAAGCTATAGCACTATAAACACCATTTCTAGAAAGTTCAATGATTAAGGACAAAAACAAAAACAGTCTATATTTGTATAGTCAAACAACATTGACCTGTCTGCTTGACATTGCATTATGAATATTCATGTAGGAGGATCCTTCTTATACATGTCTAGAGTAAGGATTGGTAGTTAATAGATAAACAGTATTAGTGTTTCCCAGTCCCAGTATGTACCTATGTTCCCTACACATAAATGTACTTGTCCATAGTGAATATTTGAATTAAAGGTCAAGCAGACAGGTCAGTGTTGTTAGCCCATATTATCATTTCATATAATATGATCACACACATATTGTCTATAGATGTATCAATTAACTGGTAGCTTAAAGCTACTATTAGCAAATTATTGTCTGATAATCACTGCTATAACAAATATTTATCTTTGTTAAAAACTATGTCAGTTCATTTGAAATGGACTATATATAAAAGGGCTTATTATGTACTGGAAAGGGGGTAAAATGTTCGCTAATTTCGCGCTAAAGAAATTACCCCAAAAATATTACCCTCGCAAAAATGTCTACCATACAGGTTAATATATCCTAATATATAGAATATACACCCAGTTATATTGTTAATGTGAAAATTGCACCCATATGAATTTAAATCACAGATTTAAGAAATTGCGAAATTTTCACCCAGCAAAATTATTTCACTTTACAGTATTTGGCCCCCAAAAATATCAAACATTGTCATATGTATTCCTTTGATGAAAGCTTATATGTTTATGAAATTTTGTATTCATTTTAATTTTTCCTTAATATCTATACACCATGATCATTATCTATAATGCTTAAAGAAATCCTTCTTCTTCCAAAAACCAATTCCCTGTGTCACGGCAGGTGTTGCATGTTAAAAAACCCTCCCTGCATATTGCCCTGGATCAATGCAAAGATAAAAATATCTGCCACTTCACTTATAGCTGGTGATGGCTTCATAAAAGTGAAATATTCTTGACTGTGATGTTAAACCCCATTCAATCATCTTAAATCCAAACTCATCAACTGCTAGAAACTGAAGGACCAAAATAATTATTTTAATTAAGAGATGTTATTATAGTGCTTGAGAGAGAGAGAGAGAGAGAGAGGAGAGAGAGAGAGAGTGAGATCAACTATTTCATTTTTTTTCTGGTGCAAGTTCTGGTGTTTAACCTAACTTGTCAGACTTTGCTTCCGGATTATGATTTGGACATTGATCAGTATGTTTGTTCTTCATTTACAATCTCTTTCTTAAAACCTTAAAACTGCACTTTTAGTTGGTCAATATTGTTAAATCTCTCTATGGATGGAGCAGGTGCTCCAATTATAATTGAAAATTTGCAAATAATTTATCCTTCAAAGGCTGGAAGGCTTGTTAGATCCTATATGTAGTAATAACATTTAAAATTGAATCATCAGTGTCTAACAATTGTGTAATATTGGTATTAAAACAGATGTTATTTCCCCTGCTAATTTGCTGTATTCTGAGCTTATTTATCTTTATTGTCTTATTGTACTCAAAATCTGATATATTTTACATCTGAGAAAAACTATAAAGTTTTTAAGAACAGTAGTTCGTCTTGAAATTTAATGGGATAATTCATAGATTTTTATGAACTAGCTTATGTGTGTGAGTTGATTCACTTGACAATCTTAAATGTTTGTGCAATGACAATATTGCATAGATCTTTGACTTTTAGTATCAATTAATTTCATGAGAACTTTAGATATACAGATTGTAAAAATATAAAGTTAAATGTTCTCTTGATCTTGATTCAGCTCTATTTTTTAATTTTAAAAAAATTGCTAAAGTAGATGAAACATTGCATCAAAATATGATAACATGTCATGTTTAGCACACTTCCATACAAGAAAAATTAACAAAAAAATTTTTAAAATCCCCAAAAAACAACAGTAACTTAATTACTTTTCATTTTACTCAATCATTGGAAAAAGCTGATCTTCAACCAAAGAATAAATAATTTATTCAAAGGAGATATTAATTGTCATTCATTTGAATGAAGATAATATTTGTGAAAATTGCAAATGAAAATAATTGTTTGATGAAAAAAATCTATTTATTTGATTTCTAAATGAATAAATAGTGGAGTGGAGTTATGGAGTTTTATGCCACAGTCAAGATTCTTTCATTTATGTAGTCAGTTCTGGAATGGTGGAGAAAACTGGAGTGTCCAGAGAAAACCATGACCTTTGACAAGTGAGCTGACAGACTTTCTCACAATAGTATCTGTCCTGAGTGGGATTCAAACCTAGATGGAAAGAGGCACTGTGATTCGCAAGTGAAAGCTTTCAACCACTTGGCCACTAAGGCCATTATCCATAATTTCACTTCCATATAAAATTTTAAAAACTGGGTTCAATTTAAAGATCTAAACCAAAAAATAATTAATTATTAAAGTTATTATTACAAGTAATAAGAAACAAAACAAACTGTACACTTGATTCAGGAATGATCGCAAGCTTAAGCTTATATCAACAGGTCCCCAGGGTTTTCAAAAACTTTAAAATTAGTTAAGTCTTGGCAAATAAAAACCAAAATATAAAAAAATAAAAAAATAAATAAATAAAGTTAAAATAAATTTTAAAAAAGCTAAAATATTTAAGAAAATTCAGAATAATAAGGGTTTTCAAAAACCCTTAAGGCATTTAATTTCAAGTTAAAATATTTAAAAAATTCAATATTTAACTTACCTGAGTTCAAAATGATGTGTCCATCCATTCATAAAGTTTATGCCAAAATGAAATTGAATTAAGATAATGTCCGAAGTTATCAAAGCCGCACCAACATTTTTCCGTTTGATTTAGATCCTGTCCTGATTCCTATGATAACACAATAATGACATCACAGGGTAATAAAACGATTTAACGGAACATTTCAAAGATCATCATTATCTACCTGTACTTATAGGTGTATGTACCTGTCCCTCATTAAATGATACCTGTTTGTATAATTGGCCATAAAATTGTCCTACCCCTTACTGATAAAACTGATTCCTCAGACTTTACTTACGTCAATATACACACAAATATTCCGTCAGTAGATCTAGATATTCTGAATTTGATTTTATACTGGTACTCCTCCATCGGATATTTTATTTTATACACTAGTGCTTACTCCATCTGATCATCTTGTAAAATCTATAGTTGAGAAAATCAAACAGATTTCTAATACATGTATATACAGATATTTTATTTTAATGCTGGGTCCATTAGATCATCTCGCAGATCTATAGTTGAGAATCTTAACAAATTTGTCTTATATATAATACTAATATTTTATTTTATGCTCTTTCCATCGGGATTGTCTCACAGATCTAAAATCTCCTCATTTAGTTTTATTTTATTTTATGCTCTCTTCCTTGGATTTTTTCGCAGATCTACAGCAGGTTTCTAAAATCTCTTCATTCAGTTTTATTTTATTTTATGCTCACTTTGTTAAATTGTATCACAGTTTTTTGTTGAGAAAATTTTAACAAGTTTTTAAAATATCTTCATTCTGTTTTATTTTATGCTCCTTCTATCACAGTGGTTTCACAGATTTTTGTTGAGAAAATATAACTTAATTTTAGTATTTCCAATGATATCTTCATTCAATCTATAGTTTAAGAAAATGGAAATCTCTAAAATATCCGCATTCAATTATATATTTCATTTTATGTTCTCTTCACTCAATCAAATCATCTCACAGATCTATAATTGAGAAAATCTAACAAATTTCTAATTATTTCCATTCAATTTATAGTTGAAAAAATCTAATGGCGATCTATACAACATCTTCATTGAGTTAAAAAAAAATTAAGTTTACGATATTCTCACAAATCTATAGTTGAGAAAATCTAACAAATTTCTAATTATTTCCAATCAGTCTATTGTTGAAAAAAATCTAATGGTGATTTTTACAACATCTTCATTGAGTTAAAGTTTTAAATTAACGATGATTTCACAGATCTGATGAGAAAATCTTAACGTCTTCATTTGATTTTACTATCTTCTCACAGATCATCTAACTATATATCTAACAATATCTACATTGGGTTATATATATGCAGTTCATGTTTGAGTGAGATTATTGGAAAATACAGAATGATCTTTCTAGCAGGCTTCAGTGTTGTTAATATTATAGTGGAGTTTAATACATCAATATACTATCATGATTGTTTTAATATAGAGAGAGAAGAGATGGGAGAATTGATGAAATCTCTTACTTTGAAGTTGACCAGTTTTGTTTATATCGGTAGTATGGTTGTGGGTCATTTTGAATGGCCATTGAGTTAAGAAATTTTGACCAGTATCGACCAGGGTCCGAATAATATATAGAGAGAGAGACACCAGATCACACAATAGATGAAATCTCTTATTTTGAAATAGACCAGTATTGTTTATACCCTGTTTACATCATTGTTGGCCAGTATTATCATTTTGGTTCATTTTGAATGGTCTTGCAGTTAAGAAAATTTGACCAGTATTGACCAGGGTCCAAATAATATAGAGGGAGAGACCAGATCGAAAAATAGATGAAATTTCTTACTTTGAAGTAGACAAGTTTTGTTTATACTGGTATTGTGGTTATGGGGCCAGTTTGAATGGTCAGTAAGAAAATTTTGACCAATATTGACCAGAGCCTAGTTGATCTGAGAATAGATGAAATCTCTAATGTTGAAGTAGACCAGTTTCGTTTATATGGGTAGTATGGTTGTGGATCATTTTGAATGGTCAGTTTGAAAGTTTTGACCAGTATCAACCAAGTTCCAATTAAAAGAAAAAGAAAGAGAGACCAGATCAGACAAATTATGAAATCTCTTACTTTGAAGTAAACCATGTTGTGTATACATTGTTTATATTGTTGTTGGCCAGTCTTAACCTTTTGGTTTGTTTGACTGTTTATACAGTTAAGAAAATGTTGACCATATTGACCTGCAGGGCCTGGTTGATCAGAGACTGAAATCTCTTATTTTGAAGTAGACCAGTATAATGGTTGTGTGTTATAAATTAAAAACATGCTTTTAAATTGATTCATGTCTTTTGTTAATAGCGATTGTATGCTTTATAATTGTTAAAAATAAACTGAAAAAAATATTGTCCAATAATCAAGATGTAAATTTCCGCTAACCAGCTGGTTTAGCTAACAGAGCTTTTAACAACCGAGCTCAATGGGGTTCACCACTGAACCATGTGATCAGTACCTCTTAATGTTTGTGCGGAAAAAGTTAACGTTGTCAATTCCAGAATAATGTTTTATTGGGAAAACACCATCCTATGAAATTCTATATCCATTGGAAATAAGTGTTCTGGCCCCAGTTTCACAATCATTCCTTAGCGAAGATTTTCTTTAAGCTAAATTTAGCAAATTTTTGTAATCTTTTTTTGAATCTACTGGTGAATATTTTTGTCAAAACAAAATATAAATGTTTTAATCTAGAGGTGATTTTAAAAATGACACCTTAAATTCTTCAATGTCTTGAAAATTAACAAAATTATAAAGATTTGAAATTTTGCAAGATTTAAGTTAAGGAAAATCTTAGCTAAGGAATGATTGTGAAACTGGGGGCAGCACGAACTTTAGAGGGTATCACAGGGTATAGCGTTGAAACCTATTGTATGCACTATAATTTTTAAAGATAAATTGAAAAAAAAATATTGTCCACTAATCAAGATACAAATTTTAACTAACCATGCTAACAAGCTATTTAAGCTAACAAAGCCAAATTATTCAAAAGTTAATTAGTTACTTTAATTAACTAATTAGTCAATATTTGTTTCTTGTATGTTATCAGACTGTTTTGTCACAATTTTCTTTTTAAATCAAAAGCTAATTTCATCAGTTTTGTTAATTTCTGTTGAAAAAAAATCAAAAGCTAATTGAATTCCATCAAAATTAATTACATTTTAGTTTAAAAACTTTGATTTAACTATGATTCATTGATTTTTAATGATGCTTCAATTGAAACTGTGCTTATCATTGATTAAACTAATGAAGAACAAGTGGGTCCCGTATGTTCTAATTTAAAAGATCGATATTATTATTGTTCATTTAAAATTCAGTGAGATGTTTTATGAGTTGTTGTTGTTTTTGTAATATTGTTTAACATTGCATCAACAATTCTTCAGCTATTCACAGCTAGAGCAAGTTTATAAATGTCTAAGGATTAATCTGAGAACAGGTTTGTGTATGTGCAAGTGTGTATCAAAATAGTCTGCTTGGTACAATCACACACTCAGGCCGACTTTAAAGCCTAGCGCACACAAGCGATAAAAAATCGCTCGTTGCCGTCGCTGGGAAAATCGCCACACAATCGCCCAGTGTGCGGTGGCGGGCGACACGATTTTACATTGCTGGCAACTCGTCGCCCAATATCAAGCAGGTTTGATATTGAGCGATGAAAATCGCAGATTGCAGGAAAATCGGCGTGTGTGCTGTGCACTGCGATCGGCGACAAAACCAACTTAAATGTTCAGCCAATCAGATGACATTTTTTAGTGTAGAAGAGATCACATGAACAAAGATGCGCGCACACTTTCACCGAGACTGCTGTACCATCGCCGAGAAATCGTCACTTGTTCCGCACACACGGCGACCAGATTTCTGTCGCTCGCAACAGCGACGAGCAATTTTTCATCGCTCGTGTGCTGTGGGCTTAAGGTGCCAGCCCACAGAGTCAGTACATCACAGACAAGCACATTACTCCCCAGTCACATTATATTGACACAGGGTCAACCAGTGAAGGCCAGCCACAAGGGAAATTCACTTTCCCACATGTGGTCTGTGTGGCACTCAAACTCAGTGCTGAAACACCCTGGATTTGTAGACTAACATCTTATCCATTAGGCCACTCTGGCCTCCAACAAGTCCTATTATCTTGACACCAGATAAACCAAGCCCCAGGCAAGGAAGCAGTATCTCAAATTTTAAACTATTATGTATGACCTGACCAGGGTTTGAATCTATGACCTTCTGCTCTTGATACAGACACTATACCACTGTGCCACCGAGGCAGTAAATGAGAACTAAATTTAAAGTCGATTGAGGATTAACAATCGGTATTTCTTATCTCTGACGAATGATCATAAATACGGTAATATTAGTTTGTGATTTTGATAAAAACTTGGTAAATATTATAAACAAACTTTGAAGTAGACCTATAGTTCTTGTCTTTAAATGACTCAGAAATTTATATTTACCATTGTTGATCATTAGGATGGCCGGCATGTGAAGAATTTGATGAATTATTTGTAAATAAGGTTTAAAGGGACACTGAAGTCTAGCCAATTTGACCAAAATATGAAAATTTATGTTAAATTATTATTATATTGAAAATTTCACCTTTTTATTCGCCGAAATAAAAAAGATATAGAAGTTTAAAAAATCAAAATTCGTAACCTCAGGCCATTTTGGAACTCTTCAATCGGGAGGTACGAAAACAAGTTGTGACGTCATGTGTGAACAACCACTCTTCCTAACTACTGTTTATATATACGGAAGTGTCGCATCTTACGAGTTATTACTTATCCATATTATTAGAAATGGCGCATTATCTTTTTGATTTTGAGTCAGAATATTAGGGAACTGAAAGTAAACCAGAGAATTTATTCAAATCGGATTCATGCGAAGTTATAGATAATGATCATCGTTTGTAGGTTTGGGACATATAATGAAACTGCCGAGCAATGAACACTGAGAGGGAATGCATTTGCTGCACAGAAATCGTACAGATCAAAGACAAAATTAAAAATTGCAATTTATTTAAAAATGTATAATCGACAGCTTTGACCTTGAGATCGTGCATTTCAACCAAGAAGTTTTGCGATTAGCAACGATTGCAAGAAACAACATAAGACGAGGAGACATTACACCATGGCCAGTCATGAAAAAAAAAACATTTACGGTTGATGAGAATAAAGTTTTTGTACAGCGTGAACAAAGTGAACCTGTACTTTGTCATCGCTTTCTTCCAGGATATCGAGCTTCTTTGCTATGAAATTATAAGATATGAGTACACCTGGAAATAGTGCGCCTGATAAATGAGCGTGAAAGAAGTATATCTGTTTTATCGTGAGATATGTATTCTGAGACGGGTAATGCATTTGGTTACATATGCACATTTGGAATAAATTTTCGGAATACATTTCAGAATCTAGTAAAATATTGCGACGGGATGCATCTAATAATTTCTGCAATTTGGCGAACTGATCTCATGTTTACAATAAAAAGTAGTTCGAGAAGTTTGCGTCCTACGATGTAAAATCATAACTTTTTAAGAAATGAACAGCAACGGCAGGTTGTTTAATTAATTCTTCGTGAAATCTACGGAAATTTAAATTTATTTTGAAGGTTATGATAACGTATTTTAATGTTGAGGCAATTGTGTCATATTTTAAAATGTTTATCGATTAGATTTTACTTTCGTGAAAGGGAGATAATTCGTACAGTGTTGTATGCAAATTTTAAATACAGTCGTTTTACCAGTTCCGAACAGGGTTTCATATAAGCGCTGCTGCAGACGTCATCCACAAGCAGGGGAAATAAAATTTATGTGGTGTAATAATACAAATGTTTACTGATTCCAAAATATCGACACCTGTCCTCAAAAACACGTGGTAGTATGTTTTCTTGAAAAAAGCATTTCCGTGATCACGATTTGTTTACATCGTTATACTAGGTCACCAACAATCTGTCGTACATTTAGGAAGCGGTTGAAGAAACAGCAAATTGAGAAAGTTATTTTGCGATTCCTTTAATTGAACGGGATTGAAATTTTAGATTATTCGGTAGTAAAAATTCGGAACTGGTAAAACAACTAAATGATCCAGTTATGCATACAACCGCTAGAATGTACCCCTCATAGCGACGGTAGGATCTGCAAAACTCTACTTTCTCTCTATCCGAAATGACAAAACGATCGGGTACAACTTTTTTAAATTTTAATTACCGATTGTCTTTTTCATATATTTATGAAATTAATTTTTTCTACCATTTAATTCAGCAATACATGGTTTGGTACATAAAAATGTGTTTCTTTTTTCAAAAAAAAACCCCATCTGTCGGACTATATGCATAGATCAACGACACCCCCCCCCTCCCCCCGAATTTTCGGTTATATTCTGTCTTGCCACAACACAATTTTCCCAACTACGCTGTACAGCAGCACGACAGTGCTATGTTTTTATTATTATTATTATTATTATTATTATTATTATAGTCACCTGTAATTAAACCCTCAATATTGACTGACTAGTTGTATATCGGAGTGTACCCAATCCACTTAACTAACGAGACAGGTATACCGACACTTCCTGTATATTTACCAACCCTTTAACTGCAACAGTAGTTGTGTATTTACACACCTTATTTTAAGATGTTGATAATCTCGTAATTCATAAATATCTATAATTTTTAGAGAATTTTTAAAAACATCATTTTTCACAATAATTATTTCAGACTTTTACTTATATTTATTTATAATAAATACGTATATAGAATAAATAATAAATAAATAGGTCCTTCCAGAAAATGATGTTAATATGCATTAAAATAATATTAATGATGATAATAATTATATGAAAAAAGAATAACAAGCATTTGTAAATCAGAAGAGGGGATAGCTTTTTTTGATGTACTAACAGGAAAGGGGAAAATGCAGCTGCTACACCGGGACTCGAGCCCGGAAGCTTCCTAATACTAGCGGGACGTTCTACCGATTGAGCTACACGGACCGCCAAATTCCTCCCATCTTTTTTCTATTCAACTCCCTTGAATCGAAACCAGCGGGTTCCACCCCTGGGACCAACTTGTTGGTCAGCCAATGCCCAGGGTCGGATGATTCCCCAAATGTAACAGCGGCGTAACCGAACTCGAACCCGGGACCTTCACAATACATGTACTAACATACGCTCTACCGATTGGGCCACCTGACCACCTATTGAGCCCTTTCCGCCACACAATTGTTATGAGCCAAGAATTTAATTTCACTTTTTTATTTTAATTTTTAATGCGTTTCGTCATCAGATCACCTACTGGTTACACAATAAACAGGAGAGTTATTTCATCCTGTGTATAGTTTGGAAAATAATGCGTTTCTTTCAGAAGTTATAAGTTGTAATTGTTTCCCAATTTCTTTATATATGTGTACCATTGAAACCGGGAAATAAGCTGTCCTTTTAAATCTAATGAAAATTGGACAATACATTCTCTTTAGTTTATACATGTATTAATTATTTGTAGTTACATTTAAGTATCTTCACATCTCACAATAATTTTTTTTTTTAGAGTTTTTGATGTTTAAAATTGAACTTACGAATAGGAATATTTCAATAATTTAAATCATTTTAATTTCATACCGCCAGTCACGACAATTTATACATTCGTAAATCAATATTGAAATATTTAATATTTTTTAATGCATCTTTCCAAAATTCCAAATTAATTATACTTACATTTAATATCGGATATCGTGAAGACTTTATCACTTAATTTATTTCACCTATCAATCTTCAGATCTATGTTGTATATTGTAAGGTAGATCTACCTCTTGATTACCGGCGATGGAATGTCTAATAAACAGGATCTAAAGGTACTGTAGGTTACTGATAATCTCTTAATTACCTGTATGCGAGAAAGGGATGTAAATTCTACTTTTAAGAAATTGGGATCTTATTGATTTATCGTGAAAAAATAAAAGAATATTTTATCATTTTAGGTTAGTTGATGCATAGATCATTGTGCACATGATTTAGCCAATATTGGTCATTATTAAATTTAAAATAAGTCTAAATAGAGACAAATTCTAAGTTATCATAATTTTTTAGCTCACCTGAGCCAAAGGCTCAAGTGAGCTTTTCTGATCACAATTTGTCCGTTGTCTGTCGTCGTCGTCGTCGTCGTTGTCGTCGTCGTCGTAAACTTTTCACATTTTCATCTTCTTCTCACGAACCACTGGGCAGATTTCAACCAAATTTGGCACAAAGCACCACTAGGTGAAGGGGATTCAAGTTTGTTCAAATGAAGGGCCACACCCTCTTTAAAGGGGAGATAATTGAGAATTATTGAAACTTTGTTGGTATTTTTCAAAAATCTTCTTCTCAAAACTATTTGGCCTGTAAAGCTTAAACTTTTGTGGAGGCATCCTTAGGAAGTGTAGATTCAAGTTTGTTCAAATCATGGTCCCCGGGGTAGGGAGGGGCCACAAGAGGGGGATCAAGTTTTACATAGGAGTATATAGAGAAAATCTTTAAAAATCTTCTTCTCAAAAACTATTAGGCCTGAAAAGCTCAAATTAAAATGGAAGCATCCTGAGGTAGTGTAGATTCAAGTTTGTTCAAATCATGGTCCCCGGGGGTAGGGAGGGGTCACAAGAGGGGGATCAAGTTTTACATAGGAATATATAAAGAAAATTTTTAAAAATCTTTTTCTCAAAAACTATTAGGCCAGAAAAGCTCAAATTAAAATGGAAGCATCCTCAGGTAGTGTAGATTCAAGTTTGTTCAAATCATAGTCCCTGGGGGTAGGGTGGGGCCACAAGAGGGGGGTCAAGTTTTACACAGGAATATATAGAGAGAATCTTTAAAAATCTTCTCCTCAAAAACTATTAGGCCAGGAAAGCTCAAATTAAAATGGAAGCATCCTCAGGTAGTGTAGATTCAAGTTTGTTCAAATCATGGTCCCTGGGGGTAGGGAGGGGTCACAAGAGGGGATCAAGTTTTACATAGGAATATATAAAGAAAATTTTTTAAAATCTTTTTCTCAAAAACTATTAGGCCAGAAAAGCTCAAATTAAAATGGAAGCATCCTCAGGTAGTGTAGATTCAAGTTTGTTCAAATCATAGTCCCTGGGGGTAGGGTGGGGCCACAAGAGGGGGGTCAAGTTTTACACAGGAATATATAGAGAGAATCTTTAAAAATCTTCTCCTCAAAAACTATTAGGCCAGGAAAGCTCAAATTAAAATGGAAGCATCCTCAGGTAGTGTAGATTCAAGTTTGTTCAAATCATGGTTAAATAATAGTGTATTTTTCATGCTGTATTCTTTTATATAAGTATTTTGATATAAAGTTAAATATATTGTTCATGAGAAATATATTAATTGTACTTGTATTTAAAAGCTAATTTTTAATGTAAATCCTGCTGTATTCTATAATTTCTATTTGCCATTTCCCGATTACAGTATTCGGCCTATGCATTTTCTCTCTTTTGAGATTGGTAGATTGCATGATGAAAATTTATTTTTAAATTATTTCATTGGTTGAAATGCTGTAAGAAAAAGGTAACGGAATAAGCCGAGGCTTGTCGAAACATCAACCTTTTACGGTACAAAGAAATACTTACAAATTGTTTAGTGAAAAGCATCGGTAGGAAGTATAGATTTCAGTTTGTACAAAACCTCCCTCCCCTGCACTCACTTCAATACTGAACTCATTTCGGCTTCTACCTAGCAAGTTGCTCAGGTGAGCGATGTGGCCCCTGGGCCTCTTGTTAATTATTTTTACAATCAACGGTCGCACACAAAACCATATTTAAACAATATTTTTAACAACTTTTACACTATACTGTAACCACACTATTGATAGCATGGCGAGGTTTGTTCACACATGACGTCACAGCGTGTTCTTCTCACCTCCAACACAGAAGAGCTGCGGCGATGATTTTCGGCAATTTTCAAATAGCGAAATATATATCTTAATGGAATAATTTTTTATTTTTTTGAATTTTATTATTAATATTGTACTTATAACTATCGATTTTGGTCATAATCCCCTAGACTTCAGTGTCCCTTTAACGTTGAAGTAGAGACATTTTCCACTTTCAATGCAAGTGGGAGGTCGTAGGTTTAAACCCTGACTGGGTTTGAATCAAGACTTGAAAGTGGGTAGTGACTGTTCTTTCGCCAAGCACTTGGCATTACAAAATGAAAGTCATGGTTTTTTCGAATGAGAACTTAAAATAAACAAGGTCCCATGTCACAATAGGCTTAGCTTGGCATGATAAAGAACCCTGCTGTATAATGCCAACAGTGCAACACACAGGCAAAATTTCTGCACCACCGTCTATAGCTGCCAATGTCTCAATCTAAATGAATATTCTTGACTGGGACGTTAAACACCATTACTCAACTCAACTCTTTCTATGCACTTTAAATTAATTAGAAATATTACATGTTCTGCATTTCCATAGTTTGGTATAAAAATGTACCCAACCCAAAGTTGGGGTATGGGAACATATTTTGTTTATTCATGAAACACCGTGAACCCACTCACCCCCCCCATGCAAGAAGAAGGGGGGGGGGGGTCAAGGGGTTTAACATGTATTTGAAAATATATATATTGATATGGGTTTTTACAGATCAATTTTTTGTAGAAATGTCCTTCAAATGGGGTCATATTCTTGAAAATCAATGTTATGACCCAATTTTTTACCCTTTATATTGGTAACATCTTGATGTAAGTGAAATGCCAGTAATTTCTGGTATCCACTTCACACTTATAGTAGCTAACATAAGTCACTTTTATCAAATTAAGGACAGTCATTACATTTGAGATTTGTTAACTTACATGTTTGCATTATATATTAAAGATTTTCACAACCTAGCTTCAACCACTTACAAGCATTTATCAATAAAGTCAAACCTGTCTAAAATGACCACTCAGTGGATCTAGTAAAAGTGGCCTTTATATACAGGTTCAAATACTGTGATTAAAAAACGATTGTGATATAATTCTACCGGCCTTTATAAGCAGGTGACCCTTATATAGAGGTGGCATTTAAGGCAGATTGGACTGTACCCGTATTTTCAGGTATCTACTTAGTTTTAACATCTCTATAAGTAAGAGTCACTTTTGTTAGTTTAAGGACAGTCATAACACTTGAGATTTTTTGCATTATATATAGAAGATTTTCACAACCTAGCTTCAACCACTTATAAGCATTATCAATACAGTCAAGCCTGTATAAAATGGCCACTCAAGGGAACCAGTTACAGTGGCATTTATGGGCAGGTGGCCTTTATATACAGGTTCAAATAGTATGATAAAGAACAATTGGTTTACAATATTACTGGCCTTTATAAGCAGGTGGCCCTTATATAGAGGTGGCCTTTAGGGCAGGTTGGATGTAGTTGTAGTTGGTTGTAGTTAATTTGTACCAAAATTAATGTTTTACCAAGTTGAAAACTCCATAACAACAAATTTATCACTTTTGTTCTATAGGCTTATATCAAGCTATATTAGTACATGTATTACCTTGTTTGGTACCCTCTTGTTCAGGCCTGGTTTGGTATTCTGGAGTTCAGACCACAAGATTTTAGTCCCAATAATCCATACCTGGTTGTCCCGTTAGTTTTCAAGGATGGGTGATGTTGGAGGTGAACGGAAGGTTCAGGGGCTGTAAATATTAATAACACTACTAATTGAAGCACTTTCTGTGTACCCAATGTTCTTAAGTCTAATTAATGTCAAGCCATATGAATAGATATTACCTTTGTTTAGTACTCTGATGTTCAGGCCACACACAGGCTTTAGTCCTAGGAGTCCATACCTGGTTGTCCTGTTAGTATTACTCAAGATAGGATGGGTGATGATCGAAGTGAAGATTCAGGAGCTGTAAATATTTATAACACTACTACCAGTGATTGAAGTACTGTGTTTGTTTTGTTTCCTTAAAGTATTTGACACTTAACCCTCTATATTAACATTTAAAGTTTTTTAGTAGAAATATGACAAATATGTACTTTCGTACTGGTATGTGTGATTACTTTGTAGTAGGAGGTGTGTATCATATAGGCCATGTTTTGGCCTACTGAAAATCTTTATAACTGATTAAAAATTATTTATGCTGAAGGATTGGGTGTAAAAAGACATATTTTTGCCTATCATGATATTTTCAGAGGATTCTTTTTTCAAAATAAGTTATAAATTATAATAAACAAAAGAATTAATGTGTCATATTATATGGTACCATGCAGTATAAGTTTTACAAAAACATTACTTATATGTATATTATTATACAGTTAAACCTGTCTATAAAGGCCACCCAAAGAAACCAATAAAAGTGGCCTTTATGAGCAGGCGGTCTTTATATACAGGTTCAAATAATATAAATATAGAACAATTGGGATACAATTCTACTGGCCTTTATAAGCAAATGGCCCTTATATTAAGACTGTATGAATAAAGAACAATTGGGATACAATTCTACTGGCATCTATAAGCAGGTGGTCCTTATATAGAGGTGACCTTTAAGGCAGGTTGAACTGTATGAATAAAGAACTATTTGGATACAATTCTACTGGCCTCTATAAGCAAGTGGTCCTTATATAGAGGTGACCTTTAAGGCAGGTTGGATTGTATGAATAGAGAACAATTGGATACAAATCTACAGGCCTTTATAAGCAGGTGGTCCTTATATAGAGGTGGCCTTTAAGGCAGGTTGGATTGTATGAATAAAGAACAATTGGATACAATTCTACTGGCCTTTATAAGCATTAGTGGCCCTTATATAGAGGTGGCCTTTAAGGTAGGTTGAACTGTATGAATAAAGAATTATTTGCATACAATTCTACTGGCCTTTATAAGCAAGTGGCCCTTATATAGAGGTGGCCTTTAAGGCAGGTTGGATTGTATGAATAGAGAACAATTGGATACACTTCTACTGGTCTTTATAAGCAGGTGGTCCTTATATAGAGGTGGCCTTTAAGGCAGGTTGGATTGTATGAATAAAGAACAATTGGATACATTTCTACAGGCCTTTATAAACAGGTGGTCCTTATATAGATGTGTCCTTTAAGGCAGGTTGAACTGTATGTGGAATTGCTGTTTAGTAGTGTGTCTATCTTATCGGCCATGTTTTGTTCATGAAACTATTTCACTGAAATTCAGTATAGTCTTATCTGCCTTAAAGGCCACCTCTATATAAGGGCCACCTGCTCATAAAGGCCATTAGAATTGTATCCAAATTGTTTATTATTCATATTATTTGAACCTGTATATAAAGGTCACCTGCCTGTAAAGACCACTTTTACTGGTTCCCTTTGGTGGCCTTTATAGACAGGTTTGACTGTATTACAAATAATTTATTTATAGAAGCAGGACTGTGTGTAAAAAGCAAGATATGTCATTTTAATTGTCCATCATATTTTTTTCAGAGGATTTTTATTTTGAAATAAAGTTATAATAAAAGAAAAAAATTTGTAACCACCATTCAGTGGATTATTGGTAGAATGCATGTCCAGTCACCTCCAAAAAAAGGAATGCCATGGGTTCAAACCCAAGCTTAGTCACATAATACTTTAAGATTTGAGATACTGCTTCTTTGACTGGTGCTCTGTATCTAACAGACAGAGTATCAACAGGGTTCATCCATCATGTCAGTATTAAATGTAACTTGTAATGTTGTATGCTTGTCTGCTGCAAACTGACTGTTAGCAAACACCTTTATTACACAACAGTATCAGACAGGCTACAAAACGCACTGTTTCAAGGAATGAGTTCCATTTGTACCGTCCATTAAAATTATAATTTCGACTAAAAAAGACTAAAAAGTTTGATGGAATAAACAATTTTTAATATTTCTGGGAAAAATAATTTTTCAAAACTTTTACATAGAATTTAATAGGGTGGGGGGTACAAAAGTTTCAATCTGATGAATGAAATTACATTAAGATTTGTATTTAAAACTGCAGAATTACTTTAAAAGCCCATTTGATGTGAACTTGAGATGGAAATGTAAGCCTTTAAGTTAGATAATAACAGAGAATGCGTTTAGATAGAAATGTGTAATTATAACATAACTGTTAGAAATCGTACATTTGATATGTTTTAATTCTAAATGGAAATCAAAATACATGGAATTCAGGATGTGTATTGTGTGCTATTTTATGGCATCAAATTCTGAAATAAATGCAATAAATTTCAGTTTAAACTTTGAAATTTTGATATTTTTTCTGTAAATTTCAATTCTAAATGGGTATTAAAATACAGTGAATTTGAGATGTGTACCATTATATGGAATCAAATTCAGAAATAAAAGAATTAATTTCTGTTAAAATTTTGACATTTTTCTGTAATTTCAAAATTTTACTTAATGTACTATAATGTACATTGGATATGTTTTAATTCTAAATTTCTATTAAAATACCGCACAACAGGGAATTTATTGTATGGAATCAAATTCAGAAATACATAAAAAAGATTAATTTCCACTTTAGATTTTGACAATTTTCTGTAATTTAATTTTGCTAAATGCTCCGGCTAAAAATGCTTTATAATTTTAACACTATTAAAGCTTGCTCTTAGAATTATGGAATATTATTTAACTATTTGAACTGTCTAGAGATGGCATTTATGGTGCTATATTAATTTCTAATGCTTTAATGTAAAGCAGACTGAATAATGCATAATATAATGTGTTATAATAAAATTGCATTGCTCTACAGTTGCAGCTACAACACTATAAAACCTTTTCTTGGCTTTAACTGTTACATTTTAATTTGCATTTTAATCCTTAAAGGAATTTTAAATATAACAAAAAACAATTATGTAAATATGAATGTTCAAGGCCATTTTATTTCCCTATCACGTAATAGTTTATGTAAGAGAGTGGAATACATTATTGTTGTTTTACGTTCATTTAAGATTCTTTTACTTATATTGAGCCATAATTGAGGTGGTCAGTTCAGTTATGGTGGAAGAAACCAGAGTGCCTGAAGAAAACTGGACACATTTTGCAGACAAACTGACCAACTTTCTTACATTAGGATCTGCACTGTATGGAATTTAAACCTATCTAGTTTAAAGTACAAAGGCAACCAAGATTGAAGCCTCCTGACTGAGACAAAAAGTGTTTGACATACTGTGAACGTATTTATTTTCCCAATGTACTATTTTTCGCTTGTTTCATGGTCGTTTGTTTTCGCGGAAATTAATACAGAGTGAAAAATATATTATGCCTATGGTGTTATCGTGCTTTTTTCAAAACGCAAAAATTTAACTATGTGAATATATCTAAATTTCCTTAACCCTGAAAATAAATACACACAAAATTAAATATATTTACAGTACATGTTTAAGTTTGAATGTTCAATTTGGGAATTGTGATCAACACTATTGATGGATAGTGAAATGTTATTTGAAAACTGGCAAATTTAGGTAAGCATTTGAACTTCCACCAGAAAAGTGAGGCCAGGTGCTGTGGAAGGAAAAGCACCACCTGTTTATCCAGTTTCACCAGCAGCATTTGAGATCAAAATTTGAGAATAAAATGAACATGGAACTATGATATGTCGAATATATCCAGAATAAAAACCAGTAAATATCAATGACAGTGGAAGCACGTGGCCTAGTGGTTAAGGCGTTGGACTCATGATTCTAAGGTCGTGGGTTTGATCCCTGGACTGGGCGATGTGTTGTGTCCTTGAGCAAGACACTTAATTTCACGTTGTTCCAGTTCACTCAGCTGAAAAATAAATGAGTACCAGCAAAATGCTGGGGGTTAACCCTGCGATGGACCGGCGTCCCATTCAGGGGAGAGTCTTGTACTTTCAGTCGCTTAACGCCACTGAAACCGGGATTAGCTCCGGCCTGATGGGCCTAATGGCTCTGGACAGACTTTAACTTTTTTTTTAAAATATCAATGACATCATTGTTAAATTTTAATGGTACATTTGTACCAAATATTTCTAATGAGCGTGGGAACATAGAATAAGTCATTGTTTTAACGTAACCCTGACTAATTTGTGAATAATTGAAAAGCTAAACTAGAACATGAATTCAGGATAATCAAATATATTTGTAATCAAAATTCAGAAAGTGATTTTTTGTTAATCATTAATCTTGTTTCTAAATTTTATAACTTAGGTTTGTAGTTAAATCTAATCTTGACTTTCCATAAAAAAAAGAAAAAAGATATTATATAGATGGTAAAATTTGGATAAATAACAATTTATAATTTATTTACATTCTATAAAAATGGTAGCATTCTGTAAAAGATGAGGTAATTTGAAAAAATCTGTAATAATTTATTTACATGATAAAGATTGGAAAATTCCAAAATCATAATCTATTATTGAGAATTATGTACATAAAGGCAAATTTTCTTTAGACTGTTTATACCCCCAGGCCCCAGTTTCACAATCATCCGTTAGCTAAGATTTTCCTTAACTTAAATTTAGCCAATATGGGTAATTCTTTTTTGGAAATACTGCTGAATATTTTTGTAAAAACTAAATGCTAATGTTTTAATCTAGCAGTGACCTTTAAAATGACACCTTTATTTCTTGTATATCTTTAAAATAAACAAAATTATAATGTTTTGAAATTTTGCAAGATTTTAGTTAAGAAAACTTTTAGCTAAGGTTTGATTGTAAAACTGGGGCCAGCATAAAGTTGAAGATGGGGGTGGTATTAGGGATCACCCATATTCCCAATCATTGGTCCCAATATTGATCTGCTTCATATCTTCCATGTCTATGGATGGATTTTGATTAAACTTGACACATAAGACAATGTGTTACACACCAAATTTAGTGTCAAACAAAGTTTATGGGTATATAGACTCAGCCTGTCTTTAATTCTCTCAGCATGTCCTAATATTGTCTACGCCATATCTTCCATATCTATGGAAGGATTTTAATCAAACTTGACGCAAACGTTAACCAACATGAGATGATGTGTTGCATACCAAATTTAGGTGCATAGGTCAAGGGTCATGGCCCACTAATAAAAACCTATGCAGAGGCTATATGCCAGCTTTTACAAAAGTTCTTGTTAAATATTACTTGCTATATCGCAATACTTGTGTTATACTTTTCAAGTGATGATGGTGCTGGCTGCAGCTTATCAATATGTGAAAGTTAATGTTGTCTTAAATATAAGCTAGGCCTTATAATTTCATGGTATTCTTGTTTATAACTAACACTGCGGTAGCTCAGTTGATAAGAGTGCTCGCTCTGTAAGTGGGAGGTTGTGGGTTCAAACCCTCACCGAGTCTGACCTAAGACTTGAAAATGAGTAGTGACTGTTCTTTCGCCAAGTACTGGGCATCATGAAAGGAAAGTCACTTTTTTCAGATGGGAACTTAAAAAAATGAGTTCCTGTGTCACATTGGGCTAGACATTTTAAAGAACCCTGCTGTAAAATGCCAACAGCACAACGCACAGGCAAAATTTCTGCACCTTAGTCTTTACCTGGAGATGTCTCAATATAAGTGAAATATTCTTAACTGGGATGTTAAACACCATTACTCAACTCAACTCTTGTTAATAACTAAAAACTATGTATTGTTATACCATGTTTACATTTTATGCTTAATCCAGTTTTCTGTTTCAATGATCCCGATAACTATCAAATTATTTCTAAAATCTTTTTATTCAATTATGAATTGAGTAATGGTGTTTAACGTCCCAGTCAAGAATATATTACTTATATGGAGACATCACCAGTTATAGGTAAAGGTGCAGATATTTTGCCTGTGCATTGTGCTGATGGCATTATACAACAGGGTTCTTTAGTGTGCCAACCTCACCGTGACAGGGGACCTTGTTTATTTTAAGTTCCCATCCTTTCATTTTGTAATGCCGAATGCTTGGCGAAAGAACAGTCACTACCCACTTTCAGGTCTTGGGTTAGACCCGGCTTGGGATCGAACCCACACCCTTCCACTTACGGAGCGAGCACTCTACTAACTGAGCTACTGCAGTGGTTTATTCAATTATGGGTAAATATGCCTTATCAATGCTTTAATGATAAATAATCCATGTATTTGTCATAGCCAATTTTCATTTCATGCACTCACCAGTTGTCTGTTTCAACAATCCTGAAATCATCAAAATTATTTCTAAAAACTCTCTTTTTTTTTGCAATTATGGGTAAATAAACATGTCTTAATAATGATTTATTTGTAGTTATGGGTAAATAAACATGTCTTAATAATAATTTATTTGTAAATAATTCATTAAAAATGGAGAATAACAAAGACATTCTCTTTAAGCTGGATGTCATCTTCCTTAAATTGGGGTAATGTTCTTGTTAAGTTTCAGATAACATCATATATAACTGTTTTTTATTTGATAAAATCGCCCATTTTTTCTCGGATTTTTGTCGTTATTTTAGTTACGGACATATCAGGATGAGTTATGGACCATTATCCCGCTTGGCACTGCTGAGATAATTGTTGGTAATAATTAACTTTAGTTGTAGCAAATTGATCAAGATTTCCATGGCGATAATTGTCCCAGAGACTGACAGGTGCTTGTGTTTTGATTGTGTTAAGTGGATTAATCATTTCTATTGAATTAGGTTAAAATATTTTTACAATTTTATTGAACATGGCTAACAATTAACAGACATAAAAGTTCGGGATTTATCTGGCTGCCTTCGATTTCTGATATAAAACAACAGCAAGTTCTTAAAGATGGTAAATCAATTTAGGGAGTACATTGGAATAGCCATGTGTATCTGTCCATCCATCCATCTGTCTGTCCCAATATTGTGTCCACTCCATATCTTCCTTGTCTATTGATGGATTTTGATCAAATTTTCCACAAATATAAACCAACATGAATCAATGTGTTGCATACCAAATTTTTCCCTGAAACTGACAGGTGCTTGTGTTTTGATTATGTTAAATGGATTGATCATCTTTACTTTAAATTAGGTTAAAATATTTTTGCAATTTTGCTGAACATCGCTGGCAATTAATGGACATAAAATTTAATGATTTATCTGGCTGCCTTTGATTTCCGGTATAAAACAACAGCAAGTTCTTAAAGATGGTAAATCAAATCAGGGGGCACATCGGAATAGCCATGTGTATCTGTCCATCCATCCGTCTGTCCCAATATTGTGTCCAGTCCATATCTTCCTTGTCTATTGATGGATTTTGATCAAATTTTGCACAAATGTAAACCAACACGAATCAATGTGTTGCTTACCAAATTTTTCCCTGAATCTGACAGGTGCTTGTGTTTTAAATGTGTTAAATGGATTGATCATTGTTAATTTAGTAGGTTAAAATATTTTTTCAATTTTACTGAACATGGCTAGCAATTAATGGACATAAAATACAATGATTTATTTGTCTGCCTTCAATTTCCTGTATACAACACTAATCTCTGTATCTATAAGTTGTTAAAGCCCTTTTCTCAGGCCTAAGACTTGAAGTTGATAAATAGCTTCTTTCATTAAGTGCTCTGTATTTTGGATAAGGCTTTTAAAACCAGTACTCTTGTGTTTATTGGTTGGTACTAAGCATAAAAAACTCTCTCTGCACAAGTAACCTGATATTTTTGTAAATTGAGTTGTGGTATTTTTGCACTGTATTTGTTCAGCATTCATCCAAGTGGGATGTAAATATAAACTCCAGTCACTCCAGTTTCCTCCACCATACTGATACTGGTTGTCTCGGCGAAAGAATTTTGATTTGGACGTAAAATACCATTACTCCAGCTACACTTGTAGTTTGAAAAATTTTGTCAGTTTTCTTACAGAAAGTCAGTGATTTTCTCTGGATACCCTAGTTTCATCTACCATTCCAGAACTGACCTACATACAATAAATCAAATAATTTGGGCTGTAACACATCATTTCTCCACTCAGCTTTTAGTTTGAAAAAAATTTTGATCAAGTTCTTGCAGAAAGTTTATGATTTTGTGCATGTAGTACTTTACTTGCCTCCACCATCCCAAATCTGACCACGATTAAGTGTACAAATCTTATGACTCAGCTTCTAGTATGAGAAATTCGGTTTGCCTGATTGTTTACCAAAGCATGATAGTTTAAATTTCTCCAGATATTCCAGTTTCCTCCACCATCCCAAAATATCTTAAAACAATCTTGACCAAGAAACACCTGTGCATGAGCTACCCCACTGTAGTACTTACCCAGTTTGCTAGGATTGTAGTTATACCTCACACAAACAAAATCAAGGGGGTATATAGGAATCACGTGTGCATCTGTCCATTAATCTGTCCAAATATTGTGGCTACTACATATCTTCAATGTCTATGGATGGATTTAGATCAAACTTGGAACAAATGTAAACCAACATGAGGTGATGTGTCGAATACCAAATTTAGGTGTAGGTCCAAGGGTCAAGGTCATGAGCATGAAGTCAAAACTTATGGCGATGTTGTGGACAGGGGATATTTGTCTCTTGAACGACAGTTTGCTAGTGTTTTAGTTATAGATCCCTACACATACAAAATCAAGGGGTATATAGGAATCTGTCTGTCCATTGGTATGTCCAAAAGCATGTACACTCCATATCGTCCATGTCTGTCGATGGATTTTTGTCAAACTTAGCACAAATGTAAACCAACATAAGATGATAACTCGCATACTAAATATATGTAGGTAAGTCAAGGGTCAGGTTCATGACTAAGTTTTAGATTTTGGGAAATAGTTCAACCTGCCTTAAAGGCCACCTCTATATAAGGGCCATCTGCTTATAATGACCAGTAGAATTTGTATCCCAGTTGTTCTTTATTCATATTATTTGAACCTGTATATAAAAGTCATCTGCCCATTAAGACCACTTTTACTGGTTTCCTTGGGTGGCTTTTATATACAGGTTTGACTTTATTTGTCTCTCGAAAGACAGTTCAAGTTTTTCTTAACAACAGTCTAATTAGCCTTTATAATCTACAGAATATTGACTTGTGTGTGTGTGTGTACTTTATCAGGCTAAATGTGGTGAATTTTATATCCTAATTTGGCAGCTGAATTTAACGTCTGCGTGTATATCTCCTGGACATTATATTATCTCAGGATTTAAAATGGAAATTATCAGAGAGAAAAACATATGCTGGTGGCTTATTTACTTTTTATTTTTATGTTGAAATAATGAATAATTTTGTAATAACAATGCATTTTATTATTTATTTATTCCATGTTGGTTTTTAAGGGCAATTTAATTGCAGTTTGGAGATAGGGGTTTTAGTGATTTTTAATGCTCATTAAAGCAACTGTTGTTATGTAAATTTAAATGTTTTAAGATAAAGGTATTGATTTGTACATGTATTTATCAATGGTAAAAACAAATCAGAAAATGTATAAACAGAGATTTTTCTGCGTATCCACAGGGTCCGGTAAAGGAACCCATTCCCAATGCAAAAAAACATACATTTTTCCCCATTCTGTAGTAAAAAATTCCCAATTAGCTATGTTTATCAATTTTTTGAGAAAAAAATTTCACAAGATCATCAACATCATATTCGGAGGATATCTCGTTCAGTCTATATTAACCCACATTTTGCTTGATGATTTATATAAAGACAAAAGAGACGGCGCTATTTTGCTGTGAACACTGATATAATTTGTTCAATTACCAGTATTCTAGTGGTCTAGAATTTCTAATATGTTGTTGTGATTTTTCCCAAAATTACATTTTTGTTGAGCATTTTCCCAATTTCATCCCAAGGTCCTTTTCCCAAAAAGGTCAGAAAAATCCTTGATAAATTTTATACTACAGAACATGCAATGCAAAATTATATTATTATACCCAAGCAAACGAAGTTTAGGGGCTACTAGTATAAAGGAACAGTGATTTTGTTTGCCTAAAATTACTCCCGAATAAAGGCAGTTTCCCCTAGGGGAAAAAAACAAAAGTTTTCCCAATTTGGCCACTAATATTCCCAAAACAGTGATATACTAGATATTGTCACAATATAACATCTTTGCATTGAGGATCATAAACTATTGCAAACATGTCATTATGCAGTTTACTATATTTCAGAACTTCGATTTTTCCCAATTTGAAAGGCAGAAGGTAGTTTTTAAAAAATGTAACAAAATCACTGAGGAATCACCTTGTTCTTATGTCTGTCCCCATGCCTATCTGTCCGTCGCAATATGGTGTCTGCTCCATAAATTCCATGTCAATGGATGGATTTTGTTGAAACTTGGTACAAATGTATACCAATATGAGATGATGTGTCAATGTGCCGCATACTAAATTCAGTGTTAAATGAAGTTGAAGGATGTGTATATGTATGTATATGTATGTATTTGGGTTTATAGGATCACCATGTTTGTCAGTCTTATCTTTAGTCCCAATATTGTGTCTGCTCTATATCATATCAGTGGATGGATTTGGATCAAATTTGACCCAAATGTAAGCAGCATGAGGTGATTTGGTACATACCAAATTTAGTGACCGTTCATATGGTCATTCAGGAGGGGGTATATGTCTACTGAGACTGCTCTAGATCTACAGTCCAACCTGCTTTAAAGGCCATCTCTATATAAGAGCCTCCTGCTTATACAAGTTAGTAGAATTGTATTTCAATTGTTCTTTATTCATATTATTTGAACCTGTATATAAAAGCCACCTGCCCATAAAGGCCACTTTTACCTGTTTTGTTGGGTGTCCTTTATTGACAGGTTTGACTATAGTTAATTACAGAAAGAGCTTTAGGTTTTAGAATTAATAAACATAAAAAAAACTTGTAATTCTCACCCCTACAGACAGAGTTTTCCATGATGTTTCAGTTGATTTTCCTTTTTCCAACCCTAACATGCCAAAAATTATGTCACAATTGCTGACATCAACTAAATTGAAGAATTAAATTTGGAGCCCTCCCACCCTGTCAGTGTATTGTTAAACCCCTTCATAATACCAAAATCTTACAGAGTTATGGGGATGCCCATAAATTTTGTGCAGAGCATTTATTTCAATTAATATGGAATCACATACAGTCAAACCTGTCTATAAAGGCCGCCCAAGGGAACCAGAAAAAGTGGCTTTATGGGCAGGTGGCCTTTATATGCAGGTTAAATGCATATGAATAAGGAGCAATTAGGATACAATTCTACTGGCCTTTTTAAGCAGGTGGCCCTTTTATAGAGGTGGCCTTTAAGGCAGGTTGGACTGTAATATGACATATTACCATAAAATTAAAGTGACTTTATTCTGGAAAGTGGTGACATAAACATTTTCTTTAACATTATGCACAAACCTGAAGGAATATTGCACATGTATGCTGGCAAACCCCTTTGGTGGCAATTAATAGAATTTTACTGTACTCATAATGGATTCTTAAACCCTTATTTTTCAGTTACTAAAATTAAATTTTTACAATAATATTCTTTTTTCACACAAGAGACTTAAGTTTGTTTATTGAGGAAACGTAAATAAATTCAAACAGCACCATCTATAAATTACATTTTCACTTAATAAGTGTGAACTTAGCTCGGTGTGGGAGAAAATGTATTGCTTAGAGATTTGGTTGTCATTTCTTACAATGGCTATGTCAACTTTGATATTTCCGTTAAGATCAGCAATCCATTAATTAAAAAGAGTTAGTGACAGAGTTGTGAATAGTTATCATCGAATTACTATACCATGTTACATTTATTTTCTGAGAAAACAAATTCTAAAATCAAATAAAGAAGGACTTTATATTGATGAGAATGTCATCTCTTAGCACCATAGATGAATGAGTGTAGTGATGGAGTAATGAGTTTTACGCCCCAGTCAAGATTCTTTGACTTATATTAAGATGGTCAGTTCATTGATGCTGGGAAGTGAACTGATGAACTTTCTCCCCACACAAGGATCCATCCAGAGTTGGATTTGAACCAAAGCTTTGAGAGGTGCTGTAATTCATTAGACCACTTGACAACCAAGGTTGCCCATAGCCGAAATACTATACCAGGTTACATTTATTTTTCTGATTAAAAAAATTCTAAAATCAAATAAAGTACTATATTATTAATGTGAATGTCTTCTCTTAGCACCATAGATGAATGAGTCTAGTGGATTAATGAGTTTTACACCCCAGTCAAGATTCTTTGACTTATATAGAGATGGTCAGTTCATTGATGCTGGCAAGTGAACTGATGAACTTTCTCCCCACACAAGGATCCATCCTGAGTTGGATTTGACCCTAAGTTGATAAGCACACACCTTAGACCACTAGGCAACCCAAGGTTGTGAATAGTTGTGATCAAATTACTATACCATGTTATATTTATTATACCCCTAAAAAAATTTTTCAAATCAAATAAACTAGGACTTTATTGATGTTAATTTCTTCTCAAACACCATAGATGAATGAGTGTAGTGGGGTAATGAGTTTTACGCTCCAGTCGAGATTCTTTGACTTATATTAAGATGGTCAGTTTGTGGATGATGGAAAAAACCAGAATACCTAGAGAAAACCACTGATCTTTGGCAAGGGAACTTACAAACTTTCTTCCAACACTAGGATCCATCCTGAGTGGGATTTGAACCTAAGCTTTGAGAGGTGGTGTGATCCATAAGCGCACGCCTTAGACCACTTGACAACTAAGGTTGCCCATAGCCGAAATACTATTCCATGTTACATTTATTTTACCTCCAAAAAACTCTCAAATCAAATAAAGTACTATATTATTAATGTGAATGTTTTCTCTTTGCACCATAGATGAATAGTGAATGTCTTCTCTTAGCACCATAGATGAATGAGTAGAGTGGATAAATGAGTTTTATGCCCCAGTCAAGATTCTTTGACTTATAAAGAGATGTTCAGTTCATGGATGGTGGAGGAAACAGGAGTGGTCAGAGAAAATCCACCAATTAGTCAGGATACAAACTGACAAACTTTCAAAAAAATGTTATGCTAAGGAGGAATAGAGCGGAGTAGAGGAGTTTTATGCCATAGTCAAGATTCTTCCATTTATACCATATTCAAGATTCTTCCATTTATACCATATTCAAGATTCTTCCATTTATACCATATTCAAGATTCTTCCATTTATACCATATTCAAGATTCTTCCATTTAATTTAAATTGAGGTGATCAGTTCATAAACGCTGTAATGGGTACAGAGAACCACAAACCTTCGGCTAGCAATCTGACTAGTTTTAAAGTTAAGCTTCAATCAACTGGACCCTGATGTACTTTTTACACCAAATAACACTATACCAAACTTGCAAATTATTTCCCAAATTTGAGTGCAAAAATACATTGTCAACCTAGACAGCTGATTCAATAGCAATATGTTACCATAAAATAAAATTAGTTTCAGAAATAGTGACTGTCAATGGATTTCTAAAGAAATAACATTGCAAAAATTAAGTTGAACATGTATTTAAGATTTCTGAAAGAGGCATGGCAGTTTGATGTATATGCTTATAATTTTTACATTTACCTCTGTTATATTGAATAATGCAATTTTGAACATTTCTGTCAAGAAAGATAAATTTTCAATAAATTTTACATAGAACTTTCAAAATGGATGGTGGGTACAAAAGGAATTCCTACTGAAATAATTTAAATCCTTTACTAAATGCATGTACAATTGTTTAAATTTTCTCTTTCTTTTTATGACAATACAACAAAGTTGGTTTCATTGAGGCTTGTTTTTGTTGCCAAGTCTATAAATACAGTATATCGCCATTAAATGTGTCATATTCTAAATATAGATTTGGAAAACCCAAACTGTAAGGTAAGCTAGACTGTATAGTTACTGGAATTGAATGATATTAGTGGGTATGAAGCATGGTTTAAAATATTAACCTTCAATATATATTATTTGTATTTGATGTGAAGTGAAAGTAGACTAACACAAGGTTTATTTTGATGTTTTCTGGTATATTCTTTGTTACACAAGTTTATAAATAGTAACATGATCAGTCCACCATCTTTGTTTATAAAAGTGTAATATACAAGTCATTTTGTCAGTCGTGAATTATACCTGTGATTGAAACTGTAACACTAGAGAGTGTGTACCCCAGGTATGTATGTATCTCTATCTACTCTTTGTAGAATTGTTTTACATCTTATATTTTTTACCTGTCATGGAATACCTTTATATATTCATTATGATAAGACTTGCTTTTGTATCTCCTGATCATGAAATTCTAAGTAAATTTTTGTTGAAAACTTTTTTTAATGAAAGGTTCAAAATGACTTAATGTTCCATTATTTTCCATTTAAAGTCAATTAAATTTTAGTATATGGTACAAATTGAAGTTTTCTTTTCAAACTCGGATACGTCAAACTGGTAGATATTCCCAGGTAAAATTTTGTTTTATTTCTCAATTGAGAGATCACCCAGAGTGGATATATGAAGCATAAGGTGGGGAAGGGAGAAGTTACAATGATAAGAAGTCTCATTAGTTCATTATTTCTCTTTTTAATGTATATAAACAGTGCAGACCCATTGAAAAACTTAGCACTGAGATAAGCGAAAAGGGGTCAAAACTTGGCTTCCAAGTGGCTCAGAAAATGATAACTAGGGACAGAAAAGCTTCAGAGAGATAGAAAACAGCTGCTGAAAAACTATCCACATATAGCCTAGGTGAGCTGCTGATTCTATTCCTATTCTTTCGACAGGTGGCACTGTGTATATCTGCTTTTGACCTTTTGTACTAGTCAGAGAAACTTCAAAGAAAACAGTTTTAAATGAGCATAATCTGCAACTAAATTCAAGATCAAATTTCAATATTTCAATTTTTCATACATGAAACTTTGGCAACCAAACCATTCCATGTAATTGATTTTTAAACCTGAAAGAATTGATGGTGCCATGAAAATAAAATGTTCATGCTACAACATTGAATGAACAGAATGTTTAAATGCAGGCGCTTGTAGTAGTTGTAATCTTTTCAATCAAGAAATGTAATATTCTCGTGAGGTTCCTTAATCCTGGAATTAAATTCTTATGTAATGTCAGCATTAGTTTACTATATTGCTTTTCTGTTGGGTTAAGTGATAAACAAGAACAAAAAAAACAAAAAAAAAATAAATATATGCCTATATAAATATCAATATCTTTAAAGATAGAACACAGACCATTTGGAAAAAGGAAGGACCAGGGGAAACAATATGATACTCTCTCTCTCTCTCTCTCTCTCTCCACAGTGAGACATGTTTGTGTCTAAGTGTCTTTGTAAGGCAAAGTGGAGTGAAATGGCATATGCATACACGTAATAGTTTTTTGCCCCAATCAAGATATTTTCAATTGTATCAAGGCAATCAGTTCTGGCATGGTGGAGAAAACCAAGGTACTTCGAGAGAACTGCCATATTTTGGCAAGGAATCTAACAAACTTATCCAGAGATTTTCTTTGCTTGAAATTATTACAGAATGTACTTTCCCCCAAAGGGAAAAATGACTAAAATTTCCCAATTTTTCTACTGAATTTTGCAAAAACAACAGTGATGTAGTGAAAAAAAAATTTAGTTGTACTTACTCACAAATTATCTGATATTTATTATTACGGCAACGATGTATCTTTGTAATGAAGATACTAGCTATTGTCAGCATGTCATATTGCAGTTTGCAAGATCTCAGAACTTCAATTTTCACAATTTTAAAGGCATAAGGTAGTTTTCAAATAATGTATCAAAATCACTGTTATTTGCACTAGGATTTGTCCGAATGGGATTCAGACTTGCGCAATAAGAGGTAATGTGATCGGTAAGCACACACTGTAGACCACTTGGCCACGACGCCCCTTAAGTGGTGAGAAAAAATGTTATCTCAATTTTCCCAATTTTAAAGGCAAAAGGTAGTTTTCAAATAATGTTTCAAAATCACTGTTATCTGGCACTAGGATTTGCCTTGTAATGTGATCGGTAACACACACTTTAAACCACTTGGCCACAAACGCTTCTTAGGTGGTGAGAAAAAAATGTTATCTGCAAGCCAGCGCTTTAGACCTCTCGGGAGAGTAATCAGTATGTCACGCAGTGATCGCGTTCTTATGTGTGAAGTACACAAATGTTATATCACGAAAGTTTAAAATACCAATAGATAAAACGAAAATAAAACATTACATAATAGATATAAAAATGTTAATTATGACTGTCTGACAAAATACACAGTCTTTATAACATATAAAATCCCCGATGTAGATGTAACATGTAAGAATTAATTCCCTTGGTATTAAAAGCTTACAAACGTTTAGACCATCGACGACGGTAATACTTCGAATTACAGCCTTCTTAATTAATATTTATAGCTACTTGCCAATACACAACTCCCTACAGTAATCTGTTTAATTTCTATTTTATTTATGGTTTAAAAGATTTGTCTGCCTAAATTTATTTGCTGCACGAAAACACATGAATTTCCTGTATATTAAAACGCTATTGAAACATTGGGAATTGAAGTGACTAGCTAAATACGAATGTAGAATAAAAATCAACATTCAAAATGTCCGCCCCGCTTAAGATCAATAAAGTGTTAAAATGGAAACATTTGTTTTTTATTTAGAAACGTTTTAATTATAATCTCAGTTACTGGTTTTGTGTTTCAACAGTTTAATTTTTTTATTGCACAGTTAAATGACATCGCTAGCCTTGCCCACAATGTTCCGACAAAAGCCTGACATGCTTGAATTACACACAAAAAGAAAACTCAGCCTGGATTGTGCCATTTAATGACACTAGAAGGTCATTGGTTGCCGTGATGCTGCTTTGATTTTGTGATGGTGCCAGTGTAGGAACATAAAAGGCGTGGCCGGCATTGAGTGTGTTTTATTGCAATAAATGAATAATATTAAATATTTATTAAATATATGCTGATTTAGAATCTAGAATTCCTGAGCCAACTTTTCAGGTTGGCCTTCAAACAATGGTTTTAATGAACAGGGCACGGTTTTACAATCATTCATTAACTAAAATTTTCTTTAACTTAATTTTAGCAAATTTTGCTTGTCTCTTTTTGGAACTACTGATGAATATACTACGAATTTTGACCAAATTAATGCAAAGATTTCAATCTGGAAGAGATCTTAAAAATGACACCTTAAGTTTCCTGAATATTATAAAACAACATGTAAAATTAACAAAATTAGAAAAATTTAAAATCTTGCCAGATTTTAATTTAAAGAAGATCCAAGTCTTATGAATGATTGTTAAACCCGGGACCATTCCTGATTTCACAATCATTCCTCAACTAAGATTTTTCTTAACTTAAATTTGGCAAACTTCAAATCTTAATATTTTTGTTTTTCTTTAAGGTATTGAGTTATTTGAGGTCTCAATCTGAACATGATATCAAGCTTATAACATTTGTATTCAGTTTTTGTCAAAATATCAATTTGTGTTTCCTAAAAAGGTGGTCAAAATTAGTAAAATTTAAGTTAAGGAAAATCTTGATTAAGGAATGATTGTGATCTGGAGCTTGATTGTCTTTATGTAAGTAATAGAAATGCAAAGCACTTCATGTTAAATTTGTGCCATTCTAAGCCTCTCCATAACCTCATTGTAGAACAAAAGTAAAATTCCATTTCTCATATTTATAATCTTCAAAGAAACGAAGATTTTAGGGGTTTTTTTTGTCAGGATGACATTCAAATTTCTTGCTTAACTTCAACTAGTGGTCGGGAAAATCATTTTGTTGGAACAGCTTTGATTTTGACAGGCTTGAGGCTCCACCTTCTTATCCAATCATATTTGATGTGGCACTTCGGAAAACCTTGTATTTGTGATGTCAAACTCAGCCACGTCCCGTGAGCATCTCCATGAGGTTATGGGGATAGTTTTGATAATGTGTTTCATATAAGGAAAAATAACAGAATTGTAAATATAATGAGGCGGTTGCTATAGAAGACTATATATGTAGCTTAAGAAAGACCAGATAGGCTACAATGTTACAAGGGTGGGAGCTTGGCTACATCTTTAGAGCTAAATTTTGTTGCTCATCTGACAGATACACATATAGTTTGCAAATTTACAATTGGTTTCTATATTCTTGACTATATACTTAATTACTTCGTATTTACTTGGTAGTTATGGCAACATGTTCCCTTTCATCATTTGGTCTATTAATTACTAGCAATTTAGAAATTGACATTTGCTTTTTGTCTCGTCTGAAAAGTCTTAGAAATAGTAGTCTTAATTGCCATCATTAATATTATCTTTGATGTCGTCAACATCAGTGCAATTTTTTTGTAACAAAGAATCAAACCTTTTTTTTTAACTAAAACTTCAAGTGATAAATGATTGGTTGGTGGAATGAGGCATTTTATTAAACACAGGTTCATGTGAGGCGTGAATTCTCTGCAAGTCTTTATGATCAAAAACAAACATACTTATCTATGTCCAAATTGCAATCCTAAAGCAAAGAAAAACTCACAAATGAGGTTAAACGTTAACTTTTGTCACGGAAGTGAGACCGGGTGCTCAGGAAAGCATCTCTTGTCTAGCTAGCTACACCCACCATGCATGAGTGAGTGAGTAATGGTGTTTAATGTCCCAGTCAAGAATATTTCACTTATATCAAGACGTCTCCAGCTATAAGGGAAAGTGCAGAAATTTTTACTGTGCATTGGGCTTATGGCATTATATAGCAGGGTTCTTTAGCATGCCAAGACCACCGTGACACGGGACCTCGTTTATTTTTTAAGTTCCCATCCGAAAGAACCATGACTTTCATTTCGTAACGCCGAGTGCTTGGCGAAAGAACAGTCACTACCCACTTTCAAGTCTTGGGTCAGACCCGGCCGGGGTTCAAACCCACAACCTTCCACTTACAGAGCGAGCACTCTACCAACTGAGCTACCGCAGTGGTTCCCCACCATGCATGAAATCAAAATTGTGTGAAAGGAACATGGAACTATGAGATGTCAAATATATCCAGGACAATCCTAAACACAGAGACATCATACTTAACAATACTGTGATGATGGCCATAAAAAGTTTTGGGAGTTATGATAAGCCTAAGCTTGCAATATTCCTGGGTCAATAATTTATTTGTAAGCAGCTTGATTCATTGTATTAAATCCTTTAATGAGAACAAGCTCTAGTCTAGCATATTAATTGTGAAACAAATACACTAAAAGCAGATATATTGCTGCATAGAAAAGAAAAGTGAGTGAATTATTGTTTAAAGTCACATCAGCATTATTGCAGCTATTTGCAGCTCTACAAAAGAAAAGGTGAACTTCTTTGAACTGGTATGCACTAGTGGTAACCTTTCCAGTGTTAGTAAACTTGCCTGCAATATCACAAATAAACTTCACAGACCACTCAGTATATTGAACTGGTGTTTAATCAACCTGTAAAGGCCTACAATGACATGAAACAGTAACTGAAACATTCCTTATTTTAGGTCAATGGGGGTCACTTTGGATTTGAATGCTGAAGGCTTGACCACTAAACCTAATTACATATTATACCTATTTTATTTTTACACCACTAGACGGTCCTTTCGGAATACAATTCCTCATCAGTATTGCGTGGACCAAAATTATGAAATTACATGGATATGTGTATCATTATTACATGTAAAATAATTTCTATTTGTAGTTCTGAAAGCAAAGAAACAAGTACAAGTAATGTTCTTGTAGGGTCATTAAATGAGGCCATTGATGATCTGAAATCTACCCAGGATCTTATAGACAAGACTAAAACACTGCTAGCTTCAGGTAGGACATCTTATAGACAGGACTAAACACTCCTAGCTACAGGTAGGACATCTTATAGACAGGACTAAAACACTCCTAGCTACAGGTAGGACATCTTATAGACAGGACTAAAACGCTCCTAGCTACAGGTAGGACATCTTATAGACAGGACTAAAACGCTCCTAGCTACAGGTAGGATATCTTATAGACAGGACTAAAACACTCCTAGCTACAGGTAGGACATCCTATAGACAGGACTAAAACGCTCCTAGCTACAGGTAGGACATCTTATAGACAGGACTAAAATGCTCCTAGCTACAGGTAGGACATCTTATAGACAGGACTAAAACGCTCCTAGCTACAGGTAGGACATCTTATAGACAGGACTAAAACACTCCTAGCTACAGGTAGGATATCTTATAGACAGGACTAAAACGCTCCTAGCTACAGGTAGGACATCTTATAGACAGGACTAAAACACTCCTAGCTACAAGTAGGACATCTTATAGACAGGACTAAAACACTCCTAGCTACAGGTAGGACATCCTATAGACAGGACTAAAACGCTCCTAGCTACAGGTAGGATATCTTACAGACAAGACTAAAACACTCCTAGCTACAGGTAGGACATCTTATAGACAGGACTAAAACGCTCCTAGCTACAGGTAGGACATCCTATAGACAGGACTAAAACACTCCTAGCTACAGGTAGGATATCTTACAGACAGGACTAAAACACTCCTAGCTACAGGTAGGACATCTTATAGACAGGACTAAAACATTCCTAGCTGCAGGTAGGTGATCTTATAGTCAGAACTAAAACACTTCTAGCTACAGGTAGGACATCTTATAGACAGGACTAAAACACTCCTAGCTACTGGTAGGGCATCCTATAAACAAGACTAAAACACTCCTAGCTACAGGTAGGATATCTTACAGACAAGACTAAAACACTCCTAGCTACAGGTAGGATATCTTATAGACAGGACTAAAACACTCCTAGCAACAGGTAGGACATCCTATAAACAGGACAAAATCACTCCTAGCTACAGGTAGGACATCTTACAGACAGAACTAAAACACTCCTAGCTACAGGTAGGACATCTTATAGACAGGACTAAAACACTCCTAGATACAGGTAGGATATCTTATTTACAGGACTAAAACACTCCTAGCTACAGGCAGGACATCCTCTAGACAGGACTAAAACACTCCTAGCTACAGGTAGGACATCCTATAGACAGGACTAAAACACTCCTAGCTACAGGTAGGATATCTTATAGACAGGACGAAAACACTGCTAGTTACAGGTAGGACATCCTATAGACAGGACTAAAACACTTCTATATACAGGTAGGATATCTTATTTACAGGACTAAAATACTCCTAGCTACAGGTAGGACATCCTCTAGACAGGACTAAAACACTCCTAGCTACAGGTAGGACATCTTATAGACAGGACTAAAACACTCCTAGATACAGGTAGGATATCTTATTTACAGGACTAAAACACTCCTAGCTACAGGTAGGACATCTTATAGACAGGACTAAAACACTCCTAGCTTCAGGTAGGATATCTTATTTACAGGACTAAAACACTGCTAGCTACAGGTAGGATATCTTATAGACAGGACTAAAACACTCCTAGCTACAGGTAGGATATCTTATAGACAGGACTTAACACTCCTAGCTACAGGTAGGATATCTTATAGACAGGACTAAAACACTCCTAGCTACAGGTAGGACATCTTATAGACAGGACTAAAACATTCCTAGCTTCAAGTAAAGTGTGACAAGTTTGACCTTGCTGTTTGACATTTGATTTGAATATTCAAACAGACTGTTCAAACATTGTTTAATTTTAGTGTTATTTAAGAAAAGATAATAATAATACTAGGCACTCATTTTATTAGCCTAATCCAATATTCAAATTAAAGGTCAAACAGCCAGGTCAAACTTGATGCACTATAGGAAAAAATTTACAATATTGATTTATTCCTATGAAAGGGAAATAACTCCAGCAAAATTTTTGAGTTCGATATAGTTGCCAAATCAATTTCTATTAAGGGTAATAACTGGCGCTCAATTTTACTAATTGTATTCTCACTCTATCAATATTGATGTAGTGGATAAAATGATTTCTGTGAAAGGGAGATAACTCCATCTAAATTTTATTTCAAATCCCACTTGGGGCAGATCCTAGTGTAAACAAAGTTTGTCAGTTTGCTTGCCAAAGGTAAGTTGATTTTTCCAGGTTCTGTTTTCCTCTACTATTCCAGAAATGACCACCTTGATATAAGTGAACTAATGAGATACATATGGCGGGAAACAGTATCAGGACTGCTTCGTGTCTGTGGGGCAGTGAATTGCCACAGACTGTTCACATTTCATCGTTGATTACGTCACTGATAACACCAATCAAAAGATGTATCTAGATCTTATAATTTTAATCTTAAATTATAAGATCTAAATAAATTTTTACTGTTTACGCATGAATTTTTAAGAAATATGCTTCCCGGAAAACCGAAGACATTGTGACGTAAATGGTGTTATCAGTGATGTAATCAACATAGAAATGTGAACAGTGTGTGGTAATTCACTGTCCTGCACACATGATGCGGTCCTGATACTGTTTCCCGCCAAATGTATCTCATTTTGACTGGGGCATAAAACACTATTACTCTGATCCTCTCAACTCCTACTGTAGGAACCACTGTGACTGTTACAGTGAAATTCTCTTTATATCCATAGAAAATCAAATAAATTTGAATAAAGTTTGATATTTTTTACTTACTTGTACCTAGTCGTAATAGGAAATCTGTATGCGCATCCGCGATTGTCATAAAAATGATTGTCTGTAAAAAGGAATGTTAGCGGTATGGGATTTTACACATGCGAAAATGACTATGTTTACACCGGAAGTGATGTCCTTGGTGACGTTTTACATCATATGCGCAACAGAAGCTGCCATTTGCAAGGTTTTCAACATGTTAAATCCCCATAGCACCAACGTTTTTCCCTATGCAGATATATTATGGGCTAATCACGGATGCGCATACAGATTTCCTGTTACGACTGGGTACAAGTAAGTGAAAAATATCGATCTTTATTCAAATTTATTTGATTTTCTATGGATATAAAGAGAATTTCACTGTCACAGTCACAGTGGTTCCTACAGTAATAACGTTTCACTAATAACTGCAGTCAAGGCTTACATGCAAATCGGGGAACAGGGGTACTGGTATATGTGAGATCAACACTTTTCTGTTGTTAACTGACTTACTTTTCGTCGCTCGGCAAGGAGAATCGGACTGTTTACGAGTCCTTTCCATTTGCCACTGTCTGTAGCTATTTTGGTTGCCTCAGTCCATGAATATAATCCGAGCTCTTTTCGTTCTCTTTTGATGGTTCTTCTCAAAGTCTCTTTGGGTTGTCCTTGTCTGGTTTTACTCTCTGATGTTCAGGTAAGTGTCAGTTTTGCATACCTGCTATTTCCCACTCCCAAAACGTGGCCCAGCAATTTCCACCCTCTTTTTCTGATTGTGATACTGATCTTTTCTGTTTCAGCAATTGTTAACTGGATTGTTTAAAATTTATGTTTCAGTCTCAAAGAATAGTTCCAAACCAAAGCCTAATTTAACAATGTCTGATCAAAAAGATCAAGGAAAAACAAATACAACTGAAAGCGGAAGTGGAGAACCAGGTGGCTCTGGTGGTGGCTCTGGTGGTGGCTCTGGTGGTGCCTCGGGTGGCACTGATCCATGGAGTTCTAGAGATGCATTGGTGGGCTATCTAGAATCACAGGTAATGATTTACAAATTTTCTATTGGATGTTGATCTAAATCAATGTCAAATTGATGGATCGCCGGCCATTCCCGTAATGTTCTGACAAATGGCCGGCATGCTTGATTTACACGAAAAAAGAATAAAAACTTGACCTGAATTGTGCCATTTAATGACGTCACTGATACTAGTATGTCATTAGTTGCTGTGATGCTGCTTTGGTACCGTGATGGCGGCCAGTGTCAGAACATAATACACATGGTCGGCAATACGTCAATTATGTGTATTGTATCTTTTTTGTGTCAAATACTGCTTGCATACCAAGTGGACAAGTCTGAACTAAACATGTTTATAAAGACAATTTGTAGGTTTACTAAGGGTTTAGTTTTAACAAGTTCTTTGTCTTGTTAGAGTTCATTCGAGACAAGTTCCCACTTTTACTTTGGGTTAAGTGTCAAGTTCTAGGCATGCATACCAAGTGGAACCTGAACTAAATAAGTTAAGATGAGTTCTATGGACTTTGGGTTCAGTTTGGACACTTACAGTTAATTAGTTAGACAAGTTACAGGTTTACTTAGGGTTCAGATAAACTAATTCCTGTTTTACCTACTGTAAGAGCCACTCTGTTTGTGACAGTGAAATACCCTTCTTATCCACAGAAAATCAAATAAATTTGAATAAAGATCAATATTTTTCACTTACTTGTACCTAGTCATAACAGGAATTCTGTATGCGCTGCATAGGGTAAAAAGTGGTGCTATGGGGATTTAACATGTTGAAAAACCAGGCAAATGGCGGGTTCTGTTGCGCATATGACATAAAACGTCACCAAGGACATCACTTCCGGTGTAAACATCGTCATTTTCGCATGTGTAAAATCCCCATATCGCCAACATTTTCCTTTCTACAGACATACTTTATGACAATCCCGGATGTGCATACAGATTTCCTGTTATGACTAGGTACAAGTAAGTGAAAAATAGCAAACTTTATTCAAATTTATTTGATTTTCTATGGATATAAAGAGTATTTCACTGTCACAGTCACAGTGGTTTCTACAGTAAGGTTTAATTTATTAATACAGAGTTCAGTTTTGACTAGTTCTAGGTTTACTGAAGGTTTGAAGTTTACTGGTAGACAAATTTTAGATTTACCAGGGTTCAGTTTAAACAAATTTCCATTTTACTCAGGTTTCAGCTCAGGCAGTTTTTCTGTACATTACTGTTATTTTTTTTTTAGTAAATAGTTTTTGACAAAATAAAAGATTCATACTCTGGAATTGTGTTAGCTCCAAACCAGTACATCAATCAATCAATCAATCATTTTTATACTATTTAATAGGCAAACAAGACACAAATAATAATGAATGTTTTAGTAAAATAAACAGTTGACAGTAGTTTATTTAAACAAAATTTCTTTGTGTCTTTGTCAGGCAGTTTAAATAGTTTCCGCTAAAGGTTCCGTTTGTAATGTGTTCAAGTGCTGCATCAAATGAAGCTTTTAAGATAAAAATCTATATAAGCATATTTTAATGATTAAAAGTTTTAAAATTTGTTCAAAATTAAAAACATTAATTGCCTACTTGCCATAACATTTCATTGTTAAATTAATGTTCTGCTACACATGAATTTTATTTATTATTTACATCACATGAAAGATGCAAGGGGAATAACTCTTATTGAAAACTATTTCTTTAAGATGTCTAATTTTCCACAGTCAAGAATACTAGTATTTTGTTGATATCATGGCATCACACTACAAGTGAAATGATAAAAAAACCAATTGATGCAAATCATTAGAACTAAACAGACAATTATAATAAATGTTAGGATGATACCAACTAGAACCTGTGAGACAGATGCTGTGCTTTATAAACTGTGTAGTCTGACCAGTCTAAGATACTGTTAATTGTTCATCAGAGGCAACTGTGTAGTCTGACCAGTCTAAGATACTGTTAATCGTTTATCAGAGGCAACTGTGTAGTCTGACCAGTCTAAGATACTGTTAATCGTTCATCAGAGGCAACTGTGTAGTCTGACCAGTCTAAGATACTGTTAATCGTTCATCAGAGGCAACCATGTAGTCTGACCAGTCTAAGATACTGTTAATTGTTCATCAGAGGCAACTGTGTAGTCTGACCAGTCTAAGATACTGTTAATCGTTCATCAGAGGCAACTGCGTAGTCTGACCAGTCTAAGATACTGTTAATCCTTCATCAGAGGCAACCGTGTAGTCTGACCAGTCTAAGATACTGTTAATCGTTCATCAAAGGCAACCGTGTAGTCTGACCAGTCTAAGATACTGTTAATCGTTCATCAGAGGCAACCGTGTAGTCTGACCATTCTAAGATACTGTTAATCGTTCATCAGAGGCAACCGTGTAGTCTGACCATTCTAAGATACTGTTAATCGTTCATCAGAGGCAACCGTGTAGTCTGACCAGTCTAAGATACTGTTAATCGTTCATCAGAGGCAACTGTGTAGTCTGACCAGTCTAAGATACTGTTAATCGTTCATCAGAGGCAACTGTGTAGTCTGACCAGTCTAAGATACTGTTAATCGTTCATCAGAGGCAACTGCGTAGTCTGACCAGTCTAAGATACTGTTAATCGTTCATCAGAGGCAACTGTGTAGTCTGACCAGTCTAAGATACTGTTAATCGTTCATCAGAGGCAACTGTGTAGTCTGACCAGTCTAAGATACTGTTAATCGTTCATCAGAGGCAACTGAGTAGTCTGACCAGTCTAAGATACTGTTAATCGTTCATCAGAGGCAATGATGTTTTTGCATTTGTGTCAAGTTTTTATACTAGTTTTTTTGTCAGATATTTATCCGTACAGCGCTGATTCGTTAAAACATATTTTCAGAATATTCAAGGTCCTGACCATGTTCTTGAGCTTTGTACTTTAGCTAATTTTATAGGCTGTTTTTTAGGAATATTTTAATGCAGACATGAATTTTTTAAGTTTTGATTTTTTTAAGCATTTTAACTAACCATTATTTATAACATGAGTGTATCAGGCCATATTGGATTTTTGATTCACAGTTCTCTCTTGTTGTTCTTCTAAACACACCAAACTTCTGTGGTTAGCTCAGTTGGTAGCGTGCTTGCTCCATGTGTGGGAGACCAAATGTTCCAACCCCAGCTGGCATCTGACCAAGACTTAAAAAAAAGGTAGTGATTGTTCTCTCTGCAAAGCACATGACATTAAGAAATGAAAATCCCAGGGTCCTCCAGAAGAGATCTTAAAAATATTTCTGCCATTTCACATATAGCTGGTTACATCTAGATATAAGTAAAATATTTTTTAATGGGACAGATAACCCAATTCAATCAATTAATCAATCTTTTCACACTAAGGTTTCAATTGTAAAAAATTTTTCTTTTATTTCTGTAAGAGTGTAGAACATATGTTTGTTGTATTTTTTGTAACTTTGTTTGTGATTCTTTTGTTTGTGACAGGGTGTAGAACAGATGTTTGCTGTACAGCCTAAACCCTGGTGTCCTCATTTAGAAACATTGCAGCCATTGCCTCCCGAAGGTTTAAACACCAAAGCTGTTTGTGCTGATCAGAGTTGTGGTGATGGAAAAGAAAACTGGGTCTGTCTTGTGTGTTACCAGGTAAATTACAAAAATATAATTTACTATATTTCCGTATATTTATTCCTTGTATAAAACTCTGTGCGAGACCAAACATGGTAATCAGATTACCGGTAATAGATTAATGAACTGGATTTGTCAAAGACATGAGACACTCTGTGTGAGACCAAACATGGTAATCAGATTAAGAGATAAATGAACTGGGTTTGTCAAACACTGTCTCATGAAGTTAACTACTAATGAATAGCACTGAACATTTCAGACTAATTGTTTCGTTTTGCTCTATTACTTTCAAGGAAATCTTTAACATGCCTTCAGCATGTGTTTTGTTCACAATGACTGACCATATGTTATTCTTACAATAATTGTATTCAAGTGATAAAGGTTGAATTTTCATTCAATTGGTGCTTGAAAAAATATTTATATTTGGAGCAAGTGAGGGTACTCCAACTATCGAAACCAACCAGCCATGGAGGTGTGTTTGCATAGGATATAAAAAAAAATTGTTTGGACTAGCAGATGACTTCCAAATTATCCAGCATATTCAGGGTATTCAAAGTATTGATGTTCCAGTGATCGAAGTTTATCTGTATATGAGAAAATTGTAGGCATTGAAATGAAAATCATTTTGGTCAACTGTCACAGATGCTTCAGAATATTAAAATGGTTAATTATATGAAAAACTGTTTTAGATGAAGCAATCAAAAACAAACATACCAATCTGTCCAAATCATAATCCCATAGCAAAGTAAAAGCTTTGAAAATGATAAATTAAGTTAAACATGTGAACTTCCACCAGAGAAGTGAGACTGGGTGTTGCAGAAGGGTAAACACATTTTGTTTCACTGGCTACATCCATTAATTGTAATTTGAGAATGAAAAGAACATTAAAACTATAACCAGGGTAATTTTGGATACAGAGACATCATATTATCATCAATACATGTATTATGTTGACAGCCATTTTTAAGGCCTTGATAATCCTAGGCTTACAATATCCCTGTGTAAGCAATTTATTTCTTAGGAAAAGTAATATTTTATTTACAATTAGGCATTAGGACACAAACTGAGAAAAACTTTGATAATTCCTGTTATTTATATAATTGAAGTTGGAACTCCCATAGGGAATATGGGACATCTTCAGATGACCTTGGTCCTTTTGTTTATTCTTTATTATAATGAGTGGAACCTGCCTTAAAATCACCTCTATATAAGGGTCACCTGTTTTTATAGGCGATAAATTTTTGCTCTTTATTCATGTTATATGACCCTCTAAATAAGGGCAACCTGTCCATAAAGATCACCTTTATTGGTTTCCTCTGGTGGCCTTTATAGACAGGTTGACTGTACAGTAAAACACAAAATATAACAAACACTCTCAAACCAAATACATGGATAGTACAAAGTCAAATATTGGGGCCAGACTGCTTCTCTATATAAGTCTATATAACAAAGTCGCTTTATAATAAAGTTAAAGTTACTGTACAAGTATTTTTTTATCAGTTTATGTGAACCTCTACATGATTGCCACCTGCCCATCAAACGCCATCTTTAGCTCACCTAACCAAAGGCCATGTGAGCTTATGGCATGGTGAGGCGTGCATGCGTCTGTCAGTAAACTTTAATTTTCTCCTCCGAAACTACTGGGCCAACTAAACCAAATTTGCCATGGAAGGTCCTTGACAGAGTCTAACTATAGTTTGTTCAAATCTTGGCAATTGAATATCCAAGATGGCCGCTGTTACTAAAAATAGACAAAACATAAAAAAAATTTCTTCTCTTGAACCACTCATTGGATGCAATAACTGATGTGATATTTGGATTGTACATAGTCTTAACCTTAAAGTTTGTTCATTTAATGAAATTTGGTTTAAAAATAGGTTATGCGTTTTTGCGTTTAATTTTGCAAAAATCGTAAAATAATTTTAAAAACTATGAACTTTTTGTAAAGGCAAGTATACAGTCCTAGGCACAGTCTTTTGTATAGGCATGTATATTGGAATATTGTTGGTATTAATATTACGATCATTTTGATATATAGATTAAGGTCATTGGTTCATAGGTCAAGGCCACAGATGCAAAAGAAAACTGAAATAGTTCATTATCTTGAAAACTATTAACTTTTTATATAAGCTTGTATATTAGAATGTTGTAGGTATTGATACAACCATCATTTTTATGTATAGAAAAAGGTCATGGGTCCAAAGGTTAAGGTCACAGTAGCAAAACAATACCAAAATCGTTAATTATCTCGAAAACTATAAACGTTTTGTATAGGCATGTATATTGGAATATTATTGGTAATTATATTACGTTCATTTTGATATATATATTAAGGTCATTGGTTCAAAGGTCAAGGTCACAGATGCAAAAGAAAACTGAAATAGTTCATTATCTTGAAAACTATTAACTTTTTATATAAGCTTGTATATAAGAATGTTGTTGGTATTGATACAATGATCATTTTAATGTATAGAAAAATGTCATGGGTCCAAAGGTCAAGGTCACAGTAGCAAAACAATACCAAAATGGTCCATTATCTCGATAACAATAAAACTATAACTATAAATAACTATAAACTTTTTGTATAGGCATGTATATTAGAATATTGTTGGCATTGATGTAACAATCCTTTTGATATATAGATTAAGGTCATTGGTTCAAGGGTCAAGTCACAGATGTGAAAGAATACTGAAATAGTTCATTATCTTGAAAACTATGAACTTTTTGTAAAGGCAAGTATATGAGAATGTTATCGTATTGATACAACGTGAATGTTATCGTATTGATACAACGATAATTTTGATATAAAAAACAGGTCATAGGTCCAAAGGTCAAGGTCATGGTACCAAAACAATACCAAAATGGTTAATTATCTCGCAAACTATAAACTTTTTGTATTGGCGTGTATTTTAGAATATTGTTGGTATTGATGCAATGATCATTTTAATATATAGATTAATGTCCTTGGATTGAAGGTCAAGGTCACAGATGCGAGTAGCAAGTTTCATAAATATCTAAATATCCACATCAGAGTTATTGCTCCTTACATGTAGTATTTATTGTGTTTTTTTGTGCTGTTTACGGCCCAGGTGAGCGGTACAGGCCCTAATGGGCCTCTTGTTAGTAGTTCCCTTGGATGGCTGTTATGGACAAGTTTGACTATACTTTAGTTTTTGCTTCTTTTACAGGTATATTGTAGCAGATTTGTAAATGAACACATGTTAATGCATGGAATTAGTACGGGACATTTATTAACACTTAGTTACTCTGACCTATCTGTCTGGTGCTATGGATGTGAGGATTATATAGACAATGAGGTAGGTCGATACATGAAAACTAAGGTTCATCACCATGGCCTTTAAAAGAAAAAGGGGACTTTTAAACTTTCGAATATTAAATTTGAGTTTCCATTCTGCCATCAGTTCTTCTGTTTGTCCAGAAAATCTTGTCCAGAGTAATTTTCTATTACTATGAATCACTTGGTGCAAAGCTTCAACATTGATAGTAGATCAGCATGTCATAAATTGGAGTAGGTTTGCTCATTTTACTGGCAATTATGGCCCTTGGACTGAAAAAGCTAAAATAGTGAAACTTTCTAAAATGCATGACTGAAGCCAGAATCTGATGTAATATTTAGCTTGTCAGTAGTAAGTCGTTAACTAGTGATTTATTCATTTTGTAAACTTTGCTGGAATAATGTTAAATTTTGAAGAAAAAAATTGAAGTTTGCCTTCAAATTATAATGTCCAGGCATTTCTTTTCTGGATTAATTCTCCACAACTATGAAGCACTATTTCATGAAAATTGGTGCAAAGCATCCACATTGATTGGGTTTTGGTTCATTGCCATTATTTTCTTCATCCATGTTTTGGTGTTATAAGAGGTTTAATTTCATTGCCGCCATTTGTTCATCCATGTTTTGGTTTCATAAGAGGCTTAGTTTCATTGCCGCCATTTGTTCATCCATGTTTTGGTTTCATAAGAGGCTTAGTTTCATTGCCGCCATTTGTTCATCCATGTTTTGGTTTCATAAGAGGCTTAGTTTCATTGCCGCCATTTGTTCATCCATGTTTTGGTTTCATAAGAGGCTTAGTTTCATTGCCGCCATTTGTTCATCCATGTTTTGGTTTCATAAGAGGCTTAGTTTCATTGCCGCCATTTGTTCAGCCATGTTTTGGTTTCATAAGAGGCTTAGTGTAATTGCCCCTATTTGTTCAGCCATGTTTTGGTGTTGTAAGAGGCTTAGTGTAATTGCCGCCATTTGTTCATCCATGTTTTGGTGTTGTAAGAGGCTTAGTTTCAATGCCCCTATTTGTTCAGCCATGTTTTGGTGTTGTAAGAGGCTTAGTTTCATTGCCAGCATTTGTTCAGCCATGTTTTGGTTTCATAAGAGGCTTAGTGTAATTGCCCCTATTTGTTCAGCCATGTTTTGGTGTTATAAGAGGCTTAGTTTCATTGCCTCCATTTGTTCATCCATGTTTTTTAATTGTAAGAGGATTTTGTGAGAAATTGAAGGAAATTCATCGGCCATGGGCTATAGGCTTCCGTATATTATAATCCGATTAATGAGAGGAGTAGTGGTACAGATCAAAGGTTCTGCTACTGTTTAAGTAGTATCGATTAAAGGATTAGTACTCCGTGTCGTAAGGGGCGATGAAGTGTAACGTGTACCCCCTCAGTAGAAGCCAAACTCGAACACCCTGATAACTCAGTCATCATCGAAGTCCCATGCACTTCGAGTTATCGAAGTTCTACTGTATTTGATTTCTATTATTTACTTGGTGGTTTAGTGGTCTAAAGCATCATATAATGTATCACAGTGTCTCCCTTACCCCATCTAGGTTCAGACCACTGCGGTAGCTCAGTTGGTAGAGTGCTCGCTCTGTAAGTCAGAGGTCATTGGTTTTATCCCCGGCCGGGTCTGAGCTAAGACTTGAGAGTGGGTAGTGACTGTTCTTTCGCCAAGCACTCAGCATTACTAAAATGAAAGTCACAGTTCTTTCGGATGGGAACTTAAAGTAAAAAATATAAAACATAAAATACTTTCTCTCTTTTCAGGTTTTAAAGCCAGCTAAGCGTGCAGCACATAAAGACAAATTTGGACAAGATATACCAGGATAAAGATGTCGACAAAATTCATGATTTTTTTACCGATAATATAGAATCATTCCAATGGAATTTTGAATAAAATAAGTCAATTTACAATGTCGATCAGGAATACTGATTTAATTAAAATTTAATATATTATATATACAAACCGATTGAAGATAAAAATGACATTTTTATGAAATGGGGTTCGCCGCTATGCCACATGATATAGGCAAACAACATTGACCTGTCCCCTTGGGGTGCCCGACAAAATATAACCATATATTGAAGTTTTGGTGGGTATGTTTTGGCGCATACCTTTTGGTGGATACCTTCCGGTATGGGTACGTTTTGGTGAAAAAGTGGGTACGCTTTGTCCAAAATTGGGTACATTTTGGTAGGGTACGTTTTGGCATGTGTACGTTTTGTCTATAACCCGTCTTGTGACCTTTTATTAGGAATATTCATTAGAAGGATCCACCCAGTACCTGGGTAGTTTTACAGTACACAGGTTTACTCTATGAGGTGAGTATATCACATAAACACTTGTGCTCCCTATACATAGATGTTCTTCGTCCGTGTTAAATATTTACAGTCAAACATGTCTATAAAGGCCATCCATGGGAACCAGTAAAAGTGACCTTTATGGGCAGATGACCTTTATATACAGGTTCAAATAACATGAATAAAGAGCAATTTGGATTCAATTCTGCTGGCCTTTATAAGCAGGTGACCCTTATATAGAGGTGGCCTTTAAGGCAGGTTTGGCTGTAAATGAAAGGTCAAGCAGACAAGTCAAAGTTGTTTGCCTATACCCCTAAATGTTTGTGTGGAACAATTATTCCCATTTGATATGGAATCATGTCAGTTCATGTGTTTCCATAAAAACAACATTTTTCCAAGAATTCATGACAAAAACATTTTTCAAAAGGAGCGGCACAAATACTTGATCATGTCTTGATCACATGGCACAGCAGAGAACTATATAAACTTATTGTAAAATCACAAATGTTCATGGGATTAAATTTCACTGGTTTTTTGTGGTTAGTAAATATCCCAAAATTAAAAAGAAATTAAATTATAATGTACTTTTTTAGAAATGCACTGAATATGCAATTAAAACAAAATTTTTTTCCTAATGATTTTTTTAAAATTACAAATTCACAAAATTTGAACCCCTTGAAGTTTAATGATGCTTTGCACAGTATCTGACATGAAATACGTGATGTGACATTAAGGCATTTAAAAAAGTTTAATGATTTTATTAGCAAAATGTATATTGTAAATTTGGACATGTTTATGTCACCTACTGGTAATTTCAGCCATAATTGTCATTTTAAGTTATTCGCATAGTTTTTTTTATGTCACTGGATGATAATCAGTGCAAGTACAAGTGAATTATATAAAAATAAGATATTTCTGAAATATTTATTTTTTGTTTTTTGAGGTAAAAAAAAAGGAACATGAAAGTTTCCCGGTTCTCAGTACTGTTAAAGGGGAAAATTTTCATGTAGGTGAAATTACCATGAAAATTTTACCCACATGAAAATGTCTACCATGCAGGTTATTATATCATAATTATAGACTATATACCCACTTAGATTGGTTACAGAAAAGTTACACCCCCTTATACGGTACTTAAAATATTATTTGGTATCATTTTTTGGACATTATGAATTTATTTGATGATAAATGATTGGCGAATCGCCGGCCACACCCACAATGTTCCGACAAAGACCCGGCATGCTTGAATTACGCGTAAAAAATTATAAGTTGTGTCGTTTAATGATGCAACTTGCACTAGTATGTTGTTAGTTGCCATGACCCTGCTTTGATACTGTGATGGCGACCAGTGTCGGAACAAAGAAGGCATGCTGGTGACACGTCAATTGCTTAGTTATGTCACAAACTTGAATATTTGATTTAAACATTTACAATTGTACTACCAATACTTAATTAAACATTCACACAAAATGTTAGATTCAATCTCTCATATTTTTTTGTATTAATCAATTTTATGATAGGAATGAAATTCGTTATTATGATTGAACATATGTTGTTACCATGCAAGATATTTAATACTGTAGATTACTTTAATATCGCGAGTATCAAATTTTGCGTACTTAAATCTGAGCTTCATATCGCGAATATGTGTATTCGCGTCCACAATCCAGGTTCATATTTAATTTCGCATCCACTTCGTGATGGCTATATAATATCTACCTTTCTTTAGGGTTCTTGTTTTGTTGGTCGTTTCTTAATGTTCCATAATCATTTTAAACGCTTGAAAGGAATTTTTAATTCAGAATCGTCAGTCAGTGTTTGACGGGAAATTTCAATGGAACCTTGCAAGTTACAGCGAAGTTTATTATTTACTTTATTGCATCATATATGGCATTCTTTTATGACGGTCATAGTGGACTGCCATCATGTTTTAAATTTGACTTAATAATTTTCGCGATTCTGGGAATATTCGCGTGATATTTGAATTCGCGATCGAGAGTCCTCGCGAAATTACGCGTTAATAAATCTCTCGTGATAAAAAAGTAATCTACAGTAGTGTTATTTCTGTAATTTGATTAAGGTATTTTTGTTACACATATTATTTATACTTTAAGTCCTCTTTAATGAATTGCACATTTTAAATCTCCCTACCTCTTTTTCACAAAAACTATATGTTTATATGGTCAATATATGTCTAGATTACTTAATAAATATTATCTCAAACATTAAAAATATTACAGTTCTGTTCTACATATTTTTTTTCAATTGTAAATCTTTTGTATTTAAATACGAGAAATTAGTATGTTGATGGACATGTCATAGTATACATGTGCTTTACTAGAAATAATTATAACCACTAAACTAGGCCATCTAAGCAATGCCTCTGTCAAGATTTTTTCACTTATATTGAGCCAGTCAGTTCATGCATATAGGATAGTTATTTCATTATTTTTATCAGAAATTAACACAACGATATAGATGATTTTAGCAAGTTGTTGTATCAGCTCAAACTATAGAGTACCACTGCAGTAGCTCATTTGGTAGAGTCTTCCCTCTGTGGGAGTTGTGGGTTTGAACCTGGGTCAGTGTCTGACCAAGACTTAAAAAATATGTAGACTTTTTTTTGCAAAGCAAAGCACTCAGCATTCAGAAATGAAAGTCATGGGCCCTTTGGAAGAGACCTTAAAACCTGACCAGTGACTGTCACAGCAGGATGAACCCTGCCTACACATTGCTTTGAAAGCCTATAGCTGATGACATCTCAATATATTGGTGAATTTTTTTAATGAAATGTACAACCACATTCAATCAATCAATGAAGCTAGAACATGGAGTATTAGAATAAAGGAAAACTTGCTATGATTGACTCATTTTGAAGGTCACTTCATAATGCTTATTTCATAACAAGTTTACAACTCCGACTTTTGCCCTTGGCTTCATGATACTACTTTACATAATCAATAAAAACATATCAATTCATGTCCAAATTGCTATCCCAAAGCAAAGTAAAAACTTTGGAACGAGCAAATTAAATAAAATGTGATGCTCCACCAGGTAAGTAAGACTGTGTGGTCTGGAAGGGTAAAGCTACACCCGCCACATGTATAATCAAAATTTAAGATAAAAAAACATGAAACTATGGGACGTCAAATATATTCATGATGATTTTTAATACAAAGACATCATACTTACAAACAATATATTCTGATGACGGCCATAACAAGTTTTAGCGTCCATGATAAGACTGGGATTTCAATATCCCTTTTGCTAAAATACTTTTGGGAAATAAAACTGACGATAGAAACTCGACAATTACAAAATGTTATTTCACCAAGGAATTTGACAATAAAAAGTGACAAATATGGTGCCAACTTTATAAAACAATAAAAATAACGTTAGAGAAATATGAAAATAGAAACCTGATGATGACAAAATACACTTTTCCTCAAGAAATGAAGCTTGACGGATGATATCAGCCATCATTATTGACCAGGGTTATTTGGTTTGTTGGTTGAATGTTGCTTAATGTCGCATCAGCAATTTTTAGCTATTCACGACAAGAACTATCTTATTAATATCTATGAATTAATCTATGAACAATTTTGTGTATGCATGTGAAGTGCGAATGTGTTTTATGGTCTTCCTTGTACTAGCGCGCATGCAGTACGACATTTAAGGTGCTAGCTCACTGAGTCAGTATGCCGCAGATAGACGTACCACTCCGCCAGTCCATTAAACTGATACCAGGTTAACTAGTAAAGGCTAACGGCAAGGAAGATTCACTTTTCCACACGTGGTTTGAGCGGTACACAGCGGTGAGAGACCCTGGATTTGTAGACTGACATCCTATATATCCATTAGGCCACCGCGGCCTCTCCTGGGTTATTTGGGATATTTTATTTAAAAAATGACTCGAAGAAACTGCCATTATTTATGAATTAGATGGCGTTAGTAAAGATCATCAGAAACAAACATACTTATCCATATCCATATCACAATCCAAAGGCAAAATAAAACTAGAAAAACTGTGAGCCACAAGCTCACAAAAAATACCCCCGCTCCCAAAAATCCACCGGATCAAATTTTTAAATAGGAGGTGCACATCTACATTATATCACAAAGATTGTGTGAAAGTTTCATGAAAATCCATTGAAGGGTTTAGGAGGAGTTGCGGATAAGAGATAGGTACCCTAAGGTGTAACGGAAGGACGGACGGACACCCTTATCACTATGTACCCCCCCCCCCACACACACACACTTTTTAAGCGGGGGTATAATAAAATGATTGAAACTAAAACTTAGGTTTAACATCAGGGAACTAAGGCCGGATGTGCAATCAAAATTGCGAGTGAAATGAACATGGGATTATGGTACTGGTAATCTAAATATATCCAGAGTAATCCTGATACAGACTTCATACTTATCAACAATATTTTGAATGTGGTCATTAAACTTTGAGCACCTTGACAACAAAACTTTGATGACGACCATAAAAGTTTTTGAGGGCCTTGATAAACCTAGGTTTGCAATATCCCTGGATCAACACTCTTTTTGTAAGCAGCTTGCTACGTTGTATAACGTTCCCGTAGTGGGAACAAGCTCCATTATAATATATTACTCCTGGAAAAAATACACCAACCTAAGTAAGAGAAGCAGGTATATTGCTTCATGGAAAGAAAAAGTGACAGTAGAAACATTGAAGCCATTACGTTTGTCAAAGAGATTCAAATGTAGCCTTTCATTGGATTCGTGATTAAGGTGTTAGTGAATATAAAGCGCACTAGGATAGATAGCATTCACTTAGACTCAAAATTAAGGATTATTAAGAGATGGAACGTCATCTATGCTGTATATTTGTATGGAACTCAAGTATTTGACGTTAGTCTTATCTTCAGTTTTAATAATCTTCTGAATGAATTCTGCTTCATACGAACAGAGAAACTAATCAGCAAGCAATGGTGCACAGTTTGTGCCCATTGCTGTACCGATTGTTTGGTGAAAAGTTATTGAACTCGACAAGTATGATGTCTATCAAAAACTCTAATATTTTGTATATGGTATCTTCCGTATTCTTTTGTTTGGGATCCGTACGATTCATGACAAAATTTCTAGAATTCCTGTTCAGCACGTGGTATTTGCTTACCATTTTTGTAAAAAAAAAAATATATAAAAAACAAGTGAATAATTTCTTGTAGACTTTTTTTTTAAATTTAGAATGAGGAACGGTGGTGTAAAGTGTTGGAAAATCAAATGTTTTTATACTTACTGCACGGAACGATGGTGTAAAGTGTTAAAAAATCAAATGTTTTTATACTTATTACACGGAACGGTGGTGTAAAGTTGAAAAATCAAATGTGTTTATACTTACTGCATGGGAAAAAGTATAAGAAGCAAGATGTTCAAGCAATTGTTTAGAATCCACTTTTAGTTGATGTTAGATGTAGAACATATTTTATGTGGATCACAGGATGTAGAACATTATACTGATCAAAAAAACATACTAATCCATGTCCGAATCACAATCCAGAAGCAAAGTAAAAACTTTATAACTGAAAAATTAGGTAGCACACGTAAACTTCCACCAGGGAAGTGAGGCGGGGTGCTCCGGAAGGGTAAGCACCTCCTGTTTAGCTAGCTACACCCGCCACGTGTTAAATCAAAATTGTGTGAAAGGAACATGGAACTATGAGACGTCAAATATATCCAGGGCAATCCTGGACACAGAAACATCAAACTTATCAACAATATTGTGATAACGGCCATAAAACTTTTTAACTTTCTATAAACCCAAGAATGTCAAAGGTCTTCAGTCGTTAAAATCAAATGAATCATTAACATACCGATACATGTTCAAAACACAAGCATAATGTCCATGAAAAAGACCTTATCTGTCGCACTGTAAGATTGGAACCTATTACAATGTAATCGACGTCGAAGGCGCCTTAGAACTCATATCATAAGGTATGGAAGATTTGGTTGAATGTTTCGTAACGTCGCATCAGCAATTTTTCAGCCATTCGCGACGAGAACTATTTTATTAATCTTTTTGAATATATCTATGAACAATTCCGTGTATGCATATGAAGTGTGAGTGCGTTGTATGGTCTGCCTTGTACTATCGCACACTCAGGACGACTTTAAGGTGCTAGCTCACAGAATCAGTACGCCGCAGACAAGCGTAACACTCCCCTGTCTATTGTACTAGGTAAACCTTTAAAGGCCAACGGCAAGGAAATGTCGCTTTCCCACATGTGGTCTGAGCGGGACACGAACTCACAACTGTGAGAGACCCTGGTTTGACGTCTTATCTATTAGGCAACTTGTCCATTAGAAGAGTATTGAACATAATCAACTCAAGTTCATGTATGCGTGACACCTTTTGGTGGATACCTTCCGGTATGGGTACGTTTTGGTGAAAAAGTGGGTACGCTTTGTCCAAAATTGGGTACATTTTGGTAGGGTACGTTTTGGCATGTGTACGTTTTGTCTATAACCCGTCTTGTAATATTCATTAGAAGGATCCACCCAGTACCTGGGTAGTTTTACAGTACACAGGTTTACTCTATGAGGTGAGTATATCACATAAACACTTGTGCTCCCTATACATAGATGTTCTTCGTCCGTGTTAAATATTTACAGTCAAACATGTCTATAAAGGCCATCCATGGGAACCAGTAAAAGTGACCTTTATGGGCAGATGACCTTTATATACAGGTTCAAATAACATGAATAAAGAGCAATTTGGATTCAATTCTGCTGGCCTTTATAAGCAGGTGACCCTTATATAGAGGTGGCCTTTAAGGCAGGTTTGGCTGTAAATGAAAGGTCAAGCAGACAAGTCAAAGTTGTTTGCCTATACCCCTAAATGTTTGTGTGGAACAATTATTCCCATTTGATATGGAATCATGTCAGTTCATGTGTTTCCATAAAAACAACATTTTTCCAAGAATTCATGACAAAAACATTTTTCAAAAGGAGCGGCACAAATACTTGATCATGTCTTGATCACATGGCACAGCAGAGAACTATATAAACTTATTGTAAAATCACAAATGTTCATGGGATTAAATTTCACTGGTTTTTTGTGGTTAGTAAATATCCCAAAATTAAAAAGAAATTAAATTATAATGTACTTTTTTAGAAATGCACTGAATATGCAATTAAAACAAATTTTTTTCCTAATGATTTTTTTAAAATTACAAATTCACAAAATTTGAACCCCTTGAAGTTTAATGATGCTTTGCACAGTATCTGACATGAAATACGTGATGTGACATTAAGGCATTTAAAAAAGTTTAATGATTTTATTAGCAAAATGTATATTGTAAATTTGGACATGTTTATGTCACCTACTGGTAATTTCAGCCATAATTGTCATTTTAAGTTATTCGCATAGTTTTTTTTATGTCACTGATGATGAATCAGTGCAAGTACAAGTGAATTATATAAAAATAAGATATTTCTGAAATATTTATTTTTTGTTTTTTGAGGTAAAAAAAAAGGAACATGAAAGTTTCCCGGTTCTCAGTACTGTTAAAGGGGAAAATTTTCATGTAGGTGAAATTACCATGAAAATTTTACCCACATGAAAATGTCTACCATGCAGGTTATTATATCATAATTATAGACTATATACCCACTTAGATTGGTTACAGAAAAGTTACACCCCCTTATACGGTACTTAAAATATTATTTGGTATCATTTTTTGGACATTATGAATTTATTTGATGATAAATGATTGGCGAATCGCCGGCCACACCCACAATGTTCCGACAAAGACCCGGCATGCTTGAATTACGCGTAAAAAATTATAAGTTGTGTCGTTTAATGATGCAACTTGCACTAGTATGTTGTTAGTTGCCATGACCCTGCTTTGATACTGTGATGGCGACCAGTGTCGGAACAAAGAAGGCATGCTGGTGACACGTCAATTGCTTAGTTATGTCACAAACTTGAATATTTGATTTAAACATTTACAATTGTACTACCAATACTTAATTAAACATTCACACAAAATGTTAGATTCAATCTCTCATATTTTTTTGTATTAATCAATTTTATGATAGGAATGAAATTCGTTATTATGATTGAACATATGTTGTTACCATGCAAGATATTTAATACTGTAGATTACTTTAATATCGCGAGTATCAAATTTTGCGTACTTAAATCTGAGCTTCATATCGCGAATATGTGTATTCGCGTCCACAATCCAGGTTCATATTTAATTTCGCATCCACTTCGTGATGGCTATATAATATCTACCTTTCTTTAGGGTTCTTGTTTTGTTGGTCGTTTCTTTATGTTCCATAATCATTTTAAACGCTTGAAAGGAATTTTTAATTCAGAATCGTCAGTCAGTGTTTGACGGGAAATTTCAATGGAACCTTGCAAGTTACAGCGAAGTTTATTATTTACTTTATTGCATCATATATGGCATTCTTTTATGACGGTCATAGTGGACTGCCATCATGTTTTAAATTTGACTTAATAATTTTCGCGATTCTGGGAATATTCGCGTGATATTTGAATTCGCGATCGAGAGTCCTCGCGAAATTACGCGTTAATAAATCTCTCGTGATAAAAAAGTAATCTACAGTAGTGTTATTTCTGTAATTTGATTAAGGTATTTTTGTTACACATATTATTTATACTTTAAGTCCTCTTTAATGAATTGCACATTTTAAATCTCCCTACCTCTTTTTCACAAAAACTATATGTTTATATGGTCAATATATGTCTAGATTACTTAATAAATATTATCTCAAACATTAAAAATATTACAGTTCTGTTCTACATATTTTTTTTCAATTGTAAATCTTTTGTATTTAAATACGAGAAATTAGTATGTTGATGGACATGTCATAGTATACATGTGCTTTACTAGAAATAATTATAACCACTAAACTAGGCCATCTAAGCAATGCCTCTGTCAAGATTTTTTCACTTATATTGAGCCAGTCAGTTCATGCATATAGGATAGTTATTTCATTATTTTTATCAGAAATTAACACAACGATATAGATGATTTTAGCAAGTTGTTGTATCAGCTCAAACTATAGAGTACCACTGCAGTAGCTCATTTGGTAGAGTCTTCCCTCTGTGGGAGTTGTGGGTTTGAACCTGGGTCAGTGTCTGACCAAGACTTAAAAAATATGTAGACTTTTTTTTGCAAAGCAAAGCACTCAGCATTCAGAAATGAAAGTCATGGGCCCTTTGGAAGAGACCTTAAAACCTGACCAGTGACTGTCACAGCAGGATGAACCCTGCCTACACATTGCTTTGAAAGCCTATAGCTGATGACATCTCAATATATTGGTGAATTTTTTTTAATGAAATGTACAACCACATTCAATCAATCAATGAAGCTAGAACATGGAGTATTAGAATAAAGGAAAACTTGCTATGATTGACTCATTTTGAAGGTCACTTCATAATGCTTATTTCATAACAAGTTTACAACTCCGACTTTTGCCCTTGGCTTCATGATACTACTTTACATAATCAATAAAAACATATCAATTCATGTCCAAATTGCTATCCCAAAGCAAAGTAAAAACTTTGGAACGAGCAAATTAAATAAAATGTGATGCTCCACCAGGTAAGTAAGACTGTGTGGTCTGGAAGGGTAAAGCTACACCCGCCACATGTATAATCAAAATTTAAGATAAAAAAACATGAAACTATGGGACGTCAAATATATTCATGATGATTTTTAATACAAAGACATCATACTTACAAACAATATATTCTGATGACGGCCATAACAAGTTTTAGCGTCCATGATAAGACTGGGATTTCAATATCCCTTTTGCTAAAATACTTTTTGGGAAATAAAACTGACGATAGAAACTCGACAATTACAAAATGTTATTTCACCAAAGGAATTTGACAATAAAAAGTGACAAATATGGTGCCAACTTTATAAAACAATAAAAATAACGTTAGAGAAATATGAAAATAGAAACCTGATGATGACAAAATACACTTTTCCTCAAGAAATGAAGCTTGACGGATGATATCAGCCATCATTATTGACCAGGGTTATTTGGTTTGTTGGTTGAATGTTGCTTAATGTCGCATCAGCAATTTTTAGCTATTCACGACAAGAACTATCTTATTAATATCTATGAATTAATCTATGAACAATTTTGTGTATGCATGTGAAGTGCGAATGTGTTTTATGGTCTTCCTTGTACTAGCGCGCATGCAGTACGACATTTAAGGTGCTAGCTCACTGAGTCAGTATGCCGCAGATAGACGTACCACTCCGCCAGTCCATTAAACTGATACCAGGTTAACTAGTAAAGGCTAACGGCAAGGAAGATTCACTTTTCCACACGTGGTTTGAGCGGTACACAGCGGTGAGAGACCCTGGATTTGTAGACTGACATCCTATATATCCATTAGGCCACCGCGGCCTCTCCTGGGTTATTTGGGATATTTTATTTAAAAAATGACTCGAAGAAACTGCCATTATTTATGAATTAGATGGCGTTAGTAAAGATCATCAGAAACAAACATACTTATCCATATCCATATCACAATCCAAAGGCAAAATAAAACTAGAAAAACTGTGAGCCACAAGCTCACAAAAAATACCCCCGCTCCCAAAAATCCACCGGATCAAATTTTTAAATAGGAGGTGCACATCTACATTATATCACAAAGATTGTGTGAAAGTTTCATGAAAATCCATTGAAGGGTTTAGGAGGAGTTGCGGATAAGAGATAGGTACCCTAAGGTGTAACGGAAGGACGGACGGACACCCTTATCACTATGTACCCCCCCCCACACACACACACACTTTTTAAGCGGGGGTATAATAAAATGATTGAAACTAAAACTTAGGTTTAACATCAGGGAACTAAGGCCGGATGTGCAATCAAAATTGCGAGTGAAATGAACATGGGATTATGGTACTGGTAATCTAAATATATCCAGAGTAATCCTGATACAGACTTCATACTTATCAACAATATTTTGAATGTGGTCATTAAACTTTGAGCACCTTGACAACAAAACTTTGATGACGACCATAAAAGTTTTTGAGGGCCTTGATAAACCTAGGTTTGCAATATCCCTGGATCAACACTCTTTTTGTAAGCAGCTTGCTACGTTGTATAACGTTCCCGTAGTGGGAACAAGCTCCATTATAATATATTACTCCTGGAAAAAATACACCAACCTAAGTAAGAGAAGCAGGTATATTGCTTCATGGAAAAGAAAAAGTGACAGTAGAAACATTGAAGCCATTACGTTTGTCAAAGAGATTCAAATGTAGCCTTTCATTGGATTCGTGATTAAGGTGTTAGTGAATATAAAGCGCACTAGGATAGATAGCATTCACTTAGACTCAAAATTAAGGATTATTAAGAGATGGAACGTCATCTATGCTGTATATTTGTATGGAACTCAAGTATTTGACGTTAGTCTTATCTTCAGTTTTAATAATCTTCTGAATGAATTCTGCTTCATACGAACAGAGAAACTAATCAGCAAGCAATGGTGCACAGTTTGTGCCCATTGCTGTACCGATTGTTTGGTGAAAAGTTATTGAACTCGACAAGTATGATGTCTATCAAAAACTCTAATATTTTGTATATGGTATCTTCCGTATTCTTTTGTTTGGGATCCGTACGATTCATGACAAAATTTCTAGAATTCCTGTTCAGCACGTGGTATTTGCTTACCATTTTTGTAAAAAAAAAATATATAAAAAACAAGTGAATAATTTCTTGTAGACTTTTTTTTAAATTTAGAATGAGGAACGGTGGTGTAAAGTGTTGGAAAATCAAATGTTTTTATACTTACTGCACGGAACGATGGTGTAAAGTGTTAAAAAATCAAATGTTTTTATACTTATTACACGGAACGGTGGTGTAAAGTTGAAAAATCAAATGTGTTTATACTTACTGCATGGGAAAAAGTATAAGAAGCAAGATGTTCAAGCAATTGTTTAGAATCCACTTTTAGTTGATGTTAGATGTAGAACATATTTTATGTGGATCACAGGATGTAGAACATTATACTGATCAAAAAAACATACTAATCCATGTCCGAATCACAATCCAGAAGCAAAGTAAAAACTTTATAACTGAAAAATTAGGTAGCACACGTAAACTTCCACCAGGGAAGTGAGGCGGGGTGCTCCGGAAGGGTAAGCACCTCCTGTTTAGCTAGCTACACCCGCCACGTGTTAAATCAAAATTGTGTGAAAGGAACATGGAACTATGAGACGTCAAATATATCCAGGGCAATCCTGGACACAGAAACATCAAACTTATCAACAATATTGTGATAACGGCCATAAAACTTTTTAACTTTCTATAAACCCAAGAATGTCAAAGGTCTTCAGTCGTTAAAATCAAATGAATCATTAACATACCGATACATGTTCAAAACACAAGCATAATGTCCATGAAAAAGACCTTATCTGTCGCACTGTAAGATTGGAACCTATTACAATGTAATCGACGTCGAAGGCGCCTTAGAACTCATATCATAAGGTATGGAAGATTTGGTTGAATGTTTCGTAACGTCGCATCAGCAATTTTTCAGCCATTCGCGACGAGAACTATTTTATTAATCTTTTTGAATATATCTATGAACAATTCCGTGTATGCATATGAAGTGTGAGTGCGTTGTATGGTCTGCCTTGTACTATCGCACACTCAGGACGACTTTAAGGTGCTAGCTCACAGAATCAGTACGCCGCAGACAAGCGTAACACTCCCCTGTCTATTGTACTAGGTAAACCTTTAAAGGCCAACGGCAAGGAAATGTCGCTTTCCCACATGTGGTCTGAGCGGGACACGAACTCACAACTGTGAGAGACCCTGGTTTGACGTCTTATCTATTAGGCAACTTGTCCATTAGAAGAGTATTGAACATAATCAACTCAAGTTCATGTATGCGTGACATGTTCGAGTGAATTTTATGACTTTTAAGGTGCTAGCACGCCACAGAAACGCATTACATTCACCCAGTCACATTATCCTGACATCAGGTGAACCAGTCCATACTCTGTCCTCTTAATACAGAGTACCAGGCGAGGAAGCAGAATCTCGAGTTTTAAAGGGCTTGTGCCTGCATCGGCAGGGGTTTTTCATCAACGATATTGTCTCTAAACAGCATTAGTGTGCATCATAAAAATAACAACAACACATTATATATATAAGCACTTAATATACATAATGATAAAAACATACATACTTATCGATTGAAGTATATAACTAAATATGTAGGGATTTATAGTTCTTTTCAATTATACTCTAAGCGTTATTGCATTTTTAATCAAGTCTTGAAAGTCATTATACATTGTGACAAATTACATATAATACCAGTCTGAATTTTACAGCACTAGACGACCGACCGTTACGGAATACATTCCTCATTAGTAAATGGATCGAAATTGTGGAACCAAAATTGAAAAATATCAAAGGAACAAACATATTTTAACCTCATTTAGCTAAAAAAAGACGTTGAAAGAGGGAGTTTTCTTTAGTTTTCAGAAAATGTTATTACCGTTGAAAACATTATACATATCATTGAGTTTCAGGGATTTGTTTTTAATCCAGTGGTCGATGTCAAAGGGGAAAAAGATATTTTTCACCAATAGTAATCTTCCATTACCTTTTCCTCACTTGCCTCACATTACTGTGCTCTAAATAAGACATGAACGTCATTTTAATATTATCTTGGTGTTTCAATTTATATACTTGGTGGACAGTATCAACAGAGATATAGGCAAATGATTTTGACCTGTCCGTTTGACCTGTCATTGGCAATATTCACATACCATATGATTCATCCAGTACACGTGTAGTGTAAATATTCGCGGTTAATACAGGGCAATGCACGCTCCACATGATTTAGACAAAATGTGCTCCCTATACATAAATGTACTAGCCCGGTTTCACAATCATTCCTTAGCTACGATTTTTCCTTAATTTTAGCAAATTTTTATAATCTTTTTGGGACAACTGGTGAAAAATTTTGTCAAAACTAAATACCAATGTTTTAATCTAGAAATGATCTTCAAAATGACACCTTAAATTCCTGTATATCTTCAAATTTACAAAATTATAAAGATTTGAAATTTGCAAGATTTAAGCTAAGGAATATTGTGAAACCGGGGCCTGGTTCTTTATAAATATTTTAATTAAGGTCAAGCGGACAGGTCAATGCTGTTTAACTATACAGTCATAGTATTTAATGAATATATGTATTATAATACGGGGTTAACTACACCTAGTCCTATTTCACGATAAGTAGCCATCTATATCACACAAAAGCCAGTTATATAGATATAAAAAATTCATGCATTATCCGTTTTTATGATAGGACAGTCACTATCTTTATCCAGAACTAAGATCAACGCTGAAAGCTGTATCACATAAAGGCAGTGATATGAATATAAACAATCATGTATTATTCGTTTTTTCGATGACAGAACAGTCACTATCTTCATCAAGAACTGAAATCAACGTCGAAAGCTGTATCACGTAAAAAAGCATTTATATGAATAAAACAAATTCATCCATTTTTCTATATCAGACAGTCATTAGCTCTTCATCCAGAACTGAAACCAACGTCAATGCCGAAAGCTGTTTCACGTATAAGCCAGTTATATAAGATATAAAGTTCATGCATTTTCTATGTCAGAACGGTCACTATCTTTATCAAGAACTGAGATCAACACTGAAAGTTTGTATCACGTAAAAGCCAGTTTATATGGATATAAAAAATTCATGCATTTTCTATAACAGGAACAGGACAGTCACTATCTTTATCAAGAACTGAAACCAACACTGAAAGTTGTATCACGTAAAAGCCAGTTATATGGATATAAAAAATTCATGCATTTTCTATAACACAGGACAGTCACTATCTTTATCAAGAACTGAGACCAACACTGAAAGTTGTATCACGTAAAAGCCAGTTATATGGATATAAAAAAATTCATGCATTTTCTATAACAGGACAGTCATTATCTTTATCCAGATTTGAGATCAACGCTGAAAGTTGTATCACGTAAAAGCCAGTTATATGGATATAAAAAAATTCATGCATTTTCTATAACAGGACAGTCATTATCTTTATCCAGATTTGAGATCAACGCCGAAAGCTGTTATAAATGCATTTATACACCCACAATGAATCCGAGAAGCAGGTAGCATTATTTATCCTGTTAATTATGTTTTTTTTTTTTTGCCTTCCATTGCCCCCAGATATATCAGCATAATTCCTATGGCAACTTCGAGAAGAATCGACATAATTAGTAGCGCCATAAGAACATGGTAATACCTGTATGAATCCCCTAAAGATAGGAGAGAATTCAACTGTGTGGCATTAGTCATTATCAGGCTGCCGTCTAGCACGCTTTCAACTACCGTTTTTCTTTTTGTTATTGGCATTCAGTGTATTGATACATGTATCTTCTTTTGGATTTTCCTATAATCATGTAAAATAAAATAAGTTTGATAGTTACATGTATAATGAAAATACCAATGACATGTAAAATGAAAGTCACAGAATAAAACAACTGAAAATTAGGCCCCTGGCAACCAAAAAAAAAGAGGCATGGGCAAATTTTGAAAGAACTAGAAATTCAGATGAGGACACAGTAACGGATAATTTATAACGAGTGCCACAACATGGATATGTAGTAAGACTTCAAATGAAGCACGGGGAACCAAATGTTTCTCTTTGACTACCTTTGTATGTAATGAATGACATTAGTTTGGTAAAGATTTTCTTGGAGCTTATATTTCATCATGTTATTTCGTACTTAAATTGTATTCCCGAAACGGCCGTCTAGTACTGTAAAATTTAAACTGGTATATATGTAATTAAACCTTATCTACGTGTGCATAGTTTCTCTGAGAAAAGTATTGTATTTATTTTGCAACTAATTCTCTGCATATCTCACAAGACCTTTAAATGTATGTGATGCCTCTGTATCCCAAATTACCCTGGATATATTTGATATCCCATAGTTCCATGTTACTTTCATTCTTTTTTTTAATTTCACATGAGGCAGGTGGGAGGTGCTTACTCTTCCGGCACACGGGGTTCACTTCGTTGGTGGAACTCAAATCACCAGTTCCAAAGTTTTTACTTTGCTTTAGGATTGTGATTTAGACATGGATTAGTGTTATTGATAAATACGTATTTAACAATTATTTCATCAAGACCAAGTAAAAAGATACAGATACGTTGGCTCTTGACTACAAATTACGCATTTTAAATGCTAGTGGTAGATAACACAGATATCAGATACCACATACCCCCAAGGGTTTAACGTCAATGTTACAGTGTGTAAAGGCTATTTTGAACATGTTCATATGGCAATTAAATGTTTATTCTAATTTTTTAAAACTCTATTCTTATTTTAGCATAGAAAAAAGAGACATAATGGGAAAAACACGTTTTCTTTTCACTCAGTCTATGTAAGTGTGTACCTACCAAACATTTAGGCATTTTTTCAATAAAATCAAAATGGTCAAGTAAAAAAATACACCTATTATGTACCTCATTATCTTTTGGTTACATATAAGTCGTCCAGGTGTGATGTTGTTGATTCAATCACGTAGGCGAAAAGTTAATTTTTACCTAACATTTATTTGTAATTTGAGGCCCAAAATGTTAGGTTGAATACATGTTTTCTGTCACATATGTGAAATTTTTACATACAGACGTTACTAAAACATGCAACATTGACAAAAATATAATTTTTAGTGAGGTCTCTGAATTACATGTATGAATAAATATGCAAACCTAATTTTTTAAATCAATTCTTTATTAAACGTAATTTTAAATATTCCATGTTCAAAATAAACTTTTTCTATTGTAATTTTGTATTCCAAATTCAGTCACCTTTAAAATATACTAAAAAATTATATATATTTTTCCAAGAATTCAATCAACCGTTTAATGTCTTGCACAATTTGTTATTTATGTACATTTCAGAAAACGTTTCAATTTATGATTCATACCTATTTATATTTATACTTTAATAACATAAATAAGCTATAAATACGTTTACTTAAAATTTGCCTTTTAACCCAAAACCGTATATCCGTAAATATTTATTTAAAACTTTTGAACATATATATTAAAATAGTGCACAGCACATTTTCAATTTATTTATCGAAAAAGCAATTAAAAATTGAAATCTTTACAATTTAAAAGTACATGTTCATCCTTATTGATATACGTGTATTAGAAGTAAAACAGGTTGCATGTATTACAGAATTGACCCAAGACTTGAAAGTGGGAAGAGACTGTTCTTTCGCCGAGCACTGCATTACGAAATGAAAGTCGTGGTCTTTTCGGATGGGAACTTAAAATAAACGAGGTGTCACGATATGCGTGGCAGGATAAAGAACCCTGCCGTACAATGCCAGAAGCACAGCTCATAGGCTAAATTTCTGCACTTTCGCCTATAGAAGACGTCTCGATATAATAGAAATATTCTTGACTAGGAATTTAATCTTTAAAATGCATCTAAGGAATTTGTTGAAAACATTCTTGTCAGTTATTAATTCGGTAATATTATCCATGCTGTGTGTGATTAAGATGTTGTATATAAACCATATTTGAAATTGGTTGCAATTTTTCCCAAAATTAGTAATTTAAAGCATCTGTTAAATGTTCAAAACTTTTATTGAAATTTATTCAGACTATGCTTACTATATAAAACTACTTTATTGTTTCTATATTTTTATTTTTGTTAATTTTATCTTTTTATTATTATTTTATTGCTTTAGCTCTAACCTTTCACATTTTCTCAAAATCTGCTTTTTATAAGAAAATTAAAAAATTTAATTAAACAATAAAAAACTGCATACTCATATGAGAAAATTTTCAGCACAAATGTCATGATTCTAAGTAGTTCCTTTCAGCTTTAGTTGTATCTGATAGTTTTAACAGAAAATATGCTGTCACGTTTGCCATGCCAACACCGACAAAGGAAAATTAAAACCTGCTATTGTTCCATTGTTCGTATAGTAATTAAAGAGTACCTGTAACGAAAATGTTTTATTTCATATTTGTGTTAAATAGCATTTTAATATCACAAAATCGAAAACCGCATCAAAATTGATGAACAAATAAGAAAGTTATAGCAGTTTTAACGCCTTGACTTTGACCTCTTTTCTGGGTAGCTGTAAGTGAAACGACCCATATCGAGGCTGATCCGTTTGTGACGTCATTTAAGTAACCTTTGTAGTACGTATAATATGATGAACGGACAAAAATTTAACGAGTTCTGAATGTTAGCCTAGACATAACCAAATACATTAAACGAGTACTAGTATTATTTATTAAATATACGAACATTAATTTTCACTTGTTAAAATTTTAAATAAATGAAATTTTAATATAAGATTTATTTAAAACAATATTTTATTCAAGATTTTGAGAAGGATTGCACAGCAGGCATTGCCTATATAAGTCCTCTCCTTAGTCAGAGTTTATATGATAATATATTAATATTAATTCCAAAACAACAAGTATCACAAAAATAACATTCATAATAATAATAATAATAATAATAATAATAATAATAATAATGACCAGGCTGCATTATTGACCAGTGTTGCACCCATAAATATGATAATATAATTGCAACTGTACTAAAAAAATAAAATTTTAATATTAAATCATACAGAACCTTCTACAGACAGCACAGCATGCACAATTTTCAACCAAACATCGGTGAAAACACAGGCAGTCGTTCACGCAATTGGAGATTTTTTACTAAGTTAACTTATTGACAAAAGTTTATAATGCTAATAAATATAAAAAAAATAAACAAATAAGTAAATAAATAAATAAATAAATGTGATGTTAACAATTTTAAGTCCGAAAAGAGCCCTGATTTCAATACAATGTATTTCAAAGGCCACATTTTCTCGATCATGAAGAAAACGAAAACTAGAAACTTGATAAAACTAAATGCTGTGATTAAATTCATATATACATTTAAAAATATTCGTCTGGTCGCCCGCGTTCAAATAATATTAATCAAACATCAAAACCTATCAAGTTTCTACGATCCTTATGATGTACCATTATTTATTTATTAAAAATTAAAAAAAATTCTTTATTTATTTATTTATTTATTATTTACTAAACATTAAAAATTAAATGGCCGGTGGTAAAATTTTATTTAAAATGTTATTTTTCAAAATTATATAATATTTTCAGTTATCAGTCTATTCACACTCCAGTTACTCTATTTTTTTTATACATAGTTATCTTTTCACAAGCAGTTTACCTATGTAAGTAATGTAGATAAATAGTATTCTGTGGGGTCTGCTTACTAAAATGACGTCACTGCACGGGGTCCCCAAAACCGAGCTTTTTGATTTGGATTAACGGGAGGTGTATTACAAACTCGCCGATATCTCCCTTATTTCGGCATGGATTTTTATACAATTTTTGCATGAAGTCATATTTCAGTATGCAGAATAACATATGTAAAAATCAAAAATCGTTACAGGTACTCTTTAACTACTATTATAAGCCTAGGCTTATCAAGGCCCTCAAAAAGTTTTATGGCCGTCATCACAGTATTGTTGATAAGTTTGATGTCTCTGTGTCCAGGATTGCCTTGGATATATTTGACGTCTCATAGTTCCATGTTCCTTTCACACAATTTTGATTACACACGTGACGGGTGTAGCTAGCTAAACAGGAGGTGCTTACCCTTCCGGAGCACCCGGCCTCACTTCCCTGGTGGAAGTTCACGTGTCTAACCTAACTTGTCAGTTCCAAAGTTTTTACTTTGCTTCTGGATTGTGATTCGGAAATGGATAAGTATGTTTGTTTTTGATAGCACTAGACTGTCGTTTCGGAATACAATTCCTTGTCAGTTGTGCTTAGACCAAAATTGCGAAACCAATTTTTAAAGGGGCCTAAGGTACAAATATGTAGGTAAGAAAATATTTTACATTAGAAAATATACCTAAGTTTTTTATGATGACCATATTTTAATTAGCAGCAAATTTTGACAGTAGTATATGACTGGCAATACAAAATTATTGCCTATTGAGTTTATGATATCCTCGAGGATGTTTAGTCCACCAGCAGGTATACCCATCCAATGTTTGAAATTACATATTATACTAATCTCCATTTTACAGCACTAGACGGTCGTTCGGGATCATTCCTGTAATAAATTCATATAGCCTACCAAACTTGTGAGGTTAGCAGAATAGAAATTTTATTAGAAAACAGGAATATACCAAAATAATGTTTTTTCCTAACAACTAGTGTGAAGTTTGGATTTTACTCATACACAATTATTACCCTTCATGTAATACTCAGAACTTTTTAATTTGCAAACGATGTGCATATAGAGACGGCTGTATGTATTCTTGGTATGTACAGTAAAGGGCTACAAAAACAGTTAGGTTTAATATTTACATTGGAGTAGGCTTTTATAATTAATATTCAATATTTATAATAGTTCATACAAAGTATTAAGCTTAAAAATTTAACTGAAACATCAGCGACTACCTAAGCTCTCTGGAACAAGAGTAAGTCTCGTCTTATAAGAATCCGATGTTCGAAAAATGGGGTTCGCCGCTGTACCACGCGATACCCTAATGTTTGATATGGAATCGTATGAGATGACGTTTTCCGTTTAAACCAAACGTTTCAAACAAACGGCAAACCCCTTATCCCATATAACGAGAATCCAAAAATTTGAAAAACACAAGACATAGTGAAAAATCTATAAATAAGAAATGGAATTTTACTTTTTTTCTACCATGAGGTCATGGAGAGAACGAAAATGGCGCAAATTTAATGAAGTGCGAAGCGCTTCATGTTAAATTTGCGCCATTCTCGTTCTCTCCATGACCTCATGGTAGAAAAAAAGTAAAATTACATTTCTTATATTTACAATCTTTCAAAAATATACGAAAAAACACGAGTGTTTTCTGGATTGCACTTAAATTTACTTGTTTACCAACTCTCCGTGGCTGGATGCACATCATTTGATAAAACAGCAATTGGATCTGACAGAACCGTAACTCCGCCCACTCTGACGTAACTTGACGTGATTGACGTGAAGCTCCGCCCGTACCCGTCTCCAGGTGACAGAAAAATAAACATAATCCCTCAGCTTAGCGTAAATATTTTATTTTACTTAAAAGATAATCAATGGTAAGAGTCACATTTTCATATTAAAATTAAACGAACAACTATTAAATGTTGAATTTGTAAACATTGATGGCTGAATAGAAGACAACGAAAAACCCAACTGCGGATCGATAGTGTATATGTATTCATACGCCAGTCAGAATTGGGTAGCGTGCGCGACTCTCTCCATGAAGTTATGGAGATAGTCAGGAAGACCTGTTTCATATAAGGAAAAGTATTGCGATTGTAAATATTTAAACAAAAATACACAGGCATTACCAACAACGTTATTAATATAAATCCATAACTGTTTTAATTTTGCAACACTAGACGATCGTTTTGGGATAAACTGCCTCAACAGTATTACTCGGAGGACCAAAATCGTAGAAGGAAAAATATTTTTATGATGTCGAAATGTGAAATGACAAAAATAGACTAAGTTTTTTTTCCAATTTCACCCAGGGCAATAATTTGAACGATAAAAATCAAAATTAGAATTAAATGCAAAAAATAAATACAGCCGAAAAAATAGCTTAAGTGTGAGAGCGGAAGCCTTTTCAGCCAATGCTGGACCTGTTACTTCGGAAGGTTAATCACGCCTTGCTTTCCAAATATTTTTTAATTGCGAGAGTTGTAAGTGTAATCAACAAAAAGGGGTCGGCTAAATAGCATAGTTTGCAACTCGAGTGATACCTTGAGAAATCCATTTGGTGAAATAGACAGTAAACTGATAATATTTGAAAAATTACCATTCATTGCAAACGAGGTGAAACGATTTCTACACTTTAAAAAATATTTGGTTAACCTTGATGAATAGGACAAATGTCTCAACACTAATATGAAGCATTAAAATCTATTTACTTAATTGAACTTTAACTGTTTACAAAATTAAATATGTTTTTCCTTAAAAAACTAAGGTATACTTCCTCATCCAAAAGTATTTCTTTAGCTAAATTTTGTAAAAGATATCTTGTTCCTGATGATATTTTGCAACTTCTTGAAAACTTTTGTTTCATAATTTTGGTCAAAGTACTACTGATGAGGAATTGTACTCCGAAACGGCCATCTAGTGCTGTAAAATTAAAACTGGTATTATATGTAATTTGTTGTTCAATTGATTAAACAATTATATATTAAGATTAAAATAAAAAAAAAAACAAAATATCTCAGTGACTTACCTCGCCATTCTCAGGTTTAACAGAATTTACGGACATTGTATCTTGTTGCACATGCAATATCAAAAATGACTGAATTGTTTCTTAGGAATAACTTTGTTTAACCCCAAAAATCGCTGTGCAAACTGTGTAATCCGCGTAAATAAAAATGTGCATATCTCATATTGGTGGGTAAGACATGATAGACAAAAATATATCAAAGATTCTTTTTATATATTTATTCAAAAAAAAGATTATCAATAATAATAATAATGGTTTCAATAATAATTACATAATCCCAGCAGTTTATTTTTTAATTGCCATGAGAACGATGGCGCATTAATACAACACATTTAAATTAATTTAAAAAACCTGTATCCAACAACAAACGGCCACGGTACAAATGCGTCGTTATCATCACTAAACTGAACAAGGAAGTTTTAGAATTTAATCATTTAAGTGTGTCCAAAACGGATATTGATCTCGTCACAAACATATAACTTATTATTACTAAATGTCTTTTACAATTTGCTGCATAAGGCTGTAGTTTTCAGAATATAATCCAATATGTTGAAAAATAATAATCTACTGTACTTCCAGAAATACTTATAGTCGATCTTTTATTTTTTACTTGATTATAACTAAACGTTTGTCTTTCAAATTATGAAATGTGATTCCCCGAAGGGGGAATCATATTGTTTTCGTTCCGTTTCTTCTTATTATTATTATTCTTATTATTATTCCTATTATTATTATTATTATTATTCTCTCAAGATCTACGGTACATGTATATGCTGATGCAGATCTCGGAAACGGCTTGATAGATTTGGATGAAATTTGGTACCAATAATCTGTTATCTGTGTAGATATGCTAGACGTGTTAATTTCTTTATCTTGAAGGTGGGTGGGTGTAAATTGCGTGATTAAATACGTTGTTGAATACCGGGGGAAACCAATTCCGAATGGACATAAGCTAGTTATGACACTTTAATTATACCAAGCTAATGCTTTTACCTTTGAGTTACTAGTAATCCAATTAGTGACCGTCAAAAAGTCCACTCGAGCATGAAATCTTATAACTGAACAATTTAATTGAGTAATAGATCTGTAAAGGTGCAAGACAAAACGTACCCATGCCATAACGTACTCTATCAGAACGTACCTATTTTTGGACGAAACGAGTGTATTGAAATAGATCGGCACTATTTATATAGTCCGGTTTAAAGACCCTGGGAAAAACATACTTTTATAAATGCGCATTTCTTTGAGTTTTAAAATACCAAAAAATAAACATGCCCCTTTTGATATTATGCCTCTCCCATAAGAAAACTCTTTAAAACACTCGAATAAACTTGAAATCAACGGAATAAAAATCATTGAAAACATTATAAATAAAATAGATCGGCGCTATATATCCGGTTAAAAGACCCATCTTTGGCAAAAAAAACGGGTATTTTAATGTGAAGAGGGTCTTTTAACCGGACTATATAAAGTGTGTTGAAATAGATCGGCGCTATATACGGTTGAAAGACCCTGTCTATGGGAAAATCATACTTTTTAACACGCAGAGGGTCTTATTAGCTCAGGTGTATTATACGGAATAAATCTCGTGTATAGAATTTATAGGATGGAAAGAGTAAAGTGTCTGAGTGATTAAAAGTAACACTCTTGTATTCTTGGACGGTTGAAAACTCTGAAAAAGAAATAAGACCCTAGGGTCTTTTAACCGGATATATGCCATATATTATTTATGGATGGTGGAGAATCATACGTAACTGTTATCCCAGTTACAATCTCTAGTTATTTCTTGTTTTTGAGTTATTGACAATTTTCCTTTTTCAGACAGTAATTTATTGATATAATATTTCACACGTGACAGATGTAGCTAGCTATACAACAAGTGCTTACATTTCCGGAGCACCCAACCAAGCTTCCCTGTTGGAGAATAACGTGTTTATTTTAATTTGCTTTTGAGATTATTGTGCTATTCCATCAATTTATCTGCTAAAAGTACCCTCACCCTACCTCTACCATGCTGATGTTGAACGTCCAAAGCGATTAGTTTAAATCGTCAATTTCTAAACGACCTATAGTCTTTTGCAGTTCCATAGTCATCTTTAGATAATTTAAAACGTTTGTATGGTTATTCAATTGTTTGGTAACCTTTAATTTCGCATATTCTATGTTGCCATACATGAAAATATTAATAAACAAATTTTCAAAATTTGTGACGCGAAGTCCTTTTTTAATCTTTTTTTATGAATTTGATAAAAAAAAAGTTACTTTTTGAAAAATATCTCTGAGAAATATTTTGTTCCAGAAATGGGGATCAGAGCATACTTCAGATAATATAACATATACTTTACTGTTAAATACCAACTTATGTTCAAACCAAAACCCCAAAGCAAAAACTGACAAATTATTTAAAACACGTAAACATCCACTAGAGAAGTGAGATTGGTTGTGTGTTATCACAAGTGGTAGTGGAAAAGGCACATAGAAGAGACGTCAAATGCCGGTATATCCAGGGTAATCCTGGACACAGAACAACAATGTGTAATGGCGGCCATAGAATTCTAATTGCAATTGCTTACAAGTACATTGCTATCCATAAATTAATAAACATGTTTGAAATTAGTAAGTTACCTTTTGAAAAATATCTCTGAGAAATGACTTTCCAATGATGCTATTTTGTTCCAGAAATGGGGATCATGGCATAACCTAGATAATATAACATATACTTTACTGTTAAATACCAACCTATATTCAAACCAAAACCCCAAAGCAAAAACTGACAAATTATTTAACACGCGTAAACATCCACCAGAGAAGCGAGATTGGTTGCGTGTTATCAAAAGTGAGAGTGGAAAAAGGCACATTGAACTAAGGGACGTCAAATACCGGTATATCCAGGGTAATCCTGGACACAGCGACTTTATAATTAACAACAATGGTGTAATGACGGCCATAGAAGTCTAATTGCAATTGCTTACAAGTACATTGATATCCATAAATTAATAAACATGTTTGAAATTAGTAAGTTACTTTTTGAAAAATATCTCTGAGAAATGACTTTCGAATGATGCTATTTTGTTCCAGAAATGGGGATCATGGCATACTTCAGATAATATAACATATACTTCACTGTTAAATACCAACCTATATTCAAACCAAAACCCCAAAGCAAAAACTGACAAATTATTTAACACGCGTAAACATCCACCAGAGAAGCGAATTGGTTGCGTGTTATCAAAAGTGAGAGTGGAAAAAGGCACATTGAACTAAGGGACGTCAAATACCGGTATATCCAGGGTAATCCTGGACACAGCGACATTATACTTAACAACAATGGTGTAATGGCGGCCATAGAAGTCTAATTGCAATTGCTTACAAGTACACTGCTATCCATAAATTAATAAACATGTTTGAAATTAGTAAGTTACTTTTTGAAAAATGTCTCTGAGAAATGACTGGCCAATGATGCTATTTTGTTCCAGGAATGGGGGTCATGGAATACTTCAAATAATATAACATATACTTGACTGTTAAATACCAACCTATATCCATACCAAAACCCCAAAGCAAAAACTGACAAATTATTTAACACACGTAAACATCCACCAGAGAAGTGAGATTGGTTGTGTGTTATCAAAACTAGGAGCGGAAAAAGGCACATTCAACTAAGGGACGTCAAATGCCGGTATATCCAGGGTAGACATTATACTCAACAACAAAAGTGTAATGCCGGCCATGGAACTCTATTAGTACATTGCTAGCCATAAATTAATAAACATGTTTGAAACTAGTACTTTTATAACAAATTGTAAATCTGCTCAAGATTACACTGCAAAATCTGGGTGCTTTTCATCTAAAAAAGTGTATTTATCTTGATTTTTTTTCCCAAATTTTTATTACCAAAACTTGATATGATAATTTTAATGTAAACTTATGGAAAATATAAATTTGTATAGTTATTTATTGATGGAAGTGGATAAATTATGCAATATATTGATGTAACAAATAAAAGTGTTGACTCTTTTAAATCTTCTTGAAAACAAACGTAATTATTTAACATTGCTTTTATTCTAGATATTAAAAAAGAAAATTTTGCAATCCTTTCTGTACATTTGTTACCAAATTTTAAAAGCTTTTTGTTTTCTGCAATTTCGTTTCTTTTTTGGATATTTTTTTAGATTTTTAGAATGAAAAAACATTATGATTAAACATGTCGATGTTGCAATAAAAAAAATAAAAAAATAAACTTTATATCGCATTCATATACATGGAACCAATTGAACATATTAATTTGAAATTTAAGATTATTTTTTAGTATTCGTAATTCATGTTTTCCGATGACTGAATTTAAGACCAAAAACGCAAATTTTGAAAAAAAAAAACTCATTGATCATTTTGTTTTCAAGTACATTCCAGTAAAATTGTTTATTCAGAAATTATATAATATAATTTTAAATCATGAAAAGGCAGTTTTGCTGGTTGACCGATTTTGGGGTAATACAAGTTTGAATTATGGAAATGTGTATTTTGGATCTTGTTTTCATTAAATAATATTCTTCTTTTAAAGTGCAACCTATTTTTGGTATATTTATTATAAGTTTTTGATACCGATTGGAGGTGAATAATCTGACATTTTAAGAAAATGTTTTTTTTTATTTTTTAACGAATTTATTTAAAATTTTGATACAAGAGATTGAATAACATGTTGCTTTAATATACATTTTTATTATATCTAAGGTATATACAATTTTGGGTTAAAAGTGCATTTATTTATTGCAGTTTTTGTGTTTCGTTTTCACTTATATTTTTAAAAGTTTTGCATTTATATAGTTGATTGACTGATATTGAATGGAAATTTGATCTGTAACATTTTTTGTATAGTTATTAAATATATGTAAAATTACTGACTAAATTTTTAATTATATCCCACGTAACGGTGTAGCTAGCTGAACGAACCGGGTGTTCCAGAAGAGTAAACACTTCTTGTTTAGCTAGCTACAGTCACTCAACATATGTATTTGCAAAACTGAGAATAAAAGAAACTATGGGACGTCATATGTACCCAAGATTATTTTGGATACAGAGACATCTACACCGGGAAAAAATAATACTTGTAGTTAAATATTTAAATGTATATCTTGCACAAGCGATTTGTATTCAAATCATACTTGTCAAAAATATTGTGATGACGGCCATAGAACTCTTAGAACCTTGACAGGCAAGCATATGACAACAGTTTTTTGCAAGCAGGTTACTCATAGTGGGAACAAGCTCTACCATAACGTATTAAATGCAAAACAAATACACCCTTAGGGAGCACCGGGCTTCATTTCCTTTGTGAAAGTTAACTGTGTTTGCCATTTTCAAAGTTTTTATTTTGCTTTAAGGACCGTGATTTGGGCATGAGGTAATATGCGGTTTTTTCTTTATTTCAAAGATAGTCATTCCTTTCAGAATGGAAGATTTGTGTATATACTGTATATAAAATGCATTAGACGACGCGATTCATACTTCTAGTTTCTGGTTCATGTGTTTAACTTAATTTATCATTTTCAAAGTTTTAACTTTACTTTGGGATTGTTTTTTGAACATAGATTAGTTTGTTTGTTTGTTTTATAATTGTTTAGTTACAAAACGTTAAGTTAAAGTGTCATCATAGATTCAAGATTGATATCTATATACACGCGTTAAGACTCACTGTGCCTAGCTCAGCATTAGAACTTAGATTACCGTCATATAAATAAAGAATAATACTTGAAAAAGCAGAATGATCCAACATTTGCCCAAAAAGTTTTATGGTAGTCAATACAATCTTAAAGATAATTCTGATGTCTTTGTGTCCAGGATTACCCAGGTTATATTTGACGTCTAATAGTTTCATGTTCCTTTCATTCTCAATTTTGATAACATATATGGTGGTTGTAGCTAGCTAAACGGGGGGGGGGGGGGAGCTTATCCTTCCAAAGCACCTGACCTCACTTCCCTGGTGGAAGTTCGCGTGTTTAACCTAATTTTTCAGTTTTAAAGTTTTTTCCTTCCTTTGAGATTGTAATTTTCACATGTATTGGTATGTTTGTAATGCATATTTGTGTATGTATCATTATATGTCCTTTTACAGCATTTTTGTCTTACATTGGAGTTGGAAATATATATAAATAAATTAACATTAAAAACAAGAGGCCCAATAGGGCCTGTACCGCTCACCTGGGCCGTTTACAGAACAAAAACACAATAAATACTACATTTAAGGAGCAATAACTCTGATGTGGATATTTAGATATTTATGAAACTTGCTACCCGCATCTGTGACCTTGACCTTCGAACCAATGACCATAATCTATGTATTAAAATGATCATGGCATCAATACCAACAATATTCTAATATACATGCCTATACAAAAAGTTCTTAGTTTCCGAGATAATGAACCTTTTTGGTATTGTTTTGCAACCGTGACCTTGACCTTTTGACCCATGACTTTTTTCTATACATCAAAATGATTGTTGTATCAATACCTACAACATTCTAATATACATGCCTATACAAAAAGTTCATAGTTTTCAAGATAATGAACCATTTTAGTATTCTATCCCATCTGTGACCTTGACCTTTGAACCAATGACCTTAATCTATATATCAAAATGATCGTTGCATCAATACCAACAATATTCTAATATACATGCCTATACAAAAAGTTCTTAGTTTCCGAGATAATGAACCTTTTTGGTATTGTTTTGCAACCGTGACCTTGACCTTTTGACCCATGACTTTTTTCTATACATCAAAATGATTGTTGTATCAATACCTACAACATTCTAATATACATGCCTATTCAAAAAGTTCATAGTTTTCAAGATAATGAACCATTTAAGTATTCTTTCGCATCTGTGACCTTGACCTTTGAACCAATGACCTTAATCTATATATCGAAATGAACGTTACATCAATACTTACAATATTCCAATATACATGCCTATACAAAAAGTTTATAGTTTTCAAGATAATAAACCATTTTGATATTGATTTGCTACTGTGACCTTGACCTTTGGACCCATGACCTTTTTCTATACATCAAAATGATCGTTGTATCAATACCTACAACATTCTAATATACATGCCTATACAAAAAGTTCATAGTTTTCAAGATAATGAACCATTTTAGTATTCTGTCCCATCTGTGACCTTGACCTTTGAACCAATGACCTTAATCTATATATCAAAATGATCGTTGCATCAATACCAACAATATTCCAATATACATGCCTATACAAAAAGTTTATAGTTTTCGAGATAATAAATAATATTAGAAAAGTAAAAAATTAGGTCATGACCTTCATAATTGACCTTGACACCATTTTGAAGGTAATTACAAGAATATGTCAAAACTGAAAACCCCATGTCATTATCTGGTCATATAGTCAAGTTATAACAATTTAAAAATATTTTACGATTTTTGCAAATTTAAACGCAAAAACGCGTAACCTATTTTTAAACCAAATTTCATGAAATGAACAAACTTAAAGGTTAAGACTATGTAGAATCCAAAAATCACATCAGTTTTTGCCTCCAATGAGTGGTTCAAGAGAAGAAGATTTTTTTAGGTTTTGTCTATTTTTAGTAACAGTGGCCATCTTGGATATTAGATCGTCATGATTTGAACAAACTATAGTTAGACTCTGTTAAGGACCTTCCATGGCAAATTTGGTTTCAGTTGGCCCAGTAGTTTCGGAGGAGAAGATTAAAGTTTACTGACGCACGCACGGACGCACGCACGCCTCGCCATGCCATAAGCTCACATGGCCTTTGGCCAGGTGAGCTAACAATACTGTACAACCTGACACCCCCCCCCCTCCCCTCCGTACCTGTGGATAAAAATCTTCTTTTGATTGTTTGAATCTTTTATCCCTATGTACTTTCACTTTTGCCAATCAGAACGTTTACAGAAATTCAGCACACGAGATCAGCATTCACAGTTGACTGTGGCCGTGTCAGAAAGTGCAATGGTCAAATAAAGTTTATGTCCTGTGACACGGTTCAGAGATGACAATGAGGGACATTTTATACATCATTCTTTAGCGGAATATATGTAAAAAAAGAATGGTATATGTTGTGTTTTGATTTCCCAAGCATTATGTCAAAAACAAAGAAAAGCCAAGGGGGTCAACGTTTTAGATAGCGTGAAGATGAACACCTTGTGTTATGTTCAAGTATTAGAGTGTTATTTTTTTAATAACAGAAACAAGTGCCTGTGGTGTTTGGACCGAAATTGTGAAACATTTTGAAAAGATAAACAAAAGGACCAAAATACTTTACCAAATTAAGCTAAGGAAATACTTTGCATGAGGAGTATACCTTAGTTTTCGAGGAATTTAAGGTTTTAACTAGCAGCAAATTTACCAGCTTTCATAATTTCTAAAACTGTCTATAAACACCATCTTAATCAGCCTTCTTAAAATTTTTAAAATTTTGTGAAAAATTGATCAACCAAGTATTTTTATATTCTTAATGTTTGAAATGAAAACATCAGAATCCATGTTCAAATCACAATCCCAAAAGCGAAGTAAAAACTGATAAATTAGCTTGACTTGTGAACTTCCTACAGGAAAGCAAAACCGTGTGCTCCGTAAGGGTAGGAACTGTTTACATGGTATGCTTCAAAATGTAAGTTTACTAGAAACTAAAACCATTTCTGAGCTGACAGCCTAAATATAAATGAAATAATCTTGACTGAGGCATAAAAAACGCTGCTCCACTCCCGTTGAAACATTTACACGAGTAATATTAATATAACAATACAATGTGATGAAATCAGATTTATTAGTTCAAATACACAATGTAACAAAAGAAGATAATTACAACTTAAGTTTTCATAAGTTTGAAAGATCTATAATAATACTACAAATAAAACTCAGGGAATTTGAAGTATATTATATATGTAGAGCAAAAACGAAAATAATGGGAGCATGTTTTAGAAATTAAAGCATATTTGAGTGTATATATATAAACGTGACATCATGTGATCAAAAGAGCACGTGTGTGTGCATGTGTGAGTTGGTCACAGCCTTTATGTGGAAGACTCTGTGTGTGTGTGTGTGTGTGTGTGTGTGTGTGTGTGTGTGTGTGTTGGTCAGAGCCTTTACATGGAAGACTGTGTGTGCATACATGTGCGTGTGTTGGTCCCAGCCTTTACATGGAAGACTGTGTGTGTGTGTGTGTGTGTGTGTGTGTCACAGCCTTTACATGGAAGACAGCTTTATACTTCAAATGCATATTTTGGTTTTTAAACAGAAGACAAAATTGTTTCAACAGTCAAATTACCAGAAAGGTTCGTGGTTTTGGGCATTAATTTAATGAGATAAATAAATAAATCCAAATAAAAATGAACAAATATAAATGAAATGATATGTCATTTCAAAAGTGTCCCCAAAATGAACAGAAAAAAAGAAATTTATGTTTTCCCAACCATGTGCTTGATTGAAATATGATTAGCCAATTACAGATCTACTCAACCAAAATTAAGTGACATTTCCTGTGAAGTTTTATAAATATCTGTTAGATACTTTTCAAGAAAAGCGGAAAATATGAATAATATGTCCGCCTACTTAAAAAAAGAACGAAAAGAACTTGGATACAATTCATGAACTGAGGCAACAAAAGTAGCAACAGATAGAGGAAAATGGAGACTTGTAAACGGCCCGATTCCCCTCACGGAGAGACGAAATAAGTCAAAGTAAGTCACGTCTACCTAATTCATCATTACAATCACATAATGTATGGCACTGAAAATTCAAATTCTTCAATTTTTTCAAGACATTAATTGATATTAAACATAATTTCCATGTTGCTATGAATTATCACTGAAATTATTGGAAATGAATGCACCAAAAATGAAAATATTACTTTAAAATAAACAGCTTAAGAGTTACCCCAAATCCTTAAAAAACAAACAAAAAACATTCTGGACAAGTATCATCAGTCTTTCAAATTTATTTGCTTGTAAAATTTTATCTCCAGACAAACATGTACAACATTAAGCATAATTATTGTCCTGTTTATTGAGCCAATTGCACCTCTTCATCAATATGTGCAGGGCTCAGATAAAGCACTTGGCCACTGGTCCTGGCTGTGTTGAAACTGCTCAGTGACTATTGTATTTTATTTAGGCTTGGTCCAGTGCCAAGTACAGGTAGACTATTTTTAGACACAATCTTTGACTCTGCCAGTAATTAAATTGTCAAAATGTAATGCAAAAATCAGACATCATGTCAAATCAAATTACAGTCAACCCTGTCTATTATGGCCACCATAAGAGAACCAGTAAAAGTGACCTTTATGGGCAGGTGACCTGTATACACAGGTTCAAATATGAATAAAGAACAATTGGGATACAATTCTACTGGCCTTTATAAGCAGGTGGCCCTAAGGCAGGTTGAAGTGTACATCTTGTTCTAGTGCAAAGCTACAACTACTTGGTGCCAAGTACACAACACTTAATTACTCAGCACAGTGCCAAGCAGTCTGAAAAATTTCAACCGAGCCTTGATTTGAACTCAGGACACTCCAGTGGTCAAGACATCATAAGTGCTGTTTGATTAACTTTAAATTTTTCACATTTACAAAATTTTAAAAAGCTTTTTTTTTATCTGAGCCCTAAAGTGGAACCATGGTGTTTCAGTAATCAAGCCATTATTATTTGTTGCCTGATTGACTTAGTTCAATTCAATTTACAAAATTTAACAAAAATTAAAAAAAAATAAAATAAAATTCCAGTATTATGTATGTGGTGGTTGGTTTTCAGAGCTGTTGGAGATCTAAATGATACATATAATATACATAAATATTTATATATATAAATAATTACAACCCAAGTAGAATTATATATATTTAATCTTATTACAGTAAATAGTAAATAAAATATTGAAAAAACAAAAACCAAAAGTTTATAACAATATAATTCTCTACCTCAAATAACCAACAAATAATCCCCTCATAAAATGTCTATGTTACTGTGAAATATTTATTACAATGGTATGTAAATACAGAAAAACAATATCTCTTACAAAATCATCATTACAAAATTCAAGTCATACTGGTAGAAAGTTTTAATGCCTGATTAACATCATGATCACATCAATGGTCAACCCAATTCTTTTAAGCCAGTTTTTTTTTTTTGTATATTTTATATCAACAGGGTTTACCACTGTACCATGTGATACCCCCTAACAGTTATGTGAAAAGAATTATATCCAGTAGATATGGAATCCTATCAGTTCATGTTTTCTAGGAATTTGTGAAATAAACATTTTCCCTAAGTGCCCTGAACAATGGTGTTGATCATATGGTAAAGCAACAAACCTCATTGGAACTTGCATTGATAGCTAAGTCCAATCTTCCCTTTAGGAAGAGTTGTTGCCCTTGTTAAATCTTTTATAAATTGGAAACTTGTGTTTTCACAAACTTAATAATAAATGAAGTGATGATTTCACAGTAACATAGTCATATTGTACTGTATAACAAGAAAGGTTCCTGGGCGACAATTTTTCAAGATTTAACTCTGATTAACTATTTACATGCAAAAAAAAACTACGTTTTCCTTTTCAATGTTTTTGCCTGGAAATTGCACCTGCTATTAACCATTTACATCAGAAGAAGCAATTGCCTATTCCTTCTGATAATTTCTGGTTATAGAGTGCATTATGTAGTAAATTACGGTGTCCAAAAAATTTAACTCTGATTAACTATTTGCATCCAAGAAACATTTTTCTTTTCAAGGTATTTGCCCGAAAGTATATCTGCTATTAACCATTTACAGTTAAAGAAGCTATTATTTATTTGTTCTGGTAATTTCTGGTTACACAGTGCATTATTGTATTAAGGTAGGGTTTTCAAAAAAATTTAAATGACTTAGTAGTCAAATTTCCAAAATTATTGAAAATATAGTTCTCTTTATGGATATCTTTTTCACAAATAATATAGGTCACTTTTTGAAAATAAAAAAAAATTCTCAATAATTAGTAGCCGATGCCAATTTGAATATCCGGAATGCAAACATAGAACAAGTCTTATTAGTTGTAGTACTATCACTCATTCTTCCTTTCCTTTCCCTGACCAATCATTATCGTATTAAGTCTTATTAGTTGTAGTACTATCACTCATTCTTCCTTTCCTTTCCCTGACCAATCATTATCGTTAGTTCTTTCTATCCCCAACCAATCGTAGAATATAAATAAAGAGATTGAGAATATCTAGGTAGAGATTGATGGCAGCTACGATATATTCCTCAGGACTCAGCTTGTGCATCAACATGTGGGTGTCGAAAATAATAAACAAAGAAAACAACAAAGCTCCACCAACAGAGATTGCTTTATCCATCAATTCACTTGGAAACAACATCTACAAATATATAAACAAGGACATTACTCATAAATTGTTAAACCTTGATTTATCACCGCCATTTGTGCAGTTAAATTTTGGCATTATAAAGGGGTTTGGTAATAAATTGTGGGAGGCTTATAAAAATTTGTTTAAGAAAACATGGATTTTTGGGACTACAAAATAGTATGGCCATAAGCAAAATGGCAAACTTATCAAGGGGTATTATGACAAGTTTTTACTGTAAATGTATTGTCATATTCATTTTTTTAGATAAAATTTATCGTAAATGTTTCAAATGCATGTAATACATCTTTGTTTTTGCTGGGACTTTGGTCACCAAGTGGTCTAAGGCATATGCCTTAGGTCAAAACACCTGTCACCACCTAGGTTCAAGTTCAAATCGGGATATATTCTTGTTTGTTCAGTTTGCTTGCTGATGGTTGGTGGTTTTCTCTAGGCAATCCAATTTCCCCCACTATCTCTCAACTGACCATCCAACAAGAATAAGAAAATCTTCATTGGAAAGTTAGAAGTATTTCTGACATCAACAAATACATAACGTCAAGGGACTTAATTTCTCCTTCATGGATGGAACACTGCAATTTACATGTAGATAAAGAATAAAATGTTCCTATTTAGCTCTCGCATCATCAAGTGCACCATCCATATGCAGTGATTTTATTTCATTTTTAAAAAAAAATAAATATAAGCTTCTGCCCTTTATATTGATTGGGTTTCTGAAATATAGCAAGCTGCATGATGGCATGCTGGCAACAGTCAGAATCTTCGGTGCAAAGACATTATATTGCAACAATATCTAAAATTGTACTGCAAGATATTCAATATCTTTGTGACTTTTCAGAACTCTGTCTGACCTAGTGATTGAGTGATGCATCAAACGTTTTAGTTAAAGAAATGTATTTTTAACTGCAATACTGATTCACTTAAATCACAATAAAAAAAATGAATTGAACAAATGTCAATAGCATCATCAAACAATTAAATACCCTTACCTGAAGAATCAGGGCCAAAAGTAGTATCCATAATGCTGCAAAAAGCCTACAAAATATAATTTTTATATAGAAATTAACTAGAAAATATAATATTTATATATAAAATAGACAATAAAATATACTATTATATGGCCAATGATTTTGCCCTTTTCTGATTGGCTTAGAACACGTTTGGCGAGTCCAATAGTTTGATATGTTCACTGGGTAATAACGCACGTTGCTTAGTTGGTTGAAGTAACCAACCAATCTTCGATTATTCCGATAAATGGGAACACCATAAGTAGCCAATGGTAGTGTTAATTAATTTTTAGTGTGGTAAAAAGTTAGGTGGCAAATTCAGGGATATAAACATAGCACTGTTGTGCTGTTGTACGGCGTAGTCGGGAAAATGGTGTTGTGGCAAGACCGAAATCCCCCCCCCCCCCCCCCCCCCCCCCCAGGAAAGGGGTTGGTTGGTTCGATCTATGCTTAGTCCGACATATGTTTTTTGGAAAAAGAAACATTGTACCAAACCATGTATTGCTAAATTAAATGGTAGAAAATGATAATTTCATAAATATATGAAAAAGACAATCAGTAATTAAAATTTAATAAAGTTTTATAAAGTTGTACCCGATCGTTTTGTCATTTCGGATAGAGAGAAAGTAGAGTTTTTGCAGACCCTAACGTCGCTATGAGGGGGTACATTCTAGCGGTTGTATGTAATTGGATCATTTGCTGTTAAATCTGGGTTTTAATAAACTGCTGATTATCACTCACAATGTTCCCATTTTATGGAAATAATCCACATGTGGTCATTTGCACACAACACTGTACAAATTATCTCCCTTTCATGAAAGTGAAAGAGTTTTAAAATATGACACAATTGCCTCAACATCAAACTACGTTATCATACCCTTCAAAATAAATTTAAATTACCGTAGATTTCATGAAGAATTAATTAAATCCACCTGCCATTGCTGTTTATTTCATAAAAAGTTATGATTTTACATCATAGGGCGCAAACTTCACGGACTACTTTTTATTGTAAACACGAGATCAGTTCGCCAAATTGCAGAAATTATTGGATGCATCCCGTCGCAATATTTTACTAGATTCCGAAATGTATTCCGAAAATTTATTCCAAATGTGCATATGTAACCAAATGCATCCTGTCTCAGAATACATATCTCACGATAAAACAGATATATTTCTTTCACGTTATTTACCAGGCGCACTATTTCTAAGCGTACTCATATCTTATAATTTCATAGCAAAGAAGCCCAATATCTTGGAAGAAAGCGATAACAAAGTACGTGTTCACTGTTGTGAAACGCCGTACAAAAATTCAACAGTGACTATATGATAATTAGTTTGTATACTATAGTAACAACAAAGATATACTACACATGCTGCTCCCATTGAGCGGAAATCACTTTTCTTTGTATACACAGCAGCCTCAAAATAGGTCCGCAGTGATATACAGTGACTATATCATACTGTAGATTGGGAAATTTTGGCGTCATCTAATTTTCGTGTGAACGCCCTTTAATATTTATTTGCGTCTTTTAATATTCGCGTGATTGCGACTCTGTAGTTATAATTTTAATTACTGCTTATTTTTCGCGAAATTTTTATTTTCACTCGCGAATTTACGCCAAAATAAAACGATCGCCAAAATTTCCCAATTTACAGTAGTTAGTTTGTATACTATAGTAACAACAAAGATATACTACATACGCTGCTCCCATTGAGCTGAAATCTCTTTTGCTTTGTAAAGTATACACAGTCAGAGCTAATGTCACACCAAATGTCAACAATGCTGCCTCTATCACAGAATGTACTTGGTAAAATGTTACTGAAATGTAAAAACATAATTACACTATTTTTAATTCAAGTTAATGAACACTGTTTTCACTGAATTTTCATTCAGGGGATCTAAAAATTAGTTCGACATATCTGAAAATTCAAGATATCCGAGTTCGAGATAACCAGAGTTATTTTTGGTTAAATAATGAATAACTCATTCCAAACTTTAAAAAGTTTGACTTATTCGGAAATTCAAGATATCAGAGTTTGAGATAGAGAGATTGAACCATATCATAAATACAAATTTTTTATCTACAACCGTTGTGGTAGCTCAGTTGGTAGAGTGCTTGATTTGTATGTAGGAAAGAGGTTGAGCTTCAAACCTTAGCCATGGTCTGAACAAGACTTGAAAATAGATAGTGACTATTTCACATATAGAAAGGATGATTGAGGAAATTGGAGTGCCTAGAATAAACGAGTCACCTAAGGCAAGCCCCACTAAACACTTCCATAGACTAGGTTCTGCCCAAGTAGAATTCAAACTATGGTTTCGAGAGGCACTGTGTTCATAGACCACTGAGAAATTAATGCCAGAACCTTCAGTGCACTTAATTCTGAATAATTTCACCGATTTGGGGAAGTAAATTAAGAGTGATCATCTTTCCTTCCAAACAGGGATTCAACATTCCCCGAGTCCAAAATCTGTTACCTTCTGATTTTAAATTGGGTACTTTAATGTTTTAACAGTAAAAGTCTGATGAACCTTTTATTTTATACTAGGACCTACTTTAATATTATTCTACCTCTGAATATAAATACCAATCTTGTTTAAATTTTAACTCTTTCACCACCACAGACCGCTATACCGGTCTGGTCCCGAAACATGTATAAATTAAATAAAAATGTATGTATCTAATGGAGATCTCGGTGGCGCAATCGGTTAGGTAGTTTGCTGGGAAGCTACATGACCGATTGATTCAGAAGTCGCGGGTTCGGATCCCGGCTTCTACAAAATTTATATAGGGTCGATCCTCCCTAGCCATCTGGTTTCTACGGTTTCCGTAGCCATGTACATGGTTCGGGGCCTAGTTACTTCGTGGTGAAAGGGTTAAAGATGCATATGTACCTTATTTTTGCAACAACATTATTGCACACAGACTATTCGTTGTTGAAAAGGGACTTTCAAAAGTTAATGTGGGGCAAAAACAAAGGCAAATGGTCATGAGCCTTTTATTACAAAACATAATTTTGAACCCCTGACAAACCTGAATTGTTCTAATTTCATATAAACAATGATTTTAAAGTGTGAAACTTTTTTGGGAAGGTGCTAAAAACTGCACAGGCCTTTAAATCTTTTTAAATCTTAGGTTTTACCATAACTATTATAGTAATGAATCATTTTACATTTATTGCAGGAGATTATGTTGAAATTAACAAGCAAATTCAGTGAATAAGGATCCTCACCAACAAGTTCTTTTTATTGTGATGTGCACTTACGTTCAAAGGGCAATAACTCTCAGGAAAATGAGCAAATCAACTCAGCCTCAGGTTCACATATGGGCATCTTCTATCAATGGTGATGCTTTGCATTAAGTTTCATGAGAAAGTACCATATAGTTTTGGAAAATCAGCACAGAAAAGAATTTCAGATGGATGGAACAACAGACGGAAGGAAGGAAACTTGAATTTAATATCCCCTCTTTCTTCGAAAGGCGGTGGATAATAAACAAAATGTATGATACATTTCGTGTTTGTTATTTCAATTCCTGCTTTGAGTGATTCTGTTACTTAGAATATGTGGAGATTACAGGGAAACGATGCTAACACCAATGACAGCAATATTTAATTGAATTTTTTTTTAAATGTTCACACTAATGAATGACTAGTTCTTAAAATCTCCTGAGGCCGACTTCTAGGTCACAATTTTCAAAATTTAGGTTGCATTTGGCACAATTGCACTCTGTTGTACACCCTGTGTAGATGAAAGATATTTTGTAAATTCAAACTTACCCAGAACACCAACTGAGTAGGATTCAAACATTGTCTGAAATCCAAAATAATGTAAAGATGTTATATTAATTTTGTTAAAACTATGTTACATTAGAATTTAAACACTAAGATGATTTTACGGATGCCTTGCTATAGCTAGACTAGATTTAGTTTCTTTCTTATGTGAACTCTTTCAATAAGCGCTTGACATTTAGAGATAAAGGTTGCATGGTCCTTCAGAAGTCAGACCTTAAAAACCGATGTTCCTTGTTACAAGAAGCATGGCATATTAAAGAACTCTCCCTGCACTTTGAACTGCACACACTGCAAAGGTAAAAATTTCTGCCACTTCACCTGTAGCTGGTGACATTTTGATGTAAGTGAAATTATAAGTGAAATATTCTTGACTGGGACAAAAAATCCTGTTCAATCCATCAACCAATCATTTGAACTCAGCAGACCAGGCAAGTTACCTGGCATTTGGTTGGAAACTCTCAAGTCGTGAAGCAGTGTATTGTTCACTTATATTGAGGATGGCGAAGGAAGCCAGAATACAGTCAAACCTTTCTATAAAGGTGACCTAATGTAACCAGTAAAAGTGGCCTATGTGGGCAGGTTGCTCTTAAGGCAGCTTCGATTCTACTTACAGAAAACCACTGAATACCAGTAAGCAAACTGACAATTAGAATCTGCCCAAGAATGATTCAAACCTAGAAGGTGAGAGGTACTGATATATAACAGGGATGAAGCTGAACTATTTTGAGTTAGGGGCCCAGCTTACTTCAGAAAAAAAAATGTAACAGTAATAAATAGCTAAAATGTGTAAACATTAAGGGACCCAGACTGATTTTTAGTAGACATGGGCTACTGGGCCCCTGTTAATCTCCATCCCTGATAAAAACATAGGCTTTAGACCACTCTTTCACTGAGGCCACTCAAGTCTTTTAACAACTTATAATAGAGGTCATGGGTTGGAACCCATATACATATTTTACTTTTAATATTTAAACTGTGAAAGTCCAATGGATCGCCATTTTTTCCAACTTATCAAAGAGGTCATGGGTTGGAACCCATATAAATATTTTACTCTTGATATTTAAACTGTGAAAGTCCAATGAACCTGCCATTTTTTCCAACTTATAATAGAGGTCATGGGTTGGAACCCATATACATATTTTACTTTTGATATTTAAACTTTGAAAGTCCAATGGACCAGCCATTTTTTCCAACTTATAATAGAGGTCATGGGTTAGAACCCATATACATATTTTACTTTTGATATTTAAACAGTGAAAGTCCAATGGATTGTCATTTTTTCCAACTTATCATAGAGGTCATGGGTTGGAACCCATATACATATTTTACTTTTGATATTTAAACTCTGAAAGTCCAATGGACCTGCCATTTTTTCCAACTTATAACAGAGGTCATGGGTTGGAACCCGTATACATATTTTACTTTTGATATTTAAACTTTGAAAGTCCAATGGACCTGCCATTTTTTTCCAACTTATCATAGAAGTCATGGGTTGGAACCCATATACATATTTTACTTTTGATATTTAAACTGTGAAAGTCCAATGGACCTGCCATTTTTTTCCAACTTATCATAGAGATCATGGGTTAGAACCCATATACATGTTTTACTTTAGATATTTAAACTGTGAAATTCAAATGGACCTGCCAATTTTTTCAGGATAATTCTACTTTTCTGTATCATAACATTGCCCAAGCATATTGACCTTTCAATGATGATATTGGACTTTTTAAAACTTTATGTGGGACCTGCCAAAAATAAAGTCATAAGGTCCTGGACCTTTCATTATAAAACATAATTTTGAACCCCTGCAAAAAGCAAGAACAAAATTAGAAAAAAAAGTGACTCTTAAACGCATATCAAACTATTTATTCTAATATTATGATATTGTCAGCTTTATTTGTCACTGTTGTTCAATTTTATTATAATGCAAAAATTAACAAACAGTTCAACCTGCCTTAATGGCTACCTCTATATAAGGGTCACCTGCTTATAAAGGCCATTAGATTTGTGTCCAAATTGTTCTTTATTCATATTATTTGAACCTGCATATAAAGGCCACCTGCTTTTAAAGGCCACTTTTACTGGTTCCTTTGGGTGGCCTTTATAGACAAGTTTGACTGTAATTCCAAGTACTATTCACTATTCGGTTAACTATTTCTCTACAATGTTAAGTTTTGTATGATTGGACATCACTATTAAACTATAAGTACTTACGAACAATCCCAATAAGAAATAGTTTGTTGGTGTTTGATGTCTGTATACCATTAAGCCAATAAGAACTCCCATTGTGCCAATAAACCCAACAAGCAACATCCACTGACTGAAATAGTTACAAAAATAATGCAAATTCAAGTTTCAAATAAAAATTATAGTACATGTATATGTTTTTTAGAATTAATTCCCAATTTTTAACTTCCTTGGTTGCAAAAATAGTTCAAATTAACATTTTCCCCCAAAAAAATATGTTTGTGTGTGTTTTTAGGATTAATTTTCATTTTTTAACATCCATGGTTGCAAAAATAATTTAATCAAAGTACATGTAGTTGAATTGAAAATCGAAAGGCAGGAATTTATCTAGGGTCAATTGTTCGAAGCCTGATTTCTTTAGTTAATTGATTAGTTAAAATTTGAATTTTGCATAATTCAATATATATTGAAAACTTAATGTTGAAATGTCGAAAATAAAAAAACATAGCACTGTTGTGCTGTTGTACGGCGTAGTGTTGTGTGGCAAGACAGATTCGAGGGGGGGGGTGTTTTTTGGAAAAATAAAAATAAACAATGTACCAAATCATGTATTGCTAAATTAAATGGTAGAAAATAATAATTTCATAAATATATGAAAAAGACAATCAGTAATTAAAATTTAATAAAGTCATACCCGATCGTTTTGTCATTCCGGATAGAGAGAAAGTAGAGTTTTGCAGACCCTACCGTCGCTATGAGGGGGTACATTCTAGCGGTTGGGTGTAACTGGATCATTTGCTGTTAAATCAGGGTTTTAATAAACTGCTGATTATCACTCACAATATTCCCGTTTCATGTTAATGGTGAAGCATGTGGTCATTTGCACACAACACTGTACGAATTATCTCCCTTTCACGAAAGTGAAATCTAATCGATAAACAGTTTTAAAATATGACACAATTGCCTCAACATCAAAATACATTATCATACCCTTCAAAATAAATTTAAATTACCGTAGATTTCATGAAGAATTAATTAAATCAACCTGCCATTGCTGTTTATTTCATAAAAAGTTATGATTTTACATCGTAGGATGCAAACTTCTCGGACTACTTTTTATTGTAAACACGAGATCAGTTTGCCAAATTGCAGAAATTATTGGATGCATCCCGTCGCAATATTTTACTAGATTTCGAAATGTATTCCGAAAATTTATTCCAAATGTGCATATGTAACCAAATGCATTACCCGTCTCAGAATACATATCTCACGATAAAACAGATATATTTCTTTCATGCTCATTTACCAGGCGCACTATTTCTGTGCATACTCATATCTTATAATTTCATAGCAAAGAAGCCCGATATCTTGGAAGAAAGTGATAGCAAAGTATGTGTTCACTATCGTGAAACGCCGTACAAAAACATGCATCAAACTAAAGCATGTTGTAATAAAACTATCTAATTTGGTAATAGTATTTTAATTTTTACCCATGTTTTAAATTTCTGCTAATCACTGATTAAACTAATCAAGCTTCGAACAACTGGGTCCTGGTAGTTATCTCAGTTGGTAATGCATTGCCCTTATATTGCCCAAGTAAGGTCAAAGTCTGGTTTTTTCTCTTTTCTAATTGTTGATAACATAATTGTCAAAAATGCAAAAGGTTCTACTGTTTGTTTACCCTATTTCAGAGAAAGCAAAAACACAAATATTTTGTGTATTTATTTTCAATGGGACAGGCACAAATCTTATTGAATTTTGTCACACAGAATGATATATAATGCAAGGATGGACCTCAGAGACCGAAATTTTTTGCAACAATTCAGCTTATAAAAAAGAATCACGTACAAGTCCTATTGAAAATCTGTAAATTATTTGAGTTTTTGCTTTCTTTGAAATAGGGTAAACAAATAGTAACCCACACTCCATTTTTTCCTTTTTTAATTCAAGTTATATAATAGATACCTCTGTTGTACATAGTGTTGTACAGATTCACTTATCATAAACAGAGCACAAACTCCTACAGTAAGTAAAATCTGTGCTGTCAAAATACCATAAACTTTCCTCAGAAAACCTGAAAAGGACAATGATACTAATTAATAATATATAAAAGCATAATATTTATAGATTTTTGGCTGATTAGACTCGAGACATGGCCAGGTAGCTTAGTGGCTTGAGCATTCAGCTAGAATGGGAAAGGACAAAGACACTAATTAGAGGTATATAGAAAAATAGGATTAACACATTTTACTTGCAATATTTATTGTAACTAAGTAGTATTATGTTAAAGGGGAAAAAACTAACACTCTGGTTCATAATATGTCTATTTTGTTCATTAATTTGAGAAAAGTAGGCATGAAAAAGAAAAATACATGTTTAAGATTTCAAAAGGACACACCTTTAGAGAAAGATATATAAAAAACCCTGACATTTTCTTAATTTCTCAAATTTTCTGACATTATTTCAAAGTCTTTGACCTTGAAAAAAAAATTCCATGAGTTTTCCCTGACACATGGGAACCATGGGCATCATATGAATCGCAATTAAAAAAAGTTGTTCAGTAATTTGAGAAAAGTAGGTTGAAAAAAAAATACATGTTTAAGATTTCAAAAGAACACACCTTTTAGAAAGAAATATAAAAAAACCCTGAAATTTATCTTAATTTCTCAAATTCCCTGACATTTTCCACAAGTTTTCCCTGATGCATGGGAATCATGGCATCATATGAATCGCAATGGGGTTCGCCACCGTACCACATGGTCAATACGTCTTAATGTTTGTGCGGAACATTTTGGAAAATGTCAACGTCACAAATTCCCGGAATAAAACATTGTTTTAATGGCAAAACGTCATATTGTGCAATTCCATGTCCATTGGAAACAAGCGTTTCGCAGACATGTTAGAAGGTATCACGTGGTACAGCGGCGAACCCCATTAAAACAAGTTTACGTACCCAATCTGATATATACATGTGCTGTAGCAACATTGGAACCATACATAAAGTCATCTATAATTCCTGGTTCCTTCTGCTGCGATTTTGATGATTCACCAAGTAAGGTGGCCATTATGTTTGTTTTAAACTAAAAAATAAAATATATACATTGTCAAATATTCATAAAAGCATAATTTTTCTTGCCTTTATGGGGTTTTACATGTTGAAAATACTAGTAGATGTAAACACACCAGAAGTGACAATCATTTACATTCATATGAACAAAAGGGTACTTCATTTAACAGATTTTTCAACAGGTAAAATTCCCTCAGTGGCAATCAAAAACAAACATACCAATCCATGTCTAAATCATGAGCCAAAATCAAAATTAAAACTCTTAAACTGACAAATTTGGTTAACCCTTTCCCGTTCTGGATAAAATGCCAGGTTTTCGTGGGATTTCCGGTGCGGTTTAAAAATGTAAATACAAGATGGTTGAAAGGGACCGTGCTATGATGTGTGGTACCATTGTAGAGCATATACGTCGGGCAAGTTTTTGAAATGATTGCCGATTCTAAAAATAGAAAATAGGTCACGTGATCTGGGGTCAAAGGTCAATTGAAATCACGATTTTAGCCAAAATAGCTTTTCGTACAAATATCTCAATTCTGTCAACCCTTTGTGCAAATAGGGTGAAGTGACTCTTGATTCTTAAAGAATATTTAGTCCTTAAAATAATACTTATGAAATTTTGAAAATGAGACATTGCCCATAGCAACTAGAAGGTCAAAGGTCACGTGTACTTTTTACCAAATTTCATGCTTTAAAGTGTTATAATCAACGTAAAGTTACCTGTTAACTAAAATATTAACTGTAATAATCTTGTAGAGACCGAAGGTTGAGTTTCAGGAGAAATTTCACGCCAAAATTAGTCTTTCTAAAATAGCATCATAAAAGGTCACGTGACCTTGGGTCAAAGGTCAAACTTAATCAAGACTTTAAAAGAATATCACTCTGTCTTGCTGCTTATTTGTCATTGTACATCAAAGAGTAAAGACAAGACCAGATGACTTGTAGATAATCAACAAGAATGAGTATTGAAGAATTTCGGGTTTTATTTTTAATAACACGATTCCCATGGCAACCAGAAGGTCAAAGGTCAAAGTCCTGTTGTTGAAAACTGCTGATCTTGAATGGGAAATCGGGTGGGCAATTTGAATAATCAATGGACAATTTGAATAATCAATTATACCTGTATCAAGCGTACGGTATCATATTTTAGAGGTAAGGCAGATAAAATAGTAATTGTTGTTTCTGAAAATAGCATGAGAGGACACGTGATTAGGGGTCAAAGGTCACATCTGAAATCAACTATATCATGCGTTTGTATAAAGATACATTGTATTTTGTTCATCTGGCTCTTTACAAATGCAAAGTTATTTCATTACACAGCAATGCGCCTCTAATGGATAGCTAATATACAGACATTTGTTTCAGTATAGGGCCTCTTATACTAAGTATTTATATATTTGGTAATGGAAGGTCCTATACTAAAACAATAATCTGCTGTGGTGAATCTGGGGGCATACATACACTCCTACATGATTTGAAATTAGAACTTAATTTTGTAAATTCTGTAGCCATATGAATTACTTTTTCCCTGCATTTTTTAGTAACATAAGTCGATAGTTCAAATCTCTAGCCGCATCATTTGGTACTAAATATAAAACGTTCGTTTCAAAGTTTGGAAGTAAAACTTTGCGAACCAGTAGCTTGATTGAAATTTCAATTTCCGGAGAAAGTAACTGATTTTCCGCATGTAATTAATAAAGTTTCCCAATCCGACCAGTTTCTTACTTCAGATGGTTTATGTATCGAAAAAATTGTCACACCGGGTTCGTACTAGATGGTTATGTAATCGAAAAAAATTGTCACACCGGTTCATACTTCAGATGTTTTTATGTATCGAAAAATCCTCATATCGGGTTCGTACTTCATATGGTTTTATGAATAAAAAAAAATCGTGACTCGTCAGGGAATTATTTATTATCAACATGAAACTTTCTGCAATTTTAATTTCATGCTTTCTATACAGATCAATCTATAGTAAATTGAACGAAATAAATACACAAATTAAATATTTTATGTTAAAACGTTAAAAGTTGAAATCGTTTATGTTCAAGATCAACTATTCATAGAGTGTCTAAGCAGTTTTCGATCGAAAAGTGATACTGTCAAAATGACTGTAAGTTCTCCCGATATGTTTGTATCCGTAGTCTTCTAGAGTTGCGTTTTACCATTTCATGGACTTCGTCGGATTGTATTAGAAACTGTTGAAATTAATAAGACTGTGATTGTATTTTTAATATTTTAATACAAAATATGCACAACAAGGCGTTGAAATGTGTGTATATGTAACACGCGTTGATTTGTAAAACTTACAGTACACGCCTGTCGAAAGTTTAACCGTAGACTAACGAATTTGTGCCGAATCGATCGTTCAAATCGACCCCTTGTTAGCGAATGCTGGACAACTGGTGCCCAAGACAACTCGTTAGCAGGACAACTCGAACCCATAATGAGACAACAAGAACCCGACACCCTGTACCCAAGCCGAGACAAGAAAACAATTTAAGAAAACTTCCATCCGTTTTTGTTATTCACGGTCTTCCTATCAATTAGTTTATAAGATTTACTTAGAAAAACAATTTTCTAGCAATACCCAATTAATTTGAACTAATTACATAAAATTGATTTAAAGGTATCAAAATATCTAAGTTTAAAATTTAAAAAACGTGTTAATTTCCTTGCTTCTTGGGTACGAGTTGTCCAAGGTTGGGTGGGGGTTGTCATGATGTGGAAACACATGGTACGAGTTGTCTTGATACCCTCGATAGCTATGTACATCTCGGCAGCTTTTCGCAACCACTGTCGTAGATCAGTTGGTAGAGTGCTCGCTCCGTAACTGGGGTCTTTGTTTGATCCCAAGCCGGGTCTGATTCAAGATTTGAAAGTGGGTAGTGACTGTTCTTTCGCCAAATACTCAGCATTACGAAATGAAAGTCAAGCCGCTGGTTCTTTCGGATGGGAACTTAAAATAAACGAGGTCTCGTGTCACGGTGGGCTTGGCACACTAAAGAATCCTGCTGTATAATGCCATCAGCGCAACGCACAGGCAAAATATCTTCACCTTCGTCTACAGCCGGCGACGTCTCGATATTTTAAGTGAAATATTCTTGACTGGGACGTTAAACACCAGGACTCAACTCGACAGCTTTTCGACACGGCTATTATCTATCTCTTGTCCACTAGCTATCTTCTAGTATAACTCGGCTACTCGGTAGCCGAGCGTCGACCTTTTTTGTTATCTCAGTGTTAAACTTTAGACAGGCCTGTACTGCACTTTTATACATGAATTACATTTACATAATTCTTGTTAGTTGTTACCGTGAACACTAATCATGTTAACATGGTGTCTCTCGGTTCATCATACACTAGAGATATTCGACAATGATACATTTCTTTTAAAGCACTTGTTTTGATAATCGAACCCACAGCGTGAGATGCCTTAAGTTTTAAGGTTAACGCCATGACCACCTCGACCGCATGTGTTTTTTTTTTGTTTTTTCCCCCTACCGTTTAAATTACTCTAACTGATGGTGACTTTTGACTTAATATGACAGTTTGAATGGTATTTTATTGTCGTGAATAGTAAACACAAAATCTTTTCAAACAGCGGTCTAATATTTGACCCCTTTTTTTGTTTATTTATAAATATGTTACGGACGTAGTAGAAGACATGTGATCGACATACTGAATACTTGGAGCGTACGGTGGCGGTATGCACAGAGTTTCCATCGTTTTTTCACGTAATGCCATCAAAACAACATTATATTCTTGTTATTATTTAAGGACTTTTATTATTTTTTGTTATTGGATTGTATTTATTTTTATTTTCATCCCAATGACACACGACTAGTATCCGTTTCTTAGACAAATACCGATGTGTACCCAGCAAGTTCTATACCGAAATTATGGTTCATTTTCTTTTCAATGAACTGTCTCAAAAGTGATCGGAGATCAACATTTTCTTTACATAAAATGATACTATGATAAATTTTGTTTATTGTGGTGTGAATTTTTCCAAGATATATGGAATATTTACTGAATTGTGGTAATCTTGAAGGAACGCGATAAGCCGGCATGTACAAGAAAGTTGCGTAACGTAAATGGGTCATCTTTTCCCATATTTTCTGAAAATATTGCGTCAGGGTCGCAACTTTACACGTTGATTCAAATGTGATGAAGACGATTAAACATATACAAAATTATATCAAATGAAAAAGGAAATGATGAAGTTCCTGTACCTGGATTTTGTTTTCCCTATTTAAGGTTTTAGTTATGAGAAAAATTCAACAGAAGAATTTTTTTCCATTTATCGACTGTGTAACCTAAAATTTCAACCTTGAAAAATATGACCGTTCTATAATTTTGGTTGCTGTGACCCAGCTGATGAATTTTTTACAATAAAAATTATATTGTTTAAACCCGTAAATTCTTGTGAATACCGTGATATACAAGTTTTTGATATCTGTCTCTTATTTTTGGTATAATGGCGAAGTGAGTAATCTCTTTCTAAATCTATGTAAAATTACGGCTCTCTCACGAAAAGTGAAGAAAATATTTCTTTGTCGGCGTTTTGAACTGAAGATTTTTGATTGAAAATGAAATTGCTTCATTTTGAAAATTATACCATTGTTTTCTGTATGTTTTGCCGTTTCAAATGAGATATCCCGCGAGAAAATCGCTTCAGAAATATCCAAATTATCGCAGATTTTCCATGACGCATAGGCTAAAAATATGCTTACCGGTACAATTGTACCGGTAGGAACGGGAAGGGGTTAAACATGTGAACTTCCACCAGGGAAACGAGATCAGGTGTTCCGAAAAGGGAGGTTCTGTTTACCTAGCTTAGTAGCTACACATGCCAGGTGTGTAATATTTTTCTGTCTAGAGAGATTTTCTATAAAACTTTGCATTATTGATATTCACTGTCACACAGTGAAAAAAGGTTAATTTGTTTCCCATAGGAAGGTAGTATTTCAGGAACTTGTGGCATTACATAATTCTTTACAGTAAAAATTTATTCTGTTGATCAAGACAAAGCTCATGTACATATGAAGCAGTCTTGTGAGCTCAGTTGGTAGAACACTTGTCTCTATTGCTGGAATCCTAGATTTGATCATCAGTCAGCCCTTTCATGGTCTCCTTCCCATTACAATCTGGTTGCCAGTGCTACCCCCAGAAATAGTAGACTGGCAATTGCAGGCCATATAAAGTCCATCCAAGTTAATTTAGGCGAGATTTCCCATGTGTTACCGTGGGATCGGGAAACTAAATAAATTAACAGGAAAAATATAGCGGTCTGGATAGCCCAGTTGGTACAATACTTGTCAATAGTGCAGTAGGTCACAGGTTCAATCCCCGGTTTGTTCCTCCATTTCTCCTCCTTTGATCTTGTTACGCATATAAAGAGATGCATTTGCCTAGTGTCAACAAGCTTCTGCTTGTATAAGTTACCATAAGGTTTAAACCCTTGAATCGCAAAATTTGTGACCACTAAGGTGGCAGACAGATGATATTTGAATTATCATTAAATTACTGTGTACATTAAATGGGCATTATTTAAATATTTTGCAATATAATTGGTTTTATTTATTTTTATTTTATGGTATTTGTCTAATATTAAAGTTTGAGTTATGTCCCTTTGTCCACATTGTAAGAAAGTGTTTTGTATATGTTTCAGGGTGTAAGGTGATGTTATATTACAGGGATTTATCAAGAGCCTATTTAGGGCCGAAATTCGGCCCCATTCCCAATGGAAAAACATTGATTTTTTCCCAAAATGGGCTGAGAAAATTCCCAATTAGAAAATTGTACCAGATACATAGATGAAGGGTGGTCATAAATGTGGCTGCTTTTCTCAATCTTCAATCAACTCAATACACTAAAAGCATTAGATTTAATTATTAATGGCACCAAAAATGATGTCAAAGTTTTCCCAAAATGAGCAAAAAGTTGATAGTTTTTCCCAATGTTTAGTTTAGGGCCTTTTCCCAAAAGACCCTGATAAATCCCTGTATTATACTATGTGATGAAATGTGATTTTAAAAATAAATAATTGAGACACTTTGTGTAATGAAAGTAAACAGAGAACTTGTTTTATTTGGCTCTACCACCAGCTACACTGCTGTACCTCAGTTGATACAAATGTTTGCTACGCATGATGATGATGAGGGAGGTCCATGGATCTGTGACCGGGTTGGACAAATTTAAGACTCTAAAATAACAAGTGACTGGTCTTTTGCCAAGCACTCAGCATTTAGAGTTGAAAGTCACATGATCCTTTGGAAGAAACCTGTTCCGAGCTTGCTACGTATTATGATGATGATGTGGGAAGTCCATGGATCCCTGACCGGGTTGGACAAATTTAAGACTCTAAAATAACAAGTGACTGGTCTTTTGCCAAGCACTCAGCATTTAGAGTTGAAAGTCACATGATCCTTTGGAAGAAACCTGTTCCGAGCTTGCTACGTATTATGATGATGATGTGGGAAGTCCATGGATCCCTGACCGGGTTGGACAAATTTAAGACTCTAAAATAACAAGTGACTGGTCTTTTGCCAAGCACTCAGCATTTAGAGTTGAAAGTCCTATTGTCCTTTGGAAGACAACTTAAAAACTGATGCAAAGTGTCATGGCAGGTGTGGTATGTTAAAGAATCCTGCCTGCACATTTCTCTGAGCACACTGCAAAAGTCAAAATTTCAACCACTTGACCTTAGATGTTTTGAACCACCAATTTTCGTTTTCAATGAGGATATATAACAAATTACATCATACCATATAACCAATGACTTCATTTCTATTTTTGAACAAACCACATGGACTTTCCGGAATGAATTTTACTTCACAACATTTTAATTAAGAAAAGTAAAAAAAATAATCAGTTAACCATGTTAACCACGGTCCTGGGATGTCACTTGACTGTTATATTTTCACATGATAGGCTATACGAATGCGATTGTAGTGATTAAAAATCAAACATTTTGACAATTTGATTTGGTTCATCGGATGAATAATTTGTCGTCCAAGATCTTAACTGAAATAAAATTATGTGACCATTTGATATACGAAAACATCTTAAATCATTAGTTTACAAACCTTTTGAACACAATATTCCTAGAAGGATTACCCTGGCGCTGTAAATAAACAAAACAATTGTAAGCTAGCTAGATGCAACGTCACTTTCGTTTTGGATCCGGGAAACACTAAAAAGTGTCACTAGCCGTCTTCGTGATTTCCTACTTTTGTTAGGAGCACCTCAGAAAAAATCGGATAACTTTCGTCACCCGCCGTCTTCGTGATTTCTTACTTTTGTTAGGAGCACCTCAGAAAATTCTGATTTTAACCCACTGTATATAGACAATACGTAAGACAACATGATCAGTTATAACTAAAAGAGTGAAAAATCAAAAGATTTAATTGATTGTTACAATTATATACGGTCAACAACATCAACAATTCCGTGTTTGAACTTATTTAACCGGGAGCTGAGGAGAGTGTAGTGTAAAAACTGTATTGTGTGTTTGTAATTATCTGTATTTTAAGATCATCCTCATTCTTCTTATTATTATTATGATTCCCCACCACCGAAGGTGGGGAATCATATTGTTTTCGTTCTGTTTCTTCTTCTTCTTATTATTATTTTTATTATTATTTTATTATTATTATTATTCCGTCAGGACCATATGCTGAAGCATATCTCGGGAACGGCTTAATGGATTTAAATGAAATTTGGTACCAATAATCTGTTGTCTGTGTAGATAATCAAGACGTGTTCATTTTCGTTATCTTGAAGGTGGGTGGGTGGGTGTAAATTGCTTCATTGAATACGTAGTTAAATACCCGGGGGAACTAATTCTGAATGGACATAAGCTGATCACGAAACTTTAATCATACCAAGCAAATGCTTTCACCTATGTGTTAATCCGATTAGTGACCATCAAAAACTTGGCGATTTTTAAAACCACAGCTTGTCACGTCACACGTCTGTTATGAAAACCTTACACAATGAGCTGAATGGTGTATACAATTTGCCTTGATAGATCGAAGAAGGTTAAGCGTGTCGAAATGGCTTCAGGGTATTCTGTTAATCACTGACTGTGGAAGTAGAAGACTGCCCACTTTTTAAGTTAACACCAATGAAATTTCTCCTTTTACTGACTGACACTTTTCTAATGACCGGTATGTCGTTTTTTCCTTTAACCGGACTTTATATAGTATGTTGAAATATATTGGAAAATTGACGCTATGGTGATGCATAAGATGAGAATTATATTAAAATTTGAAATGAAATTTAGAACATGTTTGAAAAACTATTTTGTTCCCTTAGTCGTGATCAGGATCTATGAGGCACCAATATCTATTTTTCCCGAAATCATACTCGTAAAATTAAGGCAAAAATTGTAAATAAAATTAAGTTATTATAACTACCATTTTGTATATTATAGGATAATTATTTTGTTGTAAACATTTCAATTTATGTACCATTTCCATGAACATTGCCAAAATATTGTACTATATTGTATATACACTCATAAAATGTAAAACTTTCAGTGAAAATTATTTATAATATATATATATATATATATATATATATATATATATATATATATATATATTATATACGAAATATGAGGAGTATTCTTGACCGAACGAAATATTTTTAACTAGGATAAAAAATTCATATATTTTGACTGAGTAGATATATCGTTATGATCATGAACCTCAAACATATAGGAATAATCGATATAAGTCGCGAAATTAAAATACGATGTGTATTGCGCATTGAATCACGATTATTAATCAATAAACTTTAAAAAAATGAAATAAACGTCACAAAGGGTAACTTTTATTATATTTTTTTTGGATTTTACAATAATTCCGAGTCCATCGGTGTTTATACTGTCAGACGACATCGGGAGGGCACATATCCTCATGCAATGTCGACACGCTCCTATATTACCTGGATTTACCTGCCCATAATTAGAAGGTCTTACATTCACACCTAAGACAACGATCTTAATCAACTCATTTTTTAAGACCAGTCGTTAATTACTGTGTTTATTCAGTGACACTCGCCGATCCGTCACTGGCTTCAATGTGTTATCACCTGTTAATTACTGGTGACCAAGATACCGGTGAACTTTGAAAACTTGTGGCCAGAAAAATCGCAAAACGCCGTTTTTTTGTCGCCAGTTAATGAAAAAAATCGCAATTGGCGACGTTGGCGATGCCCAGCGCAAACCCTCCCATACGTGTTCATTCATTGTAACACGCGGCGACGCCGAATCAGAGGCCTTAGAGGGGTTCTATGAGTTTTCTTATTCAATGAAATTCATTGAAAACGTCACTTCCTATGCCGAGAAGGCCTTCCAATGTACGATTTTTCTCAGCCGAAAACTTTAATTTAAATCTACTTTAACTTTCAAAGAAATCTAGAAAAGTAATCAAGGTATGATTTTTTTAGTTTACCAGGTCGGCGCTGTACAAATGTACTTCAAACGCAACTGCCTTTAGAATGTAACCGTTCATCAAGGCAATATATACACAACATTAAAAACGCATGTGACGCGAATATCACAAAAATTACCTGTTGATTAATAACTAAACAAGAACATCTCTTGTTCATTTATTGTTTTATTCAATCTTGTAATTCATATATAAAGGGCCGTAACTTTGATGTAAGACTAACTGCACAGGCAGGTACCCGACTCGACTAGTGTATTACGTCAAATGTTGTATGTGTCAAAAAGTATCCTTTTTGGCGACACAGTAATGAAATTGGCAACCAAATTTTACAACTGGCGATTTGCTTGGCGACAGACTTTTCCAACCCATCGCTAACCCTGCTAGGGTCTTTTCACCAGATATATGCCATAAATTATTTATGGATGGTGGGGAATCATGCGTAACTGGTATCCCAGTTACAATCTCTAGTTATTATTATTATTATTATTATTATATTATTATTTTTATTATTATTATTATTCCGTCAGGACCATATGCTGCAGCATATCTCGGGAACGGCTTGATGAATTTAGATGCTTAACTACCAGTTACTACATACATAGTTAAATACCCGGGGAAACTAATCCTGAATGGACATAAGCTGGTTACGACACTTTAATCATACCAAGCAAATGCTTTCACCTATGAGTTAATCCGATTAGTGACCATCAAAAACTTCGCGATTTTTAAAACCACAGCTTGTCACGTCACACGCCTGTTATTAAACCTTACACAATGAGCTGAATGGTGTATACAATTTGCCTTGAGAGATCGAAGAAGGTTAAGCGTGTCGAAATGGCTTCGGGGTATTCTGTTAATCACTGACTGTGGAAGTATAAGACTGCCCACTTTTAAGTTAACACCAATGAAATTTCTCCTTTTACTGACTGACACTTTCCTAATGACCGGTATGTCGTTTTTTCCCTTTAACCGGACTTTATATAGTGTGTTGAAATATATTGGAAAATTGACGCTATGGTGATGCATAAGATAAGAATTATATTAAATTTGAAATGAAATTAAGAACATTTTTTGAAAAACTATTTTGTTCCCTTAGTCGCGATCACGATCTATAAGGCACCAATATTTATTTTTCCCGAAATCATACTCGTAAAATTAAGGCAAAAATTGTAAATAAAATTAAGTTATTATAACTACCATTTTGTATATTATAGGATAATTATTTTGTTGTAAACATTTCAATTTAATGTACCATTCCCATGAACATTGCCAAAATATTGTACTATATTGTATATACACTCATAAGTTGTAAAACTTTCAGTGAAAATAATATATATATATGAAAAATGAGGAATATTCTTGACCGAACGAAATATTCTTAACTAGGGTTAAAAAAATTCATATATTTTGACTGAGTAGATATATCGTTATGATCATGAACCTCAAACATATAGGAATAACCGATATATAAGTCGCGAAATTAAAATACGATGTGTATTGCGCATTGAATCACGATTATTAATCAATAAACTTTTAAAAAAATATTAAATAAACATCACAAAGGATAACTTTTATTATATTTTATTTTGGATTTTACAATAATTCCGAGTCCATCGGTGTTTATACTGTCTGACGACATCTGAGGGCACCTGGGTATATCTTCATGCAATGTCGACACGCTCCTATATTACCTGGATCTACCTGCCCATAATTAGAAGGTCTTACATTCACACCTAAGACAACGATCTTAATCAACTCATTCTTTAAGACCAGTCGTTAATTACTGTGTTTATTCAGTGACACTCGCCGATCCGTCACTGGCTTCAATGTGTTATCACCTGTTAATTACTGGTGACCAAGATACCGGTGAACTTTGAAAACTTGTGGCCAGAAAAATCGCAAAACGCCGTTTTTTTGTCGCCAGTTAATGAAAAAAAATCGCAATTGGCGACGTTGGCGATGCCCAGCGCAAACCCTCCCATACGTGTTCATTCATTGTAACACGCGGCGAGGCCGAATCAGAGGCCTGAGAGGGGTTCTACGAGTTTTCTTATTCAATGAAATTCATTAAAAACGTCACTTCCTATGCCGAGAAGGCCTTCCAATGTACGATTTTTCTCAACCGAAAACTTTAATTCAAATCTACTTTAACTTTCAAAGAAATTTTAAAAAGCAATCAAGGTATGATTTTTTTAGTTTACCAGGTCGGCGCGGTACAAATGTACTTTATACACAACTGCCTTTAAAATGTAATTGTTCATCAAGGCAATATATACACAACATTAAAAACGCATGTGACGTGAAAATCACAAGATTTACACTTTTTGGCGACACAGTAATGAAATTGGCAACAAAATTTTACAACTGGCGATTTCCTTGACGACAGACTTTTACAACCCAGCGCTAATTCTGCTAGGGTCTTTTCACCAGATATATGCCATAAATTATTTATGGATGGTGGGGAATCATACGTAACTGGTATCCCAGTTACAATCTCTAGTTATTATTATTATTATTATTATTATTATTATTATGGTCTATTATTCACACATTAAAATTTTAAACGTTTAAAGATGCGAAATGGCACCACCTCTTTTTGAGACTGAGAGTTATGGACATACCAAGTTCGCAAAGGGATTACAGTTAAAAACCTTACTGGTCAGAATCCCGCTTATTCTACAATGTTAAGGTTAAATCAGTGTTAAGATATGACTTATTTGAATGTGTCAGAAAATCATGTCAATTTTGGAGTTTAACTTTATATCATTATATTTATACTCTATTTTTATTATCTCTCCCGGTACTGCTGTTTATACTGCCCACTGAACATTGTTTGTATTATGTTACCATGTATTTTGTAAATCTAATAAGTTGTAATTAACTTACGGATAAAAATAATAACTTTATTTGCACCAAGCTACATAAAGCTTATAGCACAAACATAGATAGCGGCAGAATAAATAACATGCAAGCGTCCTCTGTAGTGGCCACAAACATAGATAGCGGCAGAATAATTAGCATATACAGAATAAATAACATGTAAGCGTCATCTGTAGTGGCCACAAGTGGCCTACTCTTTTTTAACTCTACAGAGATGTCTTTAGCGTACACTTATACACAGGACATCGGTTTTGAGTCTCATCCGATCGGAAGACTAGTAATGGGCTTTTTACCGTAGTATGGACAGAAGATGAATATGTTCAGTTGCCCTCAAAGGTTTATTGAAGGGAATTCAGCACGATTTTAAATATGAGTATTTAGTGTGAAATTTTTAACCAGTTTCACTCAAAAGTCGGCTTGTACTATAACGCGCGATTGCGCAATTTAGCGGATGTAACTTTCGTCTATGATGTCATTGATATCTTTGCGATTGCGCAATTCAACGGATGTGACTTTTGTCTATGACGTCATTGATATCTTTGCTTGGTTACCTTTTTCTGCGCTTCAACTCTGCGAGTAGACGTAAAAATAAGGCCAATAGTCAGAGATGGGTTGCATTAGTTGCAAAACAGTGTTTCCAAATCCGACGAAAAGTAAAAAGCTTGCTGGTAAAGCAAGGCTTCCAGCATTTCGAAGAAAGAGAAAGTGCTTTTGGAAAGGAAAAAGCTCTTAGAACAGCTCAATATTGTTGATATCGACCAAGAAAAAGTCAGGATACTTCAACAACTTGAAGAAGAAAGCATAGATGCCAAGAAAGCTTCTGGTGGAGTAGCATACGTCTTTGGAGATGAGGGTCAAGAGGAGAAAGATAAGCCAAAACGCCCTCCCCGGAAACTGATGGAAAGGTTGGAAAGGCCGCCCACATCACAGGGATTTAATACTGAAGAGAAGGAAATCATGGTGGAATGTTTGAAAAATGAGACTCTGAAAGAAAAGGTATTAATATCCCAAATATTTTTTTTTCCTCACTTATGAATTTGGAATAACAATGTTTTTCAGGCGATTGGTCAGTATATTTTTATTTCACATTCTCAATATTTAACAAATGTTCCATCCACAGTAGGAGTTGAGTTGAGTATTGGTGTCTTGGGTCAGACCCGGTCGGGGTTCAAACCCACGACCTCCCACTTACGGAGCGAGCACTCTACCAACTGAGCTACTGCAGCGGTTCCATCCACAGTAGGGGTTCTATACATTAACTTCCCATGTTAATGTGTCCTGTTCTATTTTTTGTTTGGTGCTAGATCAAAAATGAAAGTTTTTTCCATTTCTTTACAATCATACAGTACAGGCCTGTCAAAAGTTTAACATTTATTCTAATTATTTAGTACTGAATCGGTTCCTTATCTCTGTTCCTCGTTAGCTATATAACTCAACAGCTGTTTTCTGTAGCTGCGGTTTATCTCCCAGTCACTAGCTGTCAATGTCTTGGTCACTTGACAGCTAAGATTCAACACTTTTTTCATTAGCTCGGTGTAAAACTTTCGATGGGCCTGTACCGTACTTAATTTCACTAGTTCAAATTTTCGCGGTTTTGTATTTTCCGACCTTTAGCGGGGTGTTGTAATATTCGCGAAATTATGAAACTGACTATAAAATGGAAACATATATATTACTTTTGTCATGTGCTGTTTTGAATTTTTATTAAAATAATGCATTCAAAATCAGCACATTTTAATAAAATGACACAAGACTTGAAAGTAGGTAGTGATTGTTCTTTCGCCAAACACTCGGTATCACGAAATGAAAGTCACGGTTCTTTCGAATGGGAACTTAAAAAAACGAGTTCCCGTGTCACGGCAGACTTAGCAATATAATGCCACCAGTGCAACGCTGAGACAAAATTTCTGCACCTTCGCCTATATATCGATATAAATGAAATATTCTTGACTGGGACGTTAAACACCATGACTCTACCTAACTCTTATGTTGCAATCGCTCTAATTGTAAACGCCCTCTGTAGCGGTAACAGTTAGCATACTCTTTTTCGATTTCTACAGAGGTGTCTTTAGCGTATAGTGTATACTGAGACACGGGACCTCGGTTTTGAGTCTCATCCGAAAGACCACTGGGTAACGAGCGTTTAACGGCTCTAGTATGGGCAAGAGATGGAAATCATCTCACAAAATTTCTAAGTCCCGAGTGGGGATCTAACTCGCAACCCTTGACTTCAAAAGCCGGTGCAGTACCACTTGGCCATGTCCACCCATTGTCAATAATGAGCAAAGGTATAAAAAGCGAAAATAAATAAAGGAAATGACAGGCCCCTTAGTTAAAACTATAAATGGCCATATGAAACACAAGGTGATTCAGGTGAGCATTACAGGCCCTATTGCGCATCTTCTTTAATTATATACATGATCAAAACTGACACATAATTATGTTTCAATTTTAGGGCCGATCTGCAAGAGTCTATGAAGAAAGGAGATTCATAGCCGAGATGAATCGAGAGAACGCTTTGAAGTTAAAAGCACGCATGCTTGAAAAGAAGCTGAGAGAGCGTGAAGAGAAACAGCATGCAGCAAAGATGAGAAAGGAACAAGTCACATTTGATGCCAGTGTCCGTAATGCTGAAAAACAACAAAAGGCAAAACAGAGAAGACAAACAGCAGGAGGAGAACAAACTGTCTACGATAATGAGAGGAAAGAAATGAGCCAAAATGATGTCAAAGAAACCAGCAAAATTGATGTCAAGGAAGTCACCAAAATTGATGTCAAAGAAACCAGCAAAGTTGATGTCAAAGTAACCAGCAAAAATGATGTCAAGGAACCAAGCAAAATTGATGTCGAAGCAACAAGCAAAATTGCTGTTAAGGAAACAAGCTTGAAAATTGATTACAGATGTGATAATGGTGAGTTTTGTTACAAAGTATTAGAAAACGCCCGAGCATTACAGTCGACTGTTATGACATTTTGGTGGGGGGGGGGGTTTCGGAGGTTAAAGTGCGGGGTTACGGATCAGTGCTTTTCGTTGTCAAGATTCGAATCTCACTCGGTAAAGTGTTAGAAAGTTTGCATGTCGAAACTAGGTGGTTTCTCTGGGCACTTCGGTTTCTTCTACCATCCCAAAACTAATATAATATCTTTGATATTATAAATGACAGATTCTTGACTTGAGCGTAAAACATCGTCATCACACACAACTCAACTCTTAACAGATTTTCTCTAGGCACTCCAGTTTTCTCCACCATCCAGAACTGACCACATCAATATAGATAAAAGAATCAAGACTCCGGCATAAACTCTTATCGAATCACATTTTTGGGACTTCACGAAAATAAACGATTTCAGAGTTGTCCATAAAGAAAGGACAATTGGAAGCCCAGATAAAAGGATCCTTCCCCACTGAAAATCGCAGATGAAAAAATCCCCCCTTTTCTTATGCATGTATGCGGTTATTTTACCGTTACGTTTCAAGCGATTGTTATTTTATAAACATGACGCGAAATTTACATCATGTTATTTACTGTTATATTTTAGTAAATTGTGTCATGTATACCTGCTTCTTCTGCTTATGGTGTATTTGTTTCCCAATTAATACGCTATGATAGAGCTTGTTTCCACTACGGGGACAACGGAAGAAACAGGCTGCTTGCAAATAAATTGTTGGCTCGTGGATATTGCAGCCTTATCAAGGCCGTCATCACAGTATTGTTGATAAGTTTGTTGTGTCTGTGTCCAGGATTGCCCTGGATATATTTGACTTCCCATAGTTCCATGTTCTTTTCACACAGTTTTCTTTACACATATGGCGGGTGTAGCTAGCTAAACAGGAGGCGCTTACCCTTCCGGAGCACCCGGTCTCACTTCCCTGGTGGAAGTCCACATGTCTAACCTAACTTGTCAGTTCCAAAGTTTTTACTTTGCTTCTGGATTGTGATTAACACATGGATAAGTATGTTTGTGTTTGATTAAAATTCCGCGAAATTTACATCATGTTATTTAAGTAATACTTTGTCATGTTTAATTCTGTACTACCTAAGGTTACACGGAAATTGAGAACTAAAATGTGAAAATCGTGAAAATCGTGGTGTGTAACTTTAAATTAATATTCTACATTTCGAAATTAAAAACATGTTGATGTATACAAATGTTCGTCATTCATTAATTCATTTATTTTATTATTTAAGTGCGAGTGTTTCTCTCTGTGACATGCAAAATATTGTGATATAATAATTGTTGAGGAAACCGGTTTATATAAGAGTCTGCTCTTGTTCTTTGATTCTCTGTATATATGTTAATTATTTTTGTAAACCGAAGTTCATAAATAAAATATTGTTTAAACTAAAAAAAGAAAATTTTTGTCATTTACATTTCAGGATTGCCAGAAGTTAATTAAATCGGAAAGATACAAGAAAAAATAACAGAACAGGAACGAAAAATAGGAAGAAAGAAAAAAGAAAGAAAAGAGAAGAAAAAATTATCATTTGTTAATTGAAATCGGATGTTAATGGGTGATTCTTTAAAGAAATTATATTATTTATAGAGGTTTAAAATGTGTCATTTATCATGATATTATTCGAATCTTTAAATTGCAAATATTCTATTCTGCATCAGTACAAGTATACCATCAATGCACTATTTGTCAATTTAAATCGGATGTTAATTGGCAATTTTTTTTAAAGAAAATATGTTATTTATACAGGTTTTTAAAGTGTCATTTATCATGATGCTGTACGAATCTTTAAATTGCAAATCAGTACAAGTATAACTTTAATGTACTATGTTTTTTTTATTGATTATGATAGAAATCAATTTTAAAATTCATAACTTCAATGAATTGCCTTTTTTCATTGCTTGTTTAATGTTTTTCATTTTGTAAGAAAAAAAATGTTTCAGTTGCTTATATGTCCGTCATTCTTGTTTATCTCCGTATTACCTTGTGTTTTCAAACTTGTCAGTCATTTAATTTCCAATCTTTTGATTTTCCGGTGTCCCTCACCATCAATCATAAGTATCATCACAATACATAACCAACCAGAAAAACGTTTAACCTTCGAGAAATAAGGCGTCATGTTTGCGTAATAACGCTTTACTTCGCGAAACAAAGCGAACCTTCGCGAAACAACGCGAAACTTCGCGAAAAACCGCGTAACTTCGCGCAACTGTCGGGAATTATCGTGAATTTCCCCGAATTGTCGTGTTACTTTCGCGAATCAACGCGTAAATATCGTGTATAAACGCGTAACACTCGCGAAATAACTTGAAAATTTGCGTAATAAAGTATAACCTTCACAAATCTATGGTTACCTTCGAGAAATAACGCGCATCTCTCACCAAATAACGTGTTACCTTCGCGAAATAACGCAGAAGCCTTCGCGAAATAACGCGTAACTTTCGCGTTAAAAACGCGTATCCTTCGCGAATTAACGCAGAAACCTTCGCGAAATAACGTGTTACTTTCGCGAAATAACGCAGAAACCTTCGCGAAATAACGCGTAACTTTCGCGTAAAAAACGCGTATCCTTCGCGATATAACGAGCATCTTTCGCGAAATAACGCGTAACTTTCGCGAAAAACGCGTAACCTTCGCGAAATAACGCGTAACCTTCGCTAAATAAACCGTAACTTTCGAGAAATAGCGCATAAGCGTCGCGAAATAACACGCAACTTTCGCGTTACAACGCGGTACTTCCGCGTTATACCGTGTTATTCTGGTTGAAGCTAACTACAATGTAGAATAAGAGTATTTTTTCAACATTTGATTGGACAACTCAAATCCCATTAGTTTGTAAAATGTTAAATGTGAACATATGCAATGTTTAATGATAACTTGTTTGTATTTGTTGATTGTTTATGTGCATAACTGTAAATATTATTGTAAATAAAAAATTGTATATACATGTACGAGTTAGGGGTTTTATCCAGTGAAAACATATCTGAAAGTGGTAATAATGCTATTATATGCTTCGGTTGGTTGGTTGAATGTTGCTTGACGTCGTATCAGCATTTTTTTCAGCTATTTGCGACGAGAACTTTTTTATTTATCTCTATTGATTTATCTATGAACAAGTTCGTGTATACATGTGAAGTGCGAGTGTTTTATGATCTATCTTGCGCTAGCGCGCACCCAGGGTGACTTAAACGTGCTAGCTCACAGAGTCAGTACGCCGCAGACAAGCGTACCACTTTCCCAGTCACATTATTCTGACATCGGGTGAACCAATAAAGGCCAACGGCAAAGGAAATTCACTTTCCCAGATGTGGTCTGAGCGGGATTCGGAACTCACAGTGGTGAGAGACCCTTAACTTGTAGATTGACGTCTTATCTCTTAGGCCACCGCGGCCTCATTACTATGCTTAGGTAGTGGTGGCTACAAAACACTTAAAACCACACCACCAGGTGCCATCTTGTTAACTTTGAATATTGCTCACACCGTAAACTCGTGGATTGATTGATTGGTTGGGGTTTTACATCCAACGTAAAAAAATTCCTCTCATATCGAGGCTAAATTGTTATTGGTTGGTTTTAATCACCGAAATGTTATACTAAAACTCAATAGCTATTTTCTTAAACGACGCCCTGTGTCAGGATTTAGGCATGTTCGTCTACTTCACAATAATGCTCTGGAATAATAGTCATTTCGTACCATGACCATTTTGTACAATAACTATTTCGTACCATAATAAAAAAACAGACATACTAATCCATGTCCGAATCAAAATCCAGAAGCAAAGTAAAAACTTTGGAACTGACAAGCTAGGTTAGACACGTGAACTTCCACCAGGGAAGTGAGACCGGGTGCTCCGGAAGGGTAAGCACCTCCTGTTTAGCAAACTACACCCGCCACGCCACGTGTGTAATCAAAATTGTGTGAAAGGAACATGGAAATTTGAGACGTCAAATATATCCAGGGCAATCCTGGACACAGAGACATCAAACAAATCAACAATAATGTGATGACGGCCATAAAACTTTTTGAGGGCCTTGATAAGCCTAGGCTTGCAATATCCCGGAGTCAACAATTTATTTGCAAGCAGCCTACTTCGTTGTACAAAGTCTTATTCATCCATATTGTTCCATCCACTTAAACCATTTTTTACTGCAAAGCTACTATTTCGTACCAATGTGAAATGTAACCAATTCGTACAATAATTTTCGTATCACAGTGAATATCTCTCTCTCTCTCTCTCTCTCTCTCTCTCTCTCTCTCTCTCTCTCTCAACGTGCTTCCATAGGCGTAGGAGGGTTTTTTAATGGGGGGGGGGCAAACCGGAGCCATGTATATGTCGTGCCGATGCGGGGAGAGTATGAGAGGGGTGCTAAACCCCTCGCATAGGTGGGGTCCGGAAAATTTTCAAAACTAAGTACTGTCTAGACGCATTTTCAATGTATTTTGCAGCGTTTTGATAGGTTAAAATACTGTGATATCAAGGCAAGATTATATAAAATAACCGTATGACACAAGTTCCATTATCAATCCTCTCATTGGAGATGGATATGGGGGTACCCCCGAAAATTCTAAGCGAGAGACTGAAAAGCAGTGAAATATTATATTCTCATCCCCCCTTCAAAAAATCCTGGATCCGCCCCTGCCATTGGAGATGCTGTGAGCCGTTTCTAAGGGTGAATTTCAAGACGCTCTTTTACAAGTATAATGATGAAATTGATAATTGATTGGTTACCAGATGGACGTTTCCTGTTAAAGCTCTTGGGTTTTTTTTCTGGTTTTTTTTTTTTTTTTTTTTTTTTTTTGAGCATTTACACTATAAACATGAACTATGATACAAAATTTCACACAATATATCGCGGGGGCCTGCCCCCCATCCTTCTCTGACATTTGGGGGGAACCCCATTCTAATGTAAACAAAACACAGTATAATAAACATGATCAATAAATTCATATATTTTAATATTTTATTTTAAAAAAAAGATTGATTTTTTTTAAAAATACACGTAGCTATATAAATATGATTTAAAAATAAAAATGAAAAATTATAAGTTGTTACTTTATTCCGCCGGACTTTTAGAATATGGCAGAAATACAGAAAACGTTGTAAGATTTTTACAACATTTCATCAAAGAATATTTATTTTAATATTATTATTGTAAGAATTTAAGATTTTGTTACATATATTAAATATGAAAATAATATCGAATTGTAGTTATTTTTTAAATAATTGAGAACTACATGTGCTTGAACGTCGGACTGAGCGAAAATGACAAGTACGGGTGTGATGGGGTAGCGTGACGTCACGTAAACATTTGTATCCTTGCGCTTGGAGTGTAAACAAACAAGTCAAACAGATGGATAACACGCAGTTACAATTATAATTTTAGGACGTATCTCTTGCAGGATAAAGTAAATACATGGTCATTGACGGTGGATAAAGGTCGTATTTGGCTCGGGGGCGAAAACGTGTAGAAAGCTCGGCAGAGCCTCGCTTTCTACACGTTTTCTCACCCTCACCAAATACGACCTTTATTCACCGTCAATGACCATGTATTTACTATATATCCATCCTTTGTATGCTTATGAAGAAATACTGACAAGATTTGACCTATCTTGTTGTTATTAGTAATGAATGAAATCGTATTTATAAACGACGGATCGTCGGCCATGCCCACGATCTTCCGACAAAAGCCCCACATGCTTGAATGCTTCACAAAAAAGAATGAAAACTCGATCTGAATTGTGCCATTTAAAGACGTCGCCAACACTAGAACGTCATTAGTTGCCGTGACGATGCTTTGGTACCATGATGGCGGGTAGTGCCAGAACATTAAAGGCATGGCCGGCGATACGTCAATTAATATAAGGTTCAACCAAGTACAGTACAAACTTTAAAATGGATGAAAAATTACCAACTCCGAAATGGTTGAATGCAAAGAGTATAATTTATGATGTTCTGTAAGCGAAAAGGAGTTGAGTAATAGTGTTTAACGTCCCAGTCAAAAATATTTCACTTATATCGAGACGTTGTCAGCTGTAGACGAAGGTGCAGAAATTTGGCCTGTTCGTTGCGATATGGCATTATACAGCAGGGTTTTTTATCGTGCCTACCATGACACGGGGCTTCGTTTATTTTAAGTTCCCATCTGAAACGTGACTTTTATTTTGTAATGCCAAGTGCTTGGGGAAAGAACAGTCATCGCCCATCTTCAAGTCTTTGGTCAGACCCTGTCGGGGTTCGAACCTACGACCTCCCATTTATGGAACGAGCACTATACCAACTGAACTACCGCAGTGGTCGGAAAGCGAAAAGGACCCTAAGAATAATTCAAACATAAATTAGAAAACATCAAATGAAGAAAATATAGTCTGTTATGGAAACATAAAATAGCATTGTGTTTTTTTAACACTTCTCCACAACTACTTAATTGATTTCACTATTATCATTATTTCTGCATTACCCAATGTTGGTCGGTGCTTCATAAATATTGAAAAAAGGTGAAATTCTAAAAAATTACTTACATAAGGGCCCTTTTTGCATACAGATGGTCATATTTCATTGCTTTCCAAACTGACAGGTGTAGCTGTCATTTGTCTACTATTGAATTTTTATGAAATAATGCATTTAAAAGTATTGACCATTGTCATGTGCTACTTTTGAATGCAGTATTCCATAAAAAATCACATTAGCATAATTGTGATATAGCTAGGATGTGGTTACCCTTCCGGAGCACTCACTTTTCCGCTTATTAGAAGCTTATTCATGTAATTACGCGTTTTACAAAACATTTCGGCTTTTAAGTTTTTACTTTGGTTTTTGGATTGTGATTTCCACATAAAACACAGAGAGGTCTAAAGATCGTATTTACTCAATTACTGATCAAAGTGGCATCGCAGCCTAGGTTTGAATACCACTCAGTTAAATCATTTTGCAAGAAAGTTTTCATGCTCATTTGCTCAAAACCACTGCGGTAGCTCAGTTGGTAGAGTGCTCGCTCCGTAAGTGTGAGGTGGTGGGTTCGATCCCCGGCCGGGTCTGACCCAAGACTTGAAAGTGGGTAGTGACTGTTCTTTCGCCAAGCACTCGGCATTACGAAATGAAAGTCACGGTTCTTTCGGATGGGAACTTAAAATAAACGATGTCCGGTGTCACGGTGGGCTTGGCAGGCTAAAGAACCCTGCTGTATAATGCCATCAGCGCAATGCACAGGCAAAATTTCTGCACCTTCGTCTATAGCTGGCGACGTCTCGATATAAGTGAAATATTCTTGACTGGGACGTTAAACACCATTACTCACTCACTCACTCATTTGCTTAAGTTGGTGGCTTTGTTTATATATTCTTAATCTCTTCTGATCAATACTATACATGTACAGTCACACCTGTCTATAAAGACCACCCAAAAGAACCAATAAAAGTGGCCTTTATGGTGACCTTTATATACAGGTTCAAATAATATGAATAAAGTACAATTGGGATAAACTTTTACTGGCCTTTAAACGCAAGTGGTCCCTATAAAGTGGTGGCCTTTAAGACAGGTTTGACTGTATTGCCTGTAAGTGAAGGAGATATGGCAGTTGTTTACCTGCAACAAGTCATATTTCTTGAGGGCGAAGCAACCCAGTATTAATCTGATTGTTCTTTATTATTAAACCGAGTGAATCGCCAAATACTCCGGCTTATCAATTTAATGGTTTTTTGTTTGTTTTTTTTTTTTTGGGAGGGGGAGGGTGTTTGGTTTTTTTTTTTTTTTTTTTTTTTTTTTTTTTTTTTTTTTTTTGGATTTAGTTTTAGGACTGCTTTTTTTTCTTTATTTAAGTCGCTAAAACCAGCTTGATGTTATATATACTTGTCAAAAATACATTTTATCTTTTTCTTATTATTTTTATTTTATTATTTTATTTATTTACTTTTTGAGTGTATACGAAATACATGTAAATGAAAACTATATTATTTAAGGTGTTTTTTTACCATATTTTATGTCGACATCTTCACCTGAAATACTAAGTAACTGTGTACACTGCTCTTTTGCGTTTGACTTCCAAAAAGCGCTTGAAGTTTGAAGTGGTTTATGTCGTAACATCGCTGATTTACAAGAACCGATAAATAAATAACACTGCTATTGACAGTTGCAAGCATTTGGGCCCCAAGTTGAATTTAACTTCCTAGTTATATCCGTAGCTATGTAAAACACAGACAGAGAAGAAGAAATGGCTCGGACCATATTTGTGACGGGAATTACCATATGGATGTCAATGGTAGGTACCATAATATTACAAGTTTGCAACAAACATTTATCAAACGACTGTAGGACTGTGAAATGTAAAAACACGCTTAATTTTAAAAAATGACCTTAAAAGTAAAAACAATTTATGCTAAATGTATCTGTGCTGGTACTGTCTCAGTCCCAAGAAGCTAAGATTTGTGATATACTGGGCCCACTGACGAATCAAGGCATATCTCAAAACCTGGGTTCAATGCAAAACCGTTCCAATTCGCTTGCCGAATGTTCTTGATTTCACCAGTTTTCGGACTTCCTTCCTTTCACCATTCTTGGAACGATCCCTGCGATATTGAATTTTGAAGATTGAAAAAAATGTGAAAAACATTTATCTTTTCCATTTCTATCTATTTAAAAATTCTAACATGACAAGCGTTTTATTATATACGAAACAGAAACAGAACCAACCGTGGTCAAATGACAACGATGTACATATGACTGTTCCTTTTCAATGTTTTCCTCTCAAACTTACAAGGACTGATTTGTATGTTGTGAGCATAATATTAAATGAGGTTCACATCGATGTCCATTTTCAGCCCTAATACTATACTCCCCGCCCGGACTATCCAAAGCTATGTTTCCGAGGTGTCATATGGTCGATTTATATCAGCCAGGTAGCACTTCAATATAAATGCGAAGACAGAGGCTTGAGGATGACCTGTCCCGGAAAACCTGTCACTGTTGCATCCCCAGAAACGGTCAATAAAGTCCCTGAAAAAGTCCCTGTTACTTCTGAAGGCGAGTTGTAACAGAAAGATTCATAGCTAGTGCAGTTGACATTTCACAGAAAAGAGTACATTTTATTCTGACAGAGGACCTAGCAATACAAAGGCTTTCAATCTGTAGGGTACCAAGACTTCCGACAATTGATAAGAAGCTTACAAGGTACACTAATTTCAAAAAAGAATCGTCACCCCTATTACGATACAGTCAAACCTGTCAATTTAAGACACCCAATGGAACCAGTAAAAGTGGAGTTTATAAACGGATGGCCTTTATATACAGGTTCAAATTATACGAATAAAGAAGAACTGGGATACGATTTTACTGGCCTTTATAAGCAGGTGACCCTTATATTGAGGTGACATAAAAGGCAGATTGGACTGTAATATTAATAACAAATCGAAAACAATTTTCCTGCTTTTCTTTTAGAAGAGCAGAAAAATACTGCCTTTGTTCAATCTTAGCTTTGTTTACATAAACATATTATATATAACACTCATCTTTTCAGTCCTGAAATCGTGATTATACACAAATAATTTGTTATTTAATTTTTATTTACTATAGGTAACCATTTCCATTTCAATGTCTGTGTCGGGTAAGTTTGAAATTGTATAATTAAGGAGATGTGCTTTAAGTAACTCCAATATGTGTATATTGAAGGCATCGTGTGCTGTGAAAATACAATAAAAACACACACTAATCCATGTCCAAATCAAAATCCAAAAGCAAAGTGAAAACTTTGAAACTGTCAAATTTGGTTGAACATATGAACTTCCACAGGGGAAGTGAGGCCGATGGCTTCGGAAAGGTAAGCACCTCCTGTTTTGCTTGCTACACCCGCCATGTGTGTTATCAAAATTGGGAGTGAAAAGAACAGGGAACTATGGGACATCAAATATATCCAGGGTAATTTTGGAAATAAAGACATCATACTTATCAGCAATATTGTGATGCTAGCCATACACTTTTTTGAGGACCTTGATAGGTCTAGGCTTGCAATATCTCCGAGACAACTATTTATTTGTAAGCAGCTTGTTTCGTTGTGTAAAATTCCTGTAGTGGGAACACGCTCTACCGTAGTGTATTAACTGTGAAACAAATACACCAGGAGAAGTAGGCATATTGCTGTATAGAATATGCAATGTTGTGATGAGGGCCATAAAACATAAGTTTCATGGCTTATTACCGAATCTATATCGGGTACTTGAGCAATTACTCTGTCATATTGTTCACCGCAAATATAATATGTCGTAGTTTGTTTTGCGTACATTTCATTGCCGCTAACACTTTTTAAAGTATTTAATTTATGTTCCATGATACAAGTATATTGTCTGATTCAATGACAATAAATAAATATTTCGGTAAAATAAATTTAGGTTTGATGACTGATTGATGATATGTTTTGAGCTTCATATATAAGGAATTAAATTTTGGCAGACATATAACATTATTTTCCCCTTTAGGACCCGAATGCCATTTTTAAAGACGTTCTTTTATGTGCCGTTCAGAAAGTCCTTTACCTATAGAGGATATATCATTTTCCCAAAATTAAAATTACTTTGTCATGAAATAAACAGGAATTGTATCATTAGCATCATTATCATGTTGCATAGCGTGGTAATAAACAGTCGCCGCATCATCACAAAACAACTGAAAAACGCCTCATGTTACAACGGATTACAACAGCAAATTTGTATAGAAAAGGATGATTTGGACACCAAAGATAAAATTGTTTTAGTTTTCAATATAATAACAATTACTAGGTATCAAAATTAAACTTATACACTGCCATTCAAAAAATATTTTACATATTTATAAAATTATTTTCAAACATTTTTGCAGTATTTCCCCAAAATTACAAAAACGTCCAAGAAAATTGTTTTTCGAAAAACACTTTTGCATACATTTAGTTTATCAAGTCAATGTATCGCATTCAAATACTGCAAAAACTTCAACATTTCAATTTTATGAATATAATTTGTGATAATGTTTATAATATAAACCAAAGAGAAAATTTATCTAACATTATACTGGTTTTTCTGTCTGATTTGATGAAATACAAGTTTTATCGAACACGCGTGATACAGACTCTTGTATCACCACACTGTGGCGATACAACATTGGCGGTAAAGTACATGTGCACTTGTCATTGTGACGTCATTGGGGAATCTCCGATTTGTCAATTGTAAACAATGACGTCATTACTACAAAACATGTCATAACATAATTCAGTGGTTTTCTGTGGTAAAATGTATTTTTTTCACATAAAGTATTGGTTTTTTAATGACCCAATAGAAAATGTTAGATAAAAAAAATATCATATACACAGTGTGCATGTACAACACTTCGTATCAGGTCCCGTCCTTTTTTCGTAGCTGTATCACTACTCGTCGCGCAAGCGAAAAAGGAATCGACCTGATACTGAGGGTTGTACATACACACTGTGTATATAATATGTATATATTTGTATAGTCGTTTTTGGATGGCAGTGTATAATGCATGGATCAGATTGAAATGTACTGGACTCGGGTTAGGAATTACATATCATACCAATGTTCATTTTACAAGCACTTGACGGTCGTTTCGGAAAGTCAAGTGCTTTAACCAAAATGATTTATTTAAATGATATGATTTACTGATTTGTACCCGTCTCATTGGAAATCTAAAATAAATGCGTTTTTGCTTCTTCTTGAGTAGGTTAAACATTAGGTTTCTAAATTAAGCTTAAAATCAACAAATTCAAGTGTTGGTTAAAATTTGTTGGCAAGTACTTCACAATCATAATATACTTTACTATGAAATATATACTTTACATCATCGTAACTTTTCTTACACATGTACTTAAACAACAACATTTACCTAAAATATATGACATTTTAACAATGTTTTGTTCTTTTTATAGAACTACCGTATACAATACTAGTACACTTAAATAAAACCTCTTTATTATTGTAAAACAACATTGCTTTTCGATGTATATTATATGCATTTTATCTTCTTGCACATGATACATTACACATAAAACAAATAAATTCAATCTGAAAACAAAACAGCATAGCTCATGTAATCCCATTGACAATTATTATAATAACACTAAGGAAGTATTCTGAAAAAACTTAAACGTTTCACATAATGGACAGAGGGTATAATTACATATTATACCAGTTTTAATTTTACAGCACTAGACGGTCGTTTCGGAATACAATTCCTCATTAGTAGTGCTTGGACCAAAATTATTTTGAAGATGTTGAAAAGCTACCCATAGGACCAAAATATATAAACAATATGAGATATAGAACAATAACTACTTATCCGAATAGAAAGTTTGAAGACACCCTTAAAATTGATACAGAAACGGATTTAAAGCATAAAAGACTTGAAACTTAATTTTTGTACCACTTTCAAAATGTTAATAATTAAATCAAACAAAATAAACTCAATAATGAATTGATATTTTTAAACGTTTAAACTAATATTTTAAAAAAGTAGTTTCCTAAAAAATGTAAAATGAACAAATGCCTGTTGTAGCCGTATTTTATAATACTTTAAGCTACAAAACTTTTGGAATGAACATAAACATCATATATATTAAATGGAATGGAGTTCTATTATATTTAATGAAGATGAAACAAAATATTAAAAAACGGCACAAAAAGAAAAGAAGTTCATTAAAGATGCCAAGAAAAGATGATATTTTTATATCTTGTTTTTTTTTTTTTTTTTTTTTTTTTTTTTTTTTTTTTTTTGCTTGTTATACAGCTTAAACATCTCTGCACATTGTTTCCAGTGTTAAACTTTAATTTCAAGAACAATCACTTCCTTTTCGAGGCCGCGGTGGCCTAATGGATAAGACGTTAGTCTTCAAATCCAGGGTCTCTCACCGCTGTGAGTTTGAGTCCCGCTCAGACCACATGTGGGAAAGTGAATTTTCCCTGGCCTTTACTGGTTCACCTGGTATCAGTATAATGGACTGGGGGTGGCACGATTGTCTGTGGCGTACTGACTCTACGAGCTAATACATTAAAGTCGCCCTGAGTGCGCGCTAGTACAAGGCAGACCATAAAACACACTCGCACTTCACATGCATACAAAATATTGTTCATAAATTAATCCATAGAGATTAAAAAAATAGTTCTCGTTGCGAATAGCTTAAAATTGCTGATGCGGCGTTAAGCAACATTCAACCAACCAACCAACTTCCTCTTTGGTAGATTATGAACGGTTTTTATTTGTTTCAGGGTTTTTAGAGCAAGATGTATCAGCAACCAGCTAAGGCTAATCGTGCATCAGCGTCAAGCAGGCTTTAAAAAAAGCCCTTTCTTGGGCCAAACAAAACTTTATCTTTTATATTTCTAGTTCCTTGATATTTCCAGAATATTTTCTGCATATTGTCTCTGTAAACCATCCTACCATCATTTTTCAGAACTTTTTGTTCAATTTCTCTCCAAGATAAGCGGTTTGATGAAGACGGACGATTTTAAGCCTTAGCTGGTCGCTGAATAGTCTTGTTCTAGGGACTCTGAAACAAATAGAATGGAACCGTTCATTATCTACCAAATAGGAAGTAATTGTTCTTGATATTAAGGCATAACACTGGGAACAATATGCAGAGACGTTTAAGCTGTATAACAAGTACAAAATACGAAATATAAAAATGTCTTACATTGTATTGGCATCTTTAATTTCTGTTTTTTCGCACCGTTTTTTTATTTTTGTCTCATCTTCAATAAATGTAATGAAACACCATTCGATTTAATATATATGAATGTGTTTATTCCAATTTAAGGTGTTTTGTAGCTTTAAGTATTATAAAATACAGATACAAAAGGGATTTGTTCATTCATTTTACATTTTTCAGAAAACATTACCTTTTTTAATTTTAGATAAATTTTGAAAGATACCAATTCATTATTGAGCCAAATTTTATTTATTTATTTATATTTTGAAAGAAATACAAAAATTTTGTTATATTTCAAGTTTATTAGTCTTTATATACGCTTGTGTATCAATATTAAGGGGGGGGGTCCAAACTTTCAATTCCGACCGATATATCTCCAGATTTTTGTACAGCATTTCAAAACGAAACAATATAGGAAATTTTTTCTCGAAAATAGAGTTGCGCATCTTTGCGTTGGATATTGAAAAATAGTTAAATGCCCAGACACGTTTTGTCTCGAGTAATTCGCCAAATCTATGAAGCACTATTATACGAAACCTGGGACGAGATGTACTTATTATCAACCATAGTTGTTGTTGTAATGCTTCTGGGAGTTACGGCCCTTTAACTGATAAACATAAAACGGGTAAATTTTCTAAACGCATGACTGAGTGGTATATGAAGACATATTTGATGCGATATTCGGCTACTCGTACATTTCGTGATTTTTTTTTTCCAAAAATGGGATACGCAGTTTTACGTGGAATTTTGAAAAATATGAAAAAAGTCTTTAAATGGTCATAAATTTACAATGAATAAAAATGACATGAGGCTTTTTGTGTTGACTTTTTATCTCTCAGTTTTAGAAGAAAGAAAAACAAACTCGAAGTGTCTTCCTTTCACTCTTCCGTTCGTCCAAGCATTTCTTGTTTTTGTATTTCTCTAAAACTATGAAGCACTATTTCATAAAATTTGACTCTCTTCGTACCATCAATGTTGTTATTCAATATATAGTTTAAAAGATTCATTCAATATCTGAATCATTGTCATGTTAAATTTTCTATTGTGCTTTGGTTTATAAGCTGCTCTTAATGTTATAAATAATATCTATGAATATTTACAATTGCAATATCTTTCCTTAAATAAAGTATTTGACATCGACTATACTTTGCAACTTTAAAAAGACATTGCTCCACGCGCTCGATTATGACGTCAGATGTCAAATGCTCTCGTTGACTGACAGGAGCCGACTCATTTTCATGAGAAGGTGTACCAACATTGTATTTCAAAATTGTTTTCAAATCAACATGGAAAATGTATGTAAGGCGACAATAGATTATTTTTATAAATATTGTAAATATAAGAAATAAGGTAAATTTCCAATGTCTTTATGAACTTGCAAAGTATAATGGGCTGTCTGAGACAGCCTAATAATACTTTGCAAGTTCATAAAGACATTGGAAATTTACCTTATTTCTGAAATAGAGAAAACATTTTCCAAAATCAGTATTAAATTACAAACCACTTACTATATCCACTTTAAGGGTATACATATGGGTTCATAATTGTTTTAACAAAATCCTGTATGAACGTTATCAATGTTATTTTTTATGATGATTTAACTTTATTCAGTCTTTTGATATATATATATTTTATTCAGCTCCTTTTAAGAACTTTGGGGAACGTTGTCTAGATGATTGTAATGCTAGCAAGAACTTGCAATGTGCAAGAGGTGCATGTAGATGTTTAACAGATTATTATGAATATGGAGGAACTTGTTACCAAACATGTGAGTAGGAACAGAAAAAACAACAGCTTTTAAGCAGATATATCAAAGTAGTTCTTTCAATCAAATGTATTTTACTTTATTCTACTTTAATAATTTTCGTTTTGACTCCTGGTATTTCAGCAGAGGAATTTATAGATAATAATGAAATACGGTCATCAAAGGCAACCAGTAATACAGATATATATATATATATATATATATATATATATATATATATATATATATATATATATATATATATATATATATGTGTGTGTGTGTGTGTGTGTGTGTGTGTGTGTGTGTGTGTTTAAATAATATGAATAAATGACAATCGGGATACAATCTTACTGGCCTTTATAAGCTGGTGACCCTTATCCTTGTATAGAGGTGGTCTTTAGACAGGTTGGACTGTAATATATATACATATATTGCTTGTATTTGTTATTTATGAGTTAGATAATAATCGCGGCAAGCTTAAGAAGGAATACTGTTTATTTGAAATATATTGCGCTATGAAAATTCATTTTTTAAATTCTTGTTTATTCTACACATAGTGACTTTTATAATTAAAAGACATTATTGAGGTAAAATATTTTTATCTAATGCTAATCTATTACAATCCAATACCCTTTAACCTGCTGAAACTTTAACTTTAACAGACAACAGAACTTGCCTGGAAATTAACCATGGCATACAGTAGCAACAGACATCAGAACTTGTCTAGAATTGAACCATGGCAAATTCTTACTACTGTTTATTAAATGAACTTGTCTAATCCAAGATATATCTTCAGTTCGGAAGTTGTTCAGTTAAAAAGGTTCTACTTTATTTTTTTCAGATGACAAAATACTAGTAAGAAATGCAACCGTACTTCCTATAAATACAACTTCACTTCAAGTAACTTGGAACTTACCAGAACATGCAACCCCTGTAGATAGAATAGAAATAACGACATCGCCAACGAATTACCAACCACTGATAGAGATTAGAAACATTACAACAACATCGTCTGCCGTTGTTGGTGGTCTTCAGTCTGGTACAGAATATTCAATTTTTATAACATCTGTAGATTATAATAGTTTTCTGGCACCGGTATTCCTAAAGAAATCTGTTATAGTTAATGCCAGTACATGTAAGTATACTTCTTGATCCATTTACATATAACATTCATAGAACATTATTGGAATCAGTGCCTTATATGTGAAGGGTTATTGAATATAATATGATAAACCCCCGCTTCGATGAAACATCCACCAACAGAGGTTTAAATCACATATGATAACAAAATTTTATGATTAGTATGATTTCGGCCTCACGATAAGAGCTCTTATTAATATATGAATTGTATAAAGGGAGATAATTGTTGCTTTAGTAATATTTTCCATAGGCTAAATTAATTTGACTTTATATTTTTCTCAGGCTAAATTAATTTGACTTTATTGGTAAATATTAAAACATCATCGACAAGATTTTTTTGCATTTGTCATAATTGAAAAAAACTAGGTATTCAGTTATGAGCTAAAGAGACCTCCAATCATTTGGGTTGAACCTGTATAGTAATGAATAGTAAATGTACCAAACGGACAGTGATCTCGTATTTTTATTGTAATTCAGTTGCAGCATTTGATGGAGCTTGTTCAGATACGATAATATGTTACAATGCAATAAATTTGGAATGTGCGTCTGATAGCTGTAAATGTAAGCCTAGATATTATTATTACAGTGGATCTTGTAAAACCGGTAAGTCATAATTACCCTTGTGCCTAGCTTAGATATTTTTATAGCATGTAAAGAGATATTTTCATAAAAAATCAATGCTAGTGACATTTTTAATAACTTACATGAATAATAATAAATATTCATTTATATAATTATGAAACTAATTCGTTTGTGTGCACAATAAGGACAGTTATTATTGTCCTTTATCAAGTTTTGGCAGTATTTAAAAAATAGTTTAAAATGTTTAAATATGTTCCCTATAACGGCAGTTGTGGTAGTCATTGAAAGTTCTGCATCAGATTTTGCATAAAATGTTATGAATAGGATTCATCTTTGTTTATTAAAGCGTTCAGTATCATTCTAAAGCTTGACCGACAAGGAGATTATTACATGTGACAATAACAATTTCGTCGTGTTCCTTACATGAAGGTGTCATGTTAGTTTCATTCGATTATGATATAAATCAAGCTCTCAACATCACATCGCACATGACATCGAACACTATGTCACATTACCATGGCAAGATGTAAAATTACTTTCTTTGATTAAACACGTGGCGGGTGTTGCTAGCTAAACAGAAGGTGCTTACCCTTCCGGAGCACCCAACCTCACTTCCCTGGTGGAAGTTCACGTGTATAACCTAACTTGTCAGTTCCAAAGTTTTTACTTTGCTTCTGGATTGTGATTCGGATATGGATTAGTATGTTTGTTTTTGATTTCTCAGGGTTGAACATTTCCATCAGAGAAAAGACTTTCTCAGTCTTTCAACGGAAGTTTAAACTAATATTTAATTGTTTTCTCTAACTAATTTCAATTGGCTTCAAATATGATTAAGATCATCATGTTTGACAATATGACTTTATTATTTAACGCTCTACAAATAACATTAACAAGTCTTACAGCTTGTGTTGATGATGCAAAAAGTTTTTTATTCTAAAATACAAGTATTGTGATTGAAAACGGATACAAATGTACATATTAAAGGTCTTTTCAACAAGAAATGATTTTTGTTACAAATTCAGTAATAAATAACAACAGTATTATATTATCTCAAGTGATAGTACTCCTATTTTTTGAAAGTTAGAATGAAACATGAAACCGTGGGGTGTTATATATATCCATAGTTATTTTGGATACATAGACATCAAAATTATAACGAAAGGTTACATTTGAAACTTTATGACAAACGTGATGACTAAAATTTTCTATTGTCTACTATTGTCTCCTTTTCTATGCAGCAATATATCTTAAATATATTAAATGCAAATTTTTTAAATATAAAAAATTTAGTCCTTGTGAACCAATAGATTGGTGTTTGAATTGATGTGAGACAATTTTGTTTTTTACAGTTTTCAATCTACGATTTCAAATGCAAACGGATGGTGGTAATAACTTTTGCAGTGACAATATTGGAAATGCAATCACCAAACATTATATGTGTTAGTTGGTTTGGAAACGAATGTACCAAACAGTAACGATTGAGTTAACCCTATAAAACGTTAATAAAGGAGTTGATTCTTTGTGTGCTATTAAAACAACTTCCAGCGACACAATTAATTTATATTAGATTTTGGTGATTTTGATAATATATCTATTAAGATATTTGTTGTCATGTTATATTTACAGTTGCTAATCTTCAAGTTTTAAATCAAACAGTATATACACTTAGTCCTACAGAGTTATTAGTAACATGGGATTTTCCACCACATGTTCGCTCAATAGATCGGATAGAAGTTTCAACAACTCCAGTGACACAGACTGTTACATTAAATACACCATTAACAAACCAAGCTAGACTAACTGGACTTCAAGATGAAACAACTTATACAATAAAAATCAAATCTGTAGATACAATAAGTACAGTGACCGAACAGTCAACATTTGTGACAATTAATGGAACTACAGGTATGTTATATAATAGTGATTGTAGGCAATGGTTGTTGTTGTTAAATTTGCTTAACGTTGCATCAGTAATTTTCAGCTATTCGCGACAATAACTACTTTATTAATCTCTATGGATGATAAACAACCTCATGAAGTGCAAGGGTGTTTTGTGGTCTGCTTTGTACCAGGTCGCATTCGGGGCGACTTTAAGGAAGTGTAAGTACGCCGCAGACAAGCGTACCATTTCCCCATTTACATTATATAACAACGGGTGAACCAGTTAAGGCCAACGGCAAGAAAAATTCAATTTCCCACATGTGGTCCGTTAGGGACTCGTACTCGCACCGATGAGAGACCTTGGATTTGTAGACTAGCATCTTATCAATTAGGCAACTGCAGCCTTCGTTTGTAGATAATCGATTGTTTGAACTCTATAATTGTCTTAAGTTATATAACTAGATGCTTTTTTGCCATCTTGCATAGTTTTAGTTTTGTTTGGAGTTTTGTACTTTTAAAGGATGCCCACCATTAATCCCTATGGAATTTGTAAAAAAAAAAACATTTAAATGTGTACCCTTTTCGTACCATCAATGCTGTTATGGTCAAAAACAAACATACTAATCCATGTCCGAATCGCAATCCAGAAGCAAAGTAAATCTTTGGAACTGACAAGTTAAGTTAGACACGTGGACTTCCACCAGGGAAGTGAAGCCGGGTGCTCCGGAAGGGTAAGCACCTCATGTTTCGCTAGCTACACCCGCCACGTATGTAATCAAAATTGTGTGAAAGGAACATGGAGCTATGAGACGTCAAATATATCCACGGCAATCCTGGACACAGAGACATCAAACTTATCAACAATACTGTGATGACGGCCATAAAACTTTTTAGGGCCTTGGTAAGACTAGGCTCGCAATATCCCTGAGTCAACAATTTATTTGCAAGCATCCTGTTTCGTTGTACAAAGTCCCCGTAATGGGAACAAGCTCTACTATAGCTTAATAATTGGGAAACAAATACACCATAAGCAGGAGAAGCAGGTATATTGCTGCATAAAAAAGGAAAGTTGAGTTATTCAATAACTGAATCCTTGTCACGTTAAAGTTCCTATTGTGTTTTAGTCTTTTAGCTGCTCTTAATGTTATAAATGTTATCTATGATTAGAGAAAACATTTTCCAGAATTAGTATACAATTACCAACCACTTTAAAGGTAAAAAACCCAAACTTGTTCATCATTCTTTTGATAAAGTAAATTTTCATTTAGCTCCTTTCAAGAACGTTTGGGAACGTTGTTCGTCAGACGATTGTAATCCTAGAAAGAACTTGCAATGTGCAAGAGGTGCATGTAGATGTTTAACAGATTATTATGAATATGGAGGAACTTGTTACCAAACATGTGAGTAGGAACAGAAAAAACAACAGCTTTTTAAGCAGATATATCAAAGTAGTTCTTTCAATCAAATGTATTTTACTTTATCCTACTTTATTAATTCTCGTTTTGACTCCTGGTATTTCAGCAGAGGAATTTATAGACTATAATGAAACACAGTCAAACCTGTTTATAAAAGTCATCAAAGGGAACCAGTAATATATATATATATATATATATATATATATATATATATATTCATGTTTAAATAATATGAATAAATAACAATCGGGATACACTTTTACTGGCCTTTATAAGCTGGTGTCCCTTGTATAGAGGTGGTCTTTAAGACAGGTTGGACTGTAATATATATACACATATATGTTGCTTGTATTTGTTATTTATGAGTTAGATAATAATCGCGGCAAGCTTACAAGGAATACTGTATATTTGAAATATATTGCGCTATGAAAATTCATGCTGTCGTTAGTTTCATTTTTTTTTTTAAATTCTTGTTTATTCTACACATAGTGAATTTTTAAATTGAAAGGCAGTATTGAGCTAAAATATTTTTATCAGACGCTATCAATAATTGATTTTAAGTCTATCAAGTTACTAAATAAGTTATAGAGAGAAGCCGAAAACAGTTCATTCTGTGAGAGTGTTAGCGCCTCTATTAATTCTTATTCTCACAGATTGAACAGTTTGAGGCTTCTCTCTAACTTAAAACATTGCATTTCTTTGTGTTAATAAAATACAGCTTTAAATCCCAATTCATTAAATAATGGACAGTTGTAGGTGACAATGATTTTTGTCAAAAAGTCAATGAGGATCACGATTCACAACTCAATGGATAGTAGGTAACTTAACACTGTGTTTAATGAAGAGTATTTGTCATACAGAGTGAGGTAAAAATCATGATTTTTGTCAGTTGTTCTTACAAAGCGACTAAATATTTCATCTGCTCAGGTCATTTTTAAAAATGTCATCAAATAGTAAAGACGCAATTTTACTGGATATTATTTGCATGCCAATACAAATAATAATCATTCGCTTCTAATTTTTGTGAAAATGCTGGATTCAAAGATTTTATACTAATTACTGTGTACAACAACAGCAACTAAATTTTTAAATACCATTTTAGTTTTTGTTCTGTTTTTCAGTGCTATTGGACTCTTAAGCTGTTTCGGATGGATAATCAGTTCACCCGTAACTGTCTAATAAATTTAAATAACCGTACATTCTAACTGTCCAATCGGTTAGTTAATGTACAGTTGTATCAACTTATTGGACACTTAAAGCATGACGTCATAGCAATGTTTTAAGCGAAAAATAAAAAACAGCATCCAATACACTTTAACCTGTTGAAACTTAAGCTTTAACAGACAGCACAACTTGTCTAGAAATGAACCATGGTATACAGTAGTAACAGAAAGCAGAACTTGTCTAGAATTGAACCATGGCATACAACAGTAATAGACAGCACAACTTGTCTAGAAATGAACCATGTCATAATGTTACTACTATTTAATAAATGAACTTGTGTAAATCAAAAACAAACATACTAATCCATATCCGAATCACACTCCAGATGCAAGGTAAAGTAAAAACGTTGGAACTGACAAGTTAGGTTATACCAGGGAAGTGAGACCGTGTGCTCCTGAAGGGTAAGCACCTCCTGTTTAGCTAGTTACACCCACCACGTGTGTAATCAAAATTGTGTGAAAGGAACATGACACTATGAGACGTCAAATATCAAACACTTGTCTGATCCAAGCTTTATCCTTAGTTCGGAAGTTGTTCAGTTAAAAAGGATCTACTTTATTATTTTCAGATAACAAAATACTAGTAAGAAATGCAACCGTACTTCCTATAAATACAACTTCACTTAATGTTACTTGGAACTTACCAGAACATGCAACCCCTGTAGATAGAATAGAAATAACGACATCGCCAACGAAGTACCAACCACTGATAGAGATTAGAAACATTACAACAACATCGTCTGCCGTTGTTGGTGGTCTTCAGTCTGGTACAGAATATTCAATTTCTATAACATCTGTAGATTATAATAGTTTTCTGGCACCGGTATCCCTAAAGAAATCTGTTATAGTTAATGCCAGTACATGTAAGTATACTTCTTGATTTATTTAGATATAACATCTATAGAACATTATTGGAATCAGTGCCTTATATGTGAAGGGTTATTCAATATAATATGATAAACCCCCGCTTCGATGAAACATCCACCAGCAGAGGTTTAAATCACATATGATAACAAAATTTTACGATTAGTATGCTGCTTTCAGTCTCACGATAAGGGATCTTATTATTATGTGAATTGTATAAAGGGAGATAATTGTGGCTTCAATAATATTTTCCTAAGACTAAATTAATTCACCATAAATACATCATCGACAAGATTCTTCTGAGAAAACGGGGTATATGAGCTAAAGAGACCTCCAATCATTCGGGTTGAACCTTTATAGTAATAAATAGTAAATGTATGAAACAGACAGTGATCTCGTATTTTTACTTTATTTCAGTTGCAGCATTTGATGGAGCTTGTTCAGATACGGCAATATGTTACAATGCAATAAATTTGGAATGTGCGTCTGATAGCTGTAAATGTAAGCCTAGACATTATTATTACAGTGGATCTTGTAATGACTGTAAGTTATAATTACCCTTGTGCATGGCTTAGATATTTTTTATAACATGTAAAAAGATATTTTCATTAAAAATCAATGCTAGTGACATTTTTAGCCACATATAAGAATAATAATAGTTCATTTATATATTTGTTTGGGTGCATAATAAGGACCGTTATTATTGCGCTTTGTCGGCAAAATGCTAAGTTTTGACAATCATTATAAAATAGTTCAAAATGTTTCAACATTTTTCTCATCAGCGCAGTTCTAGTGATCATGAAATTGGTTACATCAAATTTTTCATAAAAACTGAATGGTTGGATTTGTCTATGTTTGTTAAAATTTTTAAATATAAAGCATTCGTCATCATTCTAAATGCCTATAAAATTCGTAGGATACGGAGATTCTTGTATGGAACAATAATAGTTTAGTCAATTTCACCACATGATGGTGTCATGTTATTTTCATTCGATTATGATGTCACTCAAGCTCTCTACGTCATATCGCATGACATCAAAACTATTTCACATTACCATGACGAAATATGAAAATTACTTTTTCTGAGTTGAAAATTTTCATTAGAGAAATGTCCAAATCAAAACTTTGAAACTAGTAATTTAAATTAAACACGGGAACTTCCTCCAGGTGAGGCCGGGTTATCCTAAAGAGTAAGCACATTCTGTCTAGCTAGCTTCACCCGCAATGTGTGTAATCAAAATTGAGTCTGGAACTATGGGACGTTAAATATATTCAGAGTAATTTTGAACACATAGATAGCTGATTTATCAACAATATTGTAATGTCGACCATACAACTTTTGACGGCCTTGATGAGCCTGGGCTTGCAATTTTCTTGCGTGCTCATACTGCAACTTCTATTTTTGATACATAATTTTCAGATTGCATTTTGTTATTCCAGTAAGTGAACTGCAAGTAATAAATGTTGAAGTGACAGTTTTAAGAACAACATCCACTAGAAGGGGGTTTTACCGGAATAATTGCGAAAATCCGGAATAATCAGACCAAATCCGGAATAAACCAAATTGATCCGGAATGATCAGGTAAAGTCTGAAATAAACCAGTAAAATCCGGAATAATCAGGCAAAATCCGGAATAATCAGGCAAAATCTGGAATAATTGGACTTTTTTGTTACGGTAAGTTTTCCGTAATCTAAAAATTACGGTAAGTGTCTGATTATTCCGGAAAATGACCGATTATTACGGAAAAAGTCTAATTATTTCGGCAAATGTCCAATTATTACGGGAAATTTTCTGAAAAATAATAATTTTTTAAATTTTTTTTACCGTAATAATTGGACATTTGCCGGAATAATTAGATTTTTACCGTAATAATCAGTCTTTTACCGGAATAATCAGACAAGTTACCGTAATAATCTGACACTTGCCGGAATTTTTAGAATCCGTAAAATTTACCGTAAAAATATTCCTATTATTCCGGATTTTAACCAATTATTCCGGATTTTGTCCGATTATTTCGTATTTGGTCTAAAAATTCCGGAATTGATCTAAACATTCCGGATTTTCGCAAAGATTACGGAAAGTGTCTAACTATTCCGGAATTTCGCAATTATTCCGGTAAAACCCCCTTCTAGTGATCAGTGTCTGTATCATGGGAAAATCCTGCTAATCATGCTATTGAGAACAAAATAGTTACATGGACAAGACGCTCTACTGCTACTACCGAAACAAAGGCTCTTTTATCTAATGACACGTCAACAGATATTACAGGGTTGACACCTGGTGATACTTATGATATAAGTGTGGTGTCTGTTGATACTGACAGCAGGACTTCTACACAGGAAATACAATCTGATCACGTCATAGCCACAACAAGTAAGTTTAATGAATTGAGTCAAAAATGAAGTAAATTTTGCACACTACTCAGAAGGGTAATTGATTATTAAAAATATTCTACAAATGATCTCGAATCAAGATATTTAACAAGGCCTATTACATTGATTCATACTTTGATTTGCCATACATAATTTGATTCCGGCAATTTTCAAAAAGTTTATATTGTGAGCTGCAAGTATTGTATTGCAAATGTTTAGACCTTGTAGACATTGACACAATTATCATTTTGGCGTCCTATAGATCCATGTTCCTTTCACACAATTTTGATTACGCATATGATGGGTGGAGATAGCTAAACAGGAGGTTCTTACCCCCCTGCAACACCCGCCTTCATTTTCCTGGTGGAAGTTCGCGTGTCTAATCTAACTTGTCAGTTGCAAAGTTTTTTTTACTTTGCTTCTGGATTGTTATTCGGATATGGATTAGTATGTTTGTATTTTTATTTGATATAGAGATGAAGTTAATGTGTTCAGAGGTCAGGATAATTGACACAGAAGAATACTGAAATAGGTTATTACCTGTAAAAGCTTTTAATTTTGACTATTTACAAATATCTTGACATTTGGTTTCCAGTTTATTTGTGTGTTTTTTAAAAATGATTGAATCAGCCATGATTTATCAGGTGAGCGTATCAGGCCCAATGGACCGCTTTTTATAAATATATTGATATACCGGTATTAATTATCGTAATAAACTTATTATTACCATAAAAGAATGTCACCTGATAACTAAAAAGTAACCGTTCTAGACATAATTTTTACATCTCTTTTCTATTGCTGATAATGTTCATAATGTTCATATCAAATATTTTAAACTAGCTTTAAAACCAAGACATTAATTACAAAGATAACCAGGATTCAAAAACATTAAAACATCCACATTTAATTGATTCATCAGTAGAAACATTTGTTTATTGAAACAATACATGTTTGATTTACGCTACATAATATAAATCAAATTATATTTAGAACAATATAGGCATGTAGATTATATTATGTTGTTGGTGAAAAACAAAAAACAAAACAAGACATCAATACTGCTAAATACCATCCAATTTGGGTCAGTAGTTTTGGAGTTCATTAAAATGTGAAAAGTTTATATATGACGGACGAAGATCGATGGCAATAGCTCACATGGGCCTTTGGCTCAGGTGAGCTAATAAAACAACTTAATGCAAAAATTTGAAAATGACAATATAAAATCAGCTCTTAGCCAAAATTTCTGGTTTACAGCCCTTTTCTAGTCATTTTGAAGTGGTGAAAGGAACAATGTAGTCGATGTTTAAATTGTCAAGTGTCTTGATAAAGGCTGTAAAGCCGAAATATTGACTAAGAGCTGACTTTATTTTGTCATTTTCTTAGATTTTAGATTATTTCCCTCAGGGAATAATATTAAGAAAGCAAAATTTTAATCTTTCAGAACCAGCAATACCTGGAGATATTGTGACAAATATTCCACATGATTCTGGCAATTCAGTACATTTATCGTGGATATCATCAATAGGAATAGTTACGTATTACAGAGTTATATTTGAGGGTGGGAATGGTGATACACGTATACAAGTAACCTTTTACAATTCCATTAATATGACGTCATTAACACCAGGTAGAAGATACAACATGACTATTACAGCAATCAGTGGTACTACGACAAGCGACCCTAGATACGGTACTACAAAGACTACTGTCATTGGTAACTACTTGCACTTTGGTGTTCCTAATTTTTATAGTAAACCGTGGCTTACCATATACAAAACCATAAGCGGGTAACCAAAAACTAATACATGTTAAGAGACCGTTGGGTTATCGTTGCAAATGAGAGGAGTTTTTAATGTTCCATATATTATTATTCTAATTATCGGGATAAAGTTCACAAGTCATGAATGTAATAAAGCGCATATGTTTTTAATTCAATTGTTATTTTTGGCGGGAAATATTGCCAATCTGTTTTAAAAGCAAGCATATAATTTTTTTTTTAAAATAGATATTCATAACTAAAATATATTGTTACGATTGAACAATTCCTTGTTTGCCGATAAATAGTCTTTTTATATCCCAATTGTATAATTTTGAATAACATATTATACCAGTTTTAATTTTACAGCACGAGAAGGCCGTTTCGGAATACAATTTCTCATCAGTAGTTCTTGGACTAAAATTATGAAACCAAAACGTTGTTTTTAAGACGTTGAAAAGAATACCATATTTTACCAAAATTTTATTTTTTAGAAACTAATTCATCATTTGATAAATCGGTAGTACTGGTACCAGCGGTGAGTTTAGCTGTCATAACGCTTGTTGTCATCGTTGTAGTCGTTGTAGTCATAACAATCAGGAGAAAGAAAAAAAAGTAATAATTCATTGATATTTATTATGCTACAAATAGTAATTTCTTCGCTGTTATCTTTTATATATTGATTTTTCATCAAATAAATATTAAAACATATTCATTAAATTGATTAAAACTGTAAGAAAATGCACAAAATATTGGAGTAATTTTGTAAATAATGTACCATATTTTTAGTTTACAAAACTTATATTTTCAGTATATATAAAAAGTCTTGTCTATTTGTTTTCCATGACAAGTCATGTAATATAGAAGTATTCCATTGAAGATGTTCATAGTAGATATTTCTATCGAGATATATTATGAGTCGCGCGTGCAAATTAGCGCTGAATTTACCTTTGGTGGCGTTATAATCAAAAGACATCGCGTGGCGTCATCACGTGGGGGAACATGGCGTCATTTTGCAGAAAAAGGACACCCAAGCCGTCAAAATTTTCAAATGTTCTTTTTTGGCAGTTTAGAATAAATAACTTTGTTTTGTAGATTATACATTTTGTATGAACAAAAATCATATACGTTCTTTCCGATGGTGATATTTATTTTTAAGCAGAATGTTGAATAACAAATTTATTTTTTTTCATCATGGCTTCAATGTCTATGTAGATTAAGTTTACAGCCAAATATTGACATTAAAAATGGGTTTTGCCGCTATACCACGTGATACCCTCTAACGTTTGTGCGGAACACTTATTTCCAATGGATATGGAATAACATGAGATGACGTTTCCCGCGAAAACTACGTCATTCCGGGAATCTGTAACGTTGACGTTTTTCAAAACGTTTCGCACAAACGTTAAGAGGTATTGATTACGTGGTACAGCGGCGAACCACATTGGAGAAAAACAATCCATTATCAATTTATCCATGTAGGATAGGGATATCTCACCCTCGGGGTTGAACATTTCTGGTCGGAGACTCGGCAAGTCTCCTCTCTGACTAAAAATGGTCAACCCCTCGGGCGAGATTTCCCTATCCTACACGGATACTCATAATGGATTCTTATAATCACCTGGATCTTTTTGGAAACTGCACGTTCTCCATTGCTGTTCCATTAAAAAAAACTCATAGTTATTCAGTTTCACCGCGTTTTTTTTTTTTTTTTTTTTTTTTTTTTTTTTTTGGTTTGTCTTGCAAAGATGTGACATACATATTGACTATGAACGCTATTTCAAAACAGTTTAATTGATAAAAATTTGTTATTAATTATGCAGATAATTATTGTAATTTCTTTATTGTTAGATCAAAAATGCGGAAAATGATAACGGCAAAAATTTGCAGATGGTTCAAATTGTGACTCAAGGGTTTGTATTCCGATTGACGAGTGTCTGTATTAGAACCATTTACTTTAATTACTGTACCAATGATATTTTATTTACTCAATATATTGTACATGCATATTCTGTCTCAAGAGACAGTTCTAGTTTACTTTGGGTTCGGTTATTGTTTTGTTGGTCAGATAAATATCCATGGGTAAATTGTGATGTTTTTACGCGGAAAAATATTATATTTTAATAAATATTGAAGTAATTTTATAGTTTCAGTTTACAAAAACTTATAGTTATTCAGTTTCACCACGATTTTCAGTTTGTCTATTTCAAAACAGTCCAATTGTAAAATATTCGTCATAGATTATAGTGATTGATTGTATCATTCTATTTCAGTTCAACAAATATGAAAAATGATAACAACAATGGTATGCAGAAGAACCCGTATGTAAATAAAGGGTTTGTATTCATGATTGCCTTGTTTCTGTATTAGAATCACTGACTATAATTACTAAACCAATTATATTGTATTCAAAAAATGTATTATATGTGCTTCTTGTTTGAGAGTTAAGACCATTCATTTTGTTTAAAAAACAGATGAAATAAAGAGATCAAGTTTGCAGTTTTTTAGTCGAGTGACAGAAAGAAATTATGTTTTCAAATATTTTTAAAAACTTTTATTCTTTACACTTGACATTTCGCTCTTTCGAAGATTAATAGGTTTAGAAATTTGACATAGCCAATGTCCCATTAAACATGTACAAATACTATGAGAAATTTCTCTATTTTTAAATTTACAACATAAAAATTTAAGTTTTTGCGAAGTATTTCTCCTATAATTATAGACTGTGGGAATTTATTTAATCTACTGGTATCCAAAAACTATGACATATGAATTCAAAATGACTGTTAAAAACGAGTGAACTTGAAAACTAATAGACGCTATCCTAATTTGACAATGGATGCTGAAAAAATAAAAACTGGAAATAAATCTCAACTACTTTTTTTTAAAAAAATGAGCTTACGTAACAATTAATGTTGCTTTAAGATGACTTTAAGTGAATGAAATAAAACACGTTTCCTCACGTTTTTAGTTTCTCTGGCAAAGATTGGTATTCATATTGACTATGAAAGCTATTTCAAAACCGTTTAATATTGTTAAATATTTGTTATGAATTGTACAGCTAGTTTGTTTTTATTATTTTATTTATTTTTAGTTCAAACTATTGGAAAAATGATAACGGCAATGATTTGCAGATTATAGAAAGAAATTATGTTTTCAAATATTTTTAAAAAACTTTTATTCTTTGCATTATTGATATTTTGCTATTACGAAGTTTCAATAAGTTAAGAAATATAACGTGACCAATGTCCCTTTAAACATATACCATGGGAAATTGCTTTATTTTTATATTTACACCATTATACAGCGAAGTATATTCTCCTACACTTATAGACAGATGAGAATTTATTTAATCTAATAGTATCCAAAAACTATGACATATGAATTTATCATGACTGTTTTTTAAAACATGAGTGGACTTGATAACTAAAAGACGCCATCTCAAGTTGACATGGGTAGCTAGCTGAAAAAAATAAAATAAATATCAACTATTTGTTGAAAAATTGAGCTTACGTAATAATAAATGTTTGTAATTTTAGCATCTTTTAGGTGATTTTAAGTGAATGAAATCATAAGAAAAAGATAATACATATAGCTCAAGTGTGTAAGTTTGTTTCTTCTTACACGATAAAACACGGGTCAAACAGCGTCATATTTTTAATACTTTATCCATAAAAGAACAGGACAATGGGTCAGAAAGACTAAATTTAACAAAAATTATGAATTATAAATATGGTATATTTTGTTCAAGTTACACCTGAAAAGTATAACGTATAACATGATAAAGCAATTACAAACATAACGGTCCAAATTCCAGAAGCAAATTTGAAACTTTGAAAGTAGCAAGCAAATTTAGTAAAATACTTTCACTAGAGAAACATGATTGGGTGTTCCGAAAAATAGAAGGACCTCTATCTAAAAGCACCTTCCATCCCTTGAAATTGGATTTGGAAATGGAAGCAACATGGCACTATGAGACTGTTTTCACAAATATGATGTATTTCAGAAACACATTGTTATATCGAGTGGTAAGTGCTTGTCACTGTAAAATATAAGATATAACACAAGAAGTGCGTAAAAAGACAACATAGGGGTAAAGTGATATCGTTTTTAAGCCAAGTAATTACAAGCCAAGGAAAAAAGAAACGCAAAACAAGGAACACTGTCTTGAGATTCGTGTTATTTCAATCATTTATCCTTCTTTGCTTTTTCAGAAGAGTAACAGATGAAGAAGAAAAGTATACGTCACTCTATTTAGACAAAGAAATAAACAGATACAGGTAAGCTTTTGGTAACATTATAGTGTAACTGTTTCACGTTTTGAACTTTCTCTCTTGTCTGCAGATTATTATAGGTAGGCGTTATAGTTGATTAGCCATTTATAGATGGAGGATAGGGAAATCTCACCCTTAGATTTCAGTCAGAGACTAGGCTTGAGATTTCCCTATCCTACATGGATAAACTAATAATAGATTCTTTTTCTTCCATTTTAATGTCAGTTATTGGCTTCACATGTGATTTAGGCCTACATAGACATCCACGCCATGACTGTAAAAATCAATTGTTTTTCAAAGTTTTTCCAGTTAAATAAATATGAACATAGAAAAAAATGCGAATGGTCATTGGCATTAGTGCCTTATTTATCTAAAGCTTTGGGTTACGGACGACAAATCTTTCACCAACCAGGCATTCTATTAAAGGAAAGAAAATTTGTTACTTTTGTTCTGGATGATAGGATTTTTGTCCTAGTCCTGGCATCTTTTAGGTGATTTTAAGTGAATGAAATCATAAGAAAAAGATAATACATATAGCTCAAGTGTGTAAGTTTGTTTCTTCTTACACGATGAAACACGGGTCAAACATCGTCATATTTTTAATACTTTATCCATAAAAGAACAGGACAATGGGTCAGAAAGACTAAATTTAACAAAAATAATGAATTATAAATATGGTATATTTTGTTCAAGTTACACCTGAAAAGTATAACGTATAACATGATAAAGCAATTACAACAAACATAACGGTCCAAATTCCAAAAGCAAATTTGAAACTTTAAAAGTAGCAAAGCAAATTTAGTAAAATACTTTCACTAGAGAAATATGATTGGGTGTTCCGAAAATAGAAGGACCTCTATCTAAAAGCACCTTCCATCCCTTGAATTGGATTTGGGAATGGAAGCAACATGGCACTATGAGACTGTTTTCACAAATATGATGTATTTCAGAAACGCATTGTTATATCGAGTGGTAAGTGCTTGTCACTGTAAAATATAAGATATAACACAAGAAGTGCGTAAAAAGACAACATAGGGGTAACGTGATATCGTTTTTAAGCCAAGTACTTACAAGCCAAGGAAAAAAGAAACGCAAAACAAGGAACACTGTCTTGAGATTCGTGTTATTTCAATCATTTATCCTTCTTTGCTTTTTCAGAAGAGTAACATATGAAGAAGAAAAGTACATGTCACTCTATTAAGACAAAGAAATAAACAGATATAGGTAAGGTTTTGGTAACATAATATCGTAACTGTTTCACGTTTTGAACTTTTCTCTCTTGTCTGCAGATTATTATAGGAAGGCGTTATAGTTGATTAGCCATTTATAGATGGAGGATGGGGGGGGGGAATTTCACCCTTAGATTTCAGTCAGAGACTAGGCTTGAGATTTCCCTACCCTACATGGATAAACTCATAATAGATTCTTTTTCTTCCATTTTAATGTCAGTTATTGGCTTCACATGTGATTTAGGCCTACATAGACATCCACGCCATGACTGTAAAAAATTAACTGTTCTTCAAAGTTTTTCCAGTTAAATAAATATGAACATAGAAAAAAATTCGAATGGCTATGGGCATTGGTGGCTTATTTATCTAAAGCTTTGGCTTACGGACGACAAACCCTTTCACCAACCAGGCAGATTCTAGTAAAGGAAAGAAAGTTTGTTACTTTTCTTCTGGAAGATAGGATTTTTGTCCTGGCAAAAGAGCTGACCGCTCTAGAAAACTGGTGGAAAAATTATGAATGGACGTTAAACACAATGACTTTCTCCGTATAAATATGAAAAACTACCAAAACCAGAAATAATATTTGAAATGAATCCCCACGGCCTATTTTCAAATTTGAAATTCAATAATTTTTAATAAACAAAAACAAACATACTAATCCATTTCCGAATTACAATCCAGAAGCAAAGTAAAAACTTTGGAACCGACAAGTTAGGTTAGACACGTGAACTTCCACCAGGGAAGTGAGGCCGGGTGCTCTGGAAGGGTAAGCACCCCCTGTTTAGCTAGCTACACCCGCCACGTGTGTAATCAAAATTGTGTGAAAGGAACATGGAACTATGAGACGACAAATATATCCAAGGCAATCCTGGACACAGAGACATCAAACTTATCAACAATACTGTGATGACGGCCATAAAACTTTTTGAGGGCCCTGATAAGCCTAGTTGTGATATTATCCCCAGATAAAATACATGTGTTAGTATACAGTACTTACGTACTTGTAAGAAAATAACGGCCAGCTGTCATTGTTTATAATCAAGGGTTTACCCGGAATAATATCACAATAATTTATACATCATTATTAAAGTTTAGATTTGGCAAGATGCTGTGAGGATTCATTTTAAATATTTTTTTCATATTTTGGTAATTGTTTACATTTAAAATCTCCTTTTATAGAGCAAAGGAGCATTAAATCGCCGGAATATGGTCTCATTAGGTCTGTGTATACCGTAATTTGGTGGTCAAAATAAGGTCGCCATTGCGGTTCATAAGACTCTTGAACTTGAGAAATTTCATTTTTAGAAATAACTAACTTACTTAACATTTTATTTTGCTTGAATTACTGTAAACCGCTTTATATTGGTGCATACTTATTTTAGCGATTGATGAATGGTAAAAATATTAGTGCAGTTTAATTTTAGCGTAATCAATTCCGGACTGAGACATATAATACGTCTTTATATTACCGCAACTTTTACCCAAAAAAAACCAAAAACAAAAACAAAAACTTAAGAAGGAGGTGCCAGAATTCGGCAAGTTACAAGAAAAAAAAATAAAAATAACTATGTAATAAATGGTGTTTTAATTTGTTTGACTTTAACTGAGAGAAAATCTTGGCCACGGTTAGTCACAAGACAGACAATTGTCTGCAGGACGCTTGCATCATAATTTTGCGCTCTCGTCAACTACACATTTTACTGAAAACATATTTAAATCGACAATTACCTATTTTTCATTTAAATACCAACTGTTTGTATTTCAAATACAAATGTTTCGACACATTGTCGATGTAACCCCGATAATAGCCGTAGCCGCTTAGATCATTAGAGGTCAACAATGGGGACTTACAGGATGTTGCCGACATCACAGAAAAAAAATTCCCGAGCAATGGGTCTAACTGTTGATATTCATTCTTAAGATTTTAATCATTGAAGTCAATTACTGTTAGGTGAACTGGTCAATTAAACTTAATTACCTGACAACAAGACTTGTCACAATGTAAGCATCGCAATGACAATGATTAATATCCCCTATTTTATCCGTTAATCCGCTTGTCGGTGGTCAGTTTACTTGGTCATTATTCCCTAATTACTTATCATACGTGAGTATATTGATGGAAGCCATACCACTATTTTTACACCTGTGACATCCTATTAATTGAAAAGTGATTATGTAATCATTCAACGTACGTTCACACCCGTTCTAAGCGCTGTACAGTACCTATTTAGTTTGAAATTTTAGCGACAGTTTTATTTTAGCGCCGTCACTCTTATCGCCAATTGCGCTAAAATAAAACTGCCGCTAAAAAAACACGGTTTACAGTATTTGTTCTCGATTTTGATTACATGCGTAGTGGGTGTAGGAAGTGCTTACCCTTCTGGAGCACCCGGCCTCACTTCCCTGGTGGAAGTTCACGTGCCTTACTTGTCAGTTCCAAAGTTTTTACTTTGCTTTTGAATTGTGATTTGGACATGGATTAGTATGTTTTGGTAATACCATCGACTACAATACAAACATAAAGCAATAACTACCTATATCATTTAGAATATATTATTATAAATTTAATCAAGCTAGTACTAGAAAGCATATATATAATGCCCTCAAAAAGTTTTATGGCCGTCATCACAGTATTGTTGACAAGTTTGATGTCTCTGTGTCCAGGATTGCCCTGGATATTTTTACGTCTCATAGTTCCATGTCCCTTTCACACAATTTCGATTACACTCGTGGCGGGTGTAGGTAGCTAAACAGGAGGTGCTTACCCTTCCTGAGCACCCGGCCTCACTTCCCTGGTGGAAGTTCACGTGTATAACCTAACTTGTCAGTTCCAAAGTTTTTACTTTGCTTCTTGATTGTGATTCGGATATGGATTAGTATGTTTGTTTTTGATACAAGTAATAATTTTACAGCACTAGATCGCTGTTTTGGAATACAATTCCTCATCAGTAGAGCTTGAAACCAAAATGTTTATCAAGATGTTAAAAAAATGCCGAAAAGACCAAAATATATTTTACCAAATTTAGCTGAGTAAATACTTGGCATGAGGGCATAAACATTAGATTTTGAATAATTTAAGATTCATATGAATTTGTCAAATATTTTATACTTGTAGAGCTAACCACCAGATATAACGGTCCTGAATATGTTTTGAAGGGCTCCATTAAGGAAGTGGATTTGCAATATAAATTTCACAAAAGTAACAGACTAAAATCTTGGAGAACAACTTTGGGAACAGAAGCTCCCATAACAAAAATACAACAAACTGAAATCGTTAAAATTAATAGTACATATTTCCTTGTCTCTGATGCATTGGGAACATCAAGATTTTTGTATAACATGGTCTCTATATATAATCAGTGTACATAACGTAATTTTGACTTTTCAAAAGTAAATGTTTTAAATAAAGTGGATGGATACTGGTATTTAATGTTCCATAATAAGTAAATTTATAGAAATTTTTAGTTATATGTTTGTGCCTTTAGTATTTGATTCGTGTTATTAATATGGATACATGTATATGTTTTAGTGTGCTATTTAGAATATGTGATAGTATCGTCTTGTTTTCATATTTTAACTTGTTATCTTTAGTTATTTTGCTACCATTTTGAGCTTTAAGTTCATCTCCCATAATTCATATTTAAACACTATTTAAAATTTGAAGAAAATCGGTGGAAAATTCAATGAAATAAAAATGATTGTTAGACCAATACTTACAACATTCTTATATACATGTCATTGCAAAACGTTTATAGTTTTCTAGATAATTAACAATTTAAGAATTCATTTGCATCTGTGAACGTGACCTTTGATCCCATGACCTTCATCCATATACTGAATTAATCTTTATATCAATATTTACAATATTCTAATATATATGCCAAGACAAAAAATTGATCGTTTTCCAGATATTTTGACAAATATAGTTATTTTAGCAATTTTCCCATTTTTGAACACATTTTAAGTAAATACCCAATGTGTTTATTTGTGAATTATAGTATATTAACAGGAAATAATATTTTAATTTCAATTTTAAATATAAACTGTATAAAGAGTATTTGCATAATTTTTTTATTTTTTTTCACGATCGTAAAAATAATACTTTTAAAAGTATAAGTTCAATATGTATATTGTGAGTTATACATGTTATATATATATATAAATAACATAATTTGATTTTAAATTTATATAAAGTGATAAAGACTAGTTTGCATTTTTTTTTTAATTTTATTTTTTAAAATCGTTAAAACTACAGTTACACAACCATTGTTTTTTAACCTGTAATCGGAAAACTGTTTTGCATTGTAATCTATCACGTGTTTGCAATAAAAGATGGAATAAACATTGCCGTGTTGTTTTTGCCACAGAATACTTCAAAATCTGATTTTGAGAAACAGTACAGATTTGTAGGAGTTTTTTTCTACAATAACTATTTCTGATGAAAAATTCGACGTAAAATATTCCTTGGTACAATAAAAGAATTAACTGAGTTGACTTTTTATCTTCGTTCATCCGCGGTTTTAGTGCACGATCTATTGGGCTAATGGTACATACATTTTAAAAATAACTACTTCCGTGGGTTTTTGTAATTGTGCATCAGGTCTAATGTTCTTTTTTACCCAATATCTTCAGTAATCTTTAAAATTGAATGTAGATAACTTCCGGATATTATTTGGAAATTAACCTTACCTACTGAATGAAGTCAAAAACTCATTGATTGATTGATTGATTGATTAAATGGGTTTGACGTCCCAACCAAGATCATTTTACTTATATCGAAAAAGCCGCCAACTAAAGACGAAGTGGGCATTTTACTTATATCGAAAAAGCCGCCAACTATAGACGAAGTGGGCATTTTACTTATATCGAAAAAGCCGCCAACTATAGACGAAGTGGGCATTTTACTTATATCGAAAAAGCCGCCAACTATAGACGAAGTGGGCATTTTACTTATATCGAAAAAGCCGCCAACTATAGACGAAGTGGGCATTTTACTTATATCGAAAAAGCCGCCAACTATAGGCGAAGTGGGGGAAATGTTTACCTTTCTCAGGGAAAAGTGCAGGATGGGTCTTTTACGTGCCACGCCTGCCGTTACAAATGACATCGGTTTTTATGGCCTCGTCTGAAGGACCGAGCGACTTTCATTCTTAAATGCTGAGTGCGTGACGAAAAAAATAGTTTAAAATCTTGGTCATACCCTGCTCACGACCTCCCGCATACGGAGCGAGCATTTTACCAACTGAGCTACCGTGGTGTTTTGAAACTCCGAAAGGGATTTAGAAAATCATATGCAGCAAAGCATAGCAGAATACTTAAAGAAAACGTCTTTACGCACTCCAAAAGAAAAATGAGACCGGGTTCTAGGAAGGGTAAGCACATCCTGTCTGCCAGTTTTGAAATCAAAATTGGCAATGAAAGAAACGTGGATCTATGCGACGTTAAATATATCCAGGATTATCATGGATACCGAGACATCATGCTTAACAAGAATGTTATGATGACGAGGATAAAACTTTTTGAGTACCTTGATAGGCTGATTTGTCTAAGCTTGCAATATCCCTGTTTTAGATTTGTCGTTAATATGCGGCGATTATATCACTTGGTGGCAAGCCACCTCGTGATATAATCTTCCGCATGTGAACTCCGGCCCGTGTATTATTCGACGATATAACACGGGTAGATATTGATTATTTCCTCAGTATACCATTCTAACCTAATTTAGGTATGCTGAACAAGAAAATGGTGGATACCAAGCACCTGCTCAAAATGACCGTCAAAATCAAAATGCGTGTTTGTATCAAAGTTAAAATAATATTTTTTAGTAGTAAGAAACAACAGATATTAGTCAAATGTTGCTATATTTCAACTTTTAAGTGTTGTTTGGGTGATAATGAGCAGGATATATAAAACAACAGGTGCAATGGTGTTATTGCTTAGCTAAGAAAATTTCATTTCAGGTGCAACATGTACATTACCTCAATGTTCTTATATTAAAAAATTAGCACAGGACACTAGTTGTTTGATTTTTAAGCATTTTACTATTTTTATATTATTTTAAACTTGTCAGTTTCAAAGTGTTTACTTTGCTTCTGGTGGAAGTTCACGTGTATAACCTAACTTGTCAGTTCCAAAGTTTTTACTTTGCTTCTAGATTGTGATTCGGACATGGATTAGTATGTTTGTTTTTGATTTTAAACATTTTGGATGCCTTATTTGATAACAACATAAATTCACGCATGCCACACCTGATAAGGAAGATTGTGCACGATTTATCCTATACATACCAACCCTTCTAAATTGTTCCTGGATTTTAGTTTATGATGTTGATTCGTGATAACCCTGAATTAACGAGTAAAAAATAAATTATCAAAGGGCATCTTTTATATTATAACTCTATAAGGTATTTCATTTTGTAAAAGTAGCACCATTATTATATAAAACATCCCCAAGGAAGTCGCTGAATGTTTATGTGAAATCCGATTTCTTTCATCAGCTGTTTGTTAAATCATTTCTTTTAGAATCTTCATTGGGGGTTTCTTTATCAGAGGGAAAAGAATAGAGGTGTCTATTGTATTAAAATTATCTATCGGTAACAGGTAAATATTTCCTTATGTTGATTGCCTCCTACCTATTTTATTCCTCATTGTATAGGCAAACAACATTGACCTGTCCGCTTGACCTTGCTTCTGGAATGGTTATATTCGATGATCCATTCACTGAATACATAGGAAGTGTTAGGATTCGCAGTTAAAACATAAACAATACTATGAATACACGATTACCAATTACTGATAAAATAAACATTTGTGCCCCATTATATACGTTAATGTACTAGTCTATAGTATTTAAAATAAAGGTCAAGCGGGTAGGTTAATGTTGTTTACCCAAACATTGCTTATTACACGCCCATTGATACACGATCGAAATTTGTGAATTAGTTCCTTGTGGTCTACAGCTATTTTATGTTTTAAATATACTTATCTTATTTATAAGGACTATAAGTTGTAAAATAGATGGGATTCATTGTTTGGAATTGGACCCTGCAATATCAATTCATATTTTAGGTAAGTTCTCTCTCAGGACTTAAGCTAAAGTAAGTTTTTAATTTTTAATATGCCTATTTAGGACTAATTGTTGTCAAATAAATGGGATTCGTGTTTTGGACCCTTCAATATCAATTCATATTTGTTGGTAAGTTCCCCTTAGGTCTTAAGTAAAAGTAAGTAGTTAATTTTTCATATGTCAATTTAGGGACTATTTGTTGTAAAATAGATGGGATTCATTGTTTGGAATTGGACCCTGCAATATCAATTCATATTTTAGGTAAGTTCTCTCTCAGGACTTAAGCTAAAGTAAGTTTTTAATTTTAATATGCCTATTTAGGACTAATTGTTGTCAAATAAATGGGATTCGTGTTTTGGACCCTTCAATATCAATTCATATTTGTTGGTAAGTTCCCCTTAGGTCTTAAGTAAAAGTAAGTAGTTAATTTTTCATATGTCAATTTAGGGACTATTTGTTGTAAAAATGATGGGATTAAAGGTTTGGACTCTGCAGTACTGATTCATATTTGTGGTCTACAGCTTAAGTAAGTAAACAGTAAATTTTTATATGCATATTTAGAGACTATTACTTGTAAAACAGATGGGGTCGATGGTTTAATGGATAAGACGCCAGTCTACAAATCCAGGGTCTCACACCGCTGTGAGTTCGAGTTCCGCTCAGACCCCATGTGGAAAAGTGAATTTTCCTTGCCGATGGCCTTTACTGGTTCACCTGGTGTCAGTATAATGTAACTGGGAGAATGGTAAGCTTGTGTGCGGCGGACTGACTCGGTGAGCTAGCACCTAAAAGTCGCACCGAGTGCGCGCTGGAACAAGGCAGACCATAATACACACTCGCACTTCACATGCATACAAAAACTTGTTCATAGAATAATCCATGGAGATTATTAAACTAGTACTCGTCGCGAATAGTTTAAAAAATTGCTGATGCGACGTTAAGCAACATTAACAACAGCAACAACAACTAAACAGATGGGATTCATGATTTAATCCCAGAAATATGGAATTATTTTTTCAAGTTAAAAGCATGTTATCAGGTTCATCAGCCATTTTTCAGAAACTCCCTTTTTATCTAAAGATGGGTATGGTAAAGATATAGGTTTACAAAATGTCAAAATTTTGTCCTCAAAGCCTAGTAATTCCAATTTCTGGGTTGAACATTTGTAACATTTTTATTGTTTACAAAATACAGAAATGCACACAATTATATCAATGTTCTGCCTTAAACCCCACATCTTTATATAAGGACACCTGCCTTTAAAAAGTCAAGTAAATTGTATCCCAGTAATGCTCTTTGTTATAAGAATCACCTGCCGCCGATAAAGGCCATCTGTGCGAACGCCAAAATTTTTTTCACTTTTTACACTATAAACGTGTCATGTACTAATTTTGGATTTATAATTCAAAATAAGCCGATAACAAAATATATTGAGCTAATAGAAATATATAATTTTTGGTTCTACGGACACTAACACAAAAACATAAACAGTACAGGCATGTCCAAAGTTTAACACTAAGCTAACGATTTGGTTCCAAATCGGCACCTCATCTTGGTCCTTAGGTAATTAAATCTTGACAGGTATTCGACAATTGCTATACAGTAAAACCTCGCTAAATGCCCCTCGATAACTTTGCCATCTCGCTTACCGCCATACTATTTTGAAGTCCCAAAATCCATTTTGTATATGTTTTTCTTTATGGGCCTCCTTCGATTTATTGCCAAACCCCTTTATAACGCCAAAATTTGACTGAACAAATGGTGGCGATGAATCGAGGTTTTACTGTATATCTCTCGACATTTTTCGGCAACAAGCTATCCATATATACCGGCCATTAAGTAGTCGTGCTTCGACTTCTCTTCGTTAAACTTGGTACATGTCTGTACTTTTTCATCGTCGTATAAGTCTTGAATTAAACAAGTTATCTGTTTAGTTTGTGTGTATGAACCTTCAAAATAAATAGATAACACTTTTTCGTGTGGAGTCGGGTGATATATTTTCGGTGGTCTCCTAGCAGCGTTGACCATAAAATTAAAATTCTGTCAAATTCGATTGAATGAATTGATATATAGATGGCAGGGTCTGGTTTAAAGCCCGTTCAAATCCTCGTTAGCTTAACGATTTGTTAGTGAAAATTCAAAATGTAAATTTTTTAAATTTTTTAAAAGAATATCGCAAAATTTATCATATTGTGAATTTTAAATATTTCATTCATATATGCTGCGTATAGTATGAATTTCTTTGGTCTTTATTAAACAAAATATATTTTTCCCAAAGTTCATCGAGTTTATTTTTTCTCTCAGATACAATTATTGGGAAAGCAGTTATTTTCGGAGGTGTTCATATTTTCGCAGTTTTAAGGAAATATGGGTTTTTTGGAGGTGGTAAACTCGTGGGTTATGGTTTACTATTAAGCCATCTTTGTAATTTATAATAATTCGTTGACATACATAATATATTTGTGGATCAGGGTATCCGCGAAAACATCGGAAATTGGAACACCGCGAAAATTAATGATTTCAGTTTGTAAATCATGTTTAAAAATTATATTGCAGTACCAACATGAATACCACAGAAATTCAACCAAACACGACTGAATACAAAATGTCGTCTGTTACAACACGTGGTCCACAGACAGAGGTTACCGTCAATGGGACATCTACATCATACACAACAGAATATATTGCAAAATTATTGGACGATCCTATACCAAGTTACCGCCAAAACATTTCAACAAGGTCATGCGACTGTAACAAAGGTAAAATAAAACATACAACATAAAACTAACATCTTAAATTTGGCTTCTGACGCGCGCATGTGTTGTAGTACCACATGCGAAGTAATTTCTTGGCAATGTTCAGCGCACTCTCATCGCAAAGAGTACACGGTATCACTTTCCTGGTGAAAGTTCACGTGTAGTATTTAATTTGTAAGTTTAAAAGTTTTTACTTTGCTTTGGGGATGTGGTTTGGACATGGATTGGTATGTTTGTTTTTGACTGATTGTGATATAGATATGATATAGTGATATAGTTCAATTTAATTTTAATTTGTAAGTTTCAAAGTTTTTACTTTGCTTTGAGAATGTGGTTTGGACATTGATTGGTATGTTTGTTTTTGATTGATTGTGATATAGATATGTTAAGTAACAGATAATACGTTTTGGTGAAATGAGCTCTGTGCCATATTTAAACGTGTTTATTGTTCGATTTTTAGTTGTAAAATAATAGGGAATCCCTGAAAAATACTTTGTTATTTTAAATTGCACATTCAAAATAAGAGATTTCATGTTTGTTTATCTTGTTTCCTGTTTAATATCTCGAGTTGTTTTGTATCGTGTTCTTAGTTGCTTTGCCTAAATATTATTATTGTCATGCATATGTTAATCTCTAGGTTTCCGCGAATCTAGAATTATTAGTAGCCAAATTTCCAAATTTTTTAAAATATAGCTCTGTTCAATATTTTTCCACACATTTTTTGGTAAAATAGATTATTTTTGAAAGAGTTTCTCGGAAATTAGTAACCAATAACGATTCAGGCTACCAGAAATTGAAACACAGACATTATGCAGATACACTGTCATTTATTTCATTTAGGTTCAGCAGACGACAGTTCATGTTTAGATGCAGGAGCAGTTGTTGGTCTGGTGATAGCTAGTTTTTTTATGGGGGTAATAGTCACTTTTATAACAGTAGGACTAATTTGGAAGAGATCTAAGTTAATGTGAGTATAATATTACCAGTAAGAACTTTAATAAGTATGGGTTCCATTTCTAAAATCAATTTCGGATATAAAATATACAGGGTGGCGAACCTATGTCACAAACCCGACTTCGTGAACACAACAACGGCGACCAACATCGACGGTTCGAGGCGAGTTTTTACTGAATTTCCATACTTCCCATCAGTTACAAGCAATTATTTTTGAAGTTATTCTGCCTTCTTTATGCACACTGAGATAGCTATTAGCTGACGGAAAGTATGAAAATTCAGTAAAATCTCACCTCGAACCGTCGGTGTTGGTCGCCATTGTTGTGTTTACGAAGTCGGGTTTGTGACGTAGGTTCGCCACCCTGATATATATTTTATTCATATATGGAGCGGAACAATGGTGTTTACCACCTGTCAAGATTTCCCAGTACTTTTATACTAGAATGTTCGGGGAAAACCACCGACCTTCGGCAACCAAAGCGGATAAGAGGAAAAATGTTAGTGGAAAACAATTTGTTTCAGATCATTTACGCTCGTAATATAATACAGGCATCGTGGTCATTACGTCACATTTATTGTTATAAAACTATAAAAGAATGAAATTTTTGGAAAAATTTCGACCATGACAATCACCCTTGCTTAATATTCAAAATCTATGCATTCAGTGGTATACCGATACATTATATATTGTTGTGAATGAAAACATACTTTACAATGAAATTGACGTTTTAAATGAATGAGATTATTTTGATATAAACTGTTTTCTCTATGCCTTTAATGTTATTATGCCATTTCTTGCCAAACGTCTGCTAGCCTGAATAAAATCGTAAATTAAATTATTCCTTCATATTTTAGAAATCAACGACTTAAAGATACGAGAAAAAACGTAGATAGTTCACTAATGAGAACAGCGACGTACAAAAAACGCTTGACTTCGGATTACACCCATTACGGAGTAAGTTTTAGCCATTTCATCCTAGAAATTTTGTTGCTGTTGTTGTAATATTTTTCTGCGTCGCATCATCAATTTCCCAGCTATTCGCGATGAGAACAAGTTTATTTATCTTAAGATTAACCAAGTTCGTGTATGAGAGAATGGGAGAAATGTGGCCCGTTTTGTACTAACACACACCCGATGCGACTTTATATTTGAGAAACGTTCTTAACATAGCACAAGATATATATGACCAAATGCATGCGTGCCTTCTTTATTTACACAAAGAAAGCATAAGATACCTAGCAATGTATGAGAGACCAGGGGCGGATACAGGATTTTTTTTAAAGGGGGGGGGTTGAGAACTATCCAGGATTTTTTGAAAGGGGGGGGGGGGGGGGGTTGAGATCTATACAGGATTTTTTAAAGGGAGGGGCGAGAATTATATCAATGCTAGATGCGAGCGCCGAAAGCGCGAGCTTCCAGAGACGATGGGTCTAGGGCAGAGCCCCGATGGGGGCCAAGAAAATAATTTTAATCAGTCAATATCTCACTCTCTCTCTCTCTCTCTTTAAATTTTTCAAAGGGGGGGGGGGTTGCAACCCCCGCAACCCCTCCCCTAAATCCGCCACTGGAGACTACTCGCGGTAACTTGGAAATGTGAGCTTTATTGACAGATGGTTTCTTTAAAGCAGTTCTTTTGGGCTGAAATCATGATAAATAGATGAAAATTAAAGAGATGGTCTTAAGGGGCGGGTGGTCTTTATAAAAAGGTTATCTCTATAGTATGTTTTACTGTATAGTAATAAATCATCAAAATTGTAAAATAAAAAAAATCAAGTCTTGTCTTATTTCAGACTAAACCAACAGAAAAGATCGGCGAACAACAGAAAGAATGCCCAACCTTCACGAGTGGTCTGAAATTGAGAGTACCTCAACAAGTATGTAAAGGATCTGAAAAAAGTCCTGGTTTGGCGGTTGGTCCGGAACAGATGGTATATGAACCAAGTAACATAACTGACTCTATCTACTCGTGTGCAAGAGAAGTCAAAGAACAATCAGACAAATTAAAAGCCGAATCGATATATTGCAATACTCCGGCCAAAGAATCGATATACTCCAACGATACAGAGTTCACCTTTCCCGAGTCGCAAAGAGAAGAGGACGTTTATGTTAACAATAATGCGGCATCATCTGATCTAGAGGCCGCGTACATCAATAATGAAACCTCATCACAAATATCCAAACATGACATAGAGGCCGTTTACACCAATGGTGAAACGCCGTCACAAACATCCAAACATGACATAGAGGCCGTTTACACTGACGATGAAACACCATCACAAATACCAACGCCTGACACAGAGGTCGTTGACACCAATAATGAAATACCGTCACAAATATCCGAACATGATATAGAAGCAATTTACACAAATGAAGAAACGGCGTCTGACACGGAGACCGTTAACAACAATGAGGAAACACATTTGCAAAACGTTGAGGCCGTTTATATCAACCAAAACGAATCTGATTCACAGGGTCATGGAAACAATACTGGTGACGCTGTGGTCAAGACCACAGAAAAGGTGTTAGCACGGAAAGACAGCAACGTGTACAATCACTTGGGTGACAATCTGGAACAAGAATCTACATTTACATTGTACGATCATGCTATGACAGTAAATCAGAACGGTATGCATAGAAAACAAAGAAGGAAGCCTCATTGTTCAGATGATGCTAACCCAGATCTCTATGACCATGCCACAACGGTAATTCGTATTCCAAAACAGAAATATGCATATGAAGAGGTAGATCTTGTGACAGAAGACTCAAATTTGGAAAGGTCGAACTGTAATGGGAAGTCAAAGCATGACAATTGTAAGCCTGATGCTCAAAATGACAAAGAACTATCTCAAAATATGACGGAAAACGAATATTTTATTTTGGAACCGACGGAGGAAAGCAAAAACAACCCGCCAAATCGGACTGTTATAACAGAATCCATGTACTTTGAACTTGAAATGACTTCCTGAAATATCAGTAAAGCTACTTATAATTACCAACTACTCATAAGTTAGAGAGATCCTAAGATATATATGATAACTGTAATATAGCATACAGTTTTCTGACTTTATGAGGGATTAAAAACAAAGGTTTAAGTGAAATGGAATGTCATTTTCAAAGTGTTCCCCAAACTAACACCAACTGGAAAATCCATATTTTCCCAGCTATGTGCATGACAAAAATACCAATACCCAATGGCACATCACATGTACTCCACCAAAAGATTGTTCCTGTAAAGTTACATAAAGCATAAAGACATGTTAGATTGATTTCGGACAAAATGTTTGCGAAAAATGGAGTAAACACTACATGTCCCCAACTTCTTTTTATATGGCATGTGTAAGCGTATTTTTTTCCTGGTACAGTAAAGATTGTCCAGTAAATAAAACCATAGATATAAATCACTTGTACAAGTTTTCTGGTGGGATTTCATTTGACTTACAATTTCCAAACTTCATATCGTGATCCCATACTCTAGCAAAAATAAATTTCAATTTAAGCTGTCATCTTATTATAGAAGACATTAGTAAACTGAAAATATATACTTAGAATTAGCAAACGCAAACAAAAACAACAAAAGACAATCAAATTATATAACAAGACAAATAAAAAAAAACATAAACTTGGACCACTGATTATTAAAAAATTCCTTACTTTCAGTTAGCATTGTACTTAATATCTAGTGGTGTTGTTATTTTTTAAGGATCATCAAACATCTTACCTATTATACAAGCAAATCACTTGTACAAGTTTTCTGTCGGGATTTTATACCAGTAATTTATTCCGCCGGAATAAAATTATTGGCTATTCATTTGAAGGGAAGAAAACAGGGGAAATAATTCCTTTTTGAACAAATTCACTGGCTGACAACTCGTTGTTACATAATTATGCCGGTAATATACTTAAAAAGTGTCGAAACCGAATATATATAGTATACATCGGCCATCGTTCTGTGGACGTAATTAAACTTTTAGATTGGACAATTGGCCAGAGTCTCTATGACGTCTAACTTCCGGTGCTCGAATTGTCAAAATCAAAACACAATGCCAATGAACATCGTAACACGGTTTTTAACACCCTTGAAAACTCCAAGCCAAGGAATTTGGTGATATGGTTGTTTACGCGTTTAAAATACCAAAATACATTATCATTGATATATAAAAGGTATACGTTGATCAACGTTCCGTGGACGTACGTAAATAATGGTCATAGTTTCTAAACACATTACTGCAACATAAAAAGAAAAATTAAATGACAGTTTTTGTATCTCGTATTTTAGATAAGAAATACCACTACATTAGCTCAGTTGGTAGAGTGTTCATTTTGCATGTAGAAGGCCATAGGTTCGAACACCAGTCGAGTCTGTCCAAGATTTTAAAATAGGCGGTGATTGTTCTTTCGCCAAGCAATCGGTATTTAGAAATGAAAAACATGGAGTCCCTCGGAAGAGATCTTAAAACCGACGACCTATTTCACGGCAGCAGGCGTGTTACGTAAAAGAGCCTTCCCTGCACATTACCATGAGCGCACTTCAAAGGTAAAAATTCTGCAACTTCACCTATAGCTGGTGACGTCTGGATATTTGAACATTGTATAAATAAGAACTAGTATAGTATTATTTTTCGTTATATGTATGTATTGTCTGTCAAAAAAGATACTTTAGCTGTTATACTAGTAGGAAATAAATAAAATGTACTTTTGTAAATAATAAAAGGGTTACTGAATTGAATTGATGTTGTGAAATATTGTTACGCACTCAACAACTCGGGACAATATTTGACATTATCAGATCAATAACCCTATTATATTACATTGTATTTGGATTGCTTCCTGCAAGGAAGTTGAGGTTTATATAGAATACGTTTATATAACATGCTCACGTTTTTGTTCAAGATAATTTAGTACAAGTGAACTTATTCTAGGTCATATCTTCTTCAAATAAGGAACTAATACACCGGTGACAATCATGTGGTTATGTTGATCACATCCACATACTTGCTTGGAATGTAAATATAAAAATTGAAATAGACCGAAGTTTTTTATGATAATATTTGCAATTTGAAAAAAAATATCTAGCCTACGGAAGATGTTTATGTGCATTAAGGGTCATCTAAGTAAGAAAATTCATTTGAAAACCATTTGGTTGAAAAACGTGAAAGAGCGGTACAATTATGACTTTAACTACACAAGTGTGAAGATTTATAAGTTAAAATAAAGCAGGAATTGATAATTTAAGAATTTTAAAAATATTTGTTGCATTTTTTATGGAACTTGTACAACAATACACGTGTTGGGGAAAGATGATTTTAAATTAATTCAAAAAATGTAAAGATACATGTATTAATACATTTGCCAAAGGATAACATTCAACTCCCTGTACTTTCTGTGGGTGTAATAAATATAACCACGTGATTGTCACCCGTGAATTAGACACAATTTTTTTCGTGGAGAGGAATAATGAGTGTTTTATGACAATTATCAGTATAGCCAGCCAGTAAATTGACATCAACACCTCTGGTGGCATGTCAAAATATTTCTAGTAATGATTGAGACTGTCACTTCTAGAAACTAAAGGAAACCAGAGTACCAGGAAAAAACGATGATCTTCGTCAAACTGACAAACTTTAAATATCACACCAGTAGTAGGAAGTAAGGTACACATGAAAAGCTTCCCGATGATGATGATGATGATGATGATGATGTTGATGATGATGATGATGATTAATTGATTTACTTAATGGGATTTTACGTCCCAGTTAAAAAATTTACTTATATCGAGATGTCATCAGCTATTGGTAGAGTGACGAAGTTTCGACCTTTGCAGAGCGCTTAGGACAATGTGCAGGAATGTTTATTTTACAAGCAACGTCTGCTGTGACACGGGGTATCGGTTTTTAAGGTCTCTTTCGAAGAACCCCGTGACTTTCATTTCTAAATCCAGATTGCTTGGCAGAAGAACAGTCACTATACCAATTTTCTAGTTCAGACCCGGACGGGCTTCGAACCCACAATTAACCACATATGAACCAAGCACTTAACCAACTGAGCTACCGTAATGGAGTTAAATACCATTTCTATGTAGCAGTTATCTCCCTTAGCTTTAGGTGGTACTTTTTAAGAAAGGTCAAAGGTGATACCTCTAATTTTATCAACAACATATCAATCACAGTAGGTTGTGCGTTAAATAAAGGTAGGTTGTTTATATATATTATGGTCAAAATATTTAAGAAGCCTTAAACTATTGACGATTACTTTAGACAATGAAGCTAGTTGGGATATTGTATACACAGGTTTATCAAGGCCCTTAAAAAGTTTTATGGTCGCCAGTACAATATTGTTGATAAGTAAGGTGCCCCTTCGTGTATTGAAAATTTACCTGTATATATTTACGTCCCGTAGTCCAATGTTATTTTTTTTATTCTCAACTTTATCTACACACGTGGCGGATGCCGCTGGTTAAATAGGAGGTGCTTACCTTTCCGGATCACTCTTTATTTCCTGGTTGAAGTTTACTTTGCCAGTTTTAAAGTCTTTTTACTTTGCTTTGGGTTGTAATTTAGAAATGAATTGGTGGGTTTTTTTAAATTTTAACAAGGTCGCCAGAAATTGGTGAGGATACATTGTATTTTCAATGATAAAGGGTACCAACTCCTCATTCATTAAATATTTGGAAAAGATAGGTTTACGGAAATGTTCAAATAGACTTCGTGTGGTTCTTTGTAGGTCAAATCATTATTTAAAGGATTGTGCAGAACTCTTTCCATTCGGAATTCCTTTAAGCAGTAGATTATTTTTTCCATATATTTCAGTTTATTCCTTGACAAAAGATAAGAAGACCGTCACTATGCCAACAGAAGACGCTCAACTTCCGGTGATCGATTTATCAAAGTCCAAACTCAGTGGCAAGGAACTTGGTGATAAGGTCGTTTATGCCCTTGAAAATACCGGATTCCTCTTCATTGATAACGTAGAAGGTCTAGATTATGACAAATTGTTTGAGTGCTGCAAATGGTTCTTTGGAAAGTCAGACGAGTATAAACACACTGTTATGCGAAACTTTTGGAACCCCAAGAATAAAAATGTTTATCGTGGTTACTTCCCTGTGGTTCCAAAAGAGCCAAGTCGTAAAGAAGGATTTGAATTCGCACGTGATGTATCCGAAACGGACTCAACCGTATCCCCTGATAATTGGTACTATGAAAAATCACCCTGGCCGGAAGAGGACGGAACCTTTCCTTTTAAGGAATTTCTTCAAGAAATGTATGAAGTGATGCATAACACGGGGATGGAAATCCTTCGTTTAGCTTGTTTAGGTCTTGGAATTAAAGAAGACAGTTTTGAGTACATGTTCAATGACAAGCCAGTTTCTACGTTTCGAATTATGCATTATCCGCCTTGGAACGGAAGTCCTCCAGAAAATGCTAGAATAGAAGACGGTAAGGTGTTGATTACTCCGGATCACACAGACAGTAATTTTTTGACACTCTTAACAACTTTCAATTACGAAGGATTAGAGGTCATCAATTCGGATGGGATTTGGATGAAGATTGACCCTCGTCCAGGAAGTTTGATCATGAACATAGGGGATACCTTTTCGCGTATTATGGCAGGTCGTTTCAAAGCTACAAGACACCGGGTCATTGATATTGGGATCGATCGGTTTTCGGTTCCGTTTTTCATGTGCCCAGCGTTTCACGTTGACGTAGGTGTTGATTTCATGGCAAAAGCTCGTGGCGAAGAAAGTCATCACGTTCCAGAAAAGTTTGGCTGTTACGAATTACGGCGAATGAAATATGAAAAGAAGTATTTTGAATACAAAGTGTTACCGGATGTTTCATGAATCGATTCGTTGACTTAAAATAGATTAAACAATGTTCTACATCTTGTTAATGTGTCCGATTTCATAATGACCGAATAGATTATCAACCAAAACCAAACCAGAGTTGGTAAGGGTTTGTTTAAAAAGAAGTTTATGTATTTTTATGAATCGTTGACGGACAATATATTAAATAAGATTGCATCATACTGCATCTTGCATATTTTTATTGGCAATGCATCTGACTTCATGGTGACCGGCTAGATGGGCTTCTTCAATTAATACGGAATATGTTATTTGTTTGTTTGAAAGGAAAGTTATGGTCATGATCGTTAAATAAAATAAAATGTTGTTTTACATCTTGCATCTTTTTTTCTGATAACGTATCTATCTTATTTAATGGTTGTGACACTTCACCACTTCTAGGCGTGAGTGTCACCACCCAGGTATCACTAAAATCATAAGTCCAAGTTTTACATGTTAAATTTATTTTAAAACATTCCTAATGTAGTCATAACTTAGACTATTACAACAGAATTAATATTTAACTCCACGCTGTGTTTGTAACTCATATTTTATAAATTAAGTTTAATCTAACTTCCCTGTTTCAACATACTGTCCATCAGGAGAGATGCGGAGTCTCTCTGTTTCTCTATGATGCACCTTTATATACCACAGATATGCATAACAGGTGTACTTTGTAAAACAAACTGTTGTACCCAAGTTTTTGAAAACAAATGTTATATTGTTTATCTCACTGATCTGACTTCTTAATATATACTTGCTATGTAACATGGTGACCGATTAGATGATAATCTCCAAACAAACATAAGATAATAAAGTTTTCTTTAAATGGAAAGTTATGATCTTGATTCGTTTACAGATAATTGGTTGTATAACATTAAACTTTGATTTATATCTTACAAGTTTTTTCTGATAATTTACCTTTAACTATCTGAGTTTATGGTGACCAACTAGATAGTCATTTTAAAACCAAACCGGAGTTGGTAGTTTTTTCTTTGAAATGAAAGTTAAACTCATGAATCGTTGATTTAACAATTTTCAAACTTCGTATGTGTTCCCATACTCTAGCAAAAATAAATTTCAATTTGAGCCATCATTTTATTATAGAATAAAGACATTAGTAAGCTGAAAATATATCCTTGGAATTAGCCAACACAAACAAAAAAACTCAACAAAAGACAATCAAATTATATAACAAGACACAAAACTTGGACCACTGATTATTAAAAAAATTCCTGACTTTCGGTGAGCACTGTACTTAATATCTAGTGGTGTTGTTATTTTATTAAGGATCCTCAACCTTTTGTACAGCCAATGGTCAATAAATACTCATTTCTAACTAAATAAAATAAGTTCTACTCACTAATTAATAAATTAACAACCGGAGAAACCGACAAGCTAATGACGGTGGTTTTCTCCGGTACACCATTCCGGAACTGACAATCACGATATAAGTGAAACAATCTTGACTGGGACGTAAAACATCAGTAAATATCAACCACTACAATGATTGCATGTCTCTGTAATCCATAACCAATACAAAATTTAAGGAAATATTTCACCAGGACCGCTTTTATGCTATTTAATAATGCAATATTGCCAAAATACTTGCTCTTATTTCAATATCCCTGACTGAAACTGGTAATTTGTCAGTTGATGTTATTTGTAGCAAAACCACCTGTTTCCATTGAAATGCCCGTCTGCGGCTGGCTATCAATTGTTTAAGGCTGCAATATTGCAATTTAGCACCTGCCTCGCTCCATTGTCACTGTTTGTGGCTTGTTATGTGTTGCTTAATGCTCCAATATAGTTAAAGCGCATGCTATCAAGCCGATGTCCATTTCTTGGAGCGGCTACCAGTCAGTTGATACCGCAATATTGTCAAGGTACCTGTTTTCTGTCCTATGTCCCTTACTAGGACTGGCTTTAAGTTCTTAAAATTTGACACCACTTTGCGACCGACCTTTAGAAATTAGGGCAAATATTTTATGATTATGGACATTATAGCGGATGTATATGATACTTTTATATTTATTGTAAAATGAATATTGACCGAATGTTCTTTAGACACCAAGCCATACGTATCGGGTCCCTGACGTAATCTGCATGATTTCTGCGTTTTCCTTGATTATAACCCCTACGTGGCGGGATTAGCTAGGTAAAAAGGATACGCTTACCATTCCGTAGCACCCGGCCTCATTTCATTGGTTGGAGTTTGCGTGTTGATCCTAATGTGTAAAATTGAAAGTTCTCACTTTGCTCTGGGATTGTGATTTGGACAGGAATAAATATGTTTGTTTATCGTGAACATTTTGTCAGTTAGTTTAAGGACATAAAAACTGCGTACTTCTAATCTACACTTATGCTGTATCACGTCAGTTCAACACATTTTTATTTGCAGCAATAAAAGATTATGTAATCATTTTGATTTAATGACTTCAATGTTTTGCTTCTGAGGGCCCAAAAATTCATAATTTTTATTTTTCAAAAATTACTTCAAATTAGTTTTTCTATTTTAAAATTAAAATATCTTGTGGTTTTCAAAATGAAAACATTAGAAAATATTTATATTGGTGTCCAATATTTCGTGGATCTAAGGAAAATATTACATTTCGTGGGGTGATAAAGTTTTGGTTAGTGGTTACTGTTTAAGGTAAGTTAATTATATCATGTGAATTCGTGGGTCTGGATATGCACTAAAACGACGAATATAGGCACAACACGAACAATAATAATTTTACAGTATGTATAAAAAATAACGTTCCATCAACCCTTATTATATCCCCTTAAGACAAATTTCTGGGTCATTTTTACTATTAATCTTATCAGTAATCTCGCGATCATTTGCCCTCGAAAGTGGACATTTTATGCATAAAAATTGTGACAAAGGCATTTGTCTGCATAAACCCGAACATACATGACGTGCTGTCGTAAGTTTAACCATATTTTGACTTACCAGGTAAGAACATTTATATATTTATTTATTGATTTCTTTATTCGATTTATTTATTTATTTATTATTTATTTATTCAATTCTTTATTCAATTTATTTATTTATCAATCTAGGATTTTTTTCTCGAAAATACGCAATAATCTCTAAAAGTAAAGTGCAGATAAGTTTAACAAATGTTAATGTATTTATATTAGGCTTACCTTGTAACTTTGCTGCCACAAGAAATTCTATTGATTGATTGATTGATGGATGGATGGATGGATGGATGGATGGATGGATGGATTGATTGATTGAATCGGATTTCACGCGCTTGTAAGGAATATTTCACTAAGGCAAAGAAATGAAGTGACCGAAAGATTGGCCCTTTGCAGTTCTCTCGGGCAATTTGCAAGGAGGGTTCTTTGGTGTGTCAGGGCTTCCGAGACCTGCCGAAAGTTTAACACCGAACAAAAGAAAAAGGGTACTTCAAAGTCGACTGTCCATTTGCCAAGATATGGATAAAAAGTGGTCGAAAAGCTGTCATGAGATATGTAGCAACTGTCAAAAATTATTGAGGTATACAATTAACGAGGGACCGATATGAGCTGCTGATTCGGTACTTGTTCGTTGGCTTAGTGTTTAACTTTCGACAGGTCTGAACTGTATTTTTTTGCGTATTGTACTCACGCTAGTTTACACAAACGCCAAAAAAAGTTTCCGCGTCGTCGGATGACAGCTACTGCAAATACAACTAAATTTAAAACAAAATGTTTGCGAAGACTTTATTTTTGCGTATTGTTACTTAGTCGAATTTGAATTTGTGACATTCTGAGAAAATGACGTCAGGAAATTGCGGACGTTTTTTCCGTTTTTTTTATTATGTACCAACATTTATCTTACAACACGCTCAATGGAACTCCACATCTACGATTCACAATTCAAAAAAATTAAGATACATTGTAAATGTCAGTAAAATTTTAACAATTATTTTCTCACAAGCAGACGTGACGTAGCATAAAGCATACATACTAAAATAGTTTTTCGATCTTTGGTACATGTGAATTGAAATCGTGATTCTGCACTTACTATTATAAGATTTTGGGTGAATTTCGTATATCTACGGCGGCACAAAGGTGATATGAAAAATATCAGTTTCACAGGAGCACGCGATGACGTTAGTGCGCAATAACTTTGGTGTAAGCACACAAAAGTGTTGGTGTGAGGACGCATTAGCTTTGGCGTTAGCAAGCATTTGATTTCGTGTAAGCACGTCGTAGTTATATATAGCGTCAGCATGCAATATAGAAATATTTTCCATGTCACCTCTGTGCCACCGCATATATGTCATCTTAATCAGAAATGGATATAACTCTAGTACAGTACAGGCCTGTCAAAAGTTTAAAACTAGGCTAACAAATAAGCATATCTTGGTCAATCATCAGCTTCACCTCGACAGCTTTTCGACACCTATTAAATATTGAATGAACTATCAATATATTATCTAATTTTCGTTAGCTTATTTAAACTTGCTACAGAGTTGTACCGTAGAAGCATGAATATTAAAATTGATTAAATGACGCAAGTATAGTTTTTCGTACCGTGCCACATAGCATGGAACCTAATCAAACCTTTTTTATTGTTTTCAGAACACAGAAAGAACTAAGAAATCATGGCTCAGCAATATTTAAACTTACCCGTGATCGATTTAGCCGATTCCAAAATAAAACGAAAGGAACTGGCAACAAAAATCGTTGATTCTTTGGAAAACATAGGATTTCTTTTTGTAGACAATGTACCTGGGTTAGACTATGATGAACTTTATCGATGTAACCAGTGGTTCTTCCAGCAAGCAGACGACATCAAAACACCGCTCACGAGAAAGGCTTGGAACCCTGAAAACAACAACGTGTATCGCGGATACTTTCCCGTTGTCCCGACAGAACCCAGTAGGAAAGAGGCATTTGAATTTGCGAAAGATGTACCACCTGGCTCCGTGTCACCTGACAACTGGTTTTATGAAAATTCTGTTTGGCCAAAAGAAGATGGCGAACTTGCTTTTAAAAAGACTATGAGTGATTTTTACGAAGTAATGCATAAAACTGCGTTGGAATTGCTCAGCCTCTGTGCACTAGGTCTTGGTTTGCCTGATGATTATTTTGAATACATGTTTCGAGATAAACCTATGTCTACATTCAGACTATTGCATTACCCACCTTGGGATGGAAAACCGGTTGACGCGGCAAAAATAGAAGACGGAAAGATACTTGTCACCCCTGATCATGCAGATACCGAGTATTTAACATTGCTTGCGACGTTTAATTACTCGGGTTTAGAAATTCTTACGTCAGACGGTAAATGGGCGGAAATCGCTCCGCGTCCAAAAAGCCTTGTGATAAATATTGGGGAAACATTTGCTAAAATGACAGGCTGGAGATTTAAGGCTACCCGACATCGAGTGATCGACATCGGTGTCGATCGGTATTCCGTCGCATTTTTCTTCACTCCGTCTTTCGACACGGATGTCGGCTTCGATATTTTGAAAACAAATCGCGAAGCAAATAAAGATAAAGCAGAACTATTTGGGCCTTATCAACTACGACGTATGAAATACGAGAAAAAATACTTTGAATTTAGGGATCTTCCCGACATTTTGTTCCTGTAAACGCTGGTTCTCAACTTAAACCTCATAAACATTGATTGTTAAAGTTGCAAGACAGTTAGGAAACGCCATGTTTATTGAAAGGATTCATATTACCAATCGAAAATTTTGTATTTTATTGAATTTACACAACATTATATTTCCTTTGAACATGGTGTAACATTATCTGGACATTATATGGCGGTGTAAGGTCCGGTTGTGCTCATTTGGAGATCCGTAATTTCGTAGTTATTATCTTTTTCGATAATACTTACTACTTTATTTCATACATTGAAAATAATTATAGTGCACCGCAATAAGCATTTATACAGTACAGGCCTGTCGAAAGTTAAACACCAAGCTAATACAATCAAACCTGTCTATATAGGCCACCCAAGGGAACAAGTAAAAGTGGCCATTATGGGCAGGTGGCCTTTATATACAGATTCAAATAATATGAATAAAGAACAAATGGGATACAATTCTACTGGCCTTTATAAGCAGGTGGTCCTTATATAGAGGTGACCTTTAAGCCAGGTTGGACTGTATATTGGTGCCGAATCGGCATTTTATCTCAACCCCTCGTTTGCTGAATAAATCTTGGAGGTTTTTGTTTAAACAGTTGTTACCACTCTCTCTCGACCACTCAGCAACCGAGCTTCCAATCTTTTTCGTTAGCTCAGCGTAAAACGTTCGGCATGTCTACACTGTGTGTAACCTATAAGAGTATGTTAACGGTTCGGTTCTAGATCAAAGCGTATTGTCTAACTGAATAAAGAATGAAATAATTTTATCTGTCTGGTTTTATAAATGTCAAAAACAACCATTATGGTTAGTTTGTCATGTGGACTGCAAACAAATATATGCCGAAGATACGATCATTTAAAATAAATTATTTACATGCCATTCTGTTACAAAAACGGTAAGCAAAGATACAAATCTCTAGTGATGAACAGGAATTCTGGTTATTTTGTCAAGCAACATACAGATTCCAAACAAAATATGTTGCATAAGCCATCCCTAATATGTAAAGATTTTTGATATGCAATATATTTGTTGTGTTTTGTAATATAATTTTCCAACAAACAATCGGTACACCTATGGGCACAATTTGTGCACGATTGCTTGCTAAAGTGTTTTTTATTCGTATGAAGCAGAATTTATGCAAAACCTCGCCAAATTATTCAACTCCACATACAGATATATAGACGACGTTCTATCTTACAATAATCATTAATTTGAAGATTATATGAATGCCATCTATCCTAGTGAGCTTGAGACTGATTTTTCAAGTTCTGCCTCATATTTGGTCTTATATTTCGTCAATTATGACGCTCATGCTTTAATTTGAAGTTTTATGGCAACACGATCAATTATTTTTCTATTGTCAACTTTCCTTTTTGCAGAAATAAACATACTTCTTCCGTTTATGGCGATTTTGTTTTACACTTAAAAGTCTATGGTAGAGCTTGTACCCACTACGGGAACTTTATATAACTGCCAATATTTGTTAAACACATGAACCTTTACCGGGGGGGGGTATAGTTAGACCGGGTGCTCCGGAAGGGTAGACACACCTGTTTTGCTAGCTTTTACCGCCATTTGTGCAATCATAAATGAGAATGGAAAGAAATATATCCAAGAAATGGTTGGGTACATACACATCATACTTATCAACAATATTGTGATGACGGTCATAAAATTGTTTGATCACTTTCAAAAGCCTAGGCCTGGAATATCCTTGTGTCAACAATGTATTTGTAAGTAGCTTGACAATCTTCGCTGTATAAAGTTTCTGTAGTGGGATTAAGCGCTACCATATCATATTAACTGTGAAACAAACGCACAACAAGTTGGAAATGCAGGTATATTGCTGCATAGAAAATGAATGTTGACAAAAGAAAGGTCAACACGTTTGTCATACGTTTCTCATTAGATATTAACTTTAGGGCATGTCAGAACCTCCTATCGATATTGTGGTGCCGTTTATTCTAATCCTGATCCTTTGATTGTTTTGTTACCAAATGCATTTCTGTTACTGTTAGGAAATGAGTTGTTACAGTTGTTCCATGACCTTTCGGCTCTTCAAAATCCGTAAATGAACAAATTCGGGAATGAACCTATCACAGACTTGTCAAATCAAAAACAAACATACCATTTCATGGTCAACTCAAAATCCAAAATTCAAAGTAAAAACTGGCAAATAATAATAAATGCTTTTTTTTATTTTTTTTTTGGTCGGTGCTTTTCTCAAGGTGCTTCACTACCACAATATCCTGGTGTAATAAAAACAAACATATTAATCCACGTCCGAATCACAATCCAGAAGCAAAGTAAAAATTTTGGAACTGACAAGTTAGGTTAGACACGTGAACTTCTACCAGGGAAGTGAGGCCGGGTGCTCCGGAAGGGTAAGCACTTCCTGTTTAGCTAGCTACACCCGCCACGTGTGTAATAAAAATTGAGTGAAAGGACAACAAAATATGGGACATCAAATATATGCAGGACAATCTTGGACACAGACATCAAACTTTCAATACTGTAAAGTAAAAGATATCAACTAGGGTATAACGCCAAATTACTCGACTTAATTCGGATTTGATTAAACGCTTATAGCTCATCATAAATGCACTATTGATAATTGTATCAATATATACTATAAAAACTGATACTTTATCAGATGTAGGTCATAAGTAAGATATATTATGTAAATGCACGGTCAAAATGTGGTACACCGATAAATAAAATCACGGTAGCATGTTCATTATTTACTAGAGAAAGCCATTTGAGGTATGTAAGACACTGTTTTTTATTAGAAGATTTTCAGTTCAATATCTCATTTTCATTATCTCTATTGAAGTTTATATTATATAATTTTTACAATTGCAATATCTTTCCTTCAATAAAGTATTTGACATCAACTATACTTTGCAACTTCATAGAGACGTTGCTCCACGCGCTCCATGATGACGACAGAGGTCAAATGCTTTCGTTGACTGACAGGAGTCGACCCATTTTTTTGCAATTTGAGACAGCCCATTATACTTTGCAAGTTATTAAAGACATTAGAAATTTACCTTATTTCTTAAATAGAAGATAGAATTTTTTATAATCCATATTATCCAACTACATGGCAACAGCCAACACAACCATGAATATGTCACAATCCAAACAAATGATAGAGATTAAAAGAATATTAATAATACAAAAAACAAATAATGACAGATAAGCAGAGCATCGATTATGAAATCACCACTGTTGGACGTACAATAGTAAATACCCAGTATAAGTGACAGAAAAAGCTAAGCGAGGGGGCAAAGAGCCAGACAGTCATAGTTTCCTAAACATGCTATCTATGATCAAATCTTTATAACACCAAATAAAAGACAAGTGTTACGGAAAGCTAACACCCAGCCGACAAGGCTATTGACAACTGTCAAGCCATATTGTAGCTAGCTAATAAGGGGTGCTTATCCTTCCTAAGCACCCAGCCTCAATCCCTGATGGAAGCTCGCATGTTTATCCTGATTTGCCTGCCTCAAAGTTTTTATTTGCTTTGGGATTGTGATTTTGACATGGATTGGTTTGATTTGAAATTACGACAGTTCTTGTTAACGTTCAGTACTTGAGTATGATACAGTCGATTTTTAGGAAAATGACATTTGAAACTACATGCAACTGTGATAAAAAATACATATAGTATACATTCCTTCATTCTATATTTTCAGATTCAGCACAAAGAAGACGAACCACTATGCCACTTTCTATCAATTTAGCTATCATAGACTTGTCTAAAGCCGAAACAGAGAGGTTGGAACTTGGAAAAAGAGTAGCTAACGCGCTTGAAACCACTGGATTTTTATTCATAGACAATGTACCTGGACTTGATTACGAAAAGCTGTTTCAGTGTTGCAAATGGTTTTTCGGTCAATCTGATGAACTCAAACAGTCTGTCACGAGAAATTTTTGGAATGCAAACAACAAAAATGTTTACCGAGGTTATTTCCCGGTAAAACCCGGTGACCCAAGCCGCAAGGAAGGATTTGAATTTGCACGTGACGTCCCAGCAGACGATTCATCAGTATCGCCTGATAACTGGTTTTACGAAAAATCAGTATGGCCAAAGGAAGACGGGAAGTTTCCTTTTAAGGAATTTTTGCAAGAAACATATGAAATTATGCATAACACGGGGGTAGAAGTTATGAGACTTGCTTCGTTAGGACTCGGCATTCCAGAGAACACATTCGACTACATGTTTGCTAGCAAGCCATGTTCAACTTTCCGTATAATGCATTACCCACCATGGAATGGATCGCCGCCAGATAATGCAAAAATTGAGGACGGCAAAGTTTTGATTACCCCGGACCATACCGATACAAACTTTTTAACCCTTCTTGCTAGATTTGGTTACAAAGGATTAGAAGTTTTGACCCAAGATAACGAGTGGGCAGAAATAGAAACTCGCCCGGGCAGCCTCGTTATGAACATAGGGGACACTCTCTCACGCATGATGGGCGGTCGTTTTAAAGCTACCCGGCATCGAGTTATCGATATTGGGGAGGATCGATATTCTGTGCCGTTTTTTATGTCACCGAACTTCGAAGTCGACGTCGGCATAGATCTTATGTCGAAAGCTTTAGGAGAAAAGAAAGAATACGTTCCTGAAAAATATGGACATTACGCACTTAGACGTATAAAATATGAGAAAAAATATTTTGAATACAGAGTTCTACCAGATATCAAATGAACCCATTAATATCAAAATTTACAACGATGTTATCTGAAAAAATAAAATTAAATGTTAATTTAAAAGAAATTAATTATTATTATTATTTTGTTTCAATTACGGAATTAACAGTCGTTCTTAGCAAGCAATATCTTTGCAAAAATCCTTAAGGAGTCGAAGAAATTAAAGCATAAAAATGCCGTGTTTAATACTTTTTTACAAATACCCGCGGCATCCAAGTACAGCTAAGTATGAGAATCAAGAACATTGCAAATCGAATTTAATCACGGCCCTTAAAAATTGGGACTGTGATTAGTAGTTGCTAAGAAAACTTACGAAAATTTTCAACCACTGACCATAAATGTTGAAAAATAATCTAAGTCAGGAAACAGGGAGTAGATGTCCAACAGACTTGAAATCTGTACCTCATACTGAACTCGCCTACAAAATTTAAAGTGGTTGTGATTAGAAATTGCTGAGAAAACTGTTACGAAAATTTTGTTTCGGATGGACGAAAAGGGCGGAAGGACAGAGATAAAACAGTATACCCCTCTTCTTCGAAGTTGGGTTATAACGAGGGTTGTTCTTGTTAGATAGTTCATTGTATGGTTCTAGTTAATCAATATTTAATTTCAATACGGAGTTTTGTCTACCTTTTATTTTTTATTACTCTTTACTTTGACATGTATTGGCATGTTTGTTTTTATTCATATGCCTATACAACTTAAATAACAATACGTTCGATTCTTCATTCCGTGAGTTTGAAAGTGTAGTTCGATGTGCGGCAAGCTATTTTATGCCTTTAAAAAATCTTTTGAGTAGGGATAGATTTTGGCAATTTAATGTCAAAGACAGGTTTATAATAAATAAAACATACCAATCCATGTCAAAACCATAATCCAAAAGCAAAGTAAAAACTTTGAAGCCGGCACATTGGGTTATACACGTGAACTAATACCAGGGAAGTGAGGTCGGGTGCTCCGAAAGGGTAGTAACCCTTTAATAACCAATAGTCGAGTAGCTTTGTGTTCATAACGAGGTGTTAAAATTTAAATATATTATTACTAATTTTGTTTTAATTTTGCAGCACCAAAATTCCTCATCCGAAGTGCTTGGACCAAAAACCTGGATACAAAGGTGTTAAAATGAGAAAACAGAACGGGCAAAATTTACTTTACCAAAATCCACCTAAACAATATTTTGATAGCTTAGTTATTTTATCTAACAAAAAAGAATTAATTCTTTAATTATTTTATTGCAAGCTTGAGGACGGAACCGACAGCTTCCCTTGGCAAGCAAGATCTTAGCAAACAAAGTCATTGAAAGGTCTGAATTGTACAACTCGAAGCATAAAAATACATTTTTACTACTTCAGTCATGGGATTCAAACATAAAGTTCCTCCTGTAATCAATTACAGTGTTTGGCAAGGTCTGGTTGGTCAATATTGAATACATGGTGCTCCATATTGGTTACGTCAACTGCATTCTGTCGTTTATAAAACTCCATTGCTGTCTTGTTCCATTCCAGACAACCCCAATGCAATCTGTAACAACCACTGGTATTGGCTACCTGAAGATATGTTACATTATTAAGCATAAGTTCTATTGCAAGCCTAGACTTATCAAAGTACCCAAAAGGTTTCATTGACGCAATTACAATATTGTTGATAAGTATATGCCTCTGTATCCATAATAACCCTGGTGAAGAAAGAAGATGAACACCAACATCTAAACAATACAGCTTTCGGCCAAACCTAGCATAATTACCCTGGATATATTTGAAGTCCCATAGTTCCATGTTTCTTTTATTCTCAATTTTGATTTTACACGTGACAGGTGAAACAAACTAGCTAAACAGGGGATGCTTAATTACTCTTCCGGAGCACGTGGCCTCACTTCCCTGATGGAAGTACACGTGTTCAATTTAATTTGCCAGTATCAACGTTTTAGTTGCATTGTGATTTGGACATTGGTTGGTATGTTTGTAATGTATTTGAACATACATTGAGTGAATTTGAAAATACAACAGTTGAAAAGAAACTATGTAACCTTGTGTAGTACATTTCAAATCATAACAATAATATGTAGGTATTGGAGCTGAAACGCGTATTTCTCTAGGGTAACAGATAAGTATCAAATTACAATTTTGTATCCGGACCCTTTGGTAACCAAGTGGTCTAATGCATCGGCATGTCAAAAAACACAGTGCATGTGACTACCTGAGTTCGAATCGCATTCAAATATATTCCCGTGTGAAAGTTTCACTTGTCAAAAAAGGTTTTTCTGCAGGCACTCCGGGTTTCTTTTCTATGCCAGAGCTGAACGCCTGGTGAATCACCATTACATTTTCATACCGCTAAAATGCCTTTTTCTTAAACTGGCTGTAACTTACACTCGAAATAACTGTTAACCCACCTGCTTTCTCCTGTAATTCTTAAAATGTGGGGTTTTTTTCAACTGGTCTTCACTTACATTCATGATTTCTCGAAATAACTGCTGACCGACCCTCTTTCTCCTGTAATCCGGCTGTACATAAAGATCCTCCATATACACACATTTTCCTACCTTCGGACTATAGGTGTTGAAGTACAATGCATATCCAATAATAGTCTTTTTATCTACAAATGGATATTGTAAAGTGTCATCAATGCAGATACTGGCGTTGGTAAAAAGGAAAAAGGTGTATAATAGCGTGTAGCTCTTTAGGAATGTTTGTATATTGGATATTTATTTTCAAACATTTCTCAAAATTTATCGTTATCACAGTATTATTGATAAGTTTGATGTCTCTGTTGTCAAGGATTTGACGTCCCATAGTTCCATGCTTCTTTCACTCAATTTGATTACACACGTGGCGGGTGTAGCTAGCTAAATAAGAAGTGTTACCCTTCCGGAGCACCCGGCCTCACTCACTGGTGGAAGTTTACGTGTTTAACCTAACATGTCAGATTCAAAGTATTTACTTTGCTTCTGGATTGTAATTCGGACATGGATTGGTATGCTTGTTTTTGATCTAAACAAATAAAAACATTGATGATGTTTTGATGTAAAATAAACTGAATATCCACATACATGTATCTTACAACAGTTTTCTGCAACTATATTCAACAGTTTCGACTCTAAGAATGCTAACTTTTTCGGACATTTGCGCTGCCCTTTCTGGAAAGGCGAAGATCATGGAAGATCTATCTGTAACAAATGAGTTGAGTTGAGTAATGGTGTTTAACGTCCCAGTCAAGAATATTTCGCTTATATCGAGACGTCGCCAGCTATAGGCGAAGGTGCAGAAATTTTGCCTGTGCGTTGCGCTGATGGCATTATACAGCAGGGTTCTTTGACGTGCCAAGCCTATCGTGAAACGGGACCTCGTTTATTTTAAGTTCCCATCCGAAAGAACCGTGACTTTTATTTCGTAATGCCGAGTGCTTGGCGAAAGAACAGTCACTACCCACTTTCAAGTCTTGGGTCAGACCCGGCCGGGTAACAAATGAGAAGGCTGTCCTAAAAACGCCTTTTTAGAAACAACAATATATTAATTATGAATTCTTGAATCATATAGTTCTTGAGTCACCAGCCTTCCCTGGTGGAAGTTCAAGTGCTTTAATTTGCTAGTTCCAAAATTTTTACTTTGCTTTGACATGAACCTGTATGTTTATTTGTTTTTTGACACTTACGTTCATCGTTTGTTAACTCCGCAACAACACAACCAAAATGGGGGTTGTCTCCAAACCCGTCACGTCTTAGATCTAAAATAGATAAGGAAATATTTTTATTGTTTTTATACTATTATTTGTTTTAAATTATGATTTTTGTGCAATAATTTAAGTTTGCTTTCATAAAATGTCTTCAAGCTTTATACGCTAATGGATATTCTTCAAAAGCAGAAGTCTATTAATTTGTAGGTAAATGTAAAACTAAACAGATTTAGTATTTTTGTAAAAGTTAGAAGCTTATTAAATTTAACGATCGTAGCTCAATGATTGCGGTTATTGTTCCTATAAATCGAATTTGAAATTTAAAACCTATGTTTGTTTGCTTTCACGAAATTCCACCAAACTTTAAAAACTGGCAGATGGTTTTAAAAGGAAGACACCTATTGGAGGCCAAAGGTCAAAGGTGAAGGTCATTGTCATTAAAATTTAATTATTTGGCATATATGTTTTAAACACGTTTCTCTACAATTTATTTATTTATTTATTTATTTATTTATTTAAATTTTTCTAATAATGTTTATTATAACTTACCTTCTGGACTAAGTTTCATCAAATCTATCTCGTTTTCGTGTGTTGCCAATTCCTAAAATTAAAATTGAGTGTTGGCCATTTTTGTTGCTTAATGAAGGCAATTCAGTAAAGGCAAACAACATTGATCTGTCCGCTTGACCAGTTCATGTATGTAAAGGGAACAAAAGTGTTCATTTTGTCTATACCATGGCAAGCACCAATTTCAACAAATATCTTATGTAGAATAAAATAGTACCCACAAGGAAAGAGGAAGAGGGGCTGGCCAAAAACAGACTTGCTGCAAAAGTACCGACACAAAACACAAACAGTTGGAAAGAAATGGGCTGAACTGAAGACATTACCCCAAAACCGTGTCAGATGGAGAGGTGTTGTTGCGGCTCTTTGTTACCAAGATAACAAGAGGGAATCAAGAGGCATAAGTAAGTAAGTAAGTAAGTAAGTAAGTAAGTAATTAAGTAAGTAAGTAAGTAAGTAAGTAAGTAAGTAAGTAAGTAAGTAAGTAAGTAAATAAGTAAGTAAGAATGTAAAGAAAGTAAAAAAAAGTCAGGCGTCTCAGGTGTAAATTGTATATGTATTAACTATGAATCCTTACACAACCTATGTATTGGATGGACTCTCCTATATCAATATTTTCCTATTGAAAGGTCAGGCGGACAGGTCATTGTCGTTTGCCTATAGATACCCTCATTCAATTGTTTACAGTCTAATCTGTCTATAAAGGCCAAACGAGAAAACCAGTAAAAGTAGCAGTTTTATACAAGTTTAAAAATAATTTGGATACAAGTCTATTAGTCTTTATAAGCAGGTGGTCCTGATATAGATGTGGCCTGTAAGGCAGGTTGGACTGGACTTGAGTACGACAACGGGTTGTCAATAAAAGTTTTAATTGATCTCCAGAAACAAGATGATTCATTGATTGATTAATTGATTGGATCGAGTTTAATGTCCCAGTCAAGAATATAGGCTATAGGTGATGTCACAGAAAATGTGTGACTCTGGTTTTAAGGTCTCATTCGAAGGACCCCATGACTTACATTTGCTTGCAAAAGAACAGTTGCTACCTATTTTAAAGTCTTGGTCATGCCCAGTCGGTGTTCGAACCTCGACATCGCACACTACCCTTTGGGATACCGTAGTGGTTCAGAGGAATCAAATTAACCTTACAATGTCTGTTAATATTTGTGAATTTATATAGATTTTCGTACGTATTTTAATGTAGATCAAGTGTAGATCGTGAACTCCGATATCTTGCCCAAACAAACGATATAATGTTATTTATCAGTGACCTTTAACCTCCGACTATATGATTTATAAATCAAACCAACCTTCATTAACTCCATTAATCTATCACAATCATCAATAACTGCTGCCCGTATTTTTATCTCTCCATCCATTTTCTGTTCGGTCGTAAGTTAAGATCTCCCGCCACTATCAAAGTTTACAATTCAATTATTGACATACTTATAATTTATACATACAGTACGATTATCAATTTATACGTGCATATCAATTTCACACGTGATGATTGTAGCTAGCTAGACACGTGGGAACCGCTTACCTTATCGGATCATCCGGTCTCACTTGCTTTCCTTTTGACATTGATCGATATAATATAGTGAATTTTGCACATGGTAGGTGCAGCTAGCTAGACGGGGCACCCGTTTACCTTTCCGGACCATCCGGTCTAACTTGCTTTCCTTTTGGCATTGATCGATATGTAGTTAATTTTGCACATGGTAGGTGCAGCTAGCTAGACGGGGCACCGGCCGTTTACCTTTCCGGACCATCCGGTCTAACTTGCTTTCCTTTTGGCATTGATCGATATATAGTTAATTTTGCACATGGTAGGTGCAGCTAGCTAGACGGGGCACCCTTTCCGGACCATCCGGTCTCACTTGCTTTCCTTTTTGGATTGTGATTTTAACATGGATTGATATATAATAAATTTCACACATGGTAGGTACAGCTAGCTAGACAGAATATCCGCCCTTAGCTTTCGGGATCACCCGGTCTCACTTCCTTGAGGAGGTTTGCGTACTTTAAAAATCTTCTTATCTGAAGATACAATAAAGATGAAGGTCAAAGGTCAAGGTCACGTATGCAAAATAATTATAATAATAAATACCGAATGGCAAATTATCCAGAAAACTATAAATGTTTTGCATAGGCAAGTAGATTAAAATATTGTAAGTATTGATACGACGACCATTTTGATATTTACATGAAGGCCATGGGTTCAAAGGTCATGTATGCAAAAAAAAAACCTCTGAATATTTAAATGGTTCATTAGCTGTATAGGCCTAATGTATATGACAATAAGGCATTTGCATAACGATCATTTTTATATACTCAAAGACAAAAGTCTTGGGTTCATAGGTCAAGGTCACAGAAACATAATACAGATTGTAGAAGGGGTATAAAATGTGTAGGCGGGCTGGCAAAATCTTACACCCAATTTTTAATGATCTATATTTCAATAAATATCTATTGGATTTTTATAATATTTTCACACAATATTGGGCATAATCTCAATTTTTAAAATATATTTTGATTTTAAAAAAATAATTTATACTTTTGAAGTTATTACAAAAAACATGGGCTACACTTTTTTCAATCGGTCAAAATTCATCCGAGACAGGATAACAAAATTTTACAACCCAATTTTCAATTATCTATATTTCCATAAATATGTATTGGATTTATATAGTATTTTGACATAATATCGGGCATGATCTAAATTTTTAAAATATGTTTTTGATTTTAAAAAATATTTAATATTTTTGAAGTTATTAAAGAAAATACGGGCTACACTTTTTCCAATCGGTCAAAATTCATCCGAGGCAGGACGGGTAAGCTTTGAAGATTGATCGATATCTTTTCACATGATTATGCTATTTGAAACAAATACAATTTTCAATTATCTATATTTCCATAAATATGTATTGGATTTATATAGTATTTTGACATAATATCGGGCATGATCTAAATTTTTAAAATATGTTTTTGATTTTAAAAAAATATTTAATATTTTTGAAGTTATTAAAGAAAATACGGGCTACACTTTTTCCAATCGGTCAAAATTCATCCGAGGCAGGACCAGAGGACGGGTAAGCTTTGAAGATTGATCGATATCTCTTCACATGATTATGCTTGCCTATTAAAATTTGAAACAAATACGCGGTGGATATATATCTTTAATAGCAACAAAGGGTATTTCCTATAATGGAGTGGTTTTCTTTTTATAAACGATTGTTTGTGACAGTTTATTGTTCTTTAATTGCGATAAGTACGCCGCCATCTTTGATCAAGACACGACAGGTTCACCATTACACAGGGGGGATTTACACAAAAATAACTTATGGCGTCGTACTTATAGAACAATCAAATGTCACAAACAATCGGTTATAAAAAGAAAACCACTGCATTATAGGAAATACCCTTTGTTGCTATTAAAGATATATATCCACCGCGTATTTGTTGAAAAATTTAATAGGCAAGCATAATTTTGTGGAGAGATATCGATCAATGTTCAAAGCTCACTCGTCCTACCTCGGATGAATTTTGACCGATTGGAAAAAGTGTAGCCCGTATTTTCTTTAATAAGTTCAAAAATATCAAATATTTTTTAAAATCAAAAATATATTTAAATAATTTAGGTCATGCCCGATATTATGTAAAAATATTATAAACACCCAATAGATATTATTGAAATATAGATAATTGAAAATTGGGTGGTAAAATTTTGTTATCCTGCCTCGGATGAATTTTGACCGATTGAAAAAAGTGTAGCCCATGTTTTTTGTAATAACTTCAAAGATATCAAATATTTTTTTAAAATCAAAATATATTTTAAAAATTGAGATCATGCCTAATATTGTGTAATAATATTATAAAAATGCAATAGATATTTATTGAAATATAGATAATTGAAAATTGGGTGTAAGATTTTGCCAGCCCGCCTACACATTTTATACCCCCTCGTTTTTGTACAAGACCTTAGATATTTTAGATGTCGCATTGTTAGGACAAATAATCATTAATTTGCAAATAAGCTTTGCATTTTCGACCTTTAATCAATATAATTGACCATTGACATTAAATAATCTAATATATCAATCAATCAATCGGCAAAATGCTGCATTGTTACATGTTTATGTACAACAGCAAGGTGTTCCTGTCAGATAAAAAGGATATGCAGGAAACAGAAGAAATACAGGAAGTGAATGCCTTGCGAAATATAAACAGTGAATGACAGTGTGTAATAAGCTTGACCAAATAACTTAATTACAACATCGACAGAATATTCAGTACCAGTTAGATTTTTAGCAATTTAATCTTAAAGCCATTCGAGAAATGGCTCATGTGAATTTTCAGGCAGGAACAGCAGCAGTGCCTGCAACACAAGTTGAAATTTCAGTTTCATGCAGGTAATTTTGACAGGGTGGGACTTGTACTCTGTTGCCTAAAATGCGCAGAAATTTTGAAAGTGAAACTAAAAATTTTTTTAACAAAATTGAAAATTCCGTCAAATTGAAATTTGTTGGATGTTACATGAGAAAATGCGATATTGTAACAAAATTGTTGGAAATTCCAGTTTTTAGAAATTGAATTTCTCCCCTTTGGGATAAGAGTGGCAGTCTGTTTGCATCTTGTTAATATAGGCCTAACAAAATGTTAGGATGGCAAACAATTTATATTTGATATTTTATTCCATCATGGATACTATATAAGAAACGTGTATTAAATTTGTTCTTTATTGTATAATATTGAACTGAAATTTATATAAATTAAATGGAAAATAGAAATAACATACATTTGTAATACTAATAGGTATATGGATGTAGATGTTCATATTTAATTAATAAGAACTGTTGTTTATATGCTATGTTGAGAAATAAAGAATTAGAAAAAAATGTGTTCTTAATTAAATATCTTAGTACCACTATGGTAACTCAGTTGACAAGAGTGCTTGCTCATGTGGGAAGTCATGGTCCAAAACCCTGTCGGGTCTGATCAAGATTTGAAAATAGAAGATAATTATTCTTTCGCCAAGCACTCACTCTGGATTTAGAAATGAAAGTCATGGAATCCTGTTTGAAGAGACCTTAAAAACGATGCCCCATTTCATGGTAGGCATTATAAGCATGCTAAAAAACTCCCCCTGCACATTGTCTTGTGTGTTTTGTAAAAGTAAAGATGTCTTGCCGATTTACCCATAGGTGTTGAAGTCCCAATATAAGTGAAACGTTCTTTACTGGGATGTTAAACTCCATTCAATAAATAAAACAAACTTTTGTTAATATGTTAGTTAAAGATGAAACTTACAATGATATACATATTTGTTTTAGAGGACTTCGTGATTGTGATACATTCTCCAAGTCGGATCCAATATGTGTACTCTTCACCAAAGATCTAAAAACGGGTGGATTTTATGAGGTATGTTATAATTCTATAACAATATAATGACATTTTGATCTCAATTTTTTTAGAAACTTGGATAGCAAAGTATTACCTTACCCTTTGGATATTATAACAACCTGATAAGGGATATTCATGGAGGCCCTAATTTAGTAAGAATAGACCTGGAATATATGGCTCTGAACGGCTTTTTTTATGACATTGACGCCAGTGATGTTGTCATTTGTAGTGATGGGAATCAGTTGGGTTTTCATAATCAATAATCGGAACTACTCAAGTAACTAATTATCGGAAATAATCGATTATGTAATAAATACATAGAAAACAAACATTTGCTCATTGTTCAGTACAAAACATAGAATTTAAGACTGAGACATTTCAAATTACGACATATTACGGTAGCCTACCTTTAAATGCATATTCCTTCCGACATATTTTACAGGTTGCACTTTTCATATTTAGATTTTCTTTAGTGGCAGATAAAGCTGCGTCAACTTTTTTGAAACCAAAGTACTGCCATACCCTGGATCTAGTTTTAGATCCAGGGTACGGGAATAACCCATCTACGTGCATGTCAGCCATGTGTTGTTTTTTTCTTGTTCTCTATCCGTAGTTTCTTCTCGCCAAAAAGAGAACCGATCATCGATTATTCAACCACATAATCGGGCGCTTAAAATCAGGCCACAATCGATCGATTTTCGATTATAATCGATCATCGGCACATCACTAGTCATTTGGGATGTTTCCATTCAGAACCATGAATTTAGGGTCTAGCACTAGGCAGAACTGAATATCTCACTCATAGAGTGAGTGTAATCTGATATTCACCTCAATTGAAGCCATTTAATTATATATATATTTAAGGTCAAGTCCATTCATTGCATATAATTATGATATTCATGGTCAAGTTAAGTTTTTCAAATTCTACCTATTCATAAATCTTTCTCTGACACGTGCACCTGTGAAAATTTGAAGGTTGTAACCTGTTGATAAATTTATTCTGATCTTGCAAATTGATGTCTTTTATCATCTGATGTACCTATGTTTTTGTTTACAATGACAACTGTGGAAACATACATAAAAAAGTAATCTGAATCAGTTGGTGTTCACAAAGGTCTTATCCAGTCAGAGAATGCAATGTTCAGACTGACAGTGAATATGGCATCATGGAAATTCCCAAATCTATTTATGGAAGCTTAGTGAGGCTGGATAATTTACTTGAAAAAGTTTCAAATATCTTTTGAAAAACAGAATGTTATATTTTAAAATCCCAACTAATTGACCCTATCTGTCAGGAGCTACTAGCAAGCAGACATGATTTCAAATCACTGAATTGCAATTGTTTCATGTAATCTGGTAATTATTGCTGTTTATACATACTTGTTTTTCGTTTTGTATTTTAGTTTGGTAGAACAGAAATGATTAAAGACAATTTGAATCCCGACTTTGTCAAGAAGTTTGTAATGAACTATTTCTTTGAAGAAAGCCAGAAATTAAAATTTGAAATGTAAGTACTGATTCAAGAATTTAAAATCCTCCCTTATAGAGTTAAGAGTAAACATGAAATTTACTAGTTTTAATTTTCCACACTTCATTTCCTGCATATAGCTTTATTTTTCACAGTGTCAAATTTCAGTGGTCTTCTAAAGCAACATTACTGATTGCCTCAAAATGCTGTATTTTTGCGACAGCTTGGTTTTCATCAAAATTTTAGTCAAAATTTGGCATTATAAAGGATTGAGGGAGGTTCATAAAGAAAAAACACAGAAGAAATGGATTTTGGAACTTCACAATAGTGTGGCCATAAGCAAGATGGCAAAGTTATTGAGGGGCATTATTATGACGTTTTTACTGTACTAGTTCACAAGCAGTTAAAATGCCATGGAATAAAAAGGATACATGTAACTTGTGTAATTCATTATTTTTTCAGATATGATGTTGATGCCCAGACAACAAGACTTGATGCACATGTAAGTATGAATAATAAATTTATTCCATGTCTTATAGAAAATTTTTCTCTAAAACTGTTGGTTTTCATATACAGTAAAATGAGGGTGACATGATATCGAATTGGGACAAAAAAAAAACAACAACAACTGGACTTTCTCTGAATCAACACCAAACACAACTGCATAATCATGATAACCCAATATTTTGGGTAAAAAACCAAACCAAACTGTGCTCTTGAGATTACTAACCCTAACTGTTTTAGTATTTAAACTTGAAAAACAAATTGGGAGAAACTGTAGACATTTTCATAGAAAGCACCATACGATGGGGTTTGCCGCCGTACCACATGATCAATACCTCTTAACGTTTGTGCGGAACGTTTTGGAAAACGTCAATGGCAGAAATTCCCGGAATAACGTCGTTTTTATTGGAAAACGTCATATTGTGAGATTCCATGCCCATTGGAAACAAGCGTTTCACAGACACATTAGAAGGTATCACGTGGTACTGCGGCGAAGCCCATTATGAAGGAATTCTATAAGATTTGAAAGAAGTTCTGATTTTAACTAGTTCTAGTTATTTTGTTGTTTATTCATTTCTTTTAGCAATTTCATAGTAAATATGTTTTATGTGTTACAGGATTTTCTTGGAAGGATAGAATGTACTTTAGGGGAAATTGTTGGTTCACCCTCTGGAAAATTTGAAAAACCACTCGGGTAAACATTTAGTTGTTTAATACTTTAACTTATCTACCGCAATTTAAAAAAAAAACAATGTCCAATACAGTAATAACTCATCAAGTTGAAGACCAAGTAATCTAAAACAAATGCTTAAGGACCACATCTGACACCTCTAGGCTCAAATTTATATTGGAAACTCAGAGTGTAAGAAAATTTGTCAGTTTGCATGCCAAGGGTTGGTGGTTTTCTTTAGGCATTCCGAACAAAACTCAATGTAAAATTTTACTTCCGTGCTACATTTATAAATAAATCTTCTACATGTGTAAAGTGTTTCATGCTATTTAGTCATTTGTTAACATAAAAATTAAAAAAATAAATAAATATAGTATATAAAACTAGGTAAAATGTTTTTAGCAAAATTTCTAAAATTTGTAAACATACATTCTTTTTTAACATGCTTAAGGAATTTGCTAAAATACGAGGTTACTTTTGAAAGAATTTCTCAGAAATTAGTAGCCAATTTGGATTTTGGCTACCAGGAATGGAAACCTAGCTAAAACCTTTTTCAGACTTGTTTATGTATTACAATTATCTAATTATTATTATTTCAGTGGTCCAGTAAAGAACAATGGTCAAATAATAAGTAAGTATAATGATATAATTTAATCAAGCTGTGATTTTGTTTGCCTAAGATTACAGACCCCAGTTTCACAATCATTCCTTAGCTAAGATTTTCTTTAACTTAAATCTGCTGAATTTAAGTTAAGGAAAATTATAGCTAAAGAATGATTTTGAAACAGGGTCTGGTTCTTCATATTTCAACCAAAACAAGGTTTTTTTTAACACTGCTTGTCTATAAAGGCCATATTTCTTGGATAATGCAGGTGGTCTTTATATTTTTTTTTTTTTAAATATTTTTTTCTGTCTTGTGGCATATTAAAGAACCCTCCCTGCAGATTGCCCTGAGCGCACTGCAAAGGTAAACATTTCTGCCACTTCACCTGTAGCTGGTGACATCTTGATATAAGTGAAATTTTCTTGACTCAGAGGTAAAAAACATAGATTCATTTGCTCAATCAGTCAATCTTGTCTTGTGTCTGTGTCGTCTGACTATCAGTTTTGACTACTGACTTGTCAATAAGAAGTGGTTTTATCATTCATGTAAAAATTTATGTTTTGATTGAGCAGTAACGTTTCAAACTCTAAATTGTAAATACATGTAGTTGTGTAGTTGCATGTACCTGCTTCTGTTATTTTTGTACGGCGTTTCACGACAGTGAAAGCGTACTTTTCTATCGCTTTCTTCCAAGATATCGGGCTTCTTTGCTATGAAATTACTAGGTTTCCAAAAATTTAAAATAATTAGTAGCCAAATTTCCTAAATTTGTGAAATATAGTCCTTTGTAAAGTATTTTTCCACAAATTTGCTAAAATAGGTTACTTTTTGAGAGAGTTCCTCAGAAATTAGTAGCCAATGGCGATTTTGGCTACCAGGAATGGAAACATAGAATTATAAGATATGGGTACGCATGGAAATAGTGCGCCTCTTAAATGAGCGTGAAAGAAATATATCTGTTTTATCGTGAGTTATGTATTCTGAGATGGGTAATGCATTTGATTACATATGCACATTTGGAATAAATTTTTGGAATACATTTCGGAATCTAGTAAAATATTGCTACGGGATGCATCCAATAATTTCTGCAATTTGGCAAACTGATCTCGTGTTTACAATAAAAAGTAGTCCGAGAAGTTTGCGTCCTACGATGTAAAAACATAACTTTTTATGAAATAAACAGCAATGGCAGGTGGATTTAATTAACTCTTCATGAAATCTACGGTAATTTAAATTTATTTTGGAGGGTATGATAACATATTTTGATGTTGAGGCAATTGTGTCATATTTTAAAACTGTTTATCGATTAGATTTCACTATTGTGAAAGGGAGATAATTCGTACAGCGTTGTGTGCAAATGACCACATGTGAATTTTAAATACTTCACCATTAACATGAAATAGGAATATTGTTAGTGATAATCAGCAGTTTATTAAAACCCAGATTTAACAGCAAATAATCTAGTTATATACAACCGCTAGAATGTACCCCTGAATAGCGACGGTCTGCAAAACTACTTTCTCTCTATCCGAAATGGCAAAACGATCGGGTATGACTTTCTAAAACTTTATTAAATTTTAATTACTGATTGTCTTTTTCATATATTTATGAAATTATTATTTTTTACCATTTAATTTAGCAAAACATGGTTTGGTACATTGTTTTTTTTCCAAAAAACATCCGTTAGACTATGCATAGATCGAACCAACCCCCAACCCCCCTTTCCCGGGGAGATTTTCGGTTATATTCTGCCTTGCCACAACACCATTTTCCCAACTAGGCCGTACAACAGCACAGCAGTGCTATGTTTTTACCATGTTAAACTCCTTATTTTATATTTCAGTAAGAGCTGAAGAAATGAGTAACTGTAAGGTAATATTTTCTTTACAATAATTTTGTTTATTTTTTTATGTTGATAAGAACTAATTATGGAATTTTTAAAAAGAATATATATATTTTTTTACTGTAGATATGATATACATATACCTTATTATGTTGAACTAGTTCTTACATTTTCAGGCAAGAATTAAGTTTTTTTCACAAAGGATTTACTAAAATAGGTTATTAGAAGGTTATTATAGGTTAATGGAAACATACCAGTAATATATTCAAATTTATGATTAGAAATTAATTTTGTTTTTTCTCTCTCTCTTTTCCAGGAACTAATAAAGTTACATTTTAGAGCCAGTCATCTAGACAAGAAGGATTTTTTTGGAAAATCTGATCCATATTTAGTATTTTATAGAGCAAATGAAGATAATAGGTTTGTAATATTTTGTTCTGAATTGAAATACATGTGTTTTATAGAAAAAATACTATTATATTGATAAACTACAGTTGAATCTCATAATCTTTACCTACATGGGGAAATTAAATAGGTAGTTTGATTTAAAGTTTGAATGACAATCAAAGGGAAGTTATCTGTATATATACAGCCAGGGTAAGCTTATGGCAGTGTAAACTATGCACACATGCATCTTTTATCATCTTTTCTAAAGCCACTAAATCAATTTAAACCGAATTTGTTGTGTAATGTCTTTTGATATTAAAGATACAAAACTATATCCCATATATGTCCCTGAATCCAGGATGACCAACATTACTATAAATAGCAAAATGTACACCACGAATAAAGCTACACTTACAGTATACATGTACATGTATGTATACAAATAATTACCATCATCTTGTTTTTGTATTTACAGTTACACCATTGTTCATAAAACAGAAGTTATAAAGAATACCTTAAACCCAACATGGCAGCCATTTGCAATTTCAGCCAAAGCCTTATGTAATGGAGATTATGATAGGTTTGTATAATTGTAAAATTTTTTTGGTTTAAAAAAAAAAATCATTTCATGTTTGAAATATCAACATTTTATCATAAGTCCAAAATGGCACTAATTAAACAAAAATGATGTGGTCACTTGACTGCTTAAAATTTTTCAAAAACTGTTATGGGTGTTTGATGTGTAAAAAATGTGTAAAGGTTACCAATATTTTGTTCCATATCAGTTGATTGCATTGTTATCCAAAATCAAAACAGAGAGTGAGCGAGAGAGAGAGAGAGAGAGAATCCATAAAGTTAATTGTACTAATAATGGGTTTTAGTACCCATAACAATCTATTTCAGTCTATTTCTCTTTTGACAATAACTGAAAACTACAGTATATTTTTATTTTTTGCTTTTAAGTCAGATTTATACCAATATAAATATTATAGGAAGTCTAGTATTGATAGTATGAACATTATAGAGAGTCTATAGATAGCCAAATTATACAGTTTTTTATGGATAAAATATTAAACATAATTTTTTATCAAACATTTTGTTTATTTAACTAGGAGTATAAAAGTGGAATGTTATGATTGGGACAGTGATGGAAGGTAAGATAGCAATAATAGAAAAAAGAAAACAGAGGTCCGAGTTGCAGAGTGATCTAAATTGTAAGCTTATGGATATCAACACAGATGACCACCAAGGTTTATTTCCCACTCTTGTGTAATAAAAATTTGTCAGTTCGCTTGCCAAAGGTTGGTTGTTTTCTCGGGGCACTCTTGTTTCCTCAACTATTCCTGGACTGATATATTTGATATGAGTGAAAGAATCTTGACTGGGGCTTAAAATTCCATTACTCCACGTGATTCCACCCCACCTGCCTTTTAGGATGAACTTGCTATATTTTTCATTATACATATGATGAAATTACTTCATATAAAAATGACTAAGAAATAACATTGTTTAGTTTATAATTTTAACCCCCAAAATTTGTTTGTAAACTGTACATGTATAACTCTGCGAAGCTGGTTATACAGAAGTTTACACACCGGTTTTAGGGGTTAAAAATGAAAAGTAAAAAAAAATTTCAAAGTTATTTCTCATAATTTAATTCAATATTAATTCTGCATTAATATTTTATAATTTCATGAATTTTGATAACAATTAAATGTTTTTAAAACTTTACATTCAAATTGCCACTGTCACATGTCACAACGGACGTTTTGAGCTCATAACCATTAACAACTGCTGACTTTGTCATCTTTGCTATTAATCAATGTTGGTTATCATAATTAAATTTAAAATAAATGATATTGAAAGTTACTTAGAATTAAATTATTTGAATTTATTTCTTGTTTATGATGTAACTAAGTAATTACAATGTATATTATTTCTATTTTAGTCATGATTTCATCGGAGAATTTATGACAAATCTTCGAGAGCTAAGTAGAGGAGCTGGTCCTAACAATCAGTATCCAGTAAGTATTTACATTAAAGTACATTAGGTCCATGTAGATAAATGTGTAGTCCATATTAAATCAGAGGCCTCAGTTGTGTTTTAGGGCCTCTGTTGCCAAGTGGTGTAAAGCACACACTTACAGATCCCAGCACCTTTCAACACCCAGATTCTAATCCCACTTGGGACAGATTATTATTTCCTAGTGTGAGAAAGTCTGTCAGTTCGCTTGCCAAAGGTTGGTGGTTTTCTCCAACTCATCCATAAATTGACTGTCTCAATATAAGTGAAATAATCTTGACTGGGCATAAAACTTCATTTTTCTGGCTCAGGATTTTAAGCACTAGTACTTTAAAAGCTTATAATATATTTTGGTCCTTTGGGTTTATTTTCAACATCTTGAAAAAAAGTTTTGGTTTCACATTTTTGGTCCAAGCACTACTCATAACGAATTGTATTTTGAAACGTATCTCTTACCTTCGATATATCAACATGGTCTTGCACATATTTTGTATGAGTGCCATCACAATTTCTTGCATAAGTTCCTTATAAATGTAGCTCCTTCTGGTGATAGCATGTGGAATCTAGGCTTAGCTTCATACCCATGCCTTAAAAGAATCCTTCTTCACATAATGCAATATACACAAGATTCTAACATGACCTGCATTTCATATGAAACATGAAGAAAAGCCAACGATGTTCTGTTTTACTGCCTTGCACCCCTGTGATATCATGCTTTTTGTTGCAAGCAATGGCTGTGGTGTAATTTTCATTCATAAAATCAGTTATTTCAATAAAAAATAATCTCAACAGCCGACATATCAGTGAACCTTTTTGGCAAATCAATGTTGTAGTGTAACTGATGAACTTGTGAAACATACATGTACCATAGTTCAAAGTCTTAAATGTTTAATATGTATATTTTGTGGTGCATAGTTTTGGCCGGTAAGTATGTTTCTCAGCTTTATGATTTTATCATTTTAGATTTTATTACATAAATAATTATACTGGTATGCCAAAAGAATATAAAATATGCTTGTGTGTGATTGATTTCTTAAACTTTGTATAAAAAAATAAAAGTAGTTTTTTACTCCAGTTGAAAAATTGCAGAGTTTTATCTCTGCAAACCTAAAGCTGGTGTTGTCTCAATATAGATGAACTATTCTTGACTGGGAGGCAAAGTCCATTCAATCAATCAATCAGTCCTTTTTTCATGGGCTGGCTCAAATAATATACTGGTATTCTATTGGCATATACATGTATGGTACATATTAATGGGGTCCAGCATACAGTGGGTACAGGTTTTATAATTTCATTTTCGAAATATTTGAATTTATATCACCAAATGTAGCTATTATTATCAATAAATTTTGCACATTGCTAATTTATTTACTTATTAAAGCTTTTTTATGCTGTATTTATTTACCTTTGATTGAGCTTTCAAGCAAAACCAGATCATTGTATCAGATCGATTTGTGATTATTTATGTCCCCCAAATGAAGTAATGTTTACACCATCTCTTCAGCCAACATTTTGTCAGCCATTGTTCTCAAAGGGGCCTTGGTGAATGCAGTGGTTAAGTGCTTTAAAGTGCATGCTTATGGATCTTAGTGCTTCTTATCACCTAGATTCAAATCCCATTCAGGAGAGATCCTAGTCTGAGAAAATTTGTTGATTCACTCGCAAAAGGTTGAATGTTTTCTCTGGGCACTACAGTTTCCCCAACTATCCATGAACTGATTGCCTCAATATAAGAGAAAGAATCTTGACTGAGGCATAAAACAGCATTACTCCACTCCACTTCTGGAAAATTATTTAATAGGTCTTTATTAAACTTCACTATTGTTCACAGGAACAATTTTTGAGCAGAGTAGATGTGCTATTCATATTTTGATTATGCATATGGTTGGAAAACATATATTTCCCATTTGAAGCTTCGTTTTGGGAACACTTTTAAAATTACTACCCATTTTAGTTATAACTTGTTTATATTCATTCTTAAATTATACTTTTTATCAAAGATGCATGATGCAGCACAATCGATTTAAAAGAGGGAAGCATGCTTTTCAGTCTTAAATTGTTTATATTTTGTTTACATGTACATAAATTTCACAGTTTTGATTCAATTGGGAACAATTTTAAAATGGCACCTCATTTCAGTTATAACTGGTTTTTATTCATTTCTAAATTACACTTTTTATCAAAGACTCTTATTCAAATACAGCAAAATCCATGTACAAGATGGAAGCATGCTATAGCTACAGTTTGTGCTTTAAATTTTTGAAATCATTCATATATTTATATTTAAAAATAACACAAAAACTGATATGGTATGGTATTACTATTAGACGCTTTGTTTGGCAGCTGCTTTACATTCTCAATTTAAAAATGCTATCATTATCTATAATGTAATAGCATGAATGAATAAACATATGATTTATATTTAAATATTTACAATCAAAATGTTTTTCTTTCTTTGAAGCTTTTATAGATACTTTTATAAGTTTGTCAAGCAGAAAACAAAACATTTTGGCTTTCTGTTTGTTTTCTTTGTCTGCTTCATGTTTTGTTAATGGAATGAAGCTTCTGATGAAACTTGCCACAATTTTTTATCAATTTCAGCACAATGCATGGTGGTCTGTGTCATATGTAAAAGCATGCAGTAAACTGTAAAAAGAAAATAAAAAAATAAGGTTTCTGTGTCCCATAACTCTCAAGTTATATAAAGGATATTAATGAAACATGAATGTTTGACGTATTCAAAATATCTTCCGAGGGCAACCATGGAAGTTCAGGTCACAGCATGCAGAAAACTAAAATTTTTGGTTTTTCCTTAAACATTTCTATGTCCATTTCATATCTTAAAAAATATTTAGGATTTTAATCAAACTTTCCATAAATATAAAGGTGAACAGTGTAATTAAATTTCTTAAATTATACATTTTAAACCTGAATTTTAAGAAATATATCAAGCATCACGTCACTCATGTAAAATTACTTTCCTTTTACAGGTAATTAACCCACAGAAAAAAGCTAAAAAGAAAAAGTACAAAGATTCAGGGGAGGTAATTAACCATTTGTGGATCGATATGTTGACTCACAAATTTACATGTCAAAAAAAAAATGGATTTTATACAAACTTACCTTAATGGCAAATCACCAACCTAGAATTGACAAGACAACTCCACAATATGGTAGTTTATCTTAGAACAACGGAAATTTGACATCATAAAAATAAATATTGGTAACGTTACAGTACGAGTAGGTAGTATTACAGTTGTGAAATATTTGAAGAAGGTAAAGGATGGAAATCCATGTTACAAACAAGACACATTGGAATTCCATACATTTTTGAGCCTTTATTTATTTATTCATTTTTTTTTTTTTTTTGCATTGTTTCATCCATGTTGTTTACTTTAAAAATTTCATTTAATAGCCTCCAGAGTTCCACAACTTCTGTCTTCTTACACAATCAATTTTCAGTCAAGACATGTGTAAAGCTTTTGTGCTATTCTGTTTCTAGAAGTCCTAAATCACATACGGCTACTGTAGACAGAACAGTCTTACTCTGATACTACAGTAAAACCTGTATATAAAGGCCAGATATGCATACGGCAGCTAAGGAAAATGGACTTTATAAACAGGGGTCTTTACATAGAGGTTCTTTTTAGATAAAATATCAAGCAAGGGGTCTTCGCTCTTTATATAGAGGTTTATTATGGATAAAATATGAAACAAAAGGACCTTTATAGACAGGACTGATATGGTTTTTATACCGAAGTTTTTTTTGTTTTGGATAAAATATAATGCAAAGGGATATTACTTTATACTGAAAACACTGGTCTTAATAGAGTGGTAAATGTTATATAGAGCTGGTTACTAAAGTAGGTTTTGTTGTATTTTATATTTCTTAGGCAATATTAATGGATTGTAAAATAGAAATACAGAATACATTCTTAGATTATATCCAAAGTGGGTAAGTTATCTCTCACACACACACACACACACACACACACACACACACACACACACACCACACACACACACACACACACACACACACAGTGCATTTAAAATATGTTATTGAGAGAATTTAATATTAGAAAAAAACATTTTACTTTAATATCCCCTACTTTTCAATGAAGGGGTGGGGGGGGGGGGGGGGGGGGGTAATTAAAATAACAGTTTAGTCCATCCTTCTGTCAACCCATCTACAATTATGCCTTTTTCCTCTATTGAATTTGAAATTTTCAATAAAATTTTCCTCCATATTAATGTCAATCTTGTAATTCAATTACACTTTACATAGACATCAACCCTTAACCTTAATGCTCTCCTCACCAGAAGGTGCATAAGGCAGTAATGCTGTCTTTCCATTTTTGCCTGTCCTTTGCTGCAGTTTTTGCTGTGTTCCAGCTGGTCCATCTAGGCGGTGTTTCTTTCAACAACACCATGTTTGTAAAATCTTACTTTGTTATTTAATGCTGTACATTAAAGTAGTTATGACCATCCGAAAGACCGTACCTCATTTTGGTTTATGCAAAATGCATAAATTAGAAAACAGAGATAATCGTTCTAAACTCTCAGAATAAACATTTGAAATGCATTGAAAATTTCTAAATTTTGGAGACTTATATGGTGTCATATATCACATATGTTACAATATAATCATCTGATTAATGAAGAACCTGATGAGGTGAATAATGGTTTTTAACATCCCAGTCAAGAATATTTCACTTATATTGAGATGTTGCCAGCTATAGGCGAAGGTGCAGAAATTTTGTCTGTGCGTTGCACGGATGGCTTTATATGGCAGGGTTCTTTATCGTTCCAAGCCTACTGTGACACAGGACCTTGTTTTTTAGCTCACCTGAGCCAAAGGCTCAAGTGAGCTTTTCTGATCGCAATTTGTCTGTTGTCTGTCGTCGTCGTCGTCGTCGTTGTCGTAAACTTTTCACATTTTCATCTTCTTCTCACGAACCACTGGGCAGATTTCAACCAAATTTGGCACAAAGCACCACTAGGTGAAGGGGATTCAAGTTTGTTCAAATGAAGGGCCACACCCTCTTTAAAGGGGAGATAATTGAGAATTATTGAAACTTTGTTGGTATTTTTCAAAAATCTTCTTCTCAAAAACTATTCGGCCTGTAAAGCTTAAACTTTTGTGGAGGCATCCTTAGGAAGTGTAGATTCAAGTTTGTTCAAATCATGGTCCCCGGGGGTAGGGAGGGGCCACAAGAGGGGGATCAAGTTTTACATAGGAGTATATAGAGAAAATCTTTAAAAATCTTCTTCTCAAAAACTATTAGGCCTGAAAAGCTCAAATTAAAATGGAAGCATCCTGAGGTAGTGTAGATTCAAGTTTGTTCAAATCATGGTCCCCGGGGGTAGGGAGGGGTCACAAGAGGGGGATCAAGTTTTACATAGGAATATATAAAGAAAATTTTTAAAAATCTTTTTCTCAAAAACTATTAGGCCAGAAAAGCTCAAATTAAAATGGAAGCATCCTCAGGTAGTGTAGATTCAAGTTTGTTCAAATCATAGTCCCTGGGGGTAGGGTGGGGCCACAAGAGGGGGGTCAAGTTTTACACAGGAATATATAGAGAGAATCTTTAAAAATCTTCTCCTCAAAAACTATTAGGCCAGGAAAGCTCAAATTAAAATGGAAGCATCCTCAGGTAGTGTAGATTCAAGTTTGTTCAAATCATGGTCCCCGGGGGTAGGGAGGGGCCACAAGAGGGGGATCAAGTTTTACATAGGAGTATATAGAGAAAATCTTTAAAAATCTTCTTCTCAAAAACTATTAGGCCTGAAAAGCTCAAATTAAAATGGAAGCATCCTCAGGTAGTGTAGATTCAAGTTTGTTCAAATCATGGTCCCCGGGGGTAGGGAGGGGTCACAAGAGGGGGATCAAGTTTTACATAGGAATATATAAAGAAAATTTTTTAAAATCTTTTTCTCAAAAACTATTAGGCCAGAAAAGCTCAAATTAAAATGGAAGCATCCTCAGCTAGTGTAGATTCAAGTTTGTTCAAATCATAGTCCCTGGGGGTAGGGTGGGGCCACAAGAGGGGGGTCAAGTTTTACACAGGAATATATAGAGAGAATCTTTAAAAATCTTCTCCTCAAAAACTATTAGGCCAGGAAAGCTCAAATTAAAATGGAAGCATCCTCAGGTAGTGTAGATTCAAGTTTGTTCAAATCATGGTTAAATAATAGTGTATTTTCCATGCTGTATTCTTTTATATAAGTATTTTGATATAAAGTTAAATATATTGTTCATGAGAAATATATTAATTGTACTTGTATTTAAAAGCTAATTTTTAATGTAAATCCTGCTGTATTCTATAATTTCTATTTGCCATTTCCGGATTACAGTATTCGGCCTATGCATTTTCTCTCTTTTGAGATTGGTAGATTGCATGATGAAAATTTTTTTTAAAATTATTTCATTGGTTGAAATGCTGTAAGAAAAAGGTAACGGAATAAGCCGAGGCTTGTCGAAACATCAACCTTTTACGGTACATAGAAATACTTACAAATTGTTTAGTGAAAAGCATCGGTAGGAAGTATAGATTTCAGTTTGTACAAAACCTCCCTCCCCTGCACTCACTTCAATACTGAACTCATTTCGGCTTCTACCTAGCAAGTTGCTCAGGTGAGCGATGTGGCCCCTGGGCCTCTTGTTTTAAATTCCCATCTGAAAGAACCGTGACTCACATTTCGTAATACCGAGTGCTTGGCAAAAGAAAAGTTACTATCCACTTTCAAGTCTTGGATCAGAGCTTGCTTGAACCCATGACCTCCTACTTAGGGTGCGAGCACTCCACCAACTGAGCTTTGGCAGTGGTAAAAACTTGATGAGGGACAAAACAGATTTATACATAGTTCACATTCTATTTTTATGATTTACAATTTATTTTTGATCAGCAGCACACAAATGCACTTTACAGTAGCAGTAGACTTCACAGCCTCTAACGGGAACCCATCAACACCGACATCACTTCATTATATGAGCCCTTATGGGGCTCCAAATCAGTATGCTGCAGCTATACAGGCAGTAGGGGAGATAATCCAGGATTATGACAGGTAATTACTGAAAATCACTTTTAGAGTCATATGAACCCAAATTGCATTGTGCTTTAGGCTTTATAATGACCAATCTATTCATGTTATACAATGTTAAAATGAGTATAGTAAACCCAGGTTACAATGACACTCAGTTACATTGCCGGTTAACGCTACAGTACAGTAACCAGTAGGAGAAGTGTATATTATTAACCTGAGTTTGTTTGTCGATTTTCCAGTATATATATTACGAAATGAAAGTTACGGTTCTTGTTTTAATGTGCCTCGATTACCATCTCACTTCTTGCAGAGAATTTTGAAGTCCTAACGTCTATTCTTTATATGTTTTTCATAGTAAGTCTCCCTTGTTTGTTGCCAGACCCCTTTAGAACACCAAAATTTTACTGAATGGATGTTGGCAATGTATTGATGTTTTATTGTACTTCAGATGTTACATTATTACAAATCAATAATTTACTGTAAGTGAAGTTTTATTTCTGTGTTCTAAATTTCACTTATTTCACAGTCGAAAATTTTCTTGATCTTTTAGTTAGTTTTATAAATCTGTGAATATATACAATGCGAAAAAGTTTGAAATAAAAAAACACAAAATTTTGAACCCATGAAATCAAGTATATTTACAGCATTTCAGTTTGCTTGCCAAAGGTTGGTGGTTGTCTCCAGGCACTCCAGTAACACCATCACCCTGCACTTACCTCTTTGATACAGGTGTAAGAATCTTGACTTTGGTGTTAAGTACCATTACTTCACTCTTATTATTCATACTCTAAAATTGTACTCTACTTTTTTTACAGTGATAAATTATTTCCAGCATTAGGTTTTGGTGCTAGAATGAGTGATGGAAGTGTACATCATGAATTTGCTTTAGTAAGTATCATAATCTTTCAGGTCCGTGGTCCAGGGTCTTTTGATTTTAAATGTAACTGCAATTTTTTAACAGGATAATACTTTTATTTATGCATAGACCTTTCATTTTCAAAGCTTTATGTGGGACCTGCCATAAGTAAAGAAAAAAGGTCCAGAAGATCTTGACTTTGAACCACTGATCATAATGAAAACAAGGATTATTATACAATAATTGACTTTTGTTTTTTGAGGTTGATAAATCCTTATGTCTACTGAATTGAAAGTCAATAATTGTTTTATTATATGACCAATGATTTTTATCACCATGTTATTATGTTTTAAATTACAAAATTTTTACTACATGTTTATGTTTTAATAATCACCAGAAAAGCAGAAAATTAAAATTAAATTCAAACACACCAACATGTTTAGATACAGAAAATAGGGTAAATCTCTCACTTTTATCAACTCAAAATTGAAGAAATAGTAACATGCATATTTTAAATAACAAAACAAAAGCTTCTTCATTAGAAGTGTCCTTTGCTTTTCTCAATGTTACATCACATAACGTTTTATGCGTTTTTGTGTGGTGAATGTTGACTATTGTTACGTCACATAATGTCGCATGCATTTTTGTCGTGGTGAACATTGCCCTATTGTTATGTCATATAAATGTCGCATGCATTATTACGCAGTGAACATATCAATTTATCAGGCTCGCCAAATGCCTTCTCAGCCAATCAGAAAAGGTCATATAATAAAATGTAAACATTGTATTTATATATTTTTTACAAATTTATGAGAAACATATGTAACAGTATCAAGAACTTTTGAGCCATAGAATTAATATTTCATATATCATTACAAGACAATATCAATATCATTGGCATAATTTTTAGTAATTTTTAATGGCTGAAGGAAAAATTTAAACCTGACTTAATATTGAATCCTGAGTAAACAAAAAATTCCTTAGAAATAAAAGACATGTTTAAAATGAACCCTGAATGAATAAAAGATCTACTGAACTGTTCTTTAGGCTCCAATGTATTTTTTTTTCATATGAATTGGATGTAATTTGTATTTTTCAGAATTTTAACCCATCTAATCCATACTGTCAGGGCATAAATGGTGTTTTACAAGCTTATCATAACTCATTACGTAATGTACAGCTGTATGGACCAACTAACTTCACACCTGTAATTAACCATGTTTCAAAGTAAGTCATAACCTATATCAGAATTGAATGTCCGTTTTTCCTGGGTCATCAAGTAATGAACCAGACTTTAAAACTAGGAAAGCTGATGAACTGCAAAGCAGTTAAAATCATTTTACATTTCCACCTCATTTCTATGCCCCATTTGGTAGTATGGCTAAAAAAGACACAGCATTTCCTATCATTCAAGCATGATGTCAAACAGTGAGGAATTGAAGTCACTGATCAATGAACCAAGTTTTTTAAATAGAGTTTATTATAGGCTATCAGTAAACATTGTAAATATTATTTAATATACAAAAACTATATGGATGTACTAACTTCTCACTTGTAACTTACTCTTTTTTGTTGTTGAATGTTTTATTTCCATCAAATCAGTAAGCCTGCAAAATTTAGGATGGGTGATATATTAAAATTGCCATGTGTGTTTGAGTTTTCATCTTTGCTGCTTTAATGGAATATCATGAAACTTGAAATAACGATGCTCATGGTAATTCAATATCATATCTTGCAGCTCAAGTTTTACAAAGTGTATTAGTGGTCTTGGACAGGGACAGGGGTAGTAATTGCTTTAAGACAATCCAGTAGTTATAACTACTTGTATTGTTGGTCCTTATTCAAATGTGGCATTATGTATTATTTTATGCATCTTTCAGTATCTTCAGTGCTTTTATGTCTTAATTTCTGATTTAGGTTCGCAGCCTCAATGCAGGATGGGAAGAATTATTTTGTACTGTTGATTATTACTGATGGAGTTATAACAGATATGCACCAGACCATACAAGCAATAGTTAATGTAAGATAGTGACATGGATACTAATTTTAGTTTTATATGCATAATGGGGATTCACTGTACCATGCGATACCCTCTAATTTGTGTAGAAGTATTATTTCCAATAATGGAGCTTGCCTCAATACTTCTTAACATTTGTGTGGAACGTTTTGGAAAATGTTATCTTTATAAGGAATAACCAAGAATATTGCACAGGACAAGTAAATGATAGTGTCCAAACAAGACAACAAACATGTTGAGATCACTGATGAAAATTCTGACAAGATAGGCACTGGAGAAAATGCCCAATGGTGCAGTTATGAAACTAATGGAGAGTCCTAACATAATCACAATTGTAGTTTTTGTTGTGTACCACTACGTTGAAGAGTGATCACTCTGTATGTTGGAGATCAGTGTTCAAACCCTGGCTGAGTTCTGACCAAGATTTGAAAATAGGCAGTGACTGTTCTTAAGCTGAGCACTCTGAATAAAGAAATTAAAGTGGGGTCCCTCAGATGAGACCTTAAAGACTGATGCCATGTGTCATGGCAGGCGTGGCACATAAAATAACACTGAGTGCACTGAAAAGGTAAAAATTTCTGCTACTTCACTTTTAGCTGGTGATGTATTGATATAAATGAAATATTCTTAACTTGGGCGTAAAACCCTATTCAATCATTCAACCATTGATCTTTTTTTTTTCTTGTATTGCAGGCAGCTAGTCTTCCAATGTCAATTATTATAGTGGGTGTAGGTGACGCAGATTTTGATGGTGAGTATGTATAATGTAAAAAAAAAACAGACTCTGTGAGCTAGCACTTTAAATTTGCCCCAAGTGCAAGCTAGTATAAGGCAAACCAAAACACACACACACACACACACGCACACACACGAAATTGTTCTTAGATTAATCTTTAAAGAGATTAATAAACTTGATTAGCTGAACAAATGCTGATGTGACATTCAACAACTTTAAAACCAACCAATCACTATAAGCTTGTATTTCTGAGAATTTGTAGATATACATGTAGGTTTATATTCATTTGATTTAGTCATATGCAAGGCAGGTTGTAAAAAGCTTTAAGTTTCTATCAGTCAGTATGGTATTGTAAGACCATTGATCTATTGCCTGTTGTAAAGTTGTTGTCCATATTTTTCTTGGCTATCGGTGACATCATGGTATTTAAAGCTATTGAGCTGATACTAATTGTAAAGTTGTTATTTTATGTACTATTGTCATAATTTCAGCATGGAATATAAATTAATATGGTGAGATTAGGTCCCCTTGTCTACAGTCTAGTTATATTGAAAAAATGAGAAAAGTTTGCATTTTGGATCACATTGTATATGTCTGTTTCAGCTATGGATGTGTTGGATGGAGATGAACAGAGATTGTCATATAATGGTAGATATGCAGAGAGAGACATAGTGCAGGTATGTAGTGGCCAGGGTAGCTTGGTAGAGCACTAGCCTATACTGCAACAGGTCCAACTGTAGCAGTCAGGGTAGTCCAGTCGGTAGAGCACTGGCCTATACTGCAACAGGTCCAACTGTAGTGGTCAGGGTAGCTCGGTAGAGCATTGGCCTATACTGCAACAGGTCCAACTGTAGCAGTCAGGGTAGTCCAGTCGGTAGAGCACTGGCCTATACTGCAACAGGTCCAACTGTAGCGGCCAGGGTAGTCCAGTCATTAGAGCACTAGCCTATACTGCAACAGGACCAACTGTAGCAGTCAGGGTAGTCCAGTCGGTAGAGCACTGGCCTATACTGCAACAGGTCCAACTGTAGCAGTCAGGGTAGTCCAGTCGGTAGAGCACTGGCCTATACTGCAACAGGTCCAACTGTAGCGGTCAGGGTAGTCCAGTGGGTAGATCACTAGCCTATACTGCAACAGGTCCAACTGTAGCGGTCAGGGTGATCCAGTCTGTAGAGTACTAGCCTATACTGCAACAGGTCCAACTGTAGCAGTCAGGGTAGTCCAGTTGGTAGAGCACTAGCCTATACTGCAACAGGTCCAACTGTAGCGGTCAGGGTAGTCCAGTCTGTAGAGCACTGGCCTATACTGCAACAGGTCCAACTGTAGCGGTCAGGGTAGTCCAGTGGGTAGATCACTGGCCTATGCTGCAACAGGTCCAACTGTAGCGGTCAGGGTAGTCCAGTGGGTAGATCACTAGCCTATACTGCAACAGGTCCAACTGTAGCGGTCAGGGTGATCCAGTCGGTAGAGCACTGGCCTATACTGCAATAGGTCCAACTGTAGTGGTCAGGGTAGTCCAGTCATTAGAGCACTAGCCTATACTGCAACAGGTCCAACTGTAGTGGTCAGGGTAGTCCAGTGGGTACATCACTGGCCTATGCTGCAACAGGTCCAACTGTAGCGGTCAGGGTAGTCCAGTCGGTAGAGCACTGGCCTATGCTGCAACAGGTCCAACTGTAGCGGTCTGAGTAGCTCAGTTGGTAGAACACTCACCTATAGAGCAGTAAGTCCAACTGAAGTGGTTGTGGTAGCTCAGTTTGTAGAACACTCACCTATAGAGCAGTAAGTCCAACTGAAGTGGTCGAGGTAGCTCAGTTGGTAGAACACTTGCCTATAGTCTGGGAGGTCCTGGGTTCTATCCCTGTCTAACTGCATTTTTCCTCCATCCTGTTACAGTTTGGTGGCCAGATAGAGCACTCGCCTATAGTGATGAAGGTCCTAGGTTAGATTGCAGGTCCAACCCTACATATTTAAGAAAATTCAAACAAAGAAAAAATTGTCCATAAAGAGTAGAAACAAAACTCTGCATACATGTTGATGGTTATCACATGGTGCACAAATGAAAGCTATTAGTGCACTGCCAAAAAAGTAGTACACTTTTGTAATGCATCAGCAAAAGGCACCATGATGATTTAGTGATCACTTTAGACCGCATGGCCATTAAGATTTTATTTTAAAAATAATCAACATTTAAAAAAAGTTAAAGTCTGTCCCGAGCCATTAGGCCCATCAGGCCGGAGCTTATCCCGGTTTCGGTGGCGTTAAGCAACTGAGAGTACAAGACTCTCCCCTGAATGGGACGCCAGTCCATCGCAGGGTTAACCCCCAGCATTTTGCTGGTACTCATTTATTTTTCAGCTGAGTGAACTGGAACAACGTGAAATTAAGTGTCTTGCTCAGGGACACAACACATGACCCGGTCCAGGGATCGAACCCACGACCTTGGAATCATGAGTCCAACGCCTTAACCACTAGGCCATGCGCTTCCACAATCAACATTTACCTGTTGTATATTATAGAAAAATACACAGGCCAGAGTTCAAATTGGTAGAATATGTCACAAAGTGGTGAAGCCACTGAGTGATATATTTGCTGCATGTAAATGACAGCTTGTGTATTATTCTACAATATATCAGTGGTAAATGTTGATTATTTCAATTCTAACTTGACATAAATCAAAACTATTGAAAGGAACTCGTTTCTCTGAAGTACATTTTATTATTTCTTTGCAAAAGGATTCATTAAAACAATATGGCGGTTGAGATAACCTCCATTAAAATATATGATTTTATGAATGAAAATTATGTCACAATCATTGTTGGCCACACATAGCATTACAATCGCAAGTTTGTCAATAAAACGGTACACCCATGGGTATATATCATATATACCATTTCATATGAAGGAAAACACAGGTCATGTTAGAATATTTATTTTATTATGCAGTGTTGTATAAATAAGAAATTTGATTATATTCTTATTTCATTTACAGTTTGTGCCTTTCCGTGAATTTATGAACAATCGCTATGGCAACAACATGCAGCTAAGTCAAGCAGCACTGGCAAAAGAAGTTTTAGCAGAAATACCTGACCAGTTTCTATCATATATGAATAAACATAATTTTAAACCCACAAAACTTGCTGATGCTGGTGCAGCACCTAGTTGAGAATTCAAGGGAGATAATCCATACTGCTTTAACAGAAGAGATTATATTTTTCATGGTACATGTACATGTAATAAACTGAAAAATATTGCATAGTAGCCTTTGAGTTATTAAGATCAGTATCTTAAAGAACTTCAGCCTGTAGTTAAGTTCCAAGTTTTTAATGAACTTGAGACTGTAATGAAAAGAAATTTTGATACATTAGTCAAGCAGAACACTTTCTTTGGTCTGTCAAATGAATAGGGTACTACGGTATTCACAGCATAATTTGAATTTTGAAGAATTCATTATTTAATAGACTTTTAAAGAGAGTTTTTAGACTGAAATTTTTATAACAGTTTTATTAATTTTGTCTTAAATTGTGCAATTGTATATAGACAAACACCATTGACCTGTCGGTTTGACCTTTAACTTTTAATATTTCCTATGAATGAGTATATTTGTGTAGGGAACACAGGTAGATAACAGTATTACTTTTTAACAGTACACAGTACTAAACACCTGTATTATGTATGCGTTAAATGCAAATCCTAACTCAACCCATACATGTGGTGGATCATCCTTTATGAAAATTCCACATAAAAGGTCAAGCGGACAGGTCAATGTTGTTTGTTTATAAATACTTTAGTGAAGTTGTAAACATTAGTCATATATATAGATTACCTTAATTTTGTTGGAAAGATTGTCATAATTGACAAATGTACAGTACAGGCCTGTCAAAAGTTTAACATCGAGCTAACGAAAAGGAGTCGATGTTCGGCTGCCAAGTGGTCGCTATGTTGATAGCTAGTAACCAAAAAAGGCTGTAGAGAGATAAATAGTGGCAACTGCCAATATATAGCTAACTAGGGACCGAAATGAGCTGTTAATTTAGCACTAATTTGTTAGCTTAGTGTTTAATTTTCGACAAGTCTGTACTGTACATGTTCAGTTATTTCTGAATACATGTAGATAGATATATGTACATTTGTGATGTTTTATTGTATATAAACTCTGAGACCAAATGTAAATATAATATAATTACCATTGATAAAGTGACATCACTCAATTGTTGTATATGCATATATGATTGATCACGATGTCATTTATTGACTGTTCCAACAATTGGAAATACATGTCTTATACAACAATGTTTCAAATTTATTTCTAGATTTAAAAAACAAGAATTAAGATTTTACAAAAATGCAAAATGTTAATATAACCATTGAATTGTCTAGAAATGGTGTTATTAGTGCTTTAACTTCCATTGCTATGCAAAGTAAACAAAACATTATGAGTTAGCACACATTGTTCAGTTTACTTTGAATGGTAATGGAAGTTATGGCACTATAATCACCATTTCTAGACAGATTAATGGCTAAATGAAAAATAAAATTTTTAATTTTCCTGGCTTAACTTTTACAGTCATGTAAATAGAATAGAATAGAATACAGAATGTCGTCCTAGGGATGACTATATATACTGACTTTGTACCCACTGTCATGTTGTTCCTTCAATCAAAAGAGTTCAGCAATGGGCATTAATCATTTGATATGAAGAATGGTATTTCAATTTTAAAACTTTTAATATTAGTGGCAAGAAATGATAATTTAATTAATATTTGTAAATAAAAGTGAACCTGACATATAAAATGATTGAGTGAGATTTTACAAAAAATTGCTAGATTTTTAGATAAGATATATTGTTAGATCTAAACTTTTTAATTTCAGAAATATTTCAGAATTATACTGTAATTTAAATGCTGCTGGAATCAAAATTTGAATAAGATATTGGTGTTTTAAATTTTTGCAATATTTAGATATTTTACCTAGAAATATTTTACTCAGATTTTAGATATTTCAAAATCAATTCATACATAGTTGTAGAATTTGTGTCCATTTGTGCCCATATTGAATGGTCATTTCAAAAAGGGAGATAATCTCTGATTGGACATCAACATTTGACAGAAAAGTAAATTTAAAATAAATTTTGAAAATCATCAGTTTAAAAATAATTGTAATACTGTACCTTAAAAAATGTTGTTGTTTTTTTTTTGGCATAAATTTGTGAGAGTATCATGAAGTGAAATAAAATATTCACAAATATTTCATTTTGATAATTTCACATGGGATTATACTGACTATCCTCCCATGATCTTAAAATTAAAGTACACAAATATCTTGAAATGAGATTTTCTCAAAAATACGTCCGCAGGAAAATTTCCCAATTTACAGTATTACAGAGATATACCGGTACAGAATACTTTATTGTTAGCCATCCAGGTTGTGGATTTTTCCTTATTTAACCAGTATTTTACATACATTTCCAACATATCAAATGATGAATCGTAAGTAGTATTAAACTTAAAAATGAAACTACATGTATTGTATTTAATTTGAAAGACTTGGGGTTCCATTGTATATAATAATGCCATTGAGTTGCCAATAGACCAATATTGTCATCTAGCTTAAGTATAAATATCATAGAAACCCCTTTTTGCCCTTTACAATCTATATAGATAAAGGTAGTTGCTAAACACATTACAATTTTGTTTTTTTTGTATTTTGCTAAAGTTATGTCCCTGAAACAAGGAAGATGCCATCGAGTTGCCAATAAACCAATATTGTCATCTAGCTTAAGTATAAATATAATAGAAACCCCTTTTTGCCCTTTACAATCTATATAGATAAAGGTAGTTGCTAAACACATCACAATTTTGTATATATTTTGCTAAAATTATGTCCCTGAAACGAGGAAGAGATTTCTCTAGTAATAGATTCTTCTTTAATCTTTGTTACCTTGGACCATTGAATATGACTGGAACATTATAATTGTTTTGTGATTGTTACCAGTCATTCTATCTTGATATATACATGTATATATATTTATACCGTCTTATCTTGTTAAATATTTCATATTTATTCTTGTTGACTAACCTCTTGTTGAAATGTTTACTTATTTTATACTCAAGTTGAATTTTTTCTTTTATTTCATATTACATTTTATGTTATACATTGCTAGCAAGAAGTTAAAATGAAGCTTGTATTTTGATATGATAATGTTACTAAATGACCAAATAATATTATAATGTCACTGAATGATCAGAACAAGTGTAAAACAGGAATTATAAGAAGCTGGAAGGTCGGAGTTTGCTGGTGTTCCTTAAAATGAAGTTTGTGTTTGGATATTATAATGTCACTGAATGATCAGAACAAGTGTAAAACAGGAATTATAAGAAGCTGGAAGGTCGGAGTTTGCTGGTGTTCCTTAAAATGAAGTTTGTGTTTGGATATGATAATGTCGCTGAATGTTTGGAACAAGTGTAAAACAGGAATTATAAGAAGCTGGAAGGTCGGAGTTTGCTGGTGTTCCTTAAAATGAAGTTGTGTTTGGATATGATAATGTCGCTGAATGACCAGAACAAGTGTAAAACAGGAATTATAACTCGTATTTCAGCAGTTCAATACATGATACCTGCAGAAATTTGACACATTGGCGCAACTGGAGGTGGAAGGTAGATACTGTGTTGGAGTTTGCTGGTAATGAAGTTTATGTTTGGATATTATGTTAGTAAATGATGGAAACAAGTGTGAAACAGGGATTATAACTAGCATTTCTTCTGATCAATATGTGATACCTGTAGATATTTATTAGATTCCCAACATATAGAGCTTGAAGTTAGACACCGTTTCAGAACTTGCTGGTATATGTTAAAATGGGGTTTGTGTTTAGATATGATAATCATGATAATGTCATTGGATGGTTTCCTTATAAAAACCATGCCTTCAAAGTTATGTACAAATGACATATTTGCTCATCACTTCACTCCTTAGTAATATATAAATGTAAAACAGAACTTTGTTAGCATAATTTGACATTTACAACTATGTTGTGTATAATAAACATGATAAAGGCATTGTAACCTTCATATCAATTTATAGTTATTCCCAAGTGTGATCATTTTATGATTTGTAATGTGTGTTAGCTATAATCATGATAATATGTTTGTCATCTACACTCCCATCCATAAATGACTTTGTTATACCTCACAAAAAATTCTCTTTTACTATCAGCATACAATCTCTTGGTATGGAAAAATTCACATTGTTTGAAACAGCAGTAAACATTGCCTTGGAATATTGCAATGTTCAATACGGAAACTTACGACAATTCATATGGAAATTATAGAGTAATCCTACTTCTGTCCATATACCCCTATTTTCTCATTATGAGCATCCAAACATCTTAAACTGAGTTATTGTCAGAATAAAAGCTAAACGGGAAGGCCAAGTTTGTTTGGTATAATAAAGTAATAATTCCCTTTGATTGAGTGAAATATGGTGGATTGTCTCTCCTTGTAAATGTTTAGTCTCTCGCCTTTCAGCTCGGGAGGCAATTATTGATATTTCCCTCAAACAAGGGCACTATTTATATATGGCAATACACATTATGTTTACCTTAAGATAATATTCATGTCAAATTTTATTTATAGAACTGAAATATTGAAGTTTCTGCAGTATTTAAAAATCATTTCTTAACTTAATGATCTGGAAAGCAATAAAGTTTTCTTGAAAAACAATTTTCTCGGATTTTTTTTTAAATTTGGTGAATAATATAAAAATGTAAGAAAAATTCATTTTCAAGATAAAAACACTATTTTTGCTGAAAAACACACAGCTTAAGCAGAAGGATGTTATCAACATTTTAATTTTGTGAAGATTTTCAGTCTGTAACCTGTTTCAAACATGTATAATAATTTATGGATGGCAGTGTATACATGTATGTATATTTTATTAGTATTTGTATATTTATTTTAGAACATATATTATGTAACCAAATGCTCAAGTTTATGTTTCAATACTAATGTAACTTTTTAGCTGAAAGCTCAGGTGAGCTGTAACAATAATTCAATTTGTGTCTTCTGCCATGTGTTCTCCGTTGTTCATTAACATGTTACATTTTAATCATCTCCTCCAAAACCACCAGACCAAATTTGTTGAAACATGCCTTGGTGATTCACAAATAAAAGAGTTATGTCCCTTTTGAGTCCCTAGTGAAAACAGAGACATACAAGCAAGACCTTAGATATTTCATACATAACATTTTTAGGGCACCTAGTTTCAGATTTGCACAAAACTAAGCTGTAGGCCCTAAATGGAGAAAAGTATAGATGCCTAAAAAGGTTGTCTATTATTGTATGGATATATGGATGTCTATATATAGATTTTATATACTGGTATGGCTGCCTATAGAAAGGTTGCCTATAAATTGTATGGATGCCTATATAAAAGTTAATTATAATGGTATGGACAGTGGGCTTACAACCAGGTGTGAAACTCCGCAGAGACAAGGTATCAAGTTGGCTATTTTTGTTGGCTATTTTGACTATGGTAGGTCTGTGCAGTAACCTCAGACACATGGTAAGGAACTATCAGTATTGTGACCAAATCATATTTCATGTAAGGGTACCTTAAAACCACATATTTCAGGCTACCCATAGTTCAATATTTTACATATACCTCTATGTTTTATATATTATTATAATATTATGAATTTTATCAATAAGCAAACACATTGACCTGTCCGCTTGACTTTTAATTTAAATATTCATCATGTACATTTACTTTTAGGGAAGACAGGTGTTTCTTTGGTCTATATCACGTGTTACATGCATTGTGTGTGTATAAACTGCGAAACCTAAAACTACCCATGTATTGGGTGGATCCTCCGATATGATTATTCCTAATAAAAGGTCAAGCGGACAGGTCATTGTTGTTTGCCTCTATAATTGTATTTTGAAATTTTACTGATATGAATAAATGTTTTATCAATTTTAAAATTATTAATAAATAAATGTTATACTAAATATCTGTAATTTTATTTACCGAGTAATTGCGACACAATAGCTGATTGATATATAAAAGGAGTTTAATTGAGTAATAGTGTTTCACGTTCCAGTCTAGATTGTTTCACTTATATATCGAGAGGTCGCCAGCTATTGGCGAAGTTGCAGAAATGTTCCTGTGTGTTGTGATGGCATTATACATCAGGGTTCTTTATTGTACCATGCCTACCATGACAGGGGACCTCGTTTATTTTAAGTTCCAATCCAAAAGAACCGTGTAATTTTGTAATGTCCAGACGCTACCCACTTTCAAGTCTTGGGTCAAACCCGGTCGGTGTTCGAATCCACGGCCTCCCACTTAAGGAGCGAACACCAACTGAGCTACTGCATTGGTACAGGTATATAAAAGGGGTTTCAATTAAATTGTGTGGTCCTGTATTTCTCCTGCATTTTGTCATAGGTTGTTTTTGTGACTAAATGTACCACTATGGTAACTCAGTTGGTAGATTGTTAGCTTTATATGTGAGAGGTCGTGAGTTCTAACCGGGTTCTGACCAAGACATAAAAATGGGTTCCGACTTATTTCGCCAAGCACTCTGGCATTTCGCAATCAAAGTCACTAGTTCTTCTGAAGATGCCTTAAAACCCAATATCCCGTGTCGTGGCAAGAGTGGGAACTGCACTGCAAACGGTAAAAAATTCTGCAACTTCACATATAGCTGGTATTGTCTCAATATAAGTGAAAAAAATCATTCTTGACTGGGACGTAAAACCCCTTTCAATGAAACAATCATCGTGACCATTCATTGTCAGTTACAGTTACGAGACCTGTTCAATCTATAACGCAACACTTATCACCCGTGATTTTCTTCCTTTTAAATTTTCACGCATGAATTCCGTGCAAAACAATTTTTCTTGTCACATATATGACCCAGTGTACGAGTAGAAACACTTTTTGCATGATATTTGTAAATTGTTTGGCGTAAGACTATAACGCCGTTGTGGAAGACATTGTTTAAGGGCTTTTGAACATGAGCTACACAAGTAAAAGACATGGGCTATAATATTCCAATTGCTTCAACACCGCAGAGGTTTTATTCGCAATATTAACTAGATATTAGTTGAAATGTTAAAATACAAAAAGTGTTTCACAGCGGCTGCTCCTGATGACATCAGAAAAAGACGTCAAAAGTCAAAACGACCAATTTAGGATAAAATTCCATCAATCCCGCCATACCTCTTTAGACAATAGTACATTTCTGACAATACAAATGTAGGGGACATTCGCTTGGATTTTCTGTGGTGTATTCAGACTGGTTTTAGTAGAAGAGGTTTTGATAATCTTAAAAAGGGAGGGCGATCAAGTGTAAGCTGGGACAGTCGCCCATATGAAAACAAACGTCCACTATAAATCATACATCATTTGAAATCATAAATAACGTATAACAAACGATTGATCAAGTCATGATTTTTATTTGCTAACTGCAAATGTACAACCATTTTATAACATCAATATTACAATCTCGCATAAACAGAAATTGTTCAGATTGAAACACCTTATGAAACTTTATTTAATATCAGAATGGATTACAATGTCTTAAATTTCATACGATCCTGCTTGTAATACATGGACAACCGATTATGAAAAAAAGCTTCAAAGCACAGCCTTGTATGAAACTTGATCTATTACACAGCGTTTCAAGGATATTAGACGTTCAAATTAAATCCACATGCAATAGAGGGACAATTTGAGCTAAAAGCGTTCCATACGTTGTGCATGTCTATATGGACAAAAGCGGGAATCGTTTCAAAGCACAATCTTGCATGTTACGTGTTCCCTCGGACGGCGTTGTGAAGGAAACGAGAATTAATCTCGACATTTCAAATTCACATGCAATAAATGTACAAAAACTTGAATAGCTTTAAAGCACAAACTTATAGGTAACTTCAAACTTGTCACCTTGGACGGCGTTGTGAAGGTAACGGGAAATAAACTAGACGTTCCAAATGCACATGCATTAGATGGTCAAAAGCTTGAAACGCTCCAGAGCACAACCTTATATGCAACTTAGTCCCTTGCACGGCGTTGTCAAGGTAACGAGGGATAAACTAGACGTTCCAAATTCACATGCAATAGAGGGTCAATTTAAGCTTGAATAGCTCCAAAGCACAAACTTGTATGTTACTTGGCCCCTTGGTGTGGACGGCGCTGTGAAGGAAACGAGAAATACACTAGAGATTTCGAATTCACATGCAATAGATAGACAAAAGCTTGAAACGCTCCAAAACACAACCTTGTATGTAACTTGTCCCCTTGGACGGCGTTGTAAAGGAAACGAGGAATAAACTAGAGGTTTCAAATTCACATTTAAGAGTTCCTTCCATACGTTGTATGTGTATGAAATATGTGCCACTTGCATCCTTTGATAACGTTATCAAGGAAATACAGTCTAACTTGTCTATAAAGACCACCCAATGGAACCGGTAAAAGTGGCTTTATGGACAGGTGACCTTTATATACAGGTTCAAGTAATATGAATAAAGAACAATTGGGATACAATTCAACTGGCCTTTATAAGCAGGTGGTCCTTATATAGAGGTGGCCTTTAAGGCAGGTTGGAATGTAGTGATAAACTTATTCCAATTTCACATGCATCCGACATTATATTCTATGTATTGTACTACACTCCATTACTAGATACTCTGGTTCAAATTCACGCCTACCTAGCGTTCACAAACCATTTACAACAAAATTGGTGTCTCACATATGCATGTAAAAATTCACATAAAGTAATATCTATATTTTAATGGTCCATCTCTCGATTAAACAGATGACGATCAGCCATCATTCGTGCAAAAGAACATATTTTAACTCTGTACTGGTATATAATCCAATGTTCACTTAAGGTACAACTCTGATGACGTTGTCAAGGAAACAGTGACAAACTAGACTCTTGGTACTTTTCAAATTTTACATGTATCCTACATAAAACCCCATACATGGGACTACCCTTCATTAATAGATGCTCTAGGTAAAAAATATAACTAGCCTTGCGTTCACAGACCATTTGCAACAAAATTGGTGTCCAATATGCATGCAAGAATCTACATACAGTAATATCTATGTTTTAATGGCTCATGCCTCCAAAATGTAGATATCGATCAGCCATCATTCATGAAAAAGAAAGAAAGCATTTCTCCATTACAGGGTTAGAGAGTCATCTCTCGATTATGTAGATGACGATCAGCCATCATTCGTGAAAAAGAAAGAAAGCATTTCTCCATTACAGGGTTAGAGTGTCATCTCTCGATTATGTAGATGACGATCAGCCATCATTCGTGAAAAAGAAAGAAAGCATTTCTCCATTACAGGGTTAGAGAGTCATCTCTCGATTATGTAGATGACGATCAGCCATCATTCGTGAAAAAGAAAGAAAGCATTTCTCCATTAAGGTCCGAGAGTCATATTTTATCTAAACCAGTGTTCACTTAAAGAAAATTCAGGTCAACATCCGCTGTGTTTCTTCATACGAAGGTGGTGGAGCTGACGGTACTGATGACTTTGGAGCTATTTTTACTTCCTGTAGTGGTACCTGTTGTGGATCTTTACCACAAGGATATTCGTTCCCAGTGGTACATACACTGCTGTACGTAGCGCTAGTTGTTGTTGGAAAGTAAACCATACTTTGAGGCTGGTGATGGTGTACATGTGTTGTCACTGTTGTGTGAACAGTACGTGTAACTGAAATGGAGAAATGAGTACATTATCTAAACATCTGTAACTTGTGTCTAGCATAGGCAAATCTGTCTGGTACACCCAAGGGAACCAGTAAAATTGATCTTTATGAGCAGGTCGCCACAGGTGGCCCTTACATGTATACAGAACATGAAAAGAGAATGCAAACTAAAATGAAGAAATGAGTTGAGTAATGGTGTTTTACGTCCCAATTAAGAATATTTCACTTATATCGAGACGTCGCCAGGTATAGTCGAAGGTGCAGAAACTTTGTCTGTGCTTTGTTTTGTGCTGATGGCATTATACAGCAGGGTTCTTTATCGTGCCAAGCCTACCAAGACACGGGACCTCGGTTATTTTAAGTCCCCATCCGAAAGAACCGTGACTTTCATTTTGTAATACCGAGTGCGTGGCGAAAGAACAGTCACTTCCCACTTTTAAATCTTGGGTCAGACGCGGCCGGGGTTCGAACCCACGACCTCCCACTTACGGAGCGAGCACTCTACCAACTGAGCTACCGCAGTGGTTTACTAAAATGGAGAAATGACTAATAATCTATACATCTGTAACTTGTGACTAGTAAAGACAATTTTGTCTATAAAGGTCATAGTGGCATTAAATCGAATTCGGGGAAAAATACATATTCAAATTACATTAATGCTCTTGAAATCTCAAAAAATACTCATAATTGATATTTCTAATGTGACGCCTTGTATTCAATCTGACTGTTATATCACGTTCATTCTTTTGCAATAATAGTCCATTATTGTGTTAATATGACCAATATCCGGCAAAAGCTTCGTGATTGATGGGATTTTCCCCAGCCTGTTTTAACAGTTCATAATTTGAACGATTTAAACAAACGTCAATACTTAGACATTTTTCGTTATAAGTCCCCCAATGTGTATTGAATTTATATGACTGAATGCATCAAAAATGCGAAATGTAACATAACCATTGAACTGACTAGCGCGCGTTATTCAGTTTGCTTTGCGCGGCAATGTAAGTAAACGCCATTTCTAGACGTTCAGTGGTTAAATAACGTCGGTCTGAGAAAAGATGTCCAATGACGATAAGAAGTGGTAGAGCAATTTCACTTCTATCGATATAGGCTAGGCGAAGGTGTAAAAATTGCGCAGATGGCATGATACAACAGGGTTCTTTAAAGAAATAAATATCGTGCCACGCCTGCTATGACACGGGACTCTTTAATTTTAAGTTCCCATTCGAAAAAAACGTGACTCTCATTTAGTAATGTTGTGTGCTTGGCGAAAGAACAGTCACTAACCACTTTCAAGTCTTGTGTCAGACCCGGTCCGGGTTCGACCCCACCGTCGTGCGACCTTCCACTTACGGATCGAGCACCTTAACTGAGGTACCGCAGTGATGGATGAAGTGGTAGAGATGTTGAGTAGAATTACAAAGGGGTTTACTGAATATGCTTAAAATTGTTTTATGACCTGACTTTTTAAAACAATAAATGGGTATATCTGTATTACCTGCAGTTTGTGGTGGAGTTGCTTCCTGGTATGACTTTAAGCATTTGTTAAACAGTTCTGGTCGTTTTCTGTAGAGGCAGATCAGACAGACGAGCAAGATGATTATAAGAAAGGCTCCAACAACAGCTATGATGGTACCCACTGGTATTGTGGCGTCAGATGGTTTACAGCAATATCTGTCAAAGCCTTCACCACAATACCCATGTTTGCAACGCATTTTGTCTTTTGTGCTGTTATAAGGCAAGCTGTAGTACAAAATATAAAAGAAAAAATTATTTCAAAAAAGCTGGTTAAGTAACAATTGATAGTCAAGGTCCACCATTCTCTCTCATAAAGGTAGGTGTTTTTAAAAACGCTTAAATATCACGGGTGACTACAGTCAAATTGTCTTTATATAGGCAGGTGATCTTTACATACATGTTCAAATAATACAGTCAACCCTTTCTATATGCTCAAGGGAACCAGTGAAAGTGGTCTTTGTGGACAGGTGGACTTTACATACAGGTTAAAATAATATGAATAAAGAACAGTTGGGATACAAATCTACTGGCCTTTATAAGCAAGTGGTCCTTATATAGAGGTGGCCTTTAAGGCAGGTTGGATTGTGTGAATAAAGGGATACAATCAATTCTACTGGCACTTTAAATAAGCAGGTGGCTCTTATAATAGAGATGGTCTTTAAGGCGGATTAGACTATGTTGGCTGTAATATACTTGGATTAAAAGAATAACGAATATACATACAGTTTGTAAACACGTGTATTGCTTTCACTCATGGATGATCATCTATGTACAACTGATTCCCGCTGAAGGGGAGATAACTCTCATACTGGACCTAGACTTTGAACTTTTGGGGGTCATATCAAAATTGCATATGGTATTATTTTACACTGATCAAACCCACACACTCGCTTTGTAGGTAATCTAAAATTTACTCCAGGTAATCAAAAACAATCATACTAATCCATGTTTGAATCACAGTTCTAAAGCTAAGTTAAACCTTTGAAACTGACAAGTTAGGTTAAACACGTGAGCTTAAACCAGGAAAGTGAGGCCGGGTGCTCTGGAACTGTGAGCACCTCCTGTTATACATATCTACACGTAATCAAAATTGAGTGAAAGGAACCTGGAACTTACTTTGGTACGTCAAGTATATCCAGGGCAATTCTGGACACAGAGACAAATAATGTGATGGCGACCATAAAACTTTTTGAGGGTCCTGATAAGCCTAGGCTTGCAATATCCCTGGCCCAACAATTGCTTTGTAAGCAGTTTGCTTCGTTGTATAAAGTTTTCATAGTGGAAACAAATTCTATCATAGCATATTGTTACCGAAATTTTAATTGCTCGTGGTGTAACCTAATAGAAATTACAAGGTCAATACTGGCGGCGTGGTTCAACATGTTTTAAGACACAAAACCATACAAATTATAGTTTTGGGCAAACAAAAATGAAAGGGCTTCGATATTTTGCCATCACTGTTTGCTGTAACTCACTGCATATTAGGTAAAGAAACGAATGACTAAAAGCAAGTGACAACCATTAGAAGAACATAATCCGAAATATTAAATGTTCATCTATTAAGTCCCAGGAATTATATGAAATTGCAGTTCTAAAATATCTGCTCTAAGAAATTAGATGGAATCATTATCGTGAAGAATACAACTTATGTTGCCTATTGGTTCAAATTTCACTCGGGACATATACTAGTTTGTCAGAGAGGCCAGTGATTTTTCCCGTTTCGTCTACTCCGTTTTGTCGGTCTGCATTTTGACATTGACCGAAAGGCCACATCAAGACGTAAACTCCGGTAACCTGCTATTCCGGTTTCTTTCGCCATCACTGAACTGACCGCCTCGATAAAAGTGAAATAATCTTGACTATGGCGTGAAACTCACACTCTCTTAAAGCCGTCTTTGTACTCTGTCTGTTTACAAATCAATACAAATTAATATTAAACAAAGCGAGACCACCAAAAAATTTACTGCGTCAAACAATGGTTAAACAATATTAGACGTCACCGATACCCCTTCTTATTGGGAGTGACAAGGCCAACGGGTGCCAGTGAGGTGCAACTACACATTTTGTCTAATATGTGACCCCGATAGGTACCGCGTCATACGATGACCTACCTACCTGACCGTCGGTCTATCTCTTCCCGCCAACTGGACAAATGATACGACTGACCGCCAAATCACTGGTTATGAACTACCTGGAGACCACTTCAGGTCTTAAACGCGAAACTACTCCATAATGTGTCTACAACTTGTATTTTTCAAGCAAATTCACATCATAACATGACGCTATCGCTGTATACCGGATATTCATGCATCGTCTGCTTTTGAGGCCACTCACAATTAATCAATACATGTATATGTTTTATGCTAAAGAGACACTATGCATAGATTCAACTGTAATTTGCACGAATACTGTATTTTTTAAATTGTACTGTATATGTACAATGTATCTGTGATGGCGTCTATATTTGTTTTGATTAAGATTCATGTACCAAAAATTGACAGAATGATTGATTTATTAAAGTTTAGAAAAATCTTAGTCCAGACATCAAAATTGAAATCTTATCCCCCAAGATATTCGGGTATTTAGGTGTCATTTTAAAGATCAATTGTAAGCTTGTAACATCTGTATTATAGTTTCGTCGAAAATTTGTATACGAGTTCCATAAAAATGCTTCAAAATCATCTAGTTTAAAGTCGAGGAAAATCTTAGTTAAAAAAAAAAAAACCCATACTAACCCATGCATGTCTTAATCACAATTCTAATACAAAGTAAAAACTGACAGTGACAAAGTGAAACCCATTGACTTCCACTAGGGAAGTAAGGCTGGGTGCCGCGGCCGAAAGATTGGTTGGTTAAATGTTGCTTAACGTCGCATTAGCATTTTTTCAGCTATTTGCGAGGAGAACTATTTTTATTAATCTCTAATCTGCATGCAGCGGCGTACTGACTTTGTGAGCTAGCACCCAGAGCGCGCGCTAGTACAAGGCAGACCATAAGACACACTCGCACTTCACATACATGCACAAAATTGTTCATATTAATCCATAGGGATTAATAAAAATAGTTCTCGCGAATAGCTGAAAAAATGCTGATGCGACGTTAAGCAACATCTAACCAACCAACCTTTCGGACGCGGCACCCAGCCTCACTTCCCTAGTGGAATTCAATGTCCGAAAGGGTAAGCACCTCCTGTTAGCTAGCTACATCCATCACTTGCGTCATCAAAAGGAACATGGAACTATGGGACGTCGAATACATGTACAATGATGTATATTCATAGTAACTTTGGATACCGAGACATCATACTTGTCATAAACCATTTAAAAAAAAAAATTTATTCCCATAAAATGCATTCACAATATTGTGATGACGACCATAAAACGTTTTGGGGCCTTGAAAATGATTCTGAAATCAATTTAGTTGGGAAAATAATAGTCCGACTTATCAGCCCGCCAAACCTCCACTTTAATGTTTTTACTTTCAAGTTGGGAATCAAAAAATTAAAATGGGGGTTTAGAGGGCCGATTAGTCGGACTAGGAAAATAAATACGACGGATTCTCCACGTGTCCGATGTACCAGTATATTGGTACTTACGAGTCGAGTCATGCAATTCCCTTTTTATACGAAGTTCTGTTCAATACGAATAAAGAAGAATAAATCAGCAAGCAATGGTGTACAGTTTGTGCCCATTGGTATACCGATTGTTTCTTAGAAAATTATATTACCTAACAAAACACATATGGTGTCGGTCAAAAACTAACATTTTGTTGGTCGTATCTTGAAGAGTATATGTAAAACTAGTTTGAGAGGGCATTTAGGAAACACCATGCCTGTCTGTCTGTAAAACTTGACAGGTACGAAGGTGTGTCATGACCTTGAACCAAGGTCATATCGAAAAGGTCAAAGTCGCGGGAATACATCAAATGTTGGGACATGGGGTATTTAGCTCTCAAGAGACAGTTCTTGTGTTCCAGTTTTGTTCAGAATCGGAATGCTACTTTACAAAATAATCAGAATCCCTTTATAAGCAGTATATCTTGGCTTACCGTTTTTGTAAGGGAATGACGTGTGATTAATTTTTTTCTTTTAATATACAATGAGGGAGAGCGGTGTAAAATATAGAGAAATCAAAGGTTTTGTGCTTTTTACAGAAGATAAAGTATAAGAAGCAAGATGTTCAAGTATTTTTAGAATCCACCGCGACTTTGGTTGATGATATATGTAGAATAGACTTTATCTGAATATCGACAATTACCAAAATGTGTTAGAATTACAAGTCAGAGGCGGATCCAGAATTTTAGAAAGGGGGCGTATATTGTGAGAGTCGAAGGTTCGACCCTTCTAGGAGGTCCGGGCATGCTCCCCCGGAAAATTTTGAAAAAATGGCACAAAAATCCTGCATTGTGGTGCAATCTGAGCTGCATCAAAGAGGAAATCGAAAAATACATATTGTTCATCGAAAAATCAAAATGAACAATATGTATTATTAGCAACATAAAAGGGGGGCGGCGTTAAGCCCTCGTTGAATCCGCCACTGCGAGCACTTATACTAATTTAGTAGTATATTTAGAGGAACCTGTTATGTTAGACAGTATGTTTTACAACATCCATCCTAAACATTTTTTGCTAGTACTAAGACCCCACTTTCAGTTGGTAAAGTGCTTGCTCTGTAAGTGGGAGGTTGTTGGTTCGATCCCTGGTCGGGTCTGACCCCAAGACTTGAAAGTGGGTAGTGACTGTTCATTCTCCAATCACTTGGCATTTCAAAATGAAAGCCACTGTTCTTTTGGATGGGAACTTAAAATAAATGTGGTCCCGTGTCACGGTAGGCTTAGCACGTTAATGAACCCTGCTGTATAATACCATCAGTGCAATGCTCAGGCAAAAATTTTACACCTTCGCCTATAGCTGGCAACATTTCGATATAAGTGAAATATTCTTGACTGGGACATTAACATCATTACTCAACTCCAGTAGTTTCTATGTTATAGGCAAGTTATAATAATAATAATAAAAAACATACTAATCCATGTCCGAATCACAATCCAGAAGCAAAGTAAATACTTTGGAACTGACAAATTAGGTTAGACATGTGAACTTCCACCAGGGAAGTGAGGCCGCATGCTCCGGAAGGGTACGCATCTCATGTTTAGATAGCTACACCCGACACGTGTGTAATCAAAATTGTGTGAATGGTACATGGAACTATGAGACGTCAAGTATATCCAGGGCAATCCTGAACACAGAGACATCAAACTTAGCAACAATACTGTAATGACGGTCATAAAACTTTTTGAGGGCCTTGATAAGCCTAGGCTTGCAATATCCCGAGTCAACAATTTATTTGCAAGCAGCCTGTTTCGTAAACAAGAGCAAGGTGTCAATACGCCACATTAGTCCGACTTATCAGCCCACTAAACCCCCATTTTAATTTTTTTTTACTTTTTGGAGGTTTGTGGTCTGACAGCTTCCATTATTGAATTCTTGAAATTTCTGGCGAAAACGGCAGAAACGAAAACACGCGTTGATAATTTCAAGTATTTCCTTACCTTGCTCTTGCTGACAACACGGAACACTTCCTAAAACATTATTCTAGCGATCCATGCTTAACTTTTAATTAAAATACATCGATATCGGTAGAAATACAAGGTTTTCTGATGTCTCTTTAGCTCTTTGTCACTTTCGCATCGTGAAGACATTACTAATCTGCATTGACCAATCAGATCGCACGTTGCATTTGGATGGTGAAACTAGAAGTTCTATCTTTAGAAAGCACCTTCGCCTATAGCTGGCGACGTCTCGATATAAGTGAAATATTCTTGACTGGGACGTTTAACACCATTACTCAACTATATGGCTGGACCATATTCTTTGGGTGGGGTGGGGTGGAATGGGGTGAAAAATAAGTCAATTTATGAAAAATATTAAAATTTATTCATTTTAAATTTCATATAATAAATAAGCAATTAATAACACTCAGACTGTAACATCCCTCTAAACGTCTAGCTTGGATTATAATCATAAATATTACTCCCTCAATTTTATGGTAGTAAATGCTGTACAATAAGTATTGTTAAAATTTGTGCATTTTAATATAGTTATATGTTTAAGGATTAGTGTAGACCATTAGGCATAAAAAGGGTTCTAAAAATAGGAAAATAGGAATTTTTATTGAAAAAATATACAAAATGTAATAATAGTTAAAGTTGTCTTCTTGATGGCCTCAAAACACCCTTTAGCCATCTTGTTCTAACACAAGATATATTCTAAAGTTTAACACTGCACTAACGAAATGGAACAGAACTTGGTTGCTTAGTGCAGGCTAACCAATTCGATGAATTTATCAGTTTTTGACAGATTTTTCATAAAACGTATAAATGGATGGATTAAATGAACAGGTCAAATAAGACAGATTTTTTCCATTTTGACGGTTTTTTTTAAGTAAAGTACTAAAAATTCGGACTTTTTGTATGGAAATTGTACCACAATCAAACACCTAACGATAAAAAAGTACCTAAATGGCAACATTGCGTACTAAAAATATACCGATCTGAACAAATAAATAAATTTGATTTATCAGCCTGTTAGTGGTCGAGATATGGAAAGAATAGCTGCAGGGAGATAGATAGCATCTTCTGAAAAGATATTGCTTACGAAATGTTGAGATAAACTTCTGATTCAACACTAATTCATTGTTAACTACAGTACAGGCCTGTCTAAAGTTTAACACTAAGTTAACGAATTAGTGTCTAATTAGAAGCTTATCTCGACACTTCGTAAGCGATATCTTTTCAGCAGATGTTATCTTTCTCCTGCCAGCTTTTTGTTCATTTGGTATTCATATCTTGACCACTAAGCAACCAAGCTCTGTTCCATTTCGTTAGCGCAGTGTTAAAAAACTTTCGACAGGTCAGTATTGTAAGTGTTAAACTTTTGACAGGCCTGTATAGTGTACTGTACACTATATATACCGGTACATGTAATTTTAGCATTTTGCTGTTTCAGATACCAAAAAATTTAAGATTTCAGATCAAAGTATCTTAACTGCTATTTGGGATATCAAACAAACATCTAAAACCGTAATTAGGAGCTTTTCCTTCAAAAAATAGGAATTTTCAATAAAACAGGAATGTTTGATGTTAGTGTTAATATGGAATGATTTTCATTCTGTTAAGAACTTGCAATATATTATAACAGTGTTCCATCATCTAAGCGGTATCTAACAAAAAAGATATAGCCATCTTTTCAATTTATGGGTGCTGTCACCTGATGTGATTGTTATTACTGCAAAAAATTCTTGGATGTGTGTATGAATTTTATAATCAAACACTAAAACTCTCAAAGTATATGGCACATTAAAAATAAAGACACAAATCACTTCAAACAAAGATTATAATGTACAGGTACCTACATGTACACTTTTTATACCACCTGCAAACAAAGTTTGGGAATTATAGGAATTGACAGATTGCCCACAATGTTCCGACAAAGGCCCGGCATACTTGAAATACAGGCAAAAAGAATAAAAACTCTGTCTGTATTGGCGATTTAATGACATCACTGACACTAGAACGTCATTAGTTGCCATGACGCTGCTTTGGTAACGTGATGTCGGCCAGTGTCGGAACATAAAAGGCATGGCCGGCGTTACGTCAATTACCCTGTTCATCTATCCAATTATCATGATGCTTTTTGGACCATGATTTAAACATGGACAGGTATGTTTGTTTTTCGTTACTTCAGTTGCTTTTGCAAGTTGAATTTGAAATTTTGTTGTGGAAACTGTTAAATACTTATTTTAAAGATTCTATTGAACTTATTTTAAATAAAAAAGAAAAAGAGGAAGACCTACGACCACATGGAGGAGCACAACAGAAAAAGAAAGAAACGCAGTCAGCCGTCAGATGGCCCTGCTGCAACACAGCCAAAGCAGAAGCGAAGGTCAGACAAAAATGGAATTGTAGCGTTGTGGCCTTATGCACCTTTTGGTGAGAACGTTGTTATGGATTTTAAAGTATTTTACTACATATAAATACATGTGTGACTGTCTCAGGATTCAGTGTTTGACCTAATTATACTAGTATATCCACTTGTAATAAAAATTGTAGCTTTTCATTAAAAAAGTAAAATTTTCTAAATCTCATCAAATTTTGTTCATAGGCTATAAATATTAAGGCATATATGTAAATCTATAAATAATCTGTGAAAAAAAATCAGGGCTATTTATGGCAATGGAACCTGTGTAACTGGGAAAATAAATTTCCCATGGCCCTACTAAGGACATAAGGTCAAATCTATGTTACCATGGCCCTACTAAGGTCATAAGGTCAAATCTATGTTACCATGGCCCTACTAAGGTCATAAGGTCAAATCTATGTTAAAAATAATCTAACTTTTCTTCTTTGTTTCTTCAGTCATCTTGTAACTAGTTATACTTTGGAAGTATAAATTAACATAATGAATTTGTAAAATATCGCTAATTTTGGATAAAAAATGTCCAGAAACTGTGTAAAAAATTGGATGATATGTGGGAAGTTGATGGTCTGCTAGCTTTAGGACAACAAATCCAATACAACTCAATAAAGCCATCACAAATGGATATATACACTTTGATGTCGGGTATTTCCGATACGCAAATGCTCCTCCTAAAAGAGCCAAAAATATATGAAACGATAAAATCACTTCAAATCCATGTTTATGATACAAGGACATAGAATATGCACAAATTGACCAGGTCATCCAAATAAAAGCACGGAAAACGCTCCATTTATTTTTCAGGTACATCCCCCATAAGAAGACCCACATGAAGAACGGTAACGTATACCACTGGTCCAATACCGCAAAACGGTGTTTCTGTGTTATGATGCGTAAAGCTTGTATCGGCCCATACACTATAGCCATAAAGTTAAAGACATAAAATATATGTCCGTCAATTTCCGACATCGTTTTATTCTTCAAGGCCACTGATGTAACAGCTAGCCAATATGCGCCCACCACTACGTAACCAAAATTAACAAGGGTATTTAGCGGCATCTTCATCCATTTTGGAACAATGGCTTTAAAAGTTGAGTATGATTTTTCAGCATAATGTTTCTGGCCAACTTCTGTAAAAATGTCGTCAAAAAATCCATGATAGACGATAAAACAGACCGCTGTTGTCGGCAGAAGAACAGTTAAAAATGCTCTTAAGAAAACTGCATACATTCTTATATACTGGTATATTGATGGCCTTGATACGTTTTACAATGCAGTATTGTGATGCTGCTGTCTCTTGAAATTAAACAAGGTTTATTTATGTCACTGCTGTTCCTCAATTGAAAATTGACAATTTTTCAAATAATATCTTGTAATGGTATCTAGATAAAACTCACTGAAATAGAAAAATATATAGATGTAGCATATTATGAACAAAAAATTCATCAAAGACCATTGGAATAAAGTAAAAAAAAAAGTGTCACTGGGGACAGCAAGATATGCCTTTATACATTTTTGCAATTAAACATTTGATAAACATGATTAAAATTTCAATGTGGCACAACTTTGAACAAAGTTGCTTCCTCTTTTGACAAACACAATGTCATATCATGTATACCAAGTCTTGAAAAAGTTGAAAGATTAGGCTAAACAACCTATTATGAATGGTTAGATTAATTGATTGATAGATTAGATGGGGTTTAACATCCAAGTCAAGAATATTTCGCTCATATTGAGACCTCACCAGCTATTAGGTAAAGTAGCAGAAATTTTTACCTTTGCAGTGCATTCAGGGCTATGTGCAGGAAGGGTTCTTTAACATGCCATGCCTGCCGTGACATGAAGCATCAGTTTTTAAGGTCTCTAACAAAGAACCTGAGACTTTCATTTCTTAATGCCAAGTGCTAGATGACAGTCACTAACTATTTTCAGACCCTTGCCGGGTCTTGATACCATGACCTCCCACATAGGAAGTGAGCATTCTACCAATGGAGCTGCTGTAGCAGTTATGAATGGACAGACAACACCTTACTGTAATATGCCCCGTTTTTAGAAACAGACCTATGAAAAAATGGTTGCAATATATACGGTAGTCCTGGAAGTAACAAATGGCCTAAAGTATAGTTATTTTAGTCTGAAATTATTTATGTTTTCAAGGGCCCTTTTTATTGATGATAGGTGGCTGTGAGAGGACAAGAACCTGCCCAGATTCGAAAATGCAGAAATGGTCACAATTCCTCTATTTACATGTCATTGCGATAAGTCATGTCACATGGTAGGCAAATCAATACAAACTCACTGTATCCATTTGGTCTTGTACAAGTGTCAGATGGCAGATTTAGATAAAATCTTGACATAAGTTTGAAGAAAACATATTTTATTCACAAGAACTGCAGGTTAGTTGATCACTATTTGGATATTTATTTGTTAAGAGAGTAGAATTGGCTGCATCCAACTGGAGGCAAAGAATTTCTGCATTTTGGAATGGGGCAGGTTCTGTCATCCCACAGCCCCTATTATCAATAAAAAGGGCCAATGACGACAGAAATAATTTTGTCTATTGTTATTGATGTATCTAGACCCGAAATTCATGGCTCTGAACGGCTTTTATATTATACTGATGTTACCATTTCGGAAATGGCAACATCAGTATCATAAAAACAGCTGTTTGGAGCCATGACTTTCAGGTCTAACATGTATTCAGTGTTTTGTCAGTTTTTATTATGAACCATATCCTATCTGAACACATACCAGTATCCAAATGTTGATTGCATGGTTATCTTTAATTCACTTTATAGATAAATAAGTTTAAATGCAAATTAGAAAGTGGACTTTCATGACAAATTAGCAGTTCAGTCATTTTTGGTTGTCATGGATTCTTAATCCAAACTTGGTTACGTTAATAAACATGGAGTTTTCAATTTGATCTAAGTTTACTGGAATGCTGATGCTCAGATGCTGACAAGTGCAAAGTAGGTGAAAGTGAAAGTAAGGAAATAAGTAACCAAGATCTACAGTAGGTAAAACGTAATCGTTTGAAAACCAATCTTATGTATCTTTGCTGATATCTACCAGTACTCACCATTTACTTTTTGTAAAAAGGCAGATCAACGCATATCCTTGCTGTTGTCAGCTACGTGAAATAGATTATTCACTGGTAAAATTTGAAGGCCTACCTCAGCTACCTTGAAGCAGGTGCGTTTGAATACACATTTGAAACTTTTCGGGACTTTACCTCCGTACACATGAAAGAGTCAGAGAAGTCACAAAAAAGCAAAGAAATTATTCTTTCTTTTTTTTAAATTTCTGCATCAACAAAAACGTGATTGATTAAATATAGTTTCATTCTTTTAATTAATTTTAAAAATTATAATTGTTTATTTCAACGATAATATGCAAATTAGAACCCACCGCCATATTCCACGGCATTGTGGGAAATCAAATATGGCGGCACCCATACTAAAGTGGAAACGGGTGTCAAATACTTCTGGTCCCTGTCCAAGACCTCGGCATGGGCATCGGGCGGTGGCAATCAAAGATTTGATGGTAGTGTTTGGTGGTGGAAATGAAGGGATTGTGGATGAACTGCACGTTTACAACACAGGCAAGTTTAGTGATATTGTTTGGGTAACTTCAAGATGGCGGCCATCACTGTTGGTAGTGTCAAACATTGCTGCAACTATGATTTTGCGAAAGTGAATATTTTCAATAAATGTTGCAAAATATTTCCCATAAAAGACGTAACTGTTCTGTTAAATTTCGTTTTGTATCGTTGCTGTTAAAATATTTTTCTTTATAAATCGTTTCCTAAGGATTCCGAAAAAAACAATATGGCGGCGCCCAAGTCGGTCCCATGTAGTGTAAATAAACAGTGATTCTTGAGCAGATTATACAGCAAATATGTCACTTAAGGCAAAAATTTATTCCTATTTCCGTTTCTAAAATGATTGTTATTTGAAAGTTGGAATTCCCATACATTTTCTGTCATTTTTCAGTTGCCGAAGTTTTCAAAGGACTGAATATAGTGCCAAGATGGCGGCTCAGCTGTCGGACATTGTTGACAGTTTCTATAAACGTGACTACGAGAAATTGAGGGAAATTTAATAAAAATGTCATTTATGCCAATTTATTTAAGAAGAAACTATTTTCCGAAGATATAAATATGGTGTGACATGTGATGTGAAATTTAAAAAATAAATACAATTAGTTAACAATGTTTTCTCTTTATGCATAAATTATGCAAATTACACTGACGTTTAGTGGGTCATTTACATATATCTGCACATTGCCTCCAAGGCTACTCCACAAATGCATATAGTAAAAATATAAATAAATAAAATGAAAATAAGAAATGAATAAATTTAAAGAATTACAATATTCAAATATTTGAATGCTGAAAAATAGTATTTAAATTTTATAAATTTAAGAACTTCAACTAGCCACACTGTCTAGATCTACCTCTTGAAATACTATGAGCAAAATGTCATTTCTTTTATTTACAATTTTTTCTTTTAATAAGTCTACCAATAATTAATTATCAATATCAATAACTCCCCGAAAATACCTTTTTCCCAGTAAAATCTCCATCTGATTGACAGCTTCCAATTTGCAACAGTTGTGAAAAAAATAAAGAAATAAAAACCAAAATATTGAACGCTAAGAGTTAACTACAGCAATAATGTAAACAATAAATATTTCATTTGCATTTGAAAATCCATGGTTTTTTTTTTCTTTGAAAAGTGGATTTTATAAAATACTTGTTATTTATGTCATTATGTCGTCTTTACATTTTGTTTACGACTAGTGTAAAATAAAAAAATTAAATAACACTCAGCTATTCTTTATTTATAATTTTATAATTTTTATATCTTTTGTATTTATTTTCAATATTATTTTCTTGTAGCTACAAATCAGTGGTTTGTGCCAGCTGTTCGCGGAGATATACCACCAGGGTGTGCTGCATATGGATTTGTCTGTGATGGGACAAGAATTTTGGTGTTTGGTGGGATGGTGGAATATGGAAAATATTCCAATGAACTATATGAACTACAGGCCAGTAGATGGGAATGGAAAAGGCTGAAACCAAAACCACCTAAGATAGGACCACCTCCCTGTCCACGATTAGGTATCTAATGAATTATTGTATGAACAGGGGTTAAAAATTATGTTTTGTAATGGCAGGTCCAGGACCTTTTTCTTGACAATGATAAGGTATCTCACTTTTCTCTACTGGGGTATCTTATAGAGAGATTTTAAAAACTGATGTGACATTTCATGGGAGATGTAGCATGCTAGATGCAAATGCACAAAACTTTATGTCACTTCATTTATAGCTGATTATGTCTCAATGTAAGTAGAGTATTCACAACTTGGATGGAAATCCCCATTCATTTAATCTAACAGTTAAATGTTTTGGTACTGGCTCAAAAGCCAATGGAAAAGGAAAAATTTGCCAAACGTCATGCCATTTTGAAGAATTATATAATGTGGACATAGAACAAAATTATTGCATTAATGCTTACAGCATTGTAATTAAATTCTTTAAATAAAATTGTTTCCATTTTTGTGGAAAAATAGACTTTATAGACTTAAGAAGTTTTGAAACTACCTTGATTACTGATACAGAATTTTTTTTCAAAAAATTTATTTAAAGAATTCCATGAATCTGAAATATAATGACTTGTAAAGTTTGCACTGAATAAAAATGGTACCATTGCTGCTTCTTCTTAAAAAAATGGTTTTCCCAAGTTTGATGAAATTAATAATTTTAAAATTCAAATCAAAAAAATCATGTATTTTTGTTTTAAATGCATTATCTACTTGTACAATTTACAGGGCACAGTTTTACACTAGTGGGCAACAAAGCCTATTTATTTGGAGGATTGGCTAATGACAGTGAGGATCCCAAAAATAATATACCAAGGTAAAATGGAATTAAAAATCATAGTCATGGTAGTTGGTGTGATGTGTGTACCAGAGTTGTCTCCCTTAGTAAGCATCCTTTCTTTTTAGTTGTGATTCAATGGAATTCTTTTAAATTATGAGATGCTGTTTATCATTTCACGAAGTCTTCACTGCATAATTCATGTAGCAAAATGTCCAGTTCTTTGGTATTTCCGTAACAAAAAAAAGAAAAATTGTTTTTATTTCTTACAATTCAATTTTAGGATTTTTTTTAACAATAAAATAAACAAATTAATCACAAATCATCCATAGGAAGTGAAATAATATCATCATTATGGCCTCTGAATTCTAATGACTTTTTGTGTCATCCATAATAACGTCATTGAGATATTCCTTTTCTGCAAAAAAAAAGTCTGACCAGTCAAAAGTCAAAATGCTTCAAATGGGATAACCACTATTCTGGTGTTGTTTAATATTTAATTTCAACCATTATTTGATCTATTACAGATATCTGAATGACTTATTTACTTTGGAACTGAAACAGAACTCCAGTACACTGACCTGGGATCAGCCTCCGACAGTTGGACAACCCCCTCCGCCAAGGGAGTCGCACACATGTGCAGGATTTATCGAGAAAGATGGAAAACGACCAAGACTAATTGTATATGGTGGCATGAGTGGCTGTCGTCTTGGTGATTTGTGGATGTTAGAAATTGGTAATGCAATTTGTGTTCACAAATTTAAAAACATAAGTAGCTAAATTCCAAAATTGTGAACATAATAGTCGTTTTTAAAACAAAATTCACAAACTTTCTAAAATAGGTTACTTTCTGAAAGAATATCCCAGAATTTAGTTTAGAAGATATATCATTTTATCTGTAATTATTATGGGTTTTGCGCTATAGGTTTTTTTTTAATGCCCAAAAAAGTAAAATCAGTTAAATAGGATTCAATTTTTGCCTTGTTACAAACTTAGTATCTAAGTTAGAACTTTGACTTACTTGACTTGACTTATGTCCATCTCTCCTTGTGGAGAATTGGGCCAGATATCTTTCTCCTACAAGAATCTCTGTTGGCAGCTATTTTAGCAGCTTCACTCCAGGTCCCAAGTCCAAAATTCGATCTTTCCCTTTCAACAGTCCTGCGCCAGGTCTCTTTCGGCCGCCCTCTTCTTCTCTTTCCTTCTGCTGGTGTCCATTGCAGAGCAATCCTTGGATGTTCATCTGGCTTCTGTCTTAATATGTGTCCAATCCATTTCCACCTCCGATGTTTAATAAGCTAGCTTATCTTTTCTAAGTTAGAACAGCCAGGCATATTATAAGTACTAGATTTTTTTCCCTTTCGCAAGTCATTTAAAAACCTTAGCATCGTTGCACTTCAACTAGATTCAGGAAAATGGTGATGTATGGTATAGTTTTTTAACCAGGATATAAAGATGGAAAATTTTTTAAATATTTTTAAAAGTTTATCTTGAGAGAAATAATTTAATTTCTCTCCATATTTATAATTTCAGATCATAATACATGGACAAAGCCGATTGTTCAAGGTATTGCTCCATTACCCAGAAGTCTTCATTCTGCCACTGTAATCGGAAGCCGAATGTTTGTCTTTGGTGGATGGGTGCCACTTGTTATGGACGATGTTAAAGTGGCTACACACGAAAAAGAATGGAAATGTACAAACTCACTTGCATCATTGAATTTAGGTAAACTTGATTTTAATCATTTTCATGTTTGATTAAAATGAAAAATCTGCATGACTTTCATATCTATAGATGGATTTTGATCAACTTGTAACAAATTTATACCAACATAAGGTTATATGTTATATAACAAATTTTGGTTGGAAATAATAATTTGGCAATGTCAGGGTTTAAGATAGTTGTCCCTCAAGAGACTGCCCTAGTTAAAACTGCAGCGTTATTTCACTCTGAACATTTGACTTTGTAACTTCATTTTCAAAGCTGGGATAATAAAATCTTCATATGATAAAAAAAATGCGACTTATTGGGAAGATCAGAAGATTCAGTGGTTTCAGCAAAGTGATAAAAGTTTTCTGTTACTTTTTCGAATTTGGATTTGTTAAGTTTGTTGTCTACTTCCATTAAGTTTACGTTTTAAGTGTTTAAAAATACACATTACGCCATACTTGCTGCCTACTATAATAAATTTGTCTTCTTGAACATTTACTAAAAGACTAGTTATTGGGGATAGTTAAGCAAAGTCATTACGAACCTTGTGTTCTGGCCTTATTCACATGTTATGCTACTTTTTAACCTTACAGAAACCATGACTTGGGAACCATTAGCCATGGAAGTGTTTGAAGATGCTTTACCAAGAGCCAGAGCAGGTCATTGTGCTGTGGCAATACATTCTAGATTGTATATATGGAGTGGCAGAGATGGATACAGAAAGGCATGGAATAACCAGGTACATGTTCACTCAAACCATGATCTACCTAGTACTTTTTATCCCTATGTGGATTGATTTTTGTAATCTATGAAGCAAATTATGATTGTTAATTTTCTTTATCTTAAAATGCATTTGTCAATAAATGTTGCTGTTCGAATTTGCTCATTGTTTAGTGGAAATGTGCTACATGTAGTAGTTATGTGGTTATTTGCTTATTCTAGGTTCACACTAATTTTTTTTCATCAGTAGCCAAAAGTGCACGAACGAAAATTTGCCAATGTCAAAAATGTTCATTTTTCCGTATTCTTCATGTTTTGACAACTGTAATTGCCATTGTGTTTTCTATTTGACACAACTTAATGTCTATGTTTCATCAGAATTTCAATGAAACTGCAATTAGTGTTCATTATATTATATATCATATCAAAGGATATTAATTTTGTAAAAATATTGAATGATAAAACACTAGACTGATTGTTATGAATAAATCTTTGCTAATTATCAGTCTGTGTTTAGTCATATCACCAATGAATTCAAGTAGTGGCTGCTGAACTTATATAGTTAAAAACACATGATAAGAAGTATGAATGTCAAAGAATGTAATGATAGAACACAAGATTAATTTATAAAATAAAAGTAATCCATTTATATCTGTGTTCAGTCATTTCATAGTTTAAATTCATACCAATATCTTGGGGTAACTTTTAGTGAGGTACTGATCATATTCAATACTGAAGTAACTACAGTACCTAGTTGATCAACAAGCAAGACTAAATAGAAGATTCAGGATGTTTTTTGGTTAAGTACATATTCAGTACTGGAAATGACTTTACAACTGAATTGCAGTTAGTACATTTTATTATCTGTTGGAGTACAACTTAAGGTGCAGGAGATTTAACATTTGTAATCATCTGGTCTCAACTTCAGTAACAACAGAGGATGATACAATGTATCTGTTGATCGACGGGCACCTTCACAAAGTTCGCAAAACATTGTATTAACACTGGTGTCATAGCGCAAAAACGAAAATTCTGTAAGCCATGCAGGTTTGAACTTTCTATTTTCTTTGCCCGGCGTGTTTACGGAAATACTTTTACTTTTCTTTGCTGGAGACTCGTTTTGGTTTTGGGAAATACCCCAATTAAACAGAGTTGTTTGAGCTGACCCATTTTCGCGTTTACATTTTACACCTTGGGATGACATAGTCAAATCATCAGAATAATCATTTTTGTTCAAGTTTAAGTCCAATTTAACATAAAATAACAGCAGATAAAAAAATCTCTCCATATTTAACGATAGACGAAGATTCGTATTAAATTTTATTGGTTACTGTAGAGTATATTTCCTGTTTACATTGTCATAGCGAGCACGTGCACGTTGCCGGGTTATTTTGCAACATGTGTGTTTTGTTTTTTTTTACTATTACATTCATTTTCATTATTTTCTCTTTTTTTTCCTTTGATGATTTTATTTAATCCTACTGACGTATCATTTTTAAACGCTCAAAGAAATTATAAAACAAACACACCCCAAACTCATACTCCATGTGCTTCTACGTGATTTCCGGAAGTATGTATTGGTACATCGAGTCGGGAGTTGTCTTTACAAAGAAATATCATTTGGTGATTATAGAGCAATTTGTTTAATTGTTTATTTATCTATCAATGATGAGAGTCCATAAGCGTGTATCTTAATCCGTCAAAGTACCCGGTTAAGGCGACAACGCGTGCCCACTTGTTGATTAGGGCCAGGGGATTAGCTACGGTACATTGAACACGACTGTAGACACACCAAACCTATGTTTATTCAGTAATTATCAGGACTAATTGGCGATTTCTCAATATTTGAATTGAATGATTGGTGATTTACTAATTTTCGTTGTGAAAAAAATTAATCGCCAAAATCGTCAATTTTTGAAAATTAATCGCCAAATTTTTAAGTTAATCGCCAATGGCGATTTTGGCGACCGAGATCGTGAACCTAGCTTATTGCTTATCTCTGGCCTGTTCAGATTGATAAATGATTCAGTTACTCCGAGAGATTTATTGATAAACAAGGAAGAAGTCTTTCACTGTTCTGATCTTTTCAGCAGGGGATTGTACTCTCTTTGTAAGCATTATCATATTTGTTATGTCGCATTAGTATTTTAATTTTTAAAAATAATTTATTTTTAGGTCTGTTTTAAAGACTTATGGTTTTTGGAAACAGGTAAGTCTATAGTTTCATAGTCACTTAGTATCTTCTTTGTGATATTGCTGCTTACTGTAAATTATCTTTTATTCATGACTAATAACATTTGTGGTTTAGACTGTAGCTGAACAGTGATTTTGTTTACCTTAAATTACTACCCCATAAAGGTAGTTTCCCCTAGAGATAAATCACTAAAATTTCCCAATTTGATCACTAAAATTCCCAAAACAACAGTGATATACTAGTAAATTAAATCTAGATGCCCTTACACACAAAATCATAGATATTGTCTCAGTATAACACCTTTGAGGATCCTAAGTTGTTGCAAGCTTGTCATTATGCAGTTTGCTGTATTTCAGAACTTCAAATTTTCCCAATTTAAAAGGCAGATGGTAGTTTTTAGCTCACCTGAGCCAAAGGCTCAAGTGAGCTTTTCTGATCACAATTTGTCCGTTGTCTGTCGTCGTTGTCGTCGTCGTTGTCGTCGTAAACTTTTCACATTTTCGACTTCTCCTCTGAAAGTACTTGGCAGATTTCAATGAGACTTGGTCAGAAGCATGTCTGGGTCGGTGCAATTCAGATTTGTTCGTGGCATTGCCATGGCTACCATAACTAGGTCAAGGTGACCTAGGGGTGCAAAAATCTTAAAAAATCTTCTTCTCCGAAAGTATTGTTTGGAGAAAAAATCTGATGAGATATTTGGCTTCTCTAGGGTCTTAAGCCTATAGTTTGTTCATTTTGTGAAATTCGGTCGAAAAATGGGTTACGCGTTTTTGCGTTTAATTTTGAAAAAATCGTAAAATAGCTTCAAATTGTTATAACTTGACTACTTGACCAGATAATGACATGGGGTTTTCAGTTTTGACATCTTCTTGTTAGTATCTTCAAAATGAGGTCAAGGTCAATTGTGAAGGTCGTGACCTAATTTTTTTTACCTCTGATTATAATTATTATCTCGAAAACTATAAACTTTTTGTATAGTCATGTATATTAGAATGTTGTAGGTATTGATACAACGATCATTTTGATGTATAGAAAAAGGTCATGGGTTCAAAGGTCAAGGTCACAGATGCAAAACAATACCAAAATGGTTAATTATCTCGAAAACTATAAACTTTTTGTATAGGCATGTATATTAGAATGTTGTAGGTATTGATACAACGATCATTTTGATGTATAGAAAAAGGTCATGGGTTCAAAGGTCAAGGTCACAGATGCAAAACAATACCAAAATGGTTAATTATCTCGAAAACTATAAACTTTTTGTATAGGCATGTATATTAGAATGTTGTAGGTATTGATACAACGATCATTTTGATGTATAGAAAAAGGTCATGGGTTCAAAGGTCAAGGTCACAGATGCGAAACAACACCGAAATGGTTAATTATCTCGAAAACTATAAGCTTTTTGTATAGGCATGTATGTTAGAATGTTGTAGGTATTGATACGAAGATCATTTTGATGTATAGAAAAAGGTCATGGGTTCAAAGGTCAAGGTCACAGATGCGAATTAATACTGAAATGGTTAATTATCTCGAAAACTATAAACTTTTTGTATGGGCATTTATATTGGAATGTTGTAGATATTGATACAACGATTATTTTGATGTATAGAAAAAGGTCATGGGTTCAAAGGTCAAGGTCACAGATGCGAAACAATACCGAAATGGTTAATTATCTCGAAAACTATAAACTTTTTGTATAGGCATTTATATTAGAATGTTGTAGGTATTGATACAACAATCGTTTTGATGTATAGTAAACGGTCATGGGTTCAAAGGTCAAGGTCACAGATGCGAATCAATACTGAAATGGTTAATTATCTCGAAAACTATAAACTTTTTGTATAGGCATGTATATTATAATGTTGTAGGTATTGATACAACGATCATTTTGATGTATAGAAAAAGGTCATAGGTTCAAAGGTCAAGGTCACAGATGCGAAACAACACCGAAATGGTTAATTATCTCGAAAACTATAAGCTTTTTGTATAGGCATGTATGTTAGAATGTTGTAGGTATTGATACGAAGATCATTTTGATGTATAGAAAAAGGTCATGGGTTCAAAGGTCAAGGTCACAGATGCGAATCAATACTGAAATGGTTAATTATCTCGAAAACTATAAACTTTTTGCATAGGCATTTATATTGGAATGTTGTAGATATTGATACAATGATCATTTTGATGTATAGAAAAAGGTCATGGGTTCAAAGGTCAAGGTCACAGATGCGAAACAATACCGAAATGGTTAATTATCTCGAAAACTATAAACTTTTTGTATAGGCATTTATATTAGAATGTTGTAGGTATTGATACAACAATCGTTTTGATGTATAGTAAACGGTCATGGGTTCAAAGGTCAAGGTCACAGATGCGAATCAATACTGAAATGGTTAATTATCTCGAAAACTATAAACTTTTTGTATAGGCATGTATATTATAATGTTGTAGGTATTGATACAACGATCATTTTGATGTATAGAAAAAGGTCATAGGTTCAAAGGTCAAGGTCACAGATGCGAAACAACACCGAAATGGTTAATTATCTCGAAAACTATAAACTTTTTGTATAGGCATGTATATTAGAATGTTGTAGGTATTGATGCAACGATCATTTTGATGTATAGAAAAAGGTCATAGGTTCAAAGGTCAAGGTCACAGATGCAAAACAATATTGAAATGGTTAATTATCTTGAAAATTATAAACTTTTTGTATAGACATGTATATTAGAATGTTGTAGGTATTGATACAACGATCATTTTGATGTATAGAAAAAGGTCATGGGTTCAAAGGTCAAGGTCACAGATGTGAAAACAATACCGAAATGGTTAATTATCTCGAAAACTATAAACTTTTTGTATAGGCATGTATATTAGAATGTTGTAGGTATTGATACAATGATCATTTTGATGTAAAGAAAAAAGTCATTGGGGTTTAGTATTTACGTTTACTTTAAATCTATCAGCTAGCCATTAGTTATCAGGTGAGCGTATAAGGCCCATGGGCCTCTTGTTAAAAAATGTAATAATATTACTGCTGAATATTTGGTGTAAATAATATCATTTTTGGAAACAAGTTTCAATTTTTTTAAAGTTCATTCTTTGTCAACAGTGCATATGTTATGATGTGAGTTTTTACATTACAGAAAAACCTCCAGCACCTACTCGTGTTCAGTTAGTAAGAGCCAGCACAAATACACTAGAAGTATGCTGGGGAAGTGTACCTACAGCCGATGCCTTTCTACTACAGTTACAGAAATATGACCTACCACCAGCCCAGGCCATGACGCCGACAGCGGTACCACAGACAAACCCACTTACGAAGGCCATAACATCACCACAGAATCCGACAGTGGTTCGAACTCCAACACAAGGTTAGTATCAGATCTATTTGTCAAAATTTTAGAATCTTTTTGATCACTTTCTTTGCTATTGCTTTTCAGTATTATACTGAGTAGGATTTCATTAATACACAAAAGAAGTTTTAATAACACTGTTTAATTTTAAAACATTTACTACTGGTGTTCCAATTAAAATAGTCAATGATTTTTGATTATGTGCAATTTGAAGGACAAAAATGTGTCACTGGAAAAGGAAATAAGTTATGGGCAGATGTAATATTGTGTTGGATCACATCCCTCTTTATACTTGTTGGTGATAAATGAATGTATTTTAGAATTTTTGGTAGTAATTAATAAGTTGTTTTTTTTTCATATATAAGCTTTTATTATTATTATTCATTGAATCTTAAATCACTTTTGAACATCAAAAGCACAAAATTTACTTTCAGCTAATAAGCTTTTTTGAAATCTGAAAACAAACTATGCATTTTTACCAAGACCACACATCATATATCCAAAATTCCAGAATACACACACATTTATCAGTCTTAATGAATATTCAGGATTTAAAGCCTTTTGTAAGTGTTAAAACTGATACACTTATTGAAGGACTGGTTGTATGCTTTAACTTATTTCAAACAAAGGGGCTCAAAATTATGTTTTGTAATGGAAGGTCTAAGGCCTTTTGCCTTTATTTTTAGCAGGCTCCGCTTAAAGTTTTGAATGTCCAATATAAACATTTAAAGATCCATTTGCAATTGTGTTAACATATGTATAAAGTAGTGAAAAACGGCAAGTCCAGCAGACAGTTTTAAATATCAAGGGTCCAAATGTAAACTCAATTTGTCCCGGACCATGAACCCAGGGAATTTTGAATCCATGGAACACTTGTTTTCGCTTTTGTCTTCTTCTGTGGTTAGAACATCTATAGATAACATTCATTATACATGTATACCATTTCTTACTTTACTACTGCTATGTAGGGTTGAGCCAGCTGAGAACTGCTACAGGTTCTGCTACCATGGCAACGCTGGGTTCTTTGGCTGTGAATTCTCCACAAACCATCAGAGGTAGTTGTAACTGCATGCTTTGCATGCTCTGTAATGTGGTTTTGGGCATGCTTAATACACATATTATTGTACTTGTTTTTAATCTCGCAGAATCTCAAGTCTTAATTCATTAAGCTCACTGGGACTAAAAGGCTAAGACTAGGTCTTCACAATTTTGAAATAATGAGTAGCCAAATTTCAGAATTTGTGAAATGGGAGTCTGGCAAAGTATTTTCACAAATATGCTAAAAATTTTCTTATTTCAAATAATTCAAAGAAATACATAGCCAATAGCCATTTTGGCTACCTGGGATATAAACATAGCTAATATTTTGCCAGGACATCAAGATTAAATACCAGCATTTGTAATTTAATGCCCTTTTTGTACTTCTATATTCTCAATATTTTTACTATTTCCTCATATTCAAATGTAATGAAAAATGTCGGAATGTTGTATTTGAAGAGCATGAAAAAGTTTGCAAAAATAATTTGAAATTGAAAATGCCAGGATTATCATTGCTTGCAAGATATATGTAGTACGAAGTTTTGGTTCTTTTGATTTTTAAGTTTTCATTTATTTACAAAAATGTTACTTTGGTTACATATTCTATGGGAATAAGCTTTAACTATTGTATAGGAAGGAGTTTATTGGATATTAATATCTTATCCCTCGGTCACCATGGTAACCATTTGACAACAGGATAGATGTAGCTTCAGTGTCATTATTATGTTTTGATTGCAGTGTAACCATCTGTATCTATCAGTCCAAGCTGTCTTAATGTATGTAACAAAGCTTGTTGAAATATGCTATTTAATAACAGCAGATTTCTTTTGTGTTAATTCTTAACAAAATTGTGAGTGTCATCATATATATGTCAATTCTTTAAAAAGAAAATAGAAAATTTGAATACACCAAAAATGTTTGATATATACTTCTCATTTCTTTGGATACGATAACAGTTCAATCTAAAATGGGCTGTTGGTTCATTGACCCTTTATTTTGTCAAATAACCCCATTGTTAAGGTCTTAGTAGGCCACATGAAATTGAATGCAAATAAAAATATTGATGTTTTTTTGCTGCATAAAACAATTTTTTTTGAAAACAGTCCATACAAAAATTCCTTGATAGACTGAACATTGCAATAGTTTTATATGAAAAGTCAAAGTAATAAAAATCAATTACAAACTGAATCTTACAGACTGAATTTTTGTTAATGAAAAAAATTTAAGACTGACTGAGCTTCTAGATGATACTTGACTTCTAGATACAGAAAGTTACCTCCCCTTAGCTTATAGCTATAAGTGTTGTTGCATGTTAAATAGGATGCAGGGTACCAGGAGAAAAAATTATCTTCAACTTGTAGCCATTTTTGATTCTTGGAAAATTTTATGTTTTCATGTGTGAAGGAGATATGAAGATTAATAGGATCTCTTCCTGCTTTGCAGTTGAGATGTAGAAATCTCAACGTTAGGGGTGAGATTCTTTTTTCCAGATCAAAGTTTGCTGTGGTCTGAAAAAAAAAAAAAAAAAATTGCTGCAAAACAAGGAATAATTTTTTTTTTGCCCATATCAATACATTCCTGTTTTGGAAAGTGTTTATCATAAAGATATCTCAAAACTTTACAGAAAAAGTTTAGTGTTAGCATTTTTAACCAATGACATCATAATGTATGTAGTTTGTCTTTTTCCGGGGCAAGATAGAGAAATGTGACACAGTTAAAGGCTGATGTTTTCCTGTCCTGCATGGGAAAAATTGCCCCACCTGCAACAAGTCATATTTCTTAGGATGAATTACGAGATAACTCTGTTTACATTTGAAGACTTCCGACCGTAAAACGTGGATTTTACTGTCGCAAAATGAGTTCTACCTGGCGACGCTTGCGGAGCCAGTAAACGGTATTTGCGACAGTAAAAATCCACGTTTTACGGTCGGAACTCTTTTAAATGTAACATAGTTATCTCCGATTCTAATGCAAAATAAAAAATAAATGCCCAAATTATTGAATAAATGAAGATTTTCCGATGCTACAGTTAGACATTGTTTAGTACAGAACCTGTATCATTGCGCCACAACACAAATATAGTTATTATCGGTATTTAAATATAACAAAATCTTTGTGTTACACAATGATGAATTATGCCATTACGTTGTTGTAAAAAAGCATGTGTACCGGCGTGTAGGAATACATGACATAATCGTAGTCTAGACAGCACGCGACGTCATAACTCCGACCGTAAATCATAGATTTTACTGCGGTCGGGGTCCAATCAAAATCCTGTTTACAAAATCTTTGCATTAGAATGAATTGTTTATTATATCGGAATCAAAATTAACATCAGCGATTTCTTATCTCATATTCATGCTATCTCTCCAATCTATTGGGTGGTGAAAATTGACTATTATGTCTGTACCATCTGTGTTTTTTTGTCTGTAAATCAAATATTCAAACAACTGGCACATTTACCTTTATCAGGGGGATAACTCTGTGGAATTTTCACAAGGGAATATTAGAAAGGAAATGTTATGAGGGTAAAATTTGATTAATGAGGGAAAGAAGTTTGTTTTCCCTCTGCATGCAGGTGTCATTAACTGTTGTGTAAATGAGGTATAATCATATTATTTTTTCTGATATTTAGAAGTAAAGTTTGTTTGTGCAGGTTATTTTTTCAGATGAATAGGGTTATTGCATTCTGTTATGTTTAATTCATTTATGTAGTTCAGATAGATCTCTTAAAGTCTAGGTTTCCACAAATTTAAAATTATTAGTAGCTTAATTTGTGAAAAAATAGTCCTTTTTGAACTATTTTTTTCACAAAGTTGCTAAAATAGGTTACCGTACTATTTGAAAGAATTTCTCCAAAATTAGTAGCCAATGGCGATTTGGTTACCAAGAATGGAAACATAGTATTTTTATAAGTTTGATTGACGTTTTAGGCCTCGGTCAAGATTGAGGTGGTTAGTTCTGGAATGGTGGAAAAAACCAGAGTGTTTAGAGAAAACCACCAATCTCCATCAAGCAAACTGACAAGCTTTCTCGCACTAGCATCTGAACCGACACTATAAGAGGTGTTAAAGGTCTTATTTCTAAACACTGATTGCTTGGCGAATGAATGGTCATAACTTATTTTCTTGGCCAGACCCATTCAGGATTCAAACCCTAACTGCTCACATACAGAGATACTGTAGTGGTCTTCACTTGAGTAAAGATAGCAGGCAAAACTAACACTACTAAATGAATGGAATAATGAATTTCCAATGTATTTTCGACATGCCTATTATAAATGGTCTTTGAAGCCAAGATTTGAACCCTGACCTCCCACAGAAGGAGCTGTTGTAGTGGTCTTCACACATTTAAGACAGTGGGTAAAATTGTCATTACTTAGATTACCAAAATCTTAGTTTTCCTATAATTTTTTGACATGTATAGAAATATGTATATGGTCTTCTATTATGTTTCAGTGACGGCTGTGGCTAGACAGAAAACCCCTATAACAGTGACACCAGTCAGTCAACAGATCAGAGTGGCAGCACCACAGACACAGGTGATAAATGTGGGACAGATACCACAGAAAACACAGATTATTACTACAGTAAGTGGTGGCATCATTTACAAACAGAAATGCAGCGATTTTGTTACACTTTTAAAAATTGCCCTTTGACTTTATGATTGGTGAAATTGAAGTTTTGAAATATAGCAAACTGCATTATGACAAGCTTGCAGTAGCAATGTTCCTCAAGAAAAAGACATTGTACTACAACAATATATGAATTTATTTTGTGGTAAAGATCAACTAATGTAGTCTGCTAGTATATCACTGCTGATTTGGGAATTTTAATGGTCAAATAAGGAAATTTTAGTCATTTTTCTCCAGAGGAGGAAATTACCTTTATTCGGTAGTAAATCGAGCCAAACAAAATTACTGAAATGGCTCTTAATTTTTAAGTCACTTATTTGTAGAATTAGGGCCATGTCCCTTGATAATCATTCTGCTTTTTTCCAAAGTCTATTGGTTTTATGTTTTAAATTCTTTTACTTTTTACCATTTATTGTTCTATATGCTTCTCAATGATGCTTTATTTATTTTTGCATTTTCTTTCAGACGGCAGTGTGGACAGATGACGGGTATTGCTGCTCTGGCTGCTGCAGCAGCTGCTACACGAAAATACCAGGTACACACGGTACTCAAATCATGACTAGTCCTGCCACAACGCACAAGCATCTGGTATTAAAGTAGTTACGCCTACCATCGTCACACCAACAGGTCAAAGTTACACCTGTACAACAAAAAATAACAGGTACACTTTTGTTTTATCTTTGATAATTATTTTATTCATCATAGAATAATAAAATGTCTTTGTCCAAAGTTTGTTTCAAAGTTGTAGCTTCATGTATTTTGCTTTTTGTTTTATATTGTAATTGTTTCAGGCTAAGCATTACTTTTTCACCAATATGTGCACTTGTTTTGAACCTTAGTCATGTCACAGATTCAGATAATACTATTTCTTCTGTAGTAAATCAGCCCTTTCATGAGGTTTTTAAAGTAAAACAACTTTTTTTTAAAAGTAGCAGCAAGTATGGAGTAAAATGTATTGCATCTACATTTTTATTCACAGAATGTAAACTTCGCCGATGTAGGCAACAAATGTTGTCCAAATCCAAACAAGTAGGCAGACAACTTTTGTCACCTTGCTGCTTTATTGAAACCACCAAATATATACAGAATAGGGCAACCCTGTCAGTATCTCCTGTAAATAAAAACAGAATGGGTATGAGGTGATTCTGACAAGCTCCAAGATTTTAATAAAAGCTGACAATGCCAACAAAAGACATTCATTTTTTTTTTACTCAAAGATATTCAGACCTGTGACATGTACCTTAATTCTGGTTTCATTATATTTCAGTTGTAACATCAGGGTCTTCTCCAGCAACTCAGACAGTCAGAGTGGCGACACCTGGTGCCACAATATTGAAGTCTACTCCAGGAAGTATACAACAAACAGTAGGCGGCAAACAGATAATAACAGTGCATAAAGCAGGTGCCGGAGGAACAGGTGGCACTGGACAACCACAGATCGTAACACTGGTCAAAACCAACCAGGGAATGCAGGTGGCTACTGTAAGTATTTAAAGCTGTCAATTAAAGAAATTCAAACCTGAATATAAAGACCTACTATGATAATGTAATATGAGCCATGTTTCCATTGGTAGCCCAAATCGCTAATTACTACTATCTTCTGAGACATTTTCCCAAAAAGTAGCCTGTTTTAGCAAATTTGTTAAGAATTCCTTAAAAGCAACTATATTTTCACAAATTTTGGATATTTGCCCACTAATAATTTTACAATTAGTGGAAACCTGAATTTTGTCTATGTGATATAGAAAAAAATGGTCTTTATGTAGTTGCTCTTTTTGATGAGACATGAATCAAATGGGCCTTGAAACACTGGTCCTAATGGACAGTGGTCTTTGTATGTTAAGATGTTCTTTTACATTGTAGGTCTCGAAACTGGTCGTAATGGACAAGAGGTTTTTTATATTAAAGTGATTTTTTATGTATAAGATTTCAAAAATAGATGCATGGATGGATATATCACAATATATGATCTTTTTTGAGAATATCCCCCCCCCCCCCCCCCCCCCCCCAGTTTTATGTATTTTGAGGTTGATTCCAAGAAAGAAGTTTTCAAGTGAGAATCTGTCATGATCTGTCTCCTCTCCCTTTTCCCCAATGTTCAATTTTTCAGTTAGTGCTAAATGAACCATTGTTTAAAGTTTTTTTATAAAAATATTTTTATTTAGACGAAAGGACCATTACCACAGGGTGCTACTATAGTCAAACTAGTTACCACACAAGCTGGTGGCACCGGTAAACCTACAGCCATCATTACCACCAGTCAACCAGGTCAAACTCCATCAACCATCTTGGGTATTAGTAGTGTTCAACCACAGGTGAGTTATTTACCAGATATTTTCATTAACTCTTTCACCACTACAGACCGCTATAAAGGTCTGGTCCCGAGACATGGATAAATTAATTAAAAATGTATGATTCTAATGGAAATCTCGGTGGCGCAATCGGTTAGGTAGTTTGCCGGGAAGCTACATAACCGATTGATTCAGTAGTCGCAGGTTCGGGTCCCGGCTTCTACAAAATTTATATAGGGTCGATCCTCCCTAACCATCTGGTTTCTAGGGTTTCTTCGGGGCCTAGTTACTTCGTGGTGAAAGGGTTAATTTATTTGCATATATATGATTTCCTATCACTCAAAGTTTCTTCTAAGTGGAAGAAATTGTACAGGGAAGACCATATTGAATTGCAAAAGTCACAAAGAAATTTTTAGGTTCGTGAAACAGTTTGTTAATGCACTGGAGCTGTAATAGCTCGTTACCAGTGTAATCTGAAAACAATAGCTGTCCAAAAATTACTGTAAACTTTATTGCATTACACGACAACATCGTTTGACAAAACTTTGAAGTTTTAATATTCTTTTTAAATACTGAAAACATAGGCAGTAAATAAATGATAATAAATATTTCAATTAAAGGTCAAGTGGACAGGTCAATATTGCTAGCTTATAAATGTTTGAATATACAATGTATGTACGACATGTAAATCCCCAAACAAGGTGGGGGACATGTACTGTTTTCTCCCATTTCTTTCGTCAACATTTTGTCCACTGCTTTTCTCAAAAAACTATTTAATAGATGAAAATTCAATGGAACATTCTTTTGTTGGATGTATGTGCCATTGGCTATTCATATTTTGATAATGCACATGGTTTTGAAACATGAATTTCCCAGCCAGGATTCGTTTGGGTGAAACCTTTGAAATTCCATCCCACTTATAAGTTATAACTTATTTCATTTACAGACTGCTTCAACAAGAACAATTATCAAAACAATACCATCATCTGTATTATCCATGGCGAAGGCAGGAACTCATACCGTTACCACACAGGCAGGATCTAAAACCATCGTCATCGCGGCTCCTAAAGGAACCGCTGGAGGCCTTTCGGGTACACCTCACAAAATCATCTCATCAGTGCCAAAAATAGGAGGTACAGGAAACACCCAGTTCATTGTAGTCAGTCCACAAAGTGGGGTCACTGGTGCTACAACAATTACACAAGGTAAGTACATGTAAATGCTGTAGACTATAATGACTTAAAGAGATAAATGGGTTTCCACGATCAACCCCAAAATTTTTATGCCTACCCTAAAGTTTTACAACAATATTTGACAAATGCTGTGAAATTAAAAAAAATACTACCAGATAGGTAATGCATTTGGTTACATATGCAAATTTGGAATAAATTTTCGGAATATATTTGGAATATAGTAACATATTGCGACGGGATGCATCCAATAATTTGTGCAATCTGGCGAACTGATCTCGTGAATACAATAAAAAATAGTCCTGGAAGTTTGTCCTACGATGTAAAATCATAACTTTTTATGAAATAAATAGCAATGGCAGGTGGATTTAACTAATTCTTTATGAAATCTGCAGGAATTTGAATTTATTTTAAAGGGTATAATAAAGTATTTTGGTGTTGCAGTATTCTGTCACATTTTAAAACTGATTTATTGATTACATTTCACTTCCGTGAAAGGGAGATAAATCATACAGTGCCATGTGCAAACTACAAATGTGGATTTTAAATACCGATTTGGAAGTAAAATTAACATGAAACAGGAATATTGTAAATGATAATCTGTAGTTTATTAAAAATCAGACTTAACAGCAAATTATCCAGTTACATACAAACGCTAGAATGAACCTCCTAAAGCAGCAGCCGAGTTTGCAAAAACTCTACTTTCTCTTATCCAAAATGACAAACAACGATCGATCCTGATGGTACAATTGATAATACTTTATTAAATTTTAATTACTGATCGTCTTTTTCATATATTTATGGAATTATTATTTTCTGTTGTTTTTTATTGAGCAATTCATGCTTTGGTACATTTTTTCTTTTTCAAAAACACTGCCCTTCATTTCACTATGCATCAATCGATCCCTCCCCCCGGGGAGGATTTTCGGTTATATTCAGTCCTACTTCAGCACCATTTTCCCAACTATGCCATACAGCAGCACGACAGTGCTATGTTAATAGTTATTTTGTTCTGCTTCAAAGTGTTTCTTATAGAGCCTAGTACTTTTACTTTTAAAAATGTTAACTTAAAAAATTAAAAATGGAATGATAGATACAATATGTATAATTTAGGTGGTAAGCCATTAACAGTGACAACATTACCAGTGTCAGCTTCTACACATCAGGTAGTCGGCAATACACAACAACAGATCATATCAGCTACAATGTCACCAGTTTCAAAACCTGTTGTCAGCATTGTATCTAGCACTGGTAAGTAATAGAAAATATACCGACAAAAGTATCAACATTGTAGCACTGGTAAGTTATAGAAATAAATTGACTACAGTGTCACCAGTGTCAAAACCTGTTGTCAGCATTGTATCTAGCACTGTTATAGAAATATATTGACTACGGTGTCACCAGTGTCAAAAACCTGTTGTCAGCATTGTATCTAGCACTGGTAAGTAATAGAAAATATATTAACTACAGTGTCAAAAACATAAGTATATATATATATATTAGATGTTTTTTTCAGTTTGCTTGCTAAAGGTCGGTGATTTCTCTTGGCACTCTAGTTTTCTGCACCATTTTTTAACTGACCGCCTCAGTATAGTGAAAAAAAAACCAGACTGTGACTAGGTAATGGATCTTGATTAAACTTCAAATGATCAATCTTTGGGTGGAGTAGATATGCCATTGGCTATTCATATTTTGATCATGCACATGGTTTGAGCTCAAAGGGCAATGTTAAGGTTTGTTTGGGGGACACTTTTTGGTTTGGCATCTCATTTCAATAAATAACTTTATATTTTACAGGTCAACAAATAGGAGGATCTATTGTGAAGACAATACCAGCATCACCAGGAGCTCAGATCTCAGCTGGAGCTTCCGGAACATCCCTACTCTTCAACACCATCGCATCCACTCCATCAACACCGTCAACACCTACAATATCACTCATTACACAACCATCCATATCACATGCTCCTGTAACTATGACAACACAAGCTGTTACAGGAACTCCCATTCAAGTCAGAACTCAAGGAATGACGTCCACTCCAAAACCAGTACAAATCACGATAAATCCAGGAACAAATGTGGCATCAGCATCAGGTATTGTTAATCCAGTAGTCATCACACAACAACAAGCGGCAGCTTTAGCCACACAAGTGGCACAAGTGGTTTCTGAAGAAAGCACAGTAACTCCAGCAAATGTCTGTACAGATGGGCACAATTGCCCTGGAGATGAAACCAGCCAGGCCCAAACAGGTGTCTGCACTGATGGGCATAATTGCCCTGGAGATGAAAATAATGGGCAATCTCAAACAGGTGTTTGCACAGATGGGCATAATTGTCCTGGAGACGAAAATAATGGGCAATCTCAAACAGGTGTTTGCACAGATGGGCACAATTGTCCTGGAGATGAAAATAATGGGCAATCTCAAACAGGTGTTTGCACAGATGGGCACAATTGTCCTGGAGATGAAAACAATGGGCAATCTCAAACAGGTGTTTGCACAGATGGGCACAATTGTCCTGGAGATGAAAACAATGGGCAATCTCAAACAGGTGTTTGCACAGATGGGCATAATTGTCCTGGAGATGAAAACAATGGACAATCTCAAACAGGTGTTTGCACAGATGGGCATAATTGTCCTGGAGATGACAATAATGGGCAATCTCAAACAGGTGTTTGCACAGATGGGCATAATTGTCCAGGTGATGAAAATAATGGGCAGTCTAATACTTCAACAGGTGTTTGCACAGATGGGCATAATTGTCCAGGTGATGAAAATAATGGGCAGTCTAATACTTCAACAGGTGTTTGCACAGATGGGCATAATTGTCCAGGGGATGAAAATAATGGACAATCTCAATCTCAAACAGGTGTTTGTACAGATGGGCATAATTGCCCAGGAGACGAAAATAATGGGCAGTCTCAGACTTCAACAGGTGTTTGTACAGATGGGCATAATTGTCCTGGAGACGAAAATAATGGGCAGTCTCAGACTCAAACAGGTGTTTGTACAGATGGGCATAATTGCCCAGGAGACGAAAATAATGGGCAGTCTCAGACTTCAACAGGTGTTTGTACAGATGGGCATAATTGCCCAGGAGACGAAAATAATGGGCAGTCTCAGACTTCAACAGGTGTTTGTACAGATGGGCACAATTGTCCAGGTGATGAAAATGGATCTGCACAAAATACGGCTACGACGGAAAGTGATCCTAATCCAGTGGAAAGTTTGTCTGCTGAACAAGCAGCACAGTTGTTAAATACAGATCAGGCAGCATCAGTAAATCCCGATCAGGCAGCTCTCGATAGCGTACTGGATCTTCCGCAGGTTGTTGGTTCGGATCCAGCAGCAGTAGACACTGCAGTGGAAGCAGCGTTGGATCCAGCAGAAGCAGCTCAGATTCCAGTGTCTTTGTCCGCAGATAATAGTGCTGTTACTAGTGTTAGTGCTCTAAGTGACCCAAGTGCAATGGTTACCGAACCTTTAAAAACGGATTCCGAACCCATGGACACATCATTATCGGATATTATTCCACAGTTACCAGACTCAATAACTCAACAACAAGCGGCAGCAACGTTAGAAGATTTGGCTGCTGATACATCTTCACAACTTCCAGCAGAACAACAAGCCATGCTGGACGCAGCCCAGGCAGCCAGTACACAACATGCGTTACTACAACCCAAAGAAGAACCCATGGACACAACTACAGCAACGGCAGTGGCCTCCATTACTCCAGCACCCACACTGTCACTAGGCGTAGCTGGTGTTGATGCAGCAGCAGTAGATTCAGGTAAGATGCCTAGCATTTAAACACATAATGTTGTTTATTTGATATAAATTCAAAATATAAGGTGTTATGCAGATTGCAGCATAAAAACATATTTTTGGCATTTGACCCTCCTTCCACTATCATGTATGAAAATTGACAGTTTAAGTTATTTGCAAACTTCTAGGTTTCCATAAATTTAAAATAATTAGTAGCCAAATTTCCAAAATTTGTGATAATATAGTCTTTTTTTAAAGTATTTTTCCACAAATTTGCTAAAATAGGTTACTTTTTGAAAGAATTCCTTAGAAATTAGTAGCCAATGGCGATTTGGCTACCAGGAATGGAAACATAGTACTTTTATTTTTTGAGTCAGAAAATATTCATGTTTTGTTAATATTGAGTATTTACAGTAAAAACTGAACCTAAAAATTAAAAGTAGGTAAATTTAAAAAAAAAAAAACCAACAAATTCTTTTTTCTTTACAGCTTAGAAATAGGCCATTGCTATACATTGTACTAAGGTAGTTTTAAACTGCAACTAAATCTTGTCATTGACAGAATGGTTTTACTCTATACTGTTTTAAGATTATATAGATTGTAAAGTCAATCTATGTCTTAACATGTGTATGTTAATAAAAAGAGTAATATATAATAATATATAAAAACATAATAATGTGTAAATTTATAACATGTGTAAAACTTTTTCCTGTTATATTTCAGATCCTTTAGCTACGTTAGCGACAGCAGCAATATCATCAGCTAACAATGTAATACCTGGTGTAAAACAGGAGTTAGGATTCTCCAATAATGGCTCAAAGTTAGATGAAGTGAAACAGGTAAGCAATTACTTAAATAAAGAAAAATATAACAGTCCATATTCAAATCACAATCCCAAAAACAAAGTAATAACTTTGAAACTGGCATATCACCATGGGGGTGAGGTCAGATGCTCCAGAAGGGTAGGCATCTCTTGTCTCCTTAGTTACACCACCACATGATAAAATGAAAGCAGGTTAGCAAGTTAAATGAATATATGTAATAAAGCAGTGGCTCCATGTTCATGAATGTTTAGATTACATATTATACCAGTTTTAATTTTACAGCACTAGACAGTCATTTCGGAATACAATTCCTCATCAGCCGTGCTTGGACCAAAATTATGAAACCAAAATTATTTTGAAGATGTTGAAAAGCTACCCAAAGGACCAAAATATATTTTACCAAATTAAGCTAAGAAAATACTTTGCATGAGGGAGTATACCTTTGTTTTTGAGAAATTTCAAATTTTAATTTGCAGGAAATTTAGACAATTATAGTATTTATTAATAATTACATATTATACCAGTTTTAATTTTACAGCACTAGACAATAACTGATATTTCGACAACACTTAGCAATTAATTTAAACATTGACCCAAAGCTTATGAGGATGGTAGGTTTGCACTTCTAATTTGAAATGTTTAAAATATTGTTTGTTAAATATTATTTTTGTACTGATTTTGTTTTATTAAGAACTTCACCATTTTAAGTAAAGGCAAATCACAAATTGTCAAAATTTCAAACGAAGTTATAGCAATTATTAATTGATTGTTTTTAGAAACTGACAGGTGATGGTCCTGGCGTGAAACTATTTTGGTACATCACAAAGTGACAAAATTTTGAAATAGTCATAACTATTATTTCACTGCTTTTAGGAACCAAAAGGTGATGGTCCTGGTGTGAAACTATCTACAACTCCAGTGAAGAAAGACGCACATCAGTGGTATGATGTGGGTATAATTAAAGGCACTTCCTGTGTTGTATCACACTATTACCTGTCCTCGGAGGCCATGCAGGGTAACGGAGATGTTGGTGGCAATATAAAACAGGTGAGTATATATGACAGGTTTAAGTGGTCTTGGGTCGAGCTTTATATTAATCAAAATAAGATTTTATCTGAGTTTTGCGTCTTTGAGATATTAAGTCTTTGTCAATCTCATATTAGACTGAAGATAGAAATAAATTTGGGGATTTTTTTATGTTACTTTGCAAGAGTGCTCTTCATGCAATTTGTACCCGGAACACCCGGTATCATACTAGCATGGAGTGACCCCAAAACAATGTCATTTCTTAAATAGATCTATCATTGACAGTTCTATTTGTATTTCACTATTTTTACCTAGGACATAGATGTAGTCAGTGTACCGGATCATAGTGTATTAAAGAAGCAGGAACTACTACCTGGCACTGCGTACAAGTTCAGGGTAGCAGGTATTAATGCCTGTGGAAGAGGCACCTTTAGCGAGATATCAGCCTTTAAGACTTGTCTACCAGGATATCCTGGAGCACCATCTGCCATTAAAATAAGCAAGGTAAGATAATTGATTTGTAACTGATATAGGGGCCTTGGTGGCCAAGTGCCCTGCAGGTCACAGCGATTCTGACCACCTATGTTCTAATCTCACTTAGGACAAATTCTAGTGTGAGATGGTTTGTCAGTTTTCTTACTGAATGTTGATGATTTTTCCATGCACTAAAGTTTCCTCAACTACTCCAGAGCTGACCACTTAGATATAAGTGAAAGAATCTTGTCCAGGACAAAAAACACCTAATATTCCACTCCTTTCTTGTCCGATTGAATACTTTGTTACAACATGTATGAAAACATAATATGGCTTAATATACAATTTAATGCCAATATGGAAAATCTGAAACATGTTATAGCAGTACAACAGTGTACAATAGCATACACATCAGTGACTGAAAGGATTATGTAAATTCAATGTTTTTGGGGCCTCAGTTGCTAAGTGGTCTATAGTGACAGCTTACAAATCACATTGCCTCTCACTGCCTATGTTTGAATCCTGCTCTGGCATACGCTGTTGTAAGAAAGTTTGTCATTTTGCTTGCCAAATGTCAGTGATATTCTCTTTTCCTCTACCATTCCAGGGAGGGCGCGGTGGCCTAATGGATAAGACGCCAGTCTTCAAATCCAGGGTCTCTCACCGCTGTGAGTTCGAGTCCCGCTCGGACCACATGTGGGAAAGTGAATTTTCCTTACCGTTGGCCTTTACTGATTCACCTGGTATCAGTATAATGGACTGGGGGAGTGGTACGCTTGTCTGCGGCGTACTGACTCTGTGAGCTAGCACGGTAAAGTCGCCCTGAGTGTGCGCTAGTACAAGGCAGACCATACAACACACTAGCACTTCACATGCATACACAAATTGTTCATAGATTAATCCATAGAGATTAATTAAATAGTTCTCGTCGCGAATAGCTGAAAAATTGCTGATGCGACGTTAAGCAACATTCAACCAACCATCTACCATTCCAGGACTGTTTGCCTCATTATAAGTGAAAGAAACTTCATTGGTTTACTCCAAGCACTCCTGTTTCTTCTGCCATCCCAAATCTGACTGCCTTAATATAAGTGAATGAATTTTAAATGGGACATAAAATACCATTACTCCACTTCATTCCACTCAGTTTTGCTATTACATGTTAAGTTTGTTTTGTTATTGAAACTATTTTTCTTGTTGATTTGATACAGAGTACAGAAGGAGCTCATTTATCATGGGAACCACCACAAAATACAGCAGGAAAAATCACCGAATATTCTGTATACTTGGCCGTCCGTAATGCAGCATCCACCGTAGATCAGAAGCCAGGTACCCCAGCACAGTTGGCTTTTGTCCGAGTATACTGTGGACCAAATCCTACCTGTACCGTGACGACAGCAAGTCTTGCCTCGGCCCATATTGATTACACAACAAAACCAGCCATAATCTTCCGTATTGCCGCTAGAAACGAGAAAGGTTATGGTCCAGCAACACAAGTCAGGTGGTTACAGGGTAAGTGTAAAATTTTAAATTAGAGAAATTATTGAATTATAGATCACAGAAAAAAGTGTCAAAATTACGAAAAAATGCGTAAGAATAATTCTGCTTCTAGCAGATTTTTTGCGTGATTCTGTAAATGAGTATCTTGGTTATAAAGATGAAAGGACTTGCCACAAACACTTTAAAAATTTAGGGTTCAGAACCAGTAATTTTGTTTGCCTAAAATAACTACTGAATACAGTTGGTTTACCCTGCAGAAAAATAAGAAAAAATTTCCCAATTTTATCACTTAAATGCCCAAAACAACTGATGCATTTGCAAATTACATGTAAATATAATTATTCTTTATAACTACAAAATTTCATATATTGTCACAATTGAATATTTTTTGCATTGAAGATCCTATCTATTGGAAGCATGTTGTAATGTGGTTTACGATATTTTAGAGCTTCAGTTTTATCAGTCTTAATAACAGATGGTAATTTGTAAAAATTTAAATAAAATCACTGTGAACAATAGTGTTAGAAATAACAGGCATGCTCACAGCCAGAGACTGGTAACTTTTAGGAAGTACTGGTAACTTTTCTGAAGTACTGGTTACTTTTCTATAGTCTCCTATGTCCCACAATAGGAAATGTGAAACTTATCTTGACTAGGACTAGTTGTGAACATTTTGAGGTGTCTTTAGTATGTCCCTAGACACGGGACCTCGTTTTTGAGTCTCATTTAAAAGACCACTCTAGAAATGAGTGTCAACAGAAGATGATCTCAGAAAATTTTCAAGCCCTGAGTGAGGTTCGACCAAACATTCTCTGACTTGACTTCAAAAGCCTGTGACAGAACCATGCAGCCAATGACTGCCCGTAAGAAAAATTTTAAATCTATTTATAGATGCTCAGAGTCCAGCTGGTCAGAAAGTAGCCGTAAAGAGGACCTTATCTGCCGGTGGAGTTGTCACTGCTGATGTGTAAGTAAAGCATATCTATAATAACTTTCCATCTCTGTGTTAGAAACTTAAATTGTCTTCCTTAAATCTGGATTAATTGAATGTGGGAAGGTTTTAATTATTATGTATGGTAGGTCTAAAGTGCTTGCTGAAGGTTATGGTTTTCTCTGGGCACTCTGGTTTACTCCACCATACCTGAACTGACCACTGCCCTGGTACAATGGAAATGATCTTGACTTTCATGAAAAAACTCCACTCTTTTCTAATGTCATCACCAGTATCTTCATATGAAGATTTAAGTTTTCTCTAAAATTTTACTATGCTTTACCAGAGAAATTGTTACTTTTTTCTAATAACCCTCAAACGAAACATTTTATGTTTACTCCATTTTTTCTGCCAACATTTTGTCTGCCACTTTTCTCAAAATTGTTTAATAGATCTTTATGAAACTTTTCATGAACAATATTTGATTGGGTTAGATGTGCAATTGGCTACTATTCATATTTTGATCAAGCACATGGTTGGGTATTTCCCAGTCGGTGTTTGTTTTGGGAAACACTTTTAAAATGCCATCCCATATAAGTTATAACTTGTTAATTGTTTATTTTTCCCTCTGATGTGTAACAACAATAAGCTACATGTAGTATGGTTCCATTAAAGGAGATTAAGGCATGTCAGTTCAGTTGGTAGACCACTCGCCTATAGTGATAGAGGGTCACTGGTCTGGCCCTTCCTTTTTTCAACAGTTAGCTAGTATGGGTCCAATATAGGTCCTCAGACCGACCCTTCCTCTTTTCTCCCTCCTGTTACAGTTTATTTAATTGTGGTATTTTCTCTCTGATTTTCAGACGACAACAGTTAGCTAGTATGGGTCCAATTAAGAAGATAAAGACAGAAGATGATCACCTAACCCAATAATAAATCACAAGATTATAGAACTCATTTTATACTGTACATGGTAGTTAGTAGTCTCAAATCTAAGTAAAATCATGTTGTCTTGCCTGAATCACTCGCATAGATCCGTGACCATTGTCGAAAAAACACATAATCCTGAATCACTCTCACAGATTTGTGATCATTGTCGGGAAAAAAACATAAGCCTGAATCCCCATCATAGATCCGTGATCATTGTCGGAAAAACACTTAAGCCTGAATCCCCATCATAGATCTGTGATCATTGTCGGAAAAACACTTAAGCCTGAATCGCAATCATAGATCCGTTACCATTGTCCGAAAAAAACTTAAGCCTGAATCCCAATCATAAATTTTTAATCATTGTTGATAGATCACATACAGAATGAAAAACTCAAAAAATGAATGTATGCAGCAAAAAATAATTTCATACATGGCTTAAATACCAATAGGATTGATAACTTTTTTCTCTCTCTGTAACATCTAAATTGAGGTACTGCAAATATTTAAAGTAAATCCTGGTTATAATGTCCCTTGATATCTTTGCCACCTCTCTTATTGCCACACTATCTTGTTGTCCTAAAATCCATTTTGTTTTTGCTTTTCTTTATCCCCCTCCCTGAATTTATCGCCAAACTCCTTTATAACGCCAAAATTTAACTGAACAAATGGTGGCAATGAATTGAGGTTTTACTGTATCTCAAGAGATAAAAAAATTGCATTTCTAAATACAGTTGAATCTTGGTATCTTTATTATCCACTGATAGCTTAACTTTTCCAATTTCCAAAAAAGAAAATATCGGGAGTTTTGAATGACCATAGAGCATTTCAAACTTCTGTGAATACTTGAGATATCTAAAAGTTAAAATAATAAAATGAGGCTTTACTTATTAACTCAAAAATGAGGTTTATGATGAAATTTATATACAAATGATTGAATTTTGATCAGGAAATATTTTGTTTTTTGGATTTTTGGGGTAAAATTCAGGTATAGAAGACTTATTTTGAAGATGTGATTTTATTCAGATGTTGACTTTTTTTTAAATGTAAAGTGCTGTACATATTCATTCATATTAAATCGTCATACATTATGTTAGTGTTATATTAGAGTATTTGTCATGAATTTTCATGAGTTTTTCATTATATTTCATGACTTTCATTATATATTTCATGAATCTATCATTATATTTCTAAATCTCATGATATTTCATTAGTTTTTCAAATTTCATGAATATTTTTCATGATATTTCATGAATTTTCTATTATATTTCATGAATCTATCATCATTGGATTTCCAAAATGACAAAACTTGTGTCTTAGTTTAGAATGTAACATAGTTTTTTGGGAGTGTTAAAGGGCAATACTCACCCCATGCTTTATATAAAATTCCACATGGGTTTGTAGAGGGTATTAAAGGGCCAATAATCACATCCATCTCTGTACGAAATAAGGGCCTCTTTCTGCAGAGTAACACGAGATTCTTGAGCCATTACTGTACTGAGTGCTGTTGATCATTTGCATGTAAAAACTGATTTGTAGAACTATTGTTGGAATTGGTTCAAAATGAACTTATATGAAGCAAAAACTTAAATGTTTTAGTAAACATAGTAATAAACAATAATTCAAGGTTGTTTTAGAGAAATGGGGTTTGCCAGCGTACCACGGGATGGGTACTTTTTAACATTGATGTAGAACAAATTTGAATAGCATCATTTGATGGTTTCTTGTAAAAGTAAAGTTTCTCTGGGAATATTTTGTGTTAACATGGTCCATATCCATAAATGTTATAGGGTATTATATATATGTGGTTCCCTGGCAGACCCCATTTGTATTTGTTCTTAAAACAAAATTTAAGAAAAAAATGTCCGACCTAACGGTACTTTGTTATAATGACTGGTTTTTTTAATCACATGCAGATTCCTTAGATCCTGCTGTGAGCATTATTTCTCTCACTTGTTAATGATTTGTTAGCACAGAATTAATTATTCAATGGAAATTAACCAAAGTTGTTGGCATTTGTTATGAAATCTACAGGGCATTATTTCACTGTTTACATGTAAATTAAAATTTTAAAATGTCTTCATTATTTCTTAATTGCATGTAAGTTTCCATTATTACACAGATTACAAACCAAATATTAATTTTAATGAAGTTTCCAAATAAAATAAACTGAAAAATAATCTTCATTTAGTTAACACTTGAGTTAATGAGATTCAAACTACCATTCACAAATTTGTTTAGGTATGGCCAGTGATTTGAGACATGTGTCGTGTTCAATGATCGTATTTGTAAAACTTCATTCATTTGAGAATATACATGATCACTTTCACAAAGAAAATACGAAACTTTTTAAAATTATTGAAAAAATTTACTTAGAAATGGCCTCAATAATTCATACATGAAAATCACTAGTAAAATCTGAAATGGCCTCATGTATTTTATACATGAAAATCACCAGCGAAATCTGAAGTTATGCTGAAATGTACAAAAATGTTTCACTTATTTAGACTTGGTGGATAAAAGCACATTTATAAATGTACACCCATTCTCTTAAACTTGTCCGACATATCAGTTATAATGGAACAACTTGTATCATTGTGAAGAAATAGAAAATGTCATCGGTGATCATCCAAATACTTGTTCATTTTAAAAATTTGTTTTCACATACTATTATGGCCTATTATGTATCATCATTTATGTCATCTATGTCGTTTTCGTTGCAGTAAACTTTTTTTTTTAATTTAAGCCTCATTTTGTTACACATAACATGTTGTTAGTGGAGACTTAGAAATTAGAAATTTAGAGATTTTGTTCTTAAAAACTTGTTTCAGAAATTTTACTATGGAACTTGTTTCAGAAATTTTACTAATTTTACTATAGAACTTGTTTCAGAAATTTTACTATAGAACTTGTTTCAGAAGTGAAACGATATCATTTTTACATTACAAAATCTGTATCATGCATTTGAGAACGCACAAGTTTATAATCTGGTTTAGTGGTACTGTTGTCCACGATTATCAAATCTCACATTGCATTAATCAAATAGAGTCGGATTCCATGAAATCAAATTTCCATTACAAATGAGACATTTTAAGTGGTCAGAAATATTTTTCATGTTTTAAATATTCATCAGATGCTATACATTAGAAGAATTTCAATTAAATTCTCACACTATGCAAGATAAAAGTGTGTCAGAGAAAAAGTCAAATTCCTGAAATTACTTTGACTTGCATTTCATAAATGAAATATATCGCAAATATATTAAATGAAATATATCGCAAATATATTTCAAGTCATGTCATACTAAAATGAAATCACAATTATGGTGTTCAAATATTGTTTATTTGTAAATTTCACACTGCAGTCAAACTAGTTTCTTCAAATCATTTTGCTTCATTTTTCATCGGAAATACATAACAATTCCATTCCTTTCATGAAATCACAATTTTAGTATCCATTGAAATCTTGTTTATGTGTAAATTTTACACTGTGCAAGACAAAAGTGTTAAAAGAGCCTATTTCTTCAAATCACAACTTTGTCTTGCATCTCATTATTGAAAATACATTTCATTTCAATTCCCTTCATATTAAAAATGAACATACAATTATGTACAAATCTCGTTTATTTATAAATTTCACACTGTCAAGACAAAACTGTTGAAAAAAAGCCAGTTTCTTCAAATCACCACTATGTCTTGCATCTCATTTTTGAAAATACATTTCATTTCCCATCATACTAAAATGAAATCACAATTTTCATGTTCATTGAAATCTCATTTATTCGTTAATTTCACACTATGCAAGACAAAAGTGTAAGAAAAAGTCAGTTTCTTTCAATCTCTACTTTGTCTGGCATCTCATTATGGAAAATATGTTTCATCATACTAAAAATGAAATCACAATTATCGCTTCCATTGAAATCTCATTTATTCGTAAATTTCACACTGTGAAGACAAAAGTGTAAGAAAAAGTCAGTTTCTTCAAATCTCTGCTTTGTCTCGCATCTCATTATTGATAATACGTTTCAGTTCTCATCATACTAAAAATACATGTGCTAAAATGGACTCACAGTTATGGTGTCCATTGAAATCTCATTTATTTGTTAATTTCACACTGTGCAAGACAAAAGTGTGAGAAAAAGTCAATTTCTTCAAATCACAACTATGTCTGGCATCTAATTATCGAAAATACTTTTCATCAAACTAAAAATGAAATCACAATTATGGTGTCCATTGAAATCTTGATCATTATTATGATTTCTGTTGAAATCTTGTTTATTTGTTTTGTCAGAGAAATTTGATCCCTGTGACATTTATTCAATGTTAATTATTATATTTTGTTAAAGATTTTTTTCATGAATTGTTGTCATCATTGCTGATGTAGTATATATCATTGTTGTCGTCGTCATCGCCATCACTTGTTGGCATCTTGTCATCATAATCTTATCATCATCAAAACTTGTTATGATGCCGTCATCAATATTACCGATATCATCAGAATCAACATCATCATTGTCATCATCACTTGTTGGCATCTTGTCATCATAATCTTTTCATCATCAAAACTTGTTATGATGCCGTCATCAATATTACCGATATCATCAGAATCAACATCATCATTGTCATCATCACTTGTTGGCATCTTGTCATCATAATCTTTTCATCATCAAAACTTGCTATGATGTCATCATCAATATTACCGATATCATCAGAATCAACATCATCAATATCATTGTCATCACTTGTCAATATTTTTGGTCAACAAAACTTGTGATGATGTCGTCATCAATATTATAAACAGAATTGCCATCATCATTATCATCATCAAAAACCATTGTAAAATTTTTTGGCAAGCTATTGTTTCATATATATGTTGTCAATATTACGATTGTCATTAGAACTATACCTTTTTATAGGAAAACAACATTGACCTGTCCACTTGACCTTTCCTCTGAACTATTTATATACATACACATCCTCCCAGTACATGTGTTTTGTTAGAATTAACAGTAAAAAAATAAACAATTCATATTTCCTGCAAGATCGATAAAATACTGGTAAACACCTGCATTCCCTTTACATAAATGTACTGGTCCGTAATAAATATTTAAATTGATGGTCAAACAGACAGGTCAGTGTTGCTTGCATTTACTATTAAATATGCATCCTGGTGTTTAACTATAAAAACAACATAAGTGCTTTGTAGAATTATATTGACAGGTCAGACAGAAAATTTATACCACCAATTCTAGCAAGTGTTTATTCCGCAATCAAGTTTTTTAAAAACTTGATTCAAACATACAATTTAAATTTTTTGTATGAAGATATGTACATTAAGTTTTCTGCATAGGAAGGTTACAAAGAATATTTTTTACTTCTTTGCTTCAAATATCAAATTCTATAAAGATCACACTCAATGCAAAAACAGTTTTCATCAAATATTTTCTATTCGCTTATATATACATTTGATTGAAATAGCATATGCAAGTTGACCACTTTTTCATTTTAAAATCTTAAATACAGATAGCCACATGTTGATCTGATTCTTCTGAATGTTTTCATGTCATATAAAATGTTTATGTTTACAAATGATATTTTTGATGTAGATTGATGTTACAATTTTTGTCGACATACTGAATGTCATTGAAATGACACGGAAGTAAAATGTAAGGGTTACCGTTAAGTGAGGTCAAAGTTCAAATTGAAAGGAATGATGGGTAATATTCAAGTTTGATATTTTAGTGTATGGTATTGTAGTTTATAGACTCAACTGAATCGGTATGTTGAACTCACGATAGTATACATACATGTATCACAATTTAAATTTTTTAAATGTACCGTAAAATCCTGCAGTTTTCTGCGCAATCTTAGCAAGTGATATACACACAAACACACACACACACACTGTCATGGACAAAAATAAAAGGGGATTCCAACATCTGGACCCCCCCCCCTTCTGAGACCCTACACTGAACTTGAAATATCAAATAGTTTATGATCAAAATACAAGTATTTTTTGTAGGGAAACAGCAGCACAATAAGAAGCTAGATGACTAGACTAGAGTCTGTCAATGTTTTAGTTATTTTTATTCATTGTAAATATTCATCCTCTTAAAATTGTTAATAAAATATCAATAAAATTCAGTTCTTTATTGATATGATATATATTACTTGTTATTTAACTCATTTATTTTAATGTATACTTAAGTCTGAACACTTGTCTTAATAAAATGTCCAGCGGAAATCAAGATAAATTTGAATTCTTTCCAACATATCTTGTGAGGACTGCTTTTGCCATGTTTTCGAAACTCATCACATTTTCTGGTTACTGTACACATTAATTTTAGGGTGTACCAATTTTAGCACATACATGTATTATGATTTGGGTAAATTCATGTGGACTATGCTCATTTTGAATTTAATGGTAGATATTAGTTAGTGCTACTGTTTTCATTTTGAAATTGCTAAAATTAGTTTACCACTAAAATAAGTACATTAGTAGAAATATTTATTCTGTATAAGTATATTCCAACTTGGAATTTTATATTTATACATATTGATATAGAATTTGTCTGCCATCACAAGATAACGTAAGTTTTGTACCAGTGAATGTTTTTATCTAAGCAGCGTGTCATAGATGAATTGTCATCGATGTCATTATCATGGGAAACTTGAAACTTGGCAGTTACTAATTTTGCATAATCAAATACCCCTAACAACAAAAAGTTTCATGTAAGAATTCTTAGTGATCTCTTTAAATTTGTTCACACTTTTTAATGCACAATTGCGATCACTCGAGAAGGAAATGAGATACTGGTATGATCTAACAATTTTATACGACACCGAGGACATTTTTTAAGATGACTGTTCATTCTTTTTAGTCTTGTTTTGTCCAGAAAATAAATGTTATTTGTGTATTTTCAATAAATACTTCTATTAGACCGAAGATGTTTGTTTATTTTTTTTTAGACTTGCCTATAGGCCATTCATGATCTGTACATAGCTCAGTTGGTAGAGTGCTCATTCATTAGTGAGTTTGAAACACAGCTGGGGTCTAACCAAAACTTGAAATAGGCAACTTTTGTTTTGCCAAGCATTCAGTATCTAGAAATGAAAGTCATGGGGTTCTTTGGAAGAGATCTTAAAAAACTGTGGCATGGCAGGTTAAAGAACTCTTGCTGCATATTTCCCTGAGTGCACTTCAAAGGTAAAAATGTCTGCCAATTCACCCATAGCTGGTGACATCTCCTTTTGAGTGAAATATTCTTGACTACAACGTAAAACCCCATTCAATTGATCAATCATTCATTCATGATCTGAGGGCAAAGTATAGAGCAAGTCTCTTAAAATTAGGGTAGTTTTTGCGAATAAAGTGCAAGACAGTGATTATAATATAAAGTTTACCTGTCCAGTAAGACCAGTGTTTTAAAGCCACTTTGCTTCATATTTCAAACAAAAAGGCCTACATATAGAAAGCTTTATTTCTTGAACTGCAGGTCGTTATGTACATGTTTTACTGTAGCAGATTTATATGTACTTTGGTTTCAACTGTCCCAACAAATTGATGAAACCAAGATGAAAGATGAGCACATCTAGAACACCGATTATAAACTTGGACACAGCTTTGGATGGGAGCTGAATATTGGAACAGTATTCTTTTAAATAGGCGAACGACATTGACCTGTCCACTTGACCTTTTATTTAAATATTTATCTTGGACCAGTACATTTATGTGCTAGTATAGGGAACACAGGGTGTTTATTTTGTCTACATCATGGAAAACATACATTGTTTATGCAATAACTGTAACTAACATTACCTATGCACTGAGTGGACCAACCTAAATGAATATTCCTAATAAAGGTCAAATGGACAGGTCAATTTTGTTTACCTATAACAGGAAGTACATGTATAGTATTGTTTACAGTCTGTTCAATCTTAGTGTAGCTAGCCTACCCTTCCTGGAGCACTCAATCTCACTTTCCTAGTGGAAGTTAACTTTATTTGCCAGTATTCAAAGTGTTTATTTAACTTTTGGAATTGTGATTTGAACATAGACCAGTATACAGTCAAACCTGTCTATAAAGGCCATCAAAGGGAACCAGTAAAAGTGACCTTTATGGGCAGGTTCAAATAATATGAAAAAAAGAACAATTTGATACAATTCTACTGGCCCTTACAAGCAAGTAGTCGTTATATAGAGGTGGCCCTTAAGGCAGGTTGGACTGTATTTGTGTTTGATCTGAAGGATGTTCATGTGACATGCAGGTCTGATCTGCTTCATACTAGTGCTTTTGAGTGCTAATACACTCGCCAAAAATGTTGCAGATAAACATCACAGTCTACTGGGTCTATTATCCTGGACGTCAGTCTACAAATCCAGGGTCTGTTCTGAGTCCCGCTCAGACCACATGTGGGAAAGTAAACTTTCCTTGCCGTTGGCCTTTACTGGTTCACCCTGGTATCAGCACAATGTACTGGGGGAGTGGTACGCTTGTCTGAGGCATACTGACTGGGTGAGCTAGCACCTTAAAAGTCGCTCCGAGTGTGTGCTAGTACAAGGCAGACCATACAACACACCCACACTTCACATGCATACACGAAATTGTTCAAAGATTAATCCATAGAGATTAATAAAATAGCTCACATCGCAAATAGCTGAAAAATTGCTGATGCGATGTTAACCACCATTCAACCAACCAACTGGTTCTGAGTCACCATTCTGATGCTTTAACAGATATTATTCATCTAGCATTACTTTATTCTTCAAACTTCAAAGCCAACTTTGAAACAAATTTGGCAGTAATGGGACCTGAAACCAGTTCACAATCATTTCTTAACTAAGACTTTCGTTGAATCATTACTGACAATCTTTTTGCAACTAAAAATTAAATGTTTTGGAAAAACTAAATACAACAGCTTAAAGTGATGTTCAAAATGACACCTTCAAATCCTGGATATTTTAAAAATAAGATTCAAAATTTGCCAGGTTTTAAGTTAAGGCAAATCTTAGCTAAGCAATAGAGCCAGGTCACAGTTTCACTATCATTTCTTAACTTAAGATTTTCCTTAACTTAAATCTGGCAAATTAAAAACCTTTATAATTTTGTTAATTGTTAAGATATTAGGAAATTTCAGTTTTCATGTTAAAGATTACATCAAGCCTACGACAACTTTATTTAGTTTTGACAAAATTATTTGTTTGAAGTTTCAAAAATACCATGCCAAAATTTGCTAATTTAAGTTAAGGAAAATCTTAGTTAAGAAATGATTGTGAAACCGGGGCATGGTTGTTTATAGATAACTGGCCTAAATATTTAACAAACTCCATCATTATTATCTGATATATATTCATTTATTTATATATTTACATATATAATTATCTTATAAAAATCACATGGTAAGTATAAACATACATAATTTGTAAAAGTCAAATAAAATTTCAACAAAACTTTAAAATTAAAATTAAACAACAGAAAGTAAAACAATATAATGGAAACTAAATATTCTATATTTTTGTATTTTTGTAAATTTCATGCCTATTGGATTCTAGTTCTCCCAGTAATGACAGTTACATACAATATGAACCCCATTGGTCACATTATTTGGTTCTGTGTGACATATTTTATATGGCTGTTAGAGGGACTGACCATGGACATGTACTGTATGTCATAGGTGGCAGCGTTTTAAATTTCTTTAAGGATTAAACACCAAAATGAAATTTAAGAAATTGTGAAATTTGAATATAATCGTTTATCTGTGACAAAATGGTGTTTATAGTGTTATAACTTACAATGCCATGCAGAGCAAATTAACCACTAAACTTCATGTGGCAGTGGAAGTTTAATAATGTACACAGACGTGAATTTCACGTAGAGTGAGATTCACATAAAATGCAAGTGATTTTCACATGAATTTCACTTAACATGAATTTTACATGAAATTTGTCAGGTGAAATTCATGTGAACAAAATTTGGCTGTGTAAATTCAATTTCTTGGAAGTTCAATTATTAATTAATACACAATAAAATATAAGTAAAACAGTATATAAATGATAAAATGCATACCGTTAGTACAAATAGAATAATATTAGAATATCAAATTTTAAAAGTTTTGAACACACTCTGGTTATCTGGCTAAGAAGTAGGGACATAACATGATGATTGACAATGAAAAAGGCATGAATAATAGTGTTAAAAGTGCCCATGCCATATGTCATTAATTTTTATACATGTATAATATATATATACATACGTATATACCATTTATAAATGCAATCAAATAAATACAAGTACAGGTATTATCATTTAAAATATAATCTATTTGTAACATTAATGAACAAATCTAGATATAAATAATTTCAATTAAATTAAATATGATCATTTAAAATATTTTCCATCTAAAAATAACATTTGAATGATTATGGTACATTTCTTAGATTACCGGTAATTAAAATATTTTCTTAATAATAGAACATGATATGAACAGCCTTAACATTTTATGTCTTTCAATTGAATTATTTATTAAAATGGAAGAAATTTACTAAATAATAAACCATTGAAAATTATTTTATTTTGATCTTATTGACTGATAAAGTAGAAAATAAAATAAAAGCAAATAAAATTGACCTGTCGGTTTGACCTTTCATTTGCAATTGCAATATTCACATAGGAGAATCCAACCAGTACATTGGTAAGTTTAGAAATCATAGTCAATACACACACAACATAAATAGTATCTATAGTCCGTCAGCAATATTCTGGCAGTGTTTATAAACACAAACCAGTCTATTCTACACAAATAGATACATGTTATCATATGTGTATACTTTCGTCTCCATGACTTCATTTGTCAAAACCAACCATATTTACAGTATATAGACTCTTCCATTTAATAAACACCCTGCTAAAATATCGCTGATGGACTATAACTTCAGGTTAACATTTTCCTTACTGTCTTAAAACCTCGACCATTGATTACATATGAATTTGTATTTGAAATTAGTGTTTCCGATGATGTAGATGGAATATACACCGACTTGTGTTCCCCATACCTAAACTAAATGGATATTGCCCCGTATGCAGCAATAACAAATGTGTTATTATATTTATTTCATATAAATTTATATATATGGGCTATATAACGTTATAAATGGTTTTAATACATCAATTTAGTGATAATTAAAGTATAGATAAAAGAAATTAGTCATATTGGGTCAAATAATACATCATTTTGATAAAAAATGTAAATATGGCTTAGATCTGCCATTTTGTTGTAACCATGTTAAATGATGTTAATCCATCATTGAAGACATCAAGTTTTTGGAAGACTATTTTTTAAAAATTTCACTAAAATAAATATTTTATCATTTCAAAATTTATAAAACTTAGATTTAATTCTAAATTTGCCTATTTAATCCTAATCAATTGATGTATGAATTTGCATGCATGTGGTATTACGGGTATAACAAAATATGTGGTAATAACATTTGCCATAAATAGTGCAAATATTTAAATAATTAAGGAATAACTGTAATATTATTTTTTTTATTGGTGTATAAAAGAAAAAAATGTGCAAATCGTTTTTTCTTTTATACACCAATAAAAAAAATAATATCACAGTTATTCCTTATAATTTAATTTAGACATTCTTTAATTATTCAAGAAATTAAAAGAAAACCAAAAAAATCTGAAACATTTAAATCAAGTTTAATTATATCTACATCGATAGTCATCATAAGGCGGATGAATATGACCCAATTGTTTTTTTATAATCGTGGTCTCATTCATAGTGATGAGTATTGCAGATGTAAACAATGAAGAAGTTCCGGTTAAATCCGCCAAAACGGGGCAAGTGGGCGGAGCTAATCTAAATTTTTTTTATTGAGGTATAAAGAAAAAAAATTGGTCACGTGGTCTCCATTGTTTTGTATTGTGTTCTGTTGTATAAACAAATTTTAATTAAATTATAAGGTCGTAATAACATTTGCCATAAATAGTGCAAATATTTAAATAAAAGGTCAAGGGGACAGGTCAATGTTGTTTACCTATACCATATAGTACTATTTATAATATTGTATGTGTACTAACATAGTATTACTAAGTACATTGCAATAAATACTAATAATTCTCTAATCTATCTACATCACAGCAATTATACATATGTATAACTTTTATAATCATCACAACCATCTATTTCTCATACAACCCCCCCCCCCCCCCCCCCCAAAAAAAAAAAAAAAAAAAAAAAAAAAAAAAACAACCCAAAGCATATCAAGATCTATACCTCTTCTTGTGTTAAAAATCTGAATTAACAGGGGTTGAAATATCTTCAAGCCCTATGCCTGGGACTAGAAAATTGATTGCATATTGACATGATTGATTAGTGTCTTTCTTCTTTGATTCTACCATTAAATCTCTGGACTTGATTAAAAAATTGCAGGCTTTTGATTTTCTGCATTAAAAAGTCCAGGGCTTTAGCTCAACTGAATAAATTTTCTACCTCTGATTAAATTTGCAAATTTTGAGAATTCACATAATCACTAATCACTTACAACATATCATATGTTTACATATAACATGATTACATATACATACAGTACAGACCTGTCAAAAGTTTAACACTAGGATAACAAATTGGTGCTGAATCGGCAGGTAATTTTTCTCTCTTGATACCAATATCTCGGCAGTTGTTATATATCTCTTTCGGTAACTTTACAGCTACTCGCTATCCACATTTCGGCCAATCGGCATCAGAGCTCCGTCTCCTTTTCGTTCGCTTAGTGTTAAACTTTCATCTTTATACTTACTGAATGCATGTATCATATTTAATTAAATAATTTACATATACATACAGTATTAAACAAACCTCTCATCAGAATTTTATGTTATTAATTATTGTTTCGTTGTTTTAAGCAGTGTTCTATTTCGATATTTAAGATGATTGTCAGAGTTTAATGCCTACATGTGGTCTGCTGGCCAATGTGGAACTCTTTTGTATTTGCTTTAGCACTTAAAACCTTTCAGACACCTGACATACTACACAGAGGCGGATCCAGAATTTTAGAAAGGGGAAAGGGGGGTGGGGGGTGTCATACAATGTGAGAGCCAATGGCTCGAACCTACTAGGGGGTCTGGAAAATTTTGAAAAAATGGAGCAAAAATCCTGCATTCCGGTGCAACCTGAGCTGCATCAAAGAGGAAAACATCTTTCATTCAAAATGCCTGTATCATAGTATGAAAAAAGTGTGACATAAATGGGGGGGGCTCGGCATATGCCCCCTACGCCCCCGCTGAATCCGCCACTGCTACATGTAGGTAAACATGCAGCAAGAGTAACAATTTATATAAATTATATAAAAGATAACAATTTTTGACATGATTTTTAAATATGAATTAAAATTGTAACCAATCTACACATGTATTCTTAAAAAGTTTTCATCTTATTTCATCTTAAAACCATCAATAATTCATTGGTTTGGTAAAAACAATCGAAAAGCACCATAAATGGGAATCTAAAAAGCAACGAAATCAGGTTACCATAATAAACCCCAACACATTATATTAAGACTAATTATTGCTAGAAATTGCAAAAAACGTAAAATTTCTGATAAAATATTAATTTTAAAAAGCTGCAAAAAGTTTTGATGAATAAAAACTTTGAATAAGACATGATGAAAACATGCAATGTATTGTGTCTAAAAGAACAAGTTATATGCATATTCTGAAATGTTGGGCAAAATAAGATTCAAACATTCCACTGAAAACACAGCCAGCACTATACAATATAAAACTTTACATACAGGTATAAATACACAGTTTATATAATTACTCTATAAAAACATTACTTTATGATAAAATTTCACAATAAAATACTTAAAAAGATTTATCATTTTAACCACTATTCCCTGAATAAATTTCAAAGCACTCCAAAAACTTGTAAATATACACCTATATAAAACACACCTCTACACTGGTTTTTGCATTGTTGTTTCATAAACTGACACATTCACTGGTAAGAGTTCCTTTTGTACCCCCACCCCCACACATTATATTCTATGTAAAATTTTTGAAAAATTATTTTCATCAGAAATGTTCAAAATGGCTTGAATCTGTCCTTTTTAGACTTTTTTCAGTCAAAATTATATTTTTAATGGAGGATACAAATGGTCTTTCCTATTCACTGACCTTCTGTTGAGATATTAAGCACACACACACACACACACACACACACACACGCCTCTAATCTTCCTCGGAGTCGGAATACTCCTGGCTTCGTTTGCAAACATACTTTGACCTCCTATTATTCTCCATGGCTATTCTCTCCAGACTTTTCACCACTTTATAAAATGTGGAGGTTGATTCTGATGCTACGACTGGATTTTCTGGAATTTGTTTCTTCCTCGGACGAAGAAAATACCTAGTCTGGCCAAGGAATTGTGTCTTAAATACAAGAAAAATTGATTATTAATTATGCTGCGTTTCTGATAACTGATGGAGTTGAGTTGAGTAATGGTGTTTAACATCCTAGTCAAGAATATTTCATTTATATCGAGACGTTGCCAGCTATAGGCAAAGGTGCAAAAATTTTATCCGCATGTTTCGCTGATGGCATTATACAACAGGGTTCTTTATCATGCCAAGTCTACCATGACACGGGACCTCATTTATTTTAAGTTCCCATCCGAAAGAACCGTGACCTTCATTTCATAATGCTGATTGCTTGGTGAAAAACAGTCACTACCCACTTTCAGTCACTACCCACATTCAAGTCTTGGGTCAGACCCGGTTGGGTTGGAACCCATGACTTCCCACTTATAGAGCGAGTACTCTACCAACTGAGCTACTGATGGACATGACAAATAAATGTAATTGTTTATAACGAGTGAATTTATGTCTATGTTTTAAAAATGTCTTTTGAATTTAAAAGAAAACAATAATATGTATTGATCTAAATTTTATGGTAAACTAGAACTGTCTCTTGAGAGTCAAATACATGTACCCCCGCCCAAACATTTCATGTTTTCCCGCAACCATGACCTTTTCGATATCATGTGAAGTTTTATGATGGTCATCATAAGCAATTATGAAATATGGCCCAAAAACAATTTATAGGACAGACATATCCCCCTCAATTGTTCAACATTTCACTATTGAAATGTAGTTACATAGCCCCAGTAAGATTTTATCAATGCTGCTATTCACAGAACTATAGTACAAAATGCAAAATGTATATCATGATCTATACTTACAAAATCTGGTGTCCTTGACCTTGACCTACTTCTTTTTGGCATATCATTACTTGATGAAGGTGATGTTTCATCAACTATAAATATATAAACAAATATAAATGTACATGTGTTTATATCAATAAATTTTGTACAATGAACATATACCAGTAGACTGTAGTTTGGTATATTTAATAATTTTCAGGGTTGTTTTCATTTTTTGAAAAAAAAGTTTTCAAGATGATAGCTTTGGAAATTAAGCACACAAAAAAACCATGGAATTTGAGAATATTAAAATTAATAGATCAGTCTCTTCAGAGAAAATACCCCCCTCCCAACATTGTAGATTTGTTATTTCTAAGATCTGACCTTGACCTATGCATTTAAATTTGATATGTGATTTATCATCTCATGTTGGTTTACATTTGTGCCTAGTTTGATGAAAACCTGTCTGTAGACATGGAAGATATGGAATGGACAAAATATTGGGGCATATGGTCAGACATATGTCCTCTTCTTCATTTGGGGGAAACAATTATGTGAAATACAGTCAATCCTGTCTATAACCGTCTATAAAGGCCACCTAAGGGAACCGGTAAAAGTGGTCTTTATGGGCAGGTTGCCTTTATATACAGGTTCAAATAATATGAATAAAAAACAATTGGGATACAATTCTATTGGCCTTTATAAGCAGATGGCCCTTATATTGGGGTGGCCTTCAGGCAGGTTGGACTGTATAGATGTATGTAATAAAATTTATGTATTCATCTGGTATATTTATTAATTTATTTCCTACATAAAATATTACTATTACCTGGTATTGGTGTTGATTGTCGATAATGGCCATTTTGTAACCATGACGATATCCTTTTACTTAGTTCTCTGACCGGAGTCGCACTTCTTATATCTTCTAACTCTTGCATTAAAGAGGAAGAATTAGTATCAGACGACGAAGAATGTGCATAACTGAATTCCGAAGGTGGCGTATGGTAAGCAGAAGGGAGATAATCTGTGTCGCGACTCAAACTGCTGTAATTACTACAGCTACTAACAGCTGAATCAGACTCATAGCCGGTTGCTGAAATACAATCATAAAAAAATTATTTAATAAAATGATGAATTGCATGATTGATGTGAAAGTAAACAAAAGCATAAGTGTGTTTGATACTTATATAACTGTCTCTGTGCCTTTGGTTCATATTTAAACAACTTTATTTAAAGATCACTTGTCCATTAAGACTACACAGTGTCAGTTTGTTTCATGTTTCAACCAAAAAGGTCTTTTTTTGTCAAACCACACTATAATGCCAAATCTTGTTCAACTGGTTTCCTTTTAAAAAAGTTACTTTTAATTTTGCAAACCAAATCATAATTTGGCAAAATCTGACTGAACAAATGGAGGATTTGATGAATAGATTCTATTAATATATATAAAAACATATTTTCAATTCCTAAGAAAAACTTAGTATAAATGTACGTACTGTCAGCGTCAGCTATTTTGGGTACTGATGGATCATCTAACTCTTCATGATCATCTGTTCTCTGACCTACAATAATGAACATACCGGTAATTTTTATTTTCTAATTCTTAATTCAATTGTCTAAATAGTCATATATATACATGTAATTAAATTTCACAAAGGTCTAATGATTTCATTAAAAGGTGAAAAAGCATTTAGCTTATTTTTTATTGGGTTAAACAGTAAATAGCCACATTCACTCTCATGCTTAGTTACCGCTGTGGTAGCTTAATTGGTATAGTGCTCACTCCATATGTGGGAGGTTGTGGGTTCAAATCTCTGCTGGGGTTTTGAAAATAGGTAGTGACTTTTTTTTTGCCAAGCACCCTCATTAAGAAATAAAAGTAATGGGGCTCTTTGGAAGAGACTTATTAACTGATGTCCAATATGATTACAGGCAGGGCACGTTAAAGAATCCTCCCTGCACATTTCCCTGGGCACACTGCAAAGGACAAAGTTTCTGTCGCTTCACCTATAGCTGGTGATGTCTCAATATAATAATAAGTGAAATATTCTTTACTGGGATGTAAAATCCATTCAATCAATATATCAATCTCTTGCAGAGTTAGGACCAATCAACATTGGCTCAGGTGGACTAATAAAAATGTAATTGGACAGTATCAATTGGTTAATGTTTCAGAACACACTTGTGTAATTACCATCACACATGCCAAGAAAATCATATTTAAAACACTGAACAGTTTATTATTCTCAGTAACCTTGGCCCTTCATTATACATTACTCTCAAGTACATAAATTGGTTTCTTCCTGCCACAAAGTAGTACAAGTACTAATATAGCACTAATATAACACTAAGTACTAACATTACACAATACAACATATATACATGTATAGGTAAACAACACTGACCTGTTCAGTTGACCTTTCATTTATAAATATTTATCACAGACCAATACATCAGTGCATTTATGATTACGCCTTTGTTTGTTTCATCTACATAATGAGAACACCAAATCAAGTTCCTTGTGTATACAATAGTTTTATAATCACCTGCTAATTCTAATATTACCAATGTAATTGGTAAACCCTCCTATCTGAATATTCCTAATGAAAGGTCAAACAGACAGGTCAATGTTGTTAACCTATATGTATCACTTAGCAAACCAGGTAGATATGTTTATCAGCATGTATATATATATATTGGTATGTTACATGATTATATGCACAAGAAATGCTACATACCGGTACATCTAAAGGTTGGAGAACCATTGCCGATGAATCATTTATTAATTAAACCAGCACTTATCATAATGACCATCTGCTCATGAAAGAATACTTTAATATTTCATAACTTGTGGCTGAGACTAAGGCCTTTAGTTTATTACAGACAACTTGACACCTCATATACAGTAAAATTTGTCTACAAAAGCAACTCAAGAGAAAATGGAATTGGTCTTATTAAATATCTTTAAGAATTACTATAGGTTTTTATCAGTCTGGCATGTGGCTTTTCAGACAGGACTAACTGTACATGTGTAGTAGTCATTACTGAACTATAACTACTGTGGTAGGTCAGTTGGTAGAGTGCTTGCTGTGTAAGTGGGAGGTCGGGAGTTTGAAACCCGACCGGGTCTGCCCAAAGACTAGGTAGTGGCTGTTCTTTCTTTAAGCATTCAACATCACAAAATGAAAGTCGTGGTTCTTTCAGATGGGAAATTTATATAAACAATGTACTGTGCCATGCCTACCATGGTGTATAATGCAATCACTAGGTTTCCATAAATTTAAAATCATTAGTAGCCAAATTTCCAAAATTTGTGAAAATATAGTCCTTTTTAAAGTATTTTTCCACAAACTTGCTAAAATAGGTTACTTTTTAAAAAAATTCCTCAGAAATAAGTAGCCAATGGCGATTTTGGCTACCAGGAATGGAAACATAGCAATCAGCACAACACACATGCAAAATTTATGCACCTTTATCTATAGCTGGCAATGTCTCGATATAAGTGAAATATTCTTGCCTGAGACATTTAACACCGTTACTTAGCCAATACTTAAGTTAGATATTGTAAATATGTGGTAAATGTACTTATTCTTAAACATGTACTGTATATAATATAATCAGTACTAGTAAAAAATATTTCACTAATATCAAGACATCACCAGCTATAGGCTAAGGTGCTGAAATTTTGCCTGTGTACTGAAAAAGGCATTATACAGCAAGGTTCTTTATCGTGGCATGCCTACCGTGATACAGGACTTCTATTACATTAAGTTCCAATCTTAAAGAACAGTGAGTTTCATTTTGTGATGCCAAGTGCTCTGCGAAAGAATAATCACTACCCACTTTCAAGTCTTAGGTCAGACCTGCTCTTGGTTTGAACACACAGCCTCCCTCTTACAGAGTGAGCACTTTACCAACTGAACTACCATAGGGTGCCCCTTCCAGATTGAACTCTGAATGTGATATTAATACCTATACCTATTTTCCGTAATTCAGATATCTGTTGTTTAATATCAATTAGCAGTTGGTTGTTCAAGATGTTGATATCCTTATACCTGTATGCACATGTCACCAATACCAAAATGGCTGTTGCAGTGGAAATCTTTCTAAAAATCCACTGGTAGGTATAAACTAACTCCTAAAAATAAACCAAAAAAAAATACATTTAAACCTGGACTCCTACCAATCATTTGCTTAGTCAAATTATGGGTTTATAAGGAGGTTTGGTGATAACTGAAAGAGGTGTATTAGGAAAAACACAAAAGAAATGGATTTTTTGGACTTTAGAAATGTGTGCCGATAAGCGAGGTGGCAAAGTGATTGCTCGGAGGGACACACATAAAAGTGACACATTATGACATAGTTTTACTAGATGTAGTCTTTGTCAATTACTGTCTTTCCTAAAACTTTTAAACTCAAATTTTTTTTGGTATTGCACATTTTAGGCATCAAAACATATTACCCGTTAGATAATCAACTACCACACGCTTTAAGAGGGGATACCTATTTCATGATTTCAACCTCTGCAACTTCTGTCTCTTGAAGACAGTACCAAAAAGTTGCCCTGATTGTGTATTAGTACATTTAAGCAGACATACATGTAATACACAATATTTGAAAGTCATGGTGACATTTGGGTAGGCCAGTTAAATCTAGGTGACAATAGCACCACAATGCAAAAATATTAAGATGTGCCAATACAAGCCTTGCTAAAGGTGTCTAATGTAATTTATATAGTGAGCAAGTAATTATGAATAGATGTAAAATTAAAATTTAATCTAACATACTTCCACACCAGCATTTGGCATTCCAAGAGTAAATCTTGCATCTTTTAGTATACTGTGATTTGAGATTATAACTCGTTCTGCAATGATGTTGAGTGTCATTATGCCAAAAAGCCAGAACCGAGCTGTTGACGTACGTGGCGTTGAGGTAAGCAAGTATGCAATGATTATTGATAATGTAAAATAAATAATGGAATGAAATCCGGAAAATTCAACTAAAATCATTGCTTGTAATTTTTCCACTTTATCAAACACTTCATTGATTAAAAGTCTTTGTTCTTTTGACATTTTATGGGATGATTCTATTACATCACTAAGGTTCATAGCTTTTTCTAAAATAACTCTCTGTGATTTCATCATTTCAGATTGTAATTCGCTCGACTGTTCGATCTGTAATGCCACTTCTTCCGAGCTTGATGCCAGTCTATTTATAGTTCTTTCCGTTTCCTCATGCCAAACCTGCGATTCTAAGAAATAGCAAATATTTTGAGTATGCGTAAAAAATGTTGTGTATGATGAGCGGTCAACATCTATCATGTTACGAGTACACTCGGCAACTGGCTGGTCCCATTCGCATTCATATGTCGGTCTTTCTTGCATTTTTAGAAAACAGTTCAAATAAGCCAATGCTAATCTACTCTGCATCATGTCCGACAACTGCTTACAACCCTTTTGAATTTTGATGATGGTGTCTTTCCAACATTGTCCATACATGGGCATCCTAGAATTACTTTCAATTACTTCATACTGTGCCTTACCACTGTCATATTTTGATCTCTCAATGTTATGTTTAAAACTCGAACAGATTAAAAACAAACAAGAAAATATGGAAATGTATGAGAATCTCCAGAAAAACATCGTGTTGAGTCTTGACCAAATTAAAAATAACTGAAAATCTTGTTAAAAATGCGAGCACAGCAAATTATTCAAATTCCAACACACTTGTTCAAGTTGTTGCTTGATAAGTTAAACCCAGTAAAATATCAATAAATGCACAGATTGTCCAGGTTTATGGTGGACTAAAATAGATTCCCTGTTTCACATGCGCTCTTGACCACTGGTCAGCTGTCATCATTGGTTCAATGATGCAACGTTTGTTTTTCCCACTGAACGTTTGACAGGTGCCCGTCTCGTCCAATCAACAGTCAGTAAAACCCGAAGCTGCGGCACAACCGGAAGTATTTGTATGCCTAATCACGTGATAGAGGTTGAGTTTCTGCTTTCGTTTTGACAGCATAACTTTGGTAAGGCGGTGTAAGATTGCACATGATGAAGTGTGATATCCCAATAGTGTTTGACTGACGTCCAGATACATTAGTTAATTCTGTAATTAGTATATACGTTACAAATGTTACAATTCTATACACATAGACCAAATGACCAGATTTTTTCTGTTACATGAAAATTTCAGTTTCCCTGTTATAAATTCTGTGCTTGAAAATTGAATACCGGTTTATCAAATGCATTTAGATGTATTTTTATTTTTTTTCTATTTTAAATAAATATATTTTTATTTTTAAAAATATTATTTTTAAATAATTTTTCAAGTTGCAAGAGTGATTTCTGCTGAGATAATTTTACAAGAAGGATATTGAAACCACCATTGATCGGCAAAATCACAAAAAATAAAACCACAACAAAAAAAATATCCAGATTTACGGTAAGGTTGGTGGATTGTCAGATGGCTTGGTGGTCCTGGTACAGCAGTGAATAGAGTTATACCAAATAGGTACTCGCACTACTGTTGACCATAATAAATTAGTTCTCACTGCAAGATATTAACATTATATTTCTGAAAACATCCTATCAAATCTCCGTTTATACTTTATAAATTAATTAACATATGTAAATGCACTTTATATTTGTACAACAAAATACCAATACAAAAACACGGGAAAAATAAAATAAAATTGATTGTCCATAGTCGGCAACACAATTTGTATGAGACAGAGTCTGTAGGAGATTATCAGTGTTATTTTTTTTACCTATTCGAAACTGGTAAAATCACAACAGTAATCTAAGTGCAGTTTATTGATAGATCGAGAAAAAATAAAAGTTCAAAATTTTAATGGTATATAAGTTATTGATAGCACTTATTTTTCACATATCCAAAATATCGGCATCTGTCATCAACAACACATGGTTTTTGTGTTTTCTTAAAAAAAGCATTTCCGTGATCACGATTTGTTTATATCGTTAAACTTGGTCACCAACAATTTGTTGACCTGTCTTGCACATACATTTAGGATGCGGTTGAAGTTTATATTTTTAAACAATTAATGTCCATACTTTCAAGTAGAAACAAATTGATAAAGTTATTTTGCGATTCCTTTAATTGAGCGGGATTTAAATTTTGGATTATTCGGAACTAGTAAAAATTCGGAACTGGTAAAACAGCTGTACTGTCAGAGCCTGTCTGTGACAGTGAATACCAGTAACGCTTTATTTTTATAGAAAACCAAATAAATCTGAATAAAAATTGATAAAATTCACTTACTTCTACCTAGTCATAACAGGAAATCTGTATGCACTTTATATCAATTTTATTCAGATTTATTTGATTTTCTATGGAAAAAAACCATAATTTACTGTCATAAACAGACCGACGCTGACAGCAGAATTGGAATTCCTCGTTAAGAGGCCAATGATAGAAAAGGTCAGTGTAAGTAGAGTGGCAGATGTGGTTCATAGGTGGTTAGTAGCTAAGTTGGTAGAGCATCCTGCTATTATTGGGAAGGTCATGGGTTTGAGTCCCCATTTGGCTGCAGCATTGTCCTCTTTCTTGTTACATTTATATCCGCTTGACATGTTTAATTTAAGAAAAATTAAGGACAACTTAATTTTCATCAGTGTTTAATATTAAATTATCTTATTTAGAAATTAAGATTTGATAATATTTGTTTCAGGTTGGATACGTGATACAAAAACTGCGAAATCCAGGAACAATATGTAAGACAACTAATTGACAAAGAGACAACATATTTATATTTGAATTCATAGGAGTTTTACATTGAAGATGTCATCATCAAAGCAGCTTCAGTTTGTACCATTTAGTAGTTTCCTAGATGCTGGATTTTGGCACAAGTTATCTGAGAATAAACTTAATCTGTATGGATTAGATGAAAGTGTTAAGACAATTCATGGATTTTATTTTAATGGTAAACTAATTTAATCAAAATTTATTTAATTCTTATATGTATTAAATAATTCTTCTTATAATTTTCAATAATTTAAAACATCACAAGAATCCTTCTTATATAGTTTTGGTTTAGACCATGTTCATTTATTCCTCACACACCATAGTGGCTGACCACTACAGTCTAAGCTCAGTTGGTAGAGTGCTTACACTTTATATTGGAGGTAGGGTTCTGTATCAGGGGTAAAAATTCAGCCACTTCACCCATAGCAGGTGACATATCAATATAAGCAAAATGTTCTTGATTGGACCCTTAACCCAGATTCAGTCAATCAAACCTGAGTGGTATAAAGCACCAACTTACAGATTACAGTAGCTCTGATTCTCATAGCCTTAGTTTAATTCTTTTTGGGCAGATCCTTGTTTGAGAAATTTTGCCAGTTCATTTGCTAACATTGTCAATTTTTTATGAGGCAATTGTAATTTTTTTTACAGATAATCCTGTTTCCTCTACCTATCCATAACCAACAATAATAAATGCCTCAATTTGAGTGAAATAACCTTGATTGGGACATAAAAAAATACTGTTCAAGCCACCACATCCACCCACTCTTCTTTTATGTTTATGTTTGTCAATCTGTCTATCCAAATTCGTCTTCCAGATTGTTCCAGTGATAAATTAGTGATAATCTTATATGCTCATAAGGCACTGATAGTTTAATAAATAATATTTTTATTCAGTAAATTAAAATATGTAATTATATTTTTTTATTACAAAATCAGCTTTTTATCATGACAATTTGATTTTATACATAACATGTGTACCCAACTTACCCTTCCTGAGCACCCAGTCTCACTTCCCTTTAAGAAGTTCACATGTTTATAAAGATTTGCCAGTTTTCAAATTTTTACTTTGTGTTGGGATTGTGATTTGGATATGGATTTGTATTTTTGTTTTTGTTTTTATACAGGTGATTTTCCTGGAATGCCATGCCGTATGAACATAGAATACACAGCTTTTGACAGGTGTGTTATAGTCTATATTATACCGCAATATCTGTTAGTCACATGTTATGTCATTGTATAAAGGCAAACAACATTGACCTGTCTGCTTGACCTTTAATATGAATAATTATTATGTACCACTAGATTTCCACAATTTTAAAATTATTAGTAGCCAATTTCTTAAAATTGAGAAAATATAGGTCTTTTTAAAGTATTTTTGCACAAATTTGCTAAAATAGGTTACTTTAGTAGAACGAATTTCTCGGAAACTACCGGTAGTAGCCAATTGCAATTTTGGTTACCAGGAATAGAAACATAGGACCAGAACATTTATGTAGAGGGGGCACTGGTGTTTTTCTTTTGTCTATTTCACAAGAAGATTGCTTTATTTATGTATTAACTGTGAGTCCTGTCACTACCCATGTATTGGGTTGATCGTCATATGTGAATATTTCTAATGAAAGTTCAAACAGACAGGTCAATCTTGTTTGCCAACACACACATGTACAGGGATGACCAATAAGAATTACTGATAATTATATTACATGTATAAAGATACACCGTGCTTGATCTAATATGACCTATGGATTAACACATGACCTTAGATCAGTGTTTTGTTTATACAGCGATATGTCATGCCATAATACATTATACATGTACATTACCATTAATCACATTTCATTAGTGCAGTAAAGCCTTGATTTATCGTTCGAGTCCCACTCAGACCACATGTGGGAAAGTGAATTTTTCTTGCCGTTGGCCTTTACTGATTAACCTGGTATCAATATAATGGACTTGGGGAGTAGTACGCTTGTCTGCGGCATATAGACTCTGTGAGCTAGCACGTTAAAGTCGCCTTGAGTGCGCGCTAGTACAAGGCAGACCCTACAACACACTTGACTTCACACACATACACGAAATTGTTCAGATTAATCCATAGAGATTAATAAAATAGTTCTCATTTCGAATACCTGAAAAATTGCTGTTGCGACGTTAAGCAACACCCAACCAACCAACCTTGATATATTGGCACAATAGAATACCTACAATACTAGTTTAGAAGTCTCTCCACTTATTTGATTGGTAGTTACAAAAATAAAAATGTTATTTCACCTCAGATACCATTTCCCCATTGTTATTGTTTTATAACATGGAAATAATACATAGAGAGAGAGAGAGAGAGAGAGAAAGAGAGAGAGGTTGAAGAAAAAGAGAGAGTGCTAAAATACTAAAAATGTATTTTTTAATTTACATTATTTAAATTTATATTTAGTGAACCAAAGATACTTAGCACTAGCAGATGTTTCAAATCAGAGAGAGAGAGAGAGAGAGAGAGACAGACAGAGGTGGGAGAAAAAGAGAGACAGAGTGCTAAAATTTATAATTTACATTATTATTTATACTTATATCTAGTGAACCAAAGATACCTAGCAGACGTTTCAAATCTTATGGAAAGTTATACAACACAAACACTATAGACAAGTTTAAAGAGTATGATAAAAAAGAACTTGTCAACTCCTGTGGATTACAAGTATGTCTTTAGTGTTTTTATCCCCTGCCTTTCAGAGAAAGAGGGAGATATTAAATTCAAGTTTCATCCTTCCATCCTTCCGAAATTTGTGTCTGTGCTAATTCTCAAAAACTATGAAGCACTATTTCACAAAACTTTGTGCAAAGTATTAACATAGATAGGAGATGTGCATATCATTCACCCAAGTTTATTTGTTTTTTTTTTTCCTGGGAGTTATGGCCCTTTGATCATAAGTGTAAATCACATAAAACCTGCTGGTGGGGGATCCTAATTCACTGAATTTTCATGTTAGATAATCAGAACAAATTAACAAAACATGATATTAAATGTTTCGGTGGCCAAGTGGTCTGAAATGCCAGCTTACAGATCACTGTGCCTTTCACTGCTTAGGATTCAATCCCACTTAGGGCAGATCCTAGCATGAGAGCTTGCCAAAAGTTAGCCATTTTCTCTATAAACTCCATTTTCCTACACCAAATCTGAAATTACTGCTTCCGTATAAGTGAAATAATTATCAATTCCCCTCCCCACTCTGCTCATTATCTTACCAATGATTTATTTTCTTCCATGCTCCTTATATAATCATTGTCATAATATAAATTGTTCTCATTTAGTCATTTTGTAATTTATTGTTTAAAAAGAGGCTCCGGCTAAGGGTGTATACTGATGCACAAATTTATAAGAAAAAAGCTTATATAATTGAGCCATTGAACACCGCTTAGTGCTTTTGTGGAACATTTTGGAAAACATTTTTTTTTCGCAAATTCACAGAATAATGATGTTTTTACAGTAAAAACATGAACTGATATGATTCCATATTCAATGGAAAAAAGTGTTCCACACAAACATTAAGGGGTATCATGTGGTGCAGCGGCAGACCCCATAGATGATAGGGAGATACATTTGTGCAAGTGTGGTGGCTTAATCATACCATATACAACTTTAACTTTGTAAAAACAACAAATACTCATGTAGCAACACATGGTTTTAGACTGCTGGAATTGTCTTTTTTACATAGCTTGCACTTTATTATCATCAAAAACAAACATACTAGTCCATGTCTGAATCACAATCCAGAAGCAAAGTAAAAACTTTAAAACCATCAACTAGGTCAAACACATGGATTTTCACCAGGGAAGTGAGACCGAGCGCTCATGAAGGGTTAGCACCTCCTGTTTAGCTACAATACAAAAAAGAATAATGAACCAGGATTAACAGAATCCAGAAAACATAGTACAATCTTATTAATTAAAGATAGCATTACAAGTAGTTAGCAATATACCAAAGAAAATATTTTATTTTTTATGGAATTTATTTTACTGTAGATTTGGGAGGATATCAAGAGTGGAAGAGCTATAGAAGATCCCTCATTGTTATCACAATTCTTGTTATTAACATTTGCAGTAAGTTTTACATTTTGTCGAACATGTGTATTAATTTATTATAATCTATTCAAACTAGTTTGAAGGGGGTATATAGGAATCACCAAATCTGTCTGTCCATCCATACAATCGTATCCACTCCATGTCTGGGCAATATTTCGTAATTGACTGATTGCCGGCCACGCCCACTATGTTCCGACAAAGGGTCGATATGCTTGAATTAAACGCAAAAAGAATTTAATCTGGGCATGAATTGTGCGGTTTAATGACATCACTAACACTAGAACATTATTAGTTGCCATGACGCTGCTTTGGTACCGTGATGGTGACCAGTGTCGGAATATTGTGGGTGTGGCCAGTGATTCGTCAATTGCTGTCGTAAAACATCACATGAATATTCATTATGGTTCAAAGGTGTGTCATGGCTTTGAACCAAGGTCATATCAGAAAAGTCAAGTTCGCAGCATAACATTAGCTCTCAAGAAATGGTTCTAGTTTCAGTTTTGCTTGTTTGAATTTTACTTAGTGTTAGGTATTCATCTGTTTACCACATGTAAATCGTGTGGCATTTAAACACATTGATTTAGTTGAGGTGTAAGTAAGACCAGTGGCTTACTCGACTATGTTTCTGTTTTCCTATGCAGTCATGCTTGCACAAGCACTTTGTGTCACTATTGAACGGCAGTGAAGAATACTATTGCATCTGGGTAATCTTAATTATCAAGAATCATCAGTTATCCCCCTTAGATTTGGACATGATAATGATTGGAATGAAAATGACAACAAGTCAACACAGTAAAACAAGTATTTTATCTGTTTAATTTCTAGGATTTAAAGAAATATATTTATTACTACTGGTTTGCATTTCCTTGTTTATGTCCAAGTCAGGAAATCACCATAGTAACGGGACCAGTGCAATTAAGTCAGAAATTTACCAATTCTCAGGTAAGTAGTACCATTAATCCGAGTAGGTCGTTAATGTGAGATTTGTCAAACAAAGAAAATTAAATAAATTGCCTTCATCAAAAAAAGTTGTTTGAATTTTGTCTGAAAAAGTTTTGAATTTATTCTGAATGTTGTCTGAATGTCAGCATACATTGAATGTTTTTTACTTTTCAGATTGAATATAAAATTTTCGGACAAAATCCAGAGAATAAAGATCAAAGTGTTTGGAAAAACTCAGAATAAATTAAGATATTTCAGAAATATTCTGAAAAAATTATACATGTAATTACTTTAACATAAACTGTAAATTGGAAAATTACTGCGAAAATTTTACCCACACAAAAATGTCTACTATACAGGTTAATGTATCATAACATGTAGAATATACACCCACTTATATAATAAATTTGGTTATGCGAAAATTAAACCCACCAGAAATGCAAGATTTCAGAAATCACGAAATTTTTCACACCACGAAAATAATCCCCTTTACAGTATTCTATCATAAAAACCAATATTTTTTGTTAGTACCACAGTATGTACCAGCAGATAAAAAAGTCATAGTATACCAGTATATTGGTACGACTGCACCTCTTTAATTCTAAATTAAAGTTTAATCTTTTTTATAACTAGGTGTCACAGTTACAAACAGAATATGACAAGTTCCAACAGAAATGTGGTCAGTATGTTGGCTACTTTATAATACAGGAAACAAAGGATGGTCTAACTTTAGAACATTTAGAAAAGACAAATGCATGTTTACAGAGTGGCAGTAAGGTAGTGTATAAGTACAATGTATTTCTAGTGACATGTACTATATTTGGCACTTTTGGGGTTTTAAGCATTTTGGTATATATTATTATCCCACCTCAGATAAAATTTCTTTATTCTCATTGGTCAATTAGTAAACTAATATGGGGTTATATTAGGTCACTAGTGATTTTCTCCCTTGTCCCACCCAAAAATATTAGGTCAGTAGCAATTATGTCCCCTGTAATCTATATAAACAATCTGTAGCCATAATGGCGTTGTAAAAGCAGTTTGCTGTTTCTGCAGATGAACTAATATTTTGACTTCTTGACGATCAAGATCTTCAATGGGATACTAAATCACTGTATAACTTATAATATTGGAAGTTGCAGAAATCTGTAATGCCTGTTATAGGATTTGTGTATAGCATGCTATAATAGTGTTACTAAAATAGAACACTTGTCAGGTAATTTAATAATTGATTGATTTGCTTTTTACTTGTGTATCAAATTTCTAACTTTTCCTGAGAACTAGTATGCTGAACTTTATCAAATATCTCTTTGACCAGCATGCAGTTTCACACAAGAAAATGTTCTCAGGTGGAAAATATATGTGTATAATTTTAAAAAATTTCCACTTTTATTCCAGGTAGTATTTGGTTTTTGTGATCCATGCAGTGTTGATACGTATCCAGGATGGAGTTTGAGAAATTACCTGGCTTTAATATCCTATCACTGGTAGGTAGTCTTCTGCCTGAGACAGTAATTCAACAGTTCATTTCCATGAAAATAATGAAAATTAATTTCATTTCATTGCATGTAATTTAATATCTAGAATGTCTTCAACAACAATTCAGCACATTTAATACTTGCACAACATGTTCTGTAGAAAGTAAAAAAAAGAGTAGCATCACCATGACTAAAATGAGTTAAATAATGGTGTTTAAAGTCCTAATCAAGAATATTTTACTTTTATCAAGACGTCGCCAGCTATATGGCATTATACGTGCTGATGGCATTATACAGCAGGGTTCTTAGCGTGCCAAGCCTACTGTGACTCAGCACTTTGTACATTTTAAGTTCCCATCCAAAATAACCGTGACTTTCATTTTGTAATGTCGAGTGCTTGGCGAAAGAACAGTCACTACCCACTTGGGTTAGACCCTGTAGGGGTTCGAACCCATGACCTCACACTTACGGAGCAAGCACTCTACCAACTGAGTTACTGCAGTGGTTAGATGACTGATTACATATAGGAATACAGATATTATATACCATCCATAATAACATAACAAAAAGGACTTTTTTCATGCAAAAATATAAGAAAGATCTGGCCAAAAAAAGACCAAATGCTTGAAACAAAGAAACAGGTGAATTTAATCATAATGATGTTATTATGTTTTAATCTTAATAATTTTTTAGGGGTTAATCCCTGTCAGTGTTTGGCATTGTATGTTTTTAAGACATGTATTTCATGCAAAAATATCAAAAAAATATCTGGCCAATCAAAATGCTTGTAATAAGGAAAATTGAAATAAATTTGATGTTCTTATTTTTTTATCTTTATTATTTTGTTTTAGGGGTAAGTCTCTGCCAGAGGTTGACGTCGTATGTTTCCGAGACAGAAGTAAAGATGGCGTACGCGACATATCATGTAGTCTTGTACTAACAGTTAAAGTACCTTCATTTGATAATATTACAGGTAAGTTAAATTAATCTAGTTTAATTTCTTATTTATTTTTTTAAAAAAAATCCATTTTTATTTTTTTTTATTTCACAACAGTGAAAATGTACATTGCTATCGCTTTCTGCATGGGGATCAGGATTCTTTAATCCAATTTCCATCAAAGTACATGTGCAATTCATAGTACTTTTATAGATCCATTTAGAATAAAATATGAGATAAAGATATTGTTTAAAGTACAACATGTATATGATAAAATGCTCAAGTTTAATAAAATATAATGTTTTATTTATTTTAATTTAGATTTACCAAAATGTGTTGGATGGGAGAAAAATGAAAGGTCAAAGTTAGGGCCAAGAATGGTTAACCTTAGTGCAAGTATGGACCCAACAAGGTAAGAAAGTATAGAGAAAAATCTGACATTGATTTTGTTGGATCTTTTTGGTGTGTATATCAACCTACTTTTTACAAATGGTATATCAAATACAATAAAACCTTGTTATAAACTCTGCAATGAAGTGGGGGGGGGGGGGGGGGGGGGGGGGGGGGGGGGGGGGGGGGTGGGGGGTGGGGGATTGTGGTTGGGTTATACTGGAATCACCTTGTCTGTTTGTCCATTTTCGCACTTAGAATTTGGCTGTAAATACAATTTTGTTTTTAGTTTTATTTGATTCTTTGTGATCTAATTATTCTGAAACTGCCAGCTGATGCTGATAGTAGATGGTTTACTCTGGACACTCCAGACTTTACCATCCTGGAACTGACCAAGTCAATATAAATGAAGAGTATTAACTGGGCCTTAAAACACATTATTCAACTCTTAGTAATTGCAGTTAGAACATACCTGTTTACTTGTGAAAACAATCTTCTGGAACACTACGCAAAAAGGAACACATTCATTGGTAAAAGATATTTTGTCAGCACTTTCAGTGCTTTGATTACATTTTATCTTCAGATTAGCAGAGTCTGCAGTAGATTTGAACTTGAAGTTAATGAGATGGAGATTGCTACCAGAGTTAAGTTTAGAGAAGATATCTCAGACTAAATGTTTGTTGTTAGGTGCTGGAACCCTGGGCTGTAATGTCGCTAGATGTTTAATGGTAAGTGATAGACTTGTTCAACTTTGCATTGTTTGTACAATTTTTTTCCATTTTCTCAATTCTTATTCGAGAGATTTTTTCTGCCTTTTTCAACATCCCATGTAATGCCACCTTTTACATGCAAGTTTGACTGTTTTGTGACCACTCAAACTATATTCTGGTGCTCTGTCAACTGAGCTATGCAGATTGTTTATATTTGATAATATATAGAAGGAAAATGTATCCATATTTGGTTTTAATGAAATGGAAAGCTAAATATTTTGTTTGTTGCAGTTGCACATTTATTAAAAACAATATAAACCACTGATATAATGTTTGCACCAAATGATTTAAATCATTTTAATTGTCTCTTTATTGGTATAACCAAAGACAAATATACGTGTATGTGTAAACCTGTACTCATTGTTCAGTTCTAAATAAACCAACCTACCATCCAAGATAGCGACGTAACTCTAATTGTAAAATAAGAAAAATGCGAGATTCAGAAATTTGGATTGTGTTTGGCATATAGAAAGTGCATCTAGAGGCATATGACAGCACTTTGAAATGACACTAGAATATGTTATACAAATGCATATCACCATCTCCCTTTTGTCATGTTAGCAAAACAGGCCCTCTTGTACCTGTAGTTGGTTTGTGATGCAAAGACATTGATACATTAAAGATTGTGTCCATGGTTTTTTTCACCTCACTTATTTTTGACAAATTATTCAATTGTGAATTGTAACCACTATTATATATAATTTTTATGAACAGGGAAGAGATTTCCCTGGAAGTATTGGCATAGGGGTTGAAAAATCGAACGGTGAAATCGTGCAACTAATTGGATTTTTTTGCTTACTGCAAGTAGTTGGGTTTATGTGATATAAATTTTGTACCTTCTTGGAAACTATTTAAAGTCAACATGGAATTAAACGTTATAGGAATAATGATTTAAAACTTTAAAAACTTGTTTTGCTGTTGTAACCTCAATTATATGACTTATTCTTGCCGGTGGTATGTTGTTGTATTGCTAAAACAGTATACTCAGAATGCTTGTTTATACATGTAACTTTACAGGGTTGGGGAGTAAGACATCTAACATTGGTGGACAATGGTCATGTGTCATATTCTAACCCAGTCAGACAGTCACTGTTTGTGTTTGAGGATTGTATGAATGGTGGACGACTAAAAGCAGAGGCAGCAGCAGAATCATTGAAGAAAATATTTCCGGATGTGGTAAGCTGTTTTCTATTTTCTTTTTATCTCCCACCTTTTGAAGAAATTGGAACTCCAATCTTCTTTTCTTAGTACAAATGCTTGCACAAACAGTCATTGTTGAAAGATATGTTTGTAAATGCAAAAGCTGTTGAACAGGCCTTGGGTGCCCATGGAATATTGAGAGTTTTATTTATTGATATTAATACATGTATTTGTTCTGCTTGTGGTATTTTACTTATTCTGTCACAGTGGCGGATCCAGCGGGGGGGCACAGGGGGCCCGTGCCACCCCCCCCCAGTTGCCCCGATTTTTTCCCTCTCTCACAGCCAATTTTCAATCAATCAGCGTAATGACCAGTTAATTAGTGATACTGATTAATTAATTCGTGTACACGGGTAGGAAATTGCAATCAGGTGATGATGTAATTTACCAGTTCGCTGAAGCATGAAAAAATCCAGGTAGTACTGACAAGTCTTAGGTGATAATGTTATTTACCTGATCACTGAGGCGTGAAAGAAACCAGGTAATATCAGTAGATAACGTTAATTAGTAACACTAATTAAGAGACTTCCATGAAGAATGATTCCATTAATCATACGTGAATTCATCTAATTTACCTTTTGAAACCAAGGGACATGGCCAAGAGAGAGAGAGAAAGAGAGAGAGAACTAATTTTTAGCTCACAAGGTTATCTTTTTTGTATATTTTTATAGCATGATGTTCTATTTCCATATAAAAGTCCAAATTTTTGTACATTTTTATTTTTAATGGTTTTAATAGGAAAAAATCTGTCTAATTTGACTTTTTATTCTATTCGTCCGTTTATCGGCTTTACGGTACAAATCCGTCTAAAATAATCAGTGGTTTTTTTCTAGTGACAAGATTCTTGTGTTCGGTGACCTTTAATGCGCATTTTACAATGATGAAACTGACTAACTAGTCATTTTAAAATTAATAATATAATAAAATTAGTTTGAACGTTCAGATGGATGTCATACAGTTCATTTTAAACAAGTGTGGAAAAGGGGTGGTGGTAGTAGGAGACCTACCCCTTCGGTATATATAGCAGGCAGGTCAGATGGTAGATTTGCTTGCTCCCATGTAAGTCAAGGAGGTCGAGGGTTTGGTCTCTGGTCAGGTGACCCAAGAATTGAAAAAGTATAGGACTGTTCGCTCGGTATTAAAAAATTAATGGGGGTCTTTTAGACAAATCTTAAAAACCGAGGCCCCTTGTCACGGTAGGCGTGGCACGATAAAGAACCCTCACTGCATAATGCCATTACCGCAAAGCACAGGTAAATATTTCTGCACATACACCTATAGCTGGTGCCGTCTCAAAATAAGTGAAATGTTATTGACTTAGAAGTTAAACCCCATTAATCAATGATCAATCAAACTTAGGGATTCAAACAAAAAGACGTTCCACTGATGAGCCAAACTGGATCACACAGACCACGTTCATCCATTTATCGACCAAATTAAATCAAAACACTGGTATCCCTCCGATGGATCGACGTATCGATCTACAACTTCCAAAGGTCGAACGAACTCTAATATAACGCAAAAAAGAGTCGGTCTGGATCTGCGGTGCACAACTACACCTCGACAGATCAGACCGACAATACAAGTTACCGACCAGCCGACGGCGACAAATTTAGACAGTACAGTTGATAGACATAATTATATCGATAAAGATATTATGAACTCACCGACACTCATAACCACCATTGTTAATATTACAATTTTTGAAAAAAAGCTAGACTGATAAGTTCTTTGACTGGTTTAGATCCACTTTGAATGCGAGGTAAAAAGGACGCTCGCCAGTGTTCAAAATGCAGGAAATTGCACAATTTGTACTGAAAAAAGCGAAATTTTTCTGCCTTTGGCGCATACCTGTGCCCCCCCATTCACCGAGACTCTGGATCCGCCCCTGCTGTCATTATTCTTGGTTCGGAGTCTCTGTGGCCAAGTGATTTAAAGTGCAGGTGCTTTTCACTGCCTACATGTAGGTTTCAATGCTGCTTGGGACATATTCTAATATGCTAAAGGTTAGTTGTTTTCTCTGGGCACTCCAGTTTCCTCCACCATCCCTGAACTAACCATCTCGATATAAGTGAATGAATCTTAACTGGGGTGTAAAACACCATTACTCTACTCTAATCCTTGTCTTGCTAATTGTTGTATCTCAATAAAATTGACTGACATTAAATTTATTGTATTTTGATCAAGGAGAAAAAATGCAGGGTCAGACTGGGATCGAACCCTTTATTGGCAACTACTAACTGAGATACCCAGACTACTATATTTCTTTCTTGGTTCCATGAAAAATCAAACACAAATTCCCTTGGAAGGACTTTTTATGGCCACAATTGTCAGTCAGTGGAAGGAGAAATAAAGTAGAGTTTGAATAGGGATTAAATCCCCACACTGTAGTCAAGTGCTCTGCCATCTGAGCTACCCAGACCACTAAAATTGTACCATATCATTGACAATGTCTTTAAAATATTATACATATACAATTATAATTTTAAATTTGATTTTGACACAGAATGCTACAGGTTTGAATATTTCCTTACCAATGCCAGGACATCCAGTTTCAGGTTTGTAAACTCTTCTCTTCCTTTCTTTTTAGTTAAGTTGGGACGAAATTGAAATGGGCTATTAATTTTGTGGTGTGGGCAGGCATTTGGGAAGGAATTAGTTCTCTCAACTTTTTATCTTAACACTTTTAGATATTACCGGTAAACTAATATTTGGCATGTGAGTTTTCCACCATGAATTACACTCTTCAGTGTATAAACAATCAACTTAAATTTTATATTGTTATCCCCCACCTTTCAAAGAAAGGGGCAATATTAAATTTAAAGTTCTTTTCTTTGATCTGTCCATCCTTTTGTCTGTCCAGAGTAATTTTCCTATGAAGCACTATTTTACAAAACTTGCAACAGCATCGATATAAAATGTGATATCATTAACCCAAGTTGGTTTGCTCTGTCCCTGGGAGTTATGACCCTTTGAACATAAATGCAAAACACAAAAAATACCTACTGGCATGGGATCTGGTAATTCACTGAATTTGCTTTTTCATAGTACAATGTATAGTAAACATGATACTGTTAAAGTTTAACAGATTGGAATTACATTTGTAGTGTATTATGAGAAAATTGCAATGTTTGCTTTAATTTGTAGATGGTGCTCTAGAGATGGTGAAATCCGATGTTCAGAAGCTTGACGATCTAGTACAATCCCATGATGCAATATTTTTACTACTTGATACCAGAGAAAGTAGATGGCTTCCTACGCTAATGGCTGCTGCTAAACAAAAGGTAAAAAGTACATATACATATACAGGTAAAACAGAAATCTGTCTTCTCATCAGCAAGCTGATATATACATACTTTAGCATCTCTCACTGCCAAGTTTTGAATCCCATTTATGCAGATCATAGTGGAAGATAGTTTGTCAGTTAGCTTGCCAAAGTCTATGGTTTCTCAGAAAAGTCAAGTTTCCTTCACTGTCTAAGAACTTACTGTCTCGATATAATTGAAAGCATCTTGACTGATCTTTAAACACTTATAATATACTCCTCTTCACTTTCTGCAATAGGGTTTGCCAGCCAGCCAATATTATTTGTGATGGACTAATAGAATCTATCACTAATTGTGATGCTAGATAGGGAAATCTCAACAACTCAAGTTCTAATAAACTGGAATGAGATGAAGTCTTTCTGCAATTTATCACCAAACACCTTTGTAACACACACATGAACACAAAAATAACTGATCAAATGGTGGCAATGAATTGAGGTTTTACTGTATATAAATAGACAATTGTTCTGGGAACAAACAAATTTTCTCTCCCGAGGTACAAGGATTGATCTGTTGAACTATTGCCTGAGACCGCTAAGCTAGGTAATAATAATTATTGTTGTACAGTTTTATTAGTTCCTTTTTTTATATTTATATATTTACAGATTGTGATATGCTCAGCTCTTGGATTTGATACATTTCTAGTCATGAGACATGGCATTAAAACAGAAAATAGTGAAATCCCTCCTGGTGCTTCTTTGTCAAGTCACATGATCATACCAGGTGACCAGCTTGGATGTTACTTTTGTAATGATGTTGTTGCCCCTGGAAACGTAAGTCACATGATGATTTAGTTGATATAAACAATCTTTTTTATTTTAAAACCATTTCACTTAGATTTTTTGTCAGCACTAGCAATTTGTATGACCAGAATTTCAGGAAATGTGATTTGTGTTTGTAACACCCTCTCCTGTTTTAACAGAATTATTTCACACAATTTATTTTGGGAACACTTACATGTAAATGATTTTTATATCAATGAATGGGATTTCATGAAACTTTATTCAAGGATTAAATAAAGTGATATCTCTGTTATGTATAGAGTTATTGCCCTTTGTTTATTTCACACAAAACAAAAGTAAGCTTTCTAACAACTTGCAGTAAAACATTTTTTTAACAAAGCTCAATATAGAGAAGCCGTAGGGCCCAATATTTGACTTTACACTATCCATATATTCGGTTAAAGCATGTTCATTATATTCATGTTTTACTGTAATTTCTTTTGAATGTCATCCTGATAAAGCACATTATTGTCCATGGCAAGGGGCCTTGGTGGCCAAGAGGTCTAAAGTGCATGTTCATGGATCACAACGCTCCTACTGCCTAGGTTCAATCCTACTCTGGACAGATCCTAGTGTGAGAAAGTTTATTAGTTTGCTTGCGGAAGGTCGGTTGTTCCTCTAGGCACTCCAGATTCCTCCACCATCCATGAAATGATAGTGGCTCGAAATGAGTGAGGAATCTGGGGCATGAAACTCCATTACTCCTACTCCACTACCATGACAAGGAGATTTGTATCACTTGTGATGCCATATTCTTTTGTTGCTAACAAGCTTTTCGGACCATTTCAGTCAACTAAAGATAGAACCTTAAACCAGCAGTGTACTGTGTCTAGTAAGACAGTTTAAGACTTATGATGCCATGTTTTTTAATCCCCCACCTTTTTCAGAAAGAAGGGGATTTTAAATTGTTTTTACGTCCGCCCTTCCATCCGAAATTCTTGTCAGTGCAAATTCTATATCATTAACCTGAGTTGGTTTGCTCATTTTCCTGGGAGTTATTGCCCTTTGAACATAAATGCAAATCACAAAAAAGAACTTGCTAGCGGGGGATCCTAATTCACTGGATTTACTTGTTGTCTATTTTTTAATAAGCTTATCTGACCATTTCAGTCCACTAAAGATAGAACCTTAGACCAGCAGTGTACAGTATCCAGACCTGGTATGTCCTACCTAGCCAGTGCTCTGGCTGCAGAACTTCTTGTTTCTGTTTTACAACATAAAGACGGGTATGTCATAATAACAGCTATTGATTTACATTGATTATTTATGTTTATTCCACCTTTCTGTGTTCGAGATAAATACATATTATATACACAGTGTGTATGTACAACCCTCCGTATCAGGTTGAGTCCTTTTTTGTAGCCGTATCACTACTCGTAGTGATACGGCTATGAAAAAAGGACGAGACCTGATACTAAGGGTTGTACATACACACTGTGTATATGATATTTTTATCTAACATTTCCAACAGGTTATTTAAGATAATAAAAAACAATACTTTATGTGAAAAAATTACATTTTACCACAGAAAACCACTGAACTATGTTATGACATTTGACATGACGTGACGTCACAATGAGAAAGTGTGTGTGCACTTTACTGCCAATGTTGTATCACCACAGTGTGGTGATACAAGATTCTGTATCATGCATGTTGGATTTCGTCAAATCAGATAGAAAAACTAGTTTAATGTTAGATAAAGTTTTTTATTTGAGAAAAAGATGACAGAATAATAGAATCTGTTATGAGTACATGTATCCATGTAGAATTGGAAAATATCGCTAAAGGGGTTGAATATTTCAGTCTGAGCTGAAGCTTGCTGAGAAATTCCTTCCACTGTTTATCTTTATCTTTGGTCAAAATTGGCACAAATGTAAATCAACACGAGATGATGTGTCACATACCAAATTTAGATGCAAAGGTCAAGGGCTGTGACCCATTGACAAAACTTATGTAGGTGTTTAAGTCAGCTTCACCGTGCCTTCACTTACAGTTCCAGTTTTCTTTGGAATTTCAGACCTAAAGCCCCAGCAGATACAAGTGCTAAAGATGAACACCTGACACAGGAATTATCATGTCCTCTAGGACTGGTACCACATCAGGTAGGTGACACATACAATTTTCTTACCTGGAATATAATGCATAAATATAATCAAACACAAATATAGTAGCCATTGTACAACCACAAACCCACAAGCAAAGTAAAAACATGCAAAGCAAGGCATGGAAATGTAAACTAAATACAAACATACCAGTCCATGTTCAAATTGCAATCCCAAAAGCAAAGCCAAAACTAAGAACACTGGCAAATTAACATGATTAAATCAAACACATAAACTTCCACCAGGGAAGTAAGGCCAGGTACTCTGGAAGGGTAAGCACCTCCATTCTGGCAAGCTACACCCACCACATGTGAAATCTGAATTAAATATAACTGGGATAATTTTAGATACAGAGACATCATACTTATCAACAATATTATGATGACGGCCACAAAACTTTTTGATGGCCTTCATAAGACTTGGCTCTCAATATCCATGAATTAGCAATTTATATGAAAGCAGTTTGCCTCATTTTATAAAGTTACTATAGTGAAAAGAAGCTCTATCATAGCATATTAACTGTGATACAAATCATGAATATTTTACATCATCATTATTGTTATTAATAACACTGATGTATATAAGTGATTGTAAGTCAATTTTAAAAATGTGCATTCTTCACTTGGAAGAAAAAGTTGCCTGGGCGTCTGGAATTTCCACTGACTAGCTACCTGAAAATTTAAATTGGTGGCAAGCTGGCCACTTAATTTTGAAACCCTCTTTGAGGGCTGTTAAAATGACCATTTAGTGTATTCTGATATTATGCTCTCTGTTTTGTTATTTTCAGATTCGCTGCTTTTTATCAAGATTTCACCAGGTTTTACCAGCAAGTAGAATGTTTGATAAGTGTACTGCTTGTTCTAAAACAGTAAGTGTAGATCTGAGTGATAAATGAGTCAGTACTAGTACAGACCAACCTGTTAAAGGCCACCTCTATATAAGAGCCACCTGCTTATAAAAGCCAGTAGAATTGTATCCCAATTGTTTTTGTTCATATTATTTGAACCTGTATATAACGGTCACCTGCCCATAAAGGCCACTTTAACTGCTTCCCTTGGATGGCTTTTAATGGCTTTATAGACAAGTTTGACTGTATATACAACATATGTAGTGTATAGTATGCAATCATATTAACAGATATCTTTATGATAAACAGTCATTAGCTGAAAAATTGATCCCCATGTCATAGTAGGCCAGAATTATTGCAACTTCACAGCTGGTGTTGTTCCAATAAAAGTTAGGACATAAAAACATTCTTTTACTTATATCAAGTGATCACTTCTGGTATTAAGTGACAACCTGTCGACTCCAAAGGAAGGTCATATAAAACGAGTTTGACTGTAAAGTGGAATAAAACAGAGCGTCTTGAAAAACCACCAACCTCTGGCAAGTGAATTGACAAACTTTTCCACACTATGATCTGAATTGGCGGGATTTGAACCAGTGATTTTGTTTGCTTAAAATTACTATGAATAAATGTAGTTTCCCCTAGAGAAAATGACTAAAAATTCCAAATTTGTCAGCTAAAATTCCCCAAAACAACAGTGATACACTGAAATATTAAATCTAGTTTTCCTTACCTACCTTAGATAGAACCATAAAATAGTGTTTCATGTTTAATAAAATACCATAATGCAGTTTCCTAGATCCCAGAACTACAATTTTCCAATCTTAAAGGCAGAAGGTAGTTTTAAAAAATGTGACACATGTCTTATTACTATTATTATTATTATTATTATTATTATTTAATTCATATCATTATTTAATTCATTTAATTGTATTTATATATTTATTGTTATTCTGTTATTTTTACAAAATAAAAGAAAAAAAATAATGCAGTTTCCTAGATCCCAGAACTACAATTTCCCCAATCTTAAAGGCAGAAGGTAGTTTTAAAAAAATGTGACAACATCACTGTGAACTTAGACCTTTAGAGTAGCTGTGAACTGTCAGTCAACACTTCTGACCATTGGACCGCTAAATCCAAGGAGTCTGGAAATTGATATTAATTTATAAACTTTATTTTATAAACAATAAACAGTACATTTTACTTTTGTTTCTATGGCAACAGGTTGTTGACAGTTACAAGAAGGATGGTTTTGAGTTTTTATTAAAGGCATTCAATGATCCAGCATATCTTGAACATCTAACAGGACTTACGCAGATGCATATGGAAACTTTAGACGCAGAGGTTGGTTTTTTTTCTGAAAAAATAACTATATTGATATGTAACATCACAAATGGTGGGGTACTTTCCAAGACCCCATTGAGTTTTATTTTTCACACAACACAATTCCATGCAAATTTCCTCAAGCAATTTTTTTAATCTTTATTGCCTGGGTGGATAGCCAGATAATGATTTCTAACAAAGTGAAGAATAACCTCTATATGTACATACATACTTGATAGAGAAAAGTCAGGGGTCTTTCAACCCTTTATGGGAATGGGGTCAGGGGCCTTGGAATTGTGAAAACAAGTGATGTTTGGACCCATTTTGGAAAAATTCATCAAGAGGCAAAAATATTACTTCAGACTTTTACTGGTCATAAAATATAATAAAATGCAAATAAGAATTCTATTTGTCTCTCTTTCATGCTCTAAATAAATTTTCAGTGATGTATGAAAATGTTTTGAAAATTATTATCATCAAACACAAACACACCAGTCCATGTTTAAATTGCAATCCTAAAGCAAAGAAAAAGTTAAACATGTGATTTGTTACCAGAAAAGTAAGGTAAGCTGCTCTGACAGGGTAAGCACCTAATGTTTAGCTAGCTACACCTGCAACACGAGAATTTAAACTTGAGAATGAAAGAAAGGTGGCACTTACCCTTCCAAGACACCTGGTCTCACTTCCCTAGTAGAAGTTTATGTGTTTAACATAATTTGCTAGTTTCAGAGTTTTTACTTTGCTTTGGAATTGCAATTTAGATATGGTTTGTTTGTTTTTGAAATAGCTACAAAAATTGTTAATTACAGCCCATACTGCCTTAAAGGCCACCATTATACAAGGCCCACCTGCTTATAAAGGTCAGTAGAATTGTATCCCAATTGTTTTTGTTAATATTATTTGAACCTGGTTCCCTTGGGTGGCCTTTTTAGACAGGTTTGACTGTATTTTATTTATTTTAATTCTATATTTCAGGTTTGGGATTTCAGTGATGATGAAGAGTGTAGCAGCATGGAAATGTCATGATAAATATAATTAGTTTAGCCATACATGAATAATTATTTATAGTGCATACATTATGATAATGGACATTTGTGAATACAGTGAAATCTTTGTATAAAGACCATGTACAAAAACTATGAAATATAGACTTTATAAAAGGTGGTCTCAACTTGGAGGAACTTTTTGGTTAAAATATGAACAAAGCGGGCATAAAGATTCTGGTCTTATTAGACAGGTGGTTTTTATATAGAGGATCATTTTAGTTGAGATGTATAAAGAGGACCTGAAATCATTGGTTAGTCATGATATATATTATCTTTTTAGTCGGGGCGCAGATCCTAAAAATGTGACACCCCCTAAAATTTTTTGTTAAAAGCAGGAAACATGGTGGATCTTATTGCCCTTAACAAAAAAGTTTAGGGGGTCAATAAAGAGGCTACTTTTTTAGATCTGCCCCCTAACTATTTAGTTGAAATATGAGGTAAGGGAACCTGAAATATGGACTTTATAGACAGATGGTCTTTATATAGAGTTGATCACTATTGCATATTATAATTTATTTTTATTTAATAAGTGGAACAAGTTGGTCTTTCATAATTTCTGCTGTAATGCATATAAGGAGACATTCCAAGGCCAAATTGAGACAGGTATACATGTATACCAATACATTACACAGTTGGTCTATTCAAATACTTAACTCTGAAATGTTTTATGTTAATAAATTCAGCATATATTACAAATATAGTTGTTAGCCTTATTGTATGGGAATAGTGGACTAACTCATGTTGGCACCATCCCTCTTGTTATTTATTCCTTGTCTACCACTGCAAGCCTAAATAACATGCTTAAAATACTAGGGAAGAAAATGCAGATCTGTTTCTAGTGGAATTTCAACACAGATAGTGGAATGTAATGAGATTCATTAGTGCATGCTCAATCCACTTGGTCCCCTCAGTGGTTTGACTACGAGTTTTGTATTTGGTATACCATACATTAAGCCATGGCTTGTTGTTAGCAGCTTTGAATAAGAGTGAAGTAGCATATTGGTGTTTTACCCAAATGATAATTGTTTCACTAACATCTCGGCAGTCATTTCTGGAATAGTGGAGAAAACCAGTGTCCAGAGAAAACCACCCACCTTGGGTAAGCAAACTGACAAACTTTCTCAAACTAGGATTCACCAAATTTTGATTGATGAGAAACACTGACTTCTAAGCTTCTTTGAAACACTTTACCACATACAGGTTACTCAGCTTTAACTTTCTCATTCCATTGTTAATCATAACACAGCCAAAGACCAAGCTGTACAGGTGAAGTAAAGTGATGATAATTAGTAACAATGCTTTGTTGTTGAATACCAACTCAGAATAACTGCTCTACCAAGAAATATATCTACTGGTTGATTGATTAATTGACTTAGGTTTTACATCCCAGTCAAGAATCACTTATATCGACACTTCACAAGCTACAAATGAAGTGGCAGAAATTTGTACTTAAAACAGTGCACTTCTGGTAATCTGCAGGCCACAGGGAGGGTTCTTTATTGTGCCATGACTACCATGACACAGGCCATTAGGTTTTAAGGTTTCTTCCAAATGACCTGTGACTTTCATTGTTTCGCGAAATCAAGTTTTGGTCAGACCTAGCAGGGGTTTGAACTCCAACCTCCCTAATAAAGAGTAAATTTACTGGACAGAAGTTAACTGTTGATAAATTGGTAGATAATCCTCCAAGAATTAAATTGGTATTTGTGCAGCTGGGTGAAGAGCAGAGCAATGGTGGTTATGCCCCAATAGACTCTATCACTGATTTTACCATTGCTGTAGCTCAGTTGGTAGAGTGCTCGCTCCGTAAGTGGGAGGTCATGGGTTCTAACCCAGGCGGGGCCTGACCAAAGACTTAAAAGTGGGTAGTGACTGTTCTTTCACCAAGCACTCGGCATTACGAAATGAAAGTCACAGTTCTTTCAGATGGGAACTTAAAATAAACGAGGTCCCGTGTCTTGGTAGGCTTGGCACGATAAAGAACCCTGCTGTATAATGCCATCAGCGCAACGCACAGGCAAAATTTCTGCACCTTCACCTACAGCTGGCGACGTCTCAATATAAGTGAAATATTCTTGACTGGGATGTTAAACACCATTACTCAACTCAACTCTATCGCTGATTTTGAGATGGACAGTTCTAGGATGGTGGAAAAAACCATAGAACCTTAATAAAGATCAGAGTGAGAAAGTTTGTCTGTTTACCTTCCACTAATGTTGAAAGTTTAGAAAATGAAAATGAAAATCATGAAGATTTCCTACTGCTAATGTTTCTTCCTACACAGTATGCATTGAAATTGTATGTGTACTCGTAATAAAAAACAAACATACCAATCTATGTCCAAATCAACTTTGTAAAAACTTTGAATATGACTAATTAGGTTAAACACATAAACTTCCACAATGGAAGTGAAGCTGGGTGCTCAGAAAGGGTAAGGACTTCCTGTTTAGCTAGCTACATCAGGTGTGTAATGAAAATTGAGAGTGAAAGGAACCATGGAGCATCAAACACATCCAGAGTAATAAATAATAACAAACAAGAAGATAGAAGAATTCATGTATTAGTTCTTACATGTATTTTGTAGTGAAGTGATAACTTGTATTTTTTATTCTTGAACTTATTACAATAGTAGATTGGGACTAAATATTAACATTAGTAAAACATAATAATTATAACCTGTCTATAAAGACCACTCAAAGGGGGTGGGGTGTAATTAACATGGTCATAATAAGTATGGTACAAGATTAAACCAGATGTATGCAGATGGCTATCTACATAGGTGGCAACCATGCAAATAAGTCTGTACATACCACAGGTTCCCCTTCTTGTACTAAATAAAATGCTAGCATTTCTCTTTGTTAACAAGTGGTTGGCATGCAAATCAGTCTGCACACAGACTCCATTATGTGCTAGATTAAATGCTAGTGCTTTAGTCTGTTCACAAGTTTTCATCTCATGCATCAGTCTGTACACAAATACCCTTCATGTGCAAGACTCTACCAAAAAAAGCAAGAAGAAAATAAGTACAAAAAAATGACATAACTTTGATCCTGTACAAAAATAACTTCATAAGGCGTAGCAACACAAAAAGCAAATAGGTTAAATGTCGTTATAATGAATGTTTACAATAACAATTTTTAACTAAAATGGGATGCCATTTCACAAGTGTCCTCCTGAAAGAACCCCAACTTTGAAAATCCACGCTTTCCCAACCATGTACATGATCAAATATGAATAGCAGATGGCACATCTACTCCATCCGAAGATTGTGCCTGTTTCTGTGAAGTTTCATAAAAAATCTGTTTAAAAAATAGTTTCTAGAAAAAGTGACACAGAGGAAATGGAGTAAAAAATTTATACATCTCCTAATTTAGGGGACATAATTAACACTGGTGCCCCTATAATACAGGTGGTCTTTAAAGACAGGTTTGGTTGTAATACACAGTTTATACATGTATAACACAGTTACACTTTTCACATATTCCATAAATATATGCTCAATATATATCATAACAACACGTACAATCAATCAATAAACATCATTTTAAGAAAATAATTCTTAAGAAATATCTGAAAAATTGCTTAACTAACTATTTGAAGAGGGGGTTAAAATGTGTTAGACTTATATTTTTGTTAAAACAGGATGGAAAAATTGTAATATTAAATGTATATAGTAAATATATCTATATATAAATTAACTTTATAAAACTACATAACATACATATAAATAAATGGTCTCGTCATACTTGTATTGCGAGAGTCAAATTTTTGTCTACCCAGTCTCATTTCGATGGTAAAATTCTGACCTTGTTTTTATTAATTTAATGACCAAACTTGTATTTTAATCTTGTTACACTTGTCTCGCTGACCCCAAATTTTGAAATCTTAACATACGTAACTATATGTTTATCCATGACCACATTCAAAAAGTAATGTCATTAATCAGTCTTAATCCTAAAATGGCCAATTAAAATTTGTTCATTCTAGAAACGGTCATGGGGTCATTGATCCATAATTTTTTGATTGATGTATGCAACTGGTGGCAAGATTTGCCTGGTTAAAATATACTTCATTGATAAAGCCTTCGTGGGAAATATTTAACAAAACATGAATGCAAAAATATTAATGTTTTGGTGTTTTAGAAGAAAGCATTTTAAAATGGCAGCACTCTGAAAAATACTAAATTGAACAACAAGACTTAATCCTAGTACACAAATCCAGTTGTGACATCATCAGAAATACCATATGTAAATTATTGGATCCTGCCATCTTTAAGGGTAAATCTGCTATATGACATGATCCAGTATATATAGCAACAATGTCATACAAAACATTCAATTTTATGTTTTTGATTTCTTAACACAAAAGTATTTATATTTTTAAAATTATGTATATTTTGCAAAAAAAAAATACGCTCTAGATGAAGTTACAAAAAAGATAAAAGGTAATAACGGCTCTCAAAACTTTGGTAAAATAATGCCAATTCATTTCAATTTTTGCTTGGTACCAGTAATCAAATTAGTTGTAAAAAAATTATTCATTTATAAAGAAAACAAATAAAAATCAGTATAGATGAACAGACAGACATGGTGATTCTTATATTCCTATATGTATTTCAACCGTTTGGTGGATTTCTTTTGAGCTATATTATTATCGGTAGTTGGGCATACCGGTACACAAATTCAAATAACTCGGTTGAATCTGTAAACTAACAAATAAGAAATAGACAGGAAAAACACTTGCTAAACTTTCATCTTTTCATGTCAAATATAAAAAAAAATTTAAATAGCCATTTCAAAATCTATTTATATAGTAGAAAAAGCTGCAAAATACAATTACATGTTTATACAGTAGTTTCTTAGGGTTTGAACAATTTTTTTGGTTGGTAGTCGATTAACATGTTCTCAATATAAATATGTAAATAATGCAAATAAATTTGCCATAATATAATCTCTATGAAGAGAGGTCTTAATAATTACAAAACAGCAGATGTACATCATGTAGACTATGATCATACCTATAACACAGAGTCACAGCTACAACAGCTTACCAAATACATGTACATGTATTGCAAAATGAGTTCATCCACTTACAGAATTATTGTAGTGATGTATTTTACATATACTTAGTATATAAATTAGGCCATATAAAATTAATTCCTAGATATTAATCAATTTTTTTTTCAAAACTGGGCCATGTGGGTGACTTTTTTTTCAGATTCAAAAGAAATAACAGTAATGACAACAGAATTTGCCTGAAAGAAACTTTATTCAAGAACACAACAAAAATAAACAAATAAAAAATTCTGGGGTGGGACAAAAAAAAATGGGTTGGGAGTGGAGATGAAATCTAGAAATTAATTCTATATGGCCTTAATGCTTTTTCCTATAAAATTCTTATGAAATAGTCAAATAGACATGAAATAACTTTTTGTGCACATGTACTGCAATCCGTATGAAAGGGTAAAAAACGTAAAACCGTTTCAAACTTTTTAAGTAATTTTTTGGTTACACATGTCTGCAAAACGTATAAAATAGTAAATTTTAAAAAAAAAGACATAAAAAGATTTTAAACTTTTATAGAAACTTGTTTGGTACACATGTATTGCAAACCACTTCCTTTTAAAAAAAGAGGAGTGGATCAAAGTAATAGTGTTTACACCTCTGTCAACATTTTTTCATTTACATCAAGACAGTCAATTCTTGGTGGAAACTGTTGTGCCCCAAGATAGCCACCAACCTACAGCTAACTGACAAACATTCTCACACAAGGATCTGCCCATGTGGGATTCAAAAACCTAGGTGGTGGGAAGCACTGTGAGTGAACACCATAGACCAATCAGCCACCAAGACTCCCTCTTTTTTTAAAGGTGTTCATGTCTTAAATCTAATTAAGGTTTCTGCGGAATGAATGAGACTTTATAATATTTACAGTTTCCCAAGTTTATAACATTCATTTATATCTTGAAAATAATAGCATGGTGCTCCCAAAAATAAGGGTAAACAGTCATTTATATCTTGAAAATAAGGACATGGTGATCCCAAAAAATAAGGGTAAACACTCATTTATATCTTGAAAATAATAGCATGGTGCTCCAAAAGTAAGGATAAACACTCATTTATAACTTGAAAATAATGGCATGGTGATCCCAAAAATAAGGGTAAACACTCATTTATATCTTGAAAATAATAGCATGGTACTCCAAAAAATAAGGGTAAACACTCATTTATATCTTGAAAATAATAGCATGGTGCTCCAAAAGTAAGGATAAACACTCATTTATATCTTGAAAATAAGGACATGCTCCCAAAAATAAGGGTAAACACTCATTTATATCTTCAAAATAACGGCATGGTGCTCCCATAAATAAAGGTAAACACTCACTTATATCTTGAAAATAAGGACATGATTATCCCAAAAATAAAGGTAAACACACATTTATAACTTGAATATAACTGCATGGTGCTCCCAGAAATAGAGGTATTTACAACAACAGGTTATTTATTTGGTGTATTACCTTTCAAACTAAACACTCACAGCCATATATAAATGTATATCACTCTTTTATTCCTGTGAGCATTATTTTCTTTGATTGTTTTACATTTTACCCCCTACAGGTCAATGGAATGATAAAAATTAAGATAACAGGAAATTCCATTGAAGTTTAGGGGGTGACAGGAGTAAGTGTAAATGGATTTCATTATAAATATGTAATATCCTAATTACATAGAAAATTCTACAAGTATAAAAAGATGGATAATCAAAAAATTTAAAATGCTTGTTATGAATATTGGCCAATACACTATTACACACTGAAAAAGAAGGGGGAGAAACTCTCACGACTTTGAATTCACTTTTACAACACGCTTGCCTTAAAATGACTCTATAAAAGTCTACATAGGATCCTATTTATAAGTTGTAAATTTCCATCCTTGATTTAAGAATGTCACCTGGCATTGTTACTATAAATAGAGGACACAGTAAATTTCTAGTTCTGTAAAGATTTTCCTATAAAATACTAGTGTTTGATTTAAGTTACAATTTTTCATACAGTTACTGGCATATTGTAATTGGTATGCCAACATGTATGAAATGGAACTGATGAACTTCATACAACATGATGCAGCATAATATTTGTGCAAAACACTTGGAATTGCATAATCAACATTTTTCAGAACAAATGACTATATTCTGGGAATTTGTGACATAAACTTTTTCCTTATTGTTCTGTACAAACACTTTAAGATGCATTGAACATGTCTTACACTGGCACAATCTCATTCAGTATTTCTGGATTTTTACAAAAGAGTTGAATTTACATATATTTTAAAAATAGACAAAGTTTGAAAACATGAATTATTTCCACTATGCCACAATTTTTACGGATTATAAAGCTAAATAACACCTTACATTTAGGCCTGACACTTCCATATTCAATTAAATTTATATTTAATCTTTAAACATAATTAAACCACTTTTTTAACAAATGAATTTCAAATTAAACAAAATTTAACAACGTTTTTAACAATTGAGAATTTCAAATTGCAATTTAAATTCTGAACAGAGAGATCAGCAATTTTTCACAATTCACATTTACATGATTCAGTTAAGCTATTTTCTTTCTGTTGTTCCACAAGCTCTCAAGTTATAATACAAATGAATTGGTCATCAAGTATGTCACCTAAATAAGACCAACATAAAAAATATGTGTTTCCGCTAACTCTTTGAAAATCAAAAACAAACATACTAACCCATGTCCGAATCACAATCCAGAAGCAAATGAAAACTTTGGAACTGACAAGTCAGGTTAGACACATGAACTGTCACCAGGGAAGTGAGGCCTGGTGCTCCTGAGGGGTAAGCACCTCCAGTTTAGCTAGCTACACCCGCCAAGTGTGTAATCGAAATTGTGTGAAAGGAACATGGAACTATGGGACGTCAAATATATCCAGAGCAATTAGGGTCACTTAGAAGGCAATTTTTATCAATTTTTTATTTTACATTGACCATATAACTTTAACAGTACTTGTCAAAATATTGTTGTAAAAATTTCAGTGTTGGAAAAAAAAATTAGGGTCAACCAAGTTAGCTGAAACACACATTTTTTTAGGCCCATGACCTGATAACTACATTCACAAATGTCATAACTACAACATTGTTGAAAAACACATAAGTTATACAACAATGAATTTGATTGGATAAAATAATTAGTCAATGTACACTACATTCTAAATGAACATAATATTGCATACATGTACACCATATTTTCATTGGACAAAACTTTTGAGTACATGTACACTGCAATATGAATGGATACCACATTGAAAACATGTAAACTGGATTTTCATTGGATACCACATTGAGAATATGTAAACTGCATTTTCATTGGATACCACATTGAAAACATGTAAATTGCATTTTGATTGGACATCAAATTGAGTACATTATGAATGGATACAACATTGAAAACATATAAACTGCATTTCGATTGGATAGATATCAAATTGAGTACATTATGAATGGATACCACTAAATCAAGTACATGTGTAAACAACATTTTCATTGGATAATGTTACACCAATTAATGCTTGGGAGCAAAGTTTGAGCAATGCTGTTCATAGAATTTATGAAAATTGAGATTGATTTTGAGAATGAATATTAGATAATAAAATAATATATTACAAATGGAATAATATTAACAATTAATTTGTACATAAAGTTGATAATGAATTTGTCACATACATTCTGAAAACATGAAAACATGTTTATTGCTATAGTGTCAATAAATACAGATGTCCTCTGATCCTGATGGGTAAAGCTATTACCATGATGACTGACTACCAGTACACTGTTCATTATATCCACAGGAAAAAATGTCATTAAGTACATTTTTCATAAATCCAACAATCACGAATCCCCTTTGCAATCTTACAGCGTAGCAAAACATAACTTACAAAGTTACAAAGTTCTATAACTCTCTGTTCTGTATCAAAGTTCTATAACTCTATTTTGTATCAAAGTTCTATAACTCTCTGTTCTGTAACAAAATTCTATAACTCTTTGTGCTGTATCAAAGTTCTATAACTCTGTGCTGTATTAAAGGTCTTTAACTCTCTGTGCTGTATCAAAGTTCTATAACTCTTTGTGCTGTATCAAAGTTCTATAACTCTCTGTGCTGTATCAAAGTTCTATAACTGTGCTATATTAAAGTTTTTTTTAACTCTCTGTGCTGTATCAAAGTTCTATAACTCTCTGTGCTGTATCAAAGTTCTATAACTCTCTGTGCTGTATCAAAGTTCTATAACTCTTTGTGCTGTAACAAAGTTCTATAAGTCTTTGCTGTATCAAAGACTGCTGTATCAAAGTTCTACAACTCTGTTCTGTATCAAAGTTCTATAACTCTGTTCTGCAACAAAGTTCTATGACTCTGTTCTGTATCAAAGTTCTATAACTCTCTGTTCTGTAACAAAGTTCTATAACTCTGTTCTGTATCAAAGTTCTATAACTCTGTTCTGCAACAAAGTTCTATAACTCTGTTCTGTATCAAAGTTCTATAACTCTCTGTTCTGTAACAAAGTTCTATAACTCTTTGTAATATTTTTAATGCACCAGTGATGATTAAACTGTAACCTGAGGCTTGTCCAGCTATGATTCTGCTGTTAAAAACCCACATGGGGGCACTTTCTTTGCCTATTAAAAGACAGCAAGTAATACTATAGCATCTGGATCATCTTTATCATCCAGATGCTTTATCAGTTATCTCCCTTGAATTTGGAGTGGGGCACTGACTGAATTACAACTTTCCACAGTGATTGCTCTCAACAGGAAGCTTATACCTGAGCAATCACTGTTGAATTGCATGTTCACCAAAGCAAAAACATACATGTCCCTGATGAATGGGCTTTTGATATCCACTAAATTGATCAATCTTCAAAGTTCCATAACTCTTGAATTCAAAATGTATCAATGTTTATATACACAAACAACAGAATTGATAGAGATAAAAAAATCAATGGTTTCACTTCAGTATTTTATAAAACAATTTATCTGCAAATTACAAAAATTACCTTTGATCACCAAACATAACTCTTGATTTTAAAACGCATTAGTGTTTCATAAGACATTAATTACTTCTGCAAAAACAATGACATTTGATCCAAACAGTTCCATAACTCTTAACTCACTAGCATTAATAAAAAATAATATTTCCATAGAATTTAACATTTGATCCAAACAAAGTTCCATAACTTTTGACTCATCAGCATTTGCAAAAAATATTTCCACAGAATTTGCCATATCCAAAGTTCCATAACACTTCATAATGTCTCGATATATTTCTAAAATCGCATTTGTGTGAAAAATAACATTTGATCCAAACAAAGTTCCATAACTCTTGATTCATCAGCATTCATAAAATAATATTTCCATAGAATTTGACATTTGATCCAAACTAAGTTCCGTAGCTCTTGACTCATCAGCATTTGTACAAAATATTTCCAAGGAGTTTGCCATATCCAAACCAAGTTCCATAACTCTTGACTTCATAATACATCAATACATTTCTAAGATCACATTTTTGTGAAAAATAACATTTGATCCAAATGTTCCATAACAACAGCATTTCCATGGAAATTTACGTATCCAAATAGGTTTCTAAAACTCCCAACTTTATAATGCATCAGTGCTGGTAAAGCTAAATCCGTGGAAAACTTCTTGATTCATTGTTTTGAGCAATTCTTTGTCTGTTGGTGTTAGATTGGGTTTTTCCATTGTAAAGTCTGTATCAAAATTTGAAATATCACTGTCGGATTTCTGAAAAATAAAACAAAATTTGATATATTACTGTCAAATTTCTGAAAATAAATCAATTTTGAATCTAATTACATGTGACAGGTTTGAAAATACCTGCACAACAGATTATCACCATTACATTTCATTTTAATGCACAGTTTGCCTGCTCCTTAAAAATTTACTTCATTTATTTCTAGTTTCTCAATTAACATGACAAATATGATTGAATAAAAGGTAAAAACTTTTAAATCAAGTAAAACAAAAAACTATTGTTTCAAAGATGCCAAGCAGTTGCAATTATGTTATCTTTAAGGAGCTGAGCTGAGTAATGGTGTTTAACGTCCCAGTCAAGAATATTTCGCTTATATCAAGACGTTGCCAGCTATAGGCAAAGGTGCAAAAATTTTGCCTGTGTGTTGCGCTTATGGCATTATACAGCAGGGTTCTTTAGCGTGCCAAGCCCACCGTGACACGGGACCTCGTTTATTTTAAGTTCCCATCCGAAAGAACCGTGACTTTCATTTTATAATGCCGAGTGCTTGGTGAAAGAACAGTCACTACCCACTTTCAAGTCTTGGGTCAGACCCGGCCGGGGTTCGAACCCATGACCTTCCACTTACGGAGCGAGTTATGAAGTTTTAGGCCGAAGTTAAGATTTATCATGCTGTCAGAAACGGCAATGCCAAGAGAAATCCCACCAACCTTTGGCAAGTGAATTGACAAACTTTTTCACACTAAGGTCTGTACCGAAAAGGGGGTGGGGTAGGTTGTTGAACCCAGGCAGAGAGCAGTGCTGTTATCTGTAAGCATACACTTTAGACCATTCCTTATCATAAAGGCATTTTGGGATACAGTATATTGATTTTTTTCTGTTGTTTTTCAGTCAAGTGAAATTGAAAAAAATAATTATCACATAAAAATCATGAATGTTAACATGATCTGTGTTTATTTATACTTACAATTTTAGGCTTGAAAGGTGGTGTTACTTGTCTTGCTTCTAATTTTTCCCAGTCAGTATTGCGGAAGAAAGGTTGTGACCTTATTGGACCAGCAGTACAATCAGGCATTCCCATTCTCTCTTTTGGACTTCTTATAAATAACTGTTAAAAATAAAAAGAGAAAATATAATTAAAGTAAAGTGCTGATGTACATGTAATAGCCTTATTAGCCCAGCAATACAATTTGACATTCCAGCCTCTCCTTTGGACTTCTTATAAATAAAGAGAAAAGTAATGAAAGTACTGAAGCACTGATGTCTGTTGTCTTATTGGACCAACATTGAATAAGACATTGCCATCTTTTCCTTTTGGACTTTTAAGTCCCAATCATTTTTCTTTGTTATTAATTCCAATTCACAAAAGAAAGTCAGTTCAACTTATGAAAGTATTTTGTTATAACACATTATAATGAAACTCCAGATATGTATATAAAACAAAATTTTTACTCTAATGAAAGAAGCTGTCTGAAAAAGTTCTAAATTTTGAACATTTTTACATTTTCAAAATGAATTCCGAATTTTATAACAAAATTAAGAATACAGATAAAGGTGTACATAAAACACTAATTATTCATGTCAGATATTCAGAAATATTTAGACAAAATTCAGAACTTATGTTTCATGATGGAAAGCATGCCTTAAAGAATGAAAATTTATCAGGTTTTATTTCATTTTCTGGACCTATTTTGTTACAAGCATCATGCGGTCATTTCTTACCAGACTAAGTATAGATGCCGCTTCTTTTGGCAGCCATCTTGGATAGTGAGGAGTATCGTTTAATATTGAATGGAAAAGATCATCTTCATCGTCGCCATGGAAAGGTGATTGACCAATCATCATTTCATAAAGTAAAACTCCAAATGACCACCAATCAACAGAGGCGTTATATCTCAAGCCTTTCAAAATCTAAAAATACAATGAAAGACAAAATAAAGCATTGCATTTTGTGGAGAAAACAAAATTTTTAGTTTGATAATAAAGAAATTTAATAAATTATGTAAAACAATTTTTCATTGAAAGAAAAAACTTTATGAGAATCAAAATACAGGGGCCTATTTAGGGCCAAAATTTGTCCCTATTCCCAATGGAATAACAGTTGATTTTTTCCCAAAATCAGCTAAGAAAATTCCCAATTAGAAAATTGTTTTGTTTTTAAACGAAAACGTAAGTAAATTTTGTGAACCCCCCCCCCCCCCCATCAGCAAAATCAAGTAAAATTTTTTAGATTATTATAAAACAACATCTGCAAAAGAAGATGAAAATACAGCTTCTACATCAAAGGCTTCTGAGGTCGTGAGTAAACAGACTTCCGACATGATGTCGAAGTTTTCCCAAAATGAGCAAAAAGTTGATAGTTTTTCCCAATTTTTACTTTAGGGCCTTTTCCCAAAATACCCTGATAAGTCCCTGAAATAGTAAGGAAGGCATTTCTGTTCACTGTTTTACATGTCATGGTACTTGTAACAGAATTATTGATCGATTGATTGAATTAATGGGATTTTATGTCCCAGTTAAGAATATTTCACTCATATTGGGAAGTTACCAGCTAAAGATATCGTGGGAGGGTTCTTGAGCAAGTCATATCTACCAATATACAGGGTATTATTTTTTATGGTCTCTTCCAAAGGACCCTGTGATTTTCGTTTTCTAAATGTTGAGTGCTTGACGAAACAAGTCACTACCTATTTTCAGGTATTGGTCAGACCTGGCTGGGGTTTAAACTCCGACCTTCCACATATGTCAATGATACAGAGTGGTTTTTAACTGTATTAGCTGAGTGGTTTTCAACTGTATTAGTTGAGGTTTTTAACTGTATTGGCTGGGGTTCAAACTCCGACCTTCCACATATGTCAATGATACAGAGTGGTTTTTAACTGTATTAGCCGAGTGGTTTTTAACTGTATTGGCTGGGGTTCAAACTCCGACCTTCCACACATGTCAATGATACAGAGTGGTTTTTAACTGTATTAGTTGAGTGGTTTTTAACTGTATTGGCTGGGGTTCAAACTCCGACCTTCCACACATGTCAATGATACAGAGTGGTTTTTAACTGTATTAGCTGAGTGGTTTTTAACTGTATTAGCTGAGTGGTTTTCAACTGTATTAGTTGAGTGGTTTTTAACTGTATTGGTTGAGTGGTTTTTAACTGTATTGGCTGCGGTTCAAAATCCGACCTTCCACATATGTCAATGATACAGAGTGGTTTTTAACTGTATTAGCTGAGTGGTTTTCAACTGTATTAGTTGAGTGGTTTTTAACTGTATTAGCTGAGTGGTTTTAAACTGTATTAGTTGAGTGGTTTTTAACTGTATTAGCTGTTTATTAACATTTTTATGTCAGTTTTAGCAAATAAAGTCACTTCAAGTCTTATGTATGACCTGGACAGGGTTCAAACCCACGACCTCCTGCTCTCAAGGTGGACACTTTACCTAGTACCATGATGGTATTAATATATAGTGGATGTAAATGTTATATAAGTAATGTATGTTGCCTGACCTCAGGCATACCACTCCCCCAGTCACACTATACTAACACAGGGTGACCCAATTGATACTTTGTCCTCTTAATACCTAGTGCTTAGGGAAAAGGCAATATCTCAAATTTTTATGTAAGACCTGACCAGGGTTCAAACCCACAGCCTCTCACTCTCAAGGCAGAAGCTCTATCAATAAGCTGCTCAGGTTGCAGTAAGATGTAAATGTTATATCTCTTGTTATATATGTTGCCCTTTATGCCGCCTTACCTCAGGAGCAATGTAATCAGGTGTACCACAAAATGTGGTAGCCTTGTTTTCACCAAATACTTTTTCTTTGCACATGCCAAAATCTGCTATTTTAATGTGACCATCTTTATCTAATAATACATTATCTAACTTTAAATCCCTGAAAATATATATAGTATAAATATAATATAGAGACAATCACATTCATCAAATAAAGGAAGCCATAATCTACTTATTGATGACAAGTGTTAAGTACTGAAGATCGTAATGCTGAGTGCTTGGTGAAAAAACAGTCACTACCCACTTTCAAGTCTTGGGTCAGACCTGGTTGGAATTCGAACCCACAACCTCCTACTTAAGGAGTAAGCACTCTATCAACTGAGCTACTGCAGTGGTGGAGCATTTAAGAGGTGATAAGTTAAAGGTAAGAGTGACAATTACAAATATTTGTATCTACCTAATGAAATTGGGAATATATGAATAAACCCTAAATGGCCATGACACAAAATTTTCTATTTACAAAAACAGAATAATCTACAGTAATTAAAAAAAAAAATTATACAAGGTAACCTATTACTGACCTGTAAACTATACCATTGGAATGCATAAATTGTAAACCTGCCACTATTTCTGCTGCATAAAATCTGAAGAAAAGGAAAACACAAATTATTAAAGTATTTATAACAAACTTAGCAGTATAATTTAACAGTTTTATCTTTCTGTATCTGTACATTGCAGTAAACAAATTGTGGTGCATGTGCAACAGAAAGAAAGGGTGGAAAAAAAGTAATCTAAAAGGTTTTCACCCATGTCTTGCCTGAAGCCCCTGACGCTGTCTATGCACACCTTTTTCTCGAGATGGTTCCAGTCTTTTTCTTAGGTAAAAGAAGAATTTTGCTTGGTCAGTGTTGGTTTGGTTGACTGCAAAACATCTGGTGTTACACCTTGATTGTCTATCAATTACATTTGGTTGCAGCCTCTGAACTGTTTTGCTCTTAGAAGCCTTTTAGATTTTCTACTTTATATAAAAGTTTTACTTCATTTTATCAAGCGTGAGTGAAGTAATTGTGTTTTATGCTTCGGTCAAAATTCTTTCACTTAAACAGAGGTGCAGGTGGTCAGTTTTGGGATGGTGGTGGAAACCAAAGTGCTTACAGAAAGCCACAGGCCAAGAAAATAACTAATTTTATCACCAAGACCTGCGACCCTGAACATATAGGCAGTGGGAGGCACTGTCATCTGTAAGACAGTACTTTAGACCACTAGGCCACAGAGGGCACTGTATTTCATAGGATTTTAAAATAGTCAAAGGAAAATTCATAAATCTATACTTACTGAGCTCTAGGAAGTTCAAACTTCATTGACAGTTGTATATGAAACATCAAATCACCACCATTTAAATACTCCATAACAAAGAATAAATGACTCTGAAATTATAAAGATTATAAATAAATCAAAATGATTTAATCAAATACAAAAAGGTCCGGATATTTTGTCTTTAATTTTAAGTTTTCAAAGTCCAATATCATCAATAAAAGGTCCATGTGCAATTATGTTATCATATAGAAAAAGTAGTATTACCCTAGGAAAATGGCAGATCCATCAGACTGTTACAGTTTAATCGTAAAGGGTCCCAATGTGAAATCAATAGGTCCTGGATCTTGGACACGGTTATTTGGAACCCTTGAATGAGGTGAAATCAGGAACTTTTTGGCACAAATTAACATAAATTAACATAAACATACCAGTTCATGTTCAAATCATAAATCCAAAAGCAGTTTAAACTTTGAACACTGGCAAATTAAGTAAAACATGTGAACTTCCACCAGGGAAGTTAGGATTTTAAATGAAAAGTAAGGTTTATTAAAAGAAATCCCTTTAATTTATTTTTTTTAGGAATTTTAGCAAAACTAAAAATTTTAAAAGGAGTTTTATGAATGCTGGGCACCCAGGAATTTGATAGTCCAGTTCCAGTTAAACTAAGTCAAAGGGCAGATAACTCTTTCATACTTACCAAATAAATAAAATCTGCTAAAAAGCACTGAATTGACCAAAATTGAAAAATGGTCATTCAATTATGTTCCCTGATATGCCCAAAGTGGTCATACTGACTGACAGATGGTGTTCTTGAACATTAAAACTGTTGTAATGGTAACTTAAAAATGGTACTTGTGTTTGGAAAGTGCTGTGTAGATGAGTTGCTATGGTAACTTACTTTTGTTTGGAAAGTGCTGTGTAGAGGAGTTAAATTAAGAATGGGTGATTACATCCTAATGCTAAAACTCTGAAGAAAGACCACCTGTCTATTAAGACCAGTGTTGTTATGTTGCTATGGTAACTTACTTTTGTTTGGAAAGTGCTGTGTAGATGAGTTGCTATGGTAACTTACTTTTGTTTGGAAAGTGCTGTGTAGATGAGTTAAGAATGGGTGATTACATCCTAATGCTAAAACTCTTTTTTCAATCATGGTACACTCCACGTCATCATCTTCTAATACTACATCTTTTTTCAATACTTTAATGGCGTAGAATTTACTTTGTCCTTTCTGTTCAGCTAACATTACCTGTGTGACAGAAAACACCATTAATTGAATCAAATCACACAAAAATTTGAAGTTTTGAAATTCAGCAATATTCACAATACCATGTTTTCAATAGCTTAAGATCCTTATTGCAAAGATATTATATTTTGACAATATCTAACATTTTGAGGGTAAGGGCAACTTGATTAATTCACTGTTCTTCTGGGAATTTTAATGGTCAAATTGGGAATATTTAGTCATTTTCCCCCAGGGGAAACAACCTTGATTTGGTAGTAATTTTAAGAAAACAAAATCAATGAGGAGCCTAGGTGGAGGTGTGGTCTACTATTTCATACTTGTGGATCACAAGTCTCGGACCACCTAGATTCGAATCTTACTCAGGCAGGTCCTAGTGTGAGAAAGTTTTTCAGATTGCTTCCTGAAGGTTAGTGGGTTGGTTTTTTTTCCAGGCACTCCACCATCCCAGAACTGATTGCCTTTTTATAAGTAGAAGAATCTTTGGCATAAAACAACATTACTTCACTCCGCTCATCAACAAATCTGATGCATCCAAACACTGACATAAGGCTTGGTATCTATATGGTTAGGCTAGTTTCCAATTAAACAGTGATTTGCACTCATGTTCAAAGGACCATATCTCCAAGAAAAACGAGCTAACTATTTGTAACTCTAGTTCATGATATGCTCATCACCTATCAATGTTGATGCTTTGCACATAAAATTTGAATATTACTCCAGACAAGAAATGTCAGCGCCAGTATGATATTATGTCAGGACTAAGTTCTGTTCCGTCTTCCACTTCAGATATTGTTATGTATTGATCACTTCCTTCTGTTTTTGCCTTTAATGTACACACGTGTTCAGTGATCAGCATTTGTAATTATTTATCATAAGAAGATCCTTGTTAACTGGCGCAGGACAACGGACAAACAGACAGTTGAAACTATGAAAGTTCGAATTTAATATTCCACATTTCTTCAAAAGGTGGGGATAAAAATTTGACATACCTTTCCAAAACTACCTTTGCCTAATACTTTAAGGAATGTAAAATCTGCCGGTGAGAATTTTCTGGTGGGAGTAACTCCAGCTCGAGGCGGAGGTTGAAGAGGAGGACCACCTTGTTTGTCCCATATCTGTTCATAACCCTCTCCTTCCTCCTCTGAGCTCTCTTCTCTATTTTCATTGGCTAGCTGTAATATAGAATAATCCAATGAAATTTCACAATACACTCTTTTTTCATTGGCTAACTGTAATATAGAATAATCCAATGAAATTTCACAATACTCTTTTTTCATTGGCTAACTGTAATAAAGAATAATCCAATGAAATTTAACAATACACATCTAAAACTGTTTAATGAAGTTTATTTTATTTTCTCTTTTATTTGAGAGTTAAGAGGCAAAAATAAGTTTCCAAAAAATAAAGGTTTAAAATATTTAATTTTATTAAAAATACAGGAAACCAACACCAGTAAATAGTGGATTATGGTGTTGTTAAAAATATTTGATTTTGTCATAACTTATTTCTATTTGCAATGACCATCATACAAAAATGCGTAAAAGAAGTATACTTGTAAATATATATAAATAGTATACATATGTGGATATCTGGTAATGACGATTTGTACGAAATTAACATAACATGAAAACACTGCAATGGGGAAGCCGCTGTACCATGTGATCAATACCTCTTAACGTTTGTGCGGAACATTTTACAAAACGTCAACGCCACAGATTCCCGAAATGATGTCATTTTTGCTGGAAAATGTCATCTCATGCTATTCCATATTCATTGGAAATAAGTGTTCCGCATAAACATTATAGGGTATCATGTGGTACAGCGGCGAATCCCATTGAACTGTTATTATTATACTTCATCAAATATAATAAGACTTAATTATACCCAGTCCATATACTTACATTGATACCAGATCCAACTGAAGGAATTGTGGGTAAATTTGGCTTCTTCTGACTCGGTGTTTTCCGTACCTCTTGTAACATTTCCGCTAAAAGTTTCTGGTTTACCCCACACAAATTTGGCATTGATTTCTCACATTTTTTATGACAATTTATTCCACACACTACAAACAAACAATTCGTATTCATTACAATCAAAAGGTTACATTAAAATTCAATCACCACTTGTTTTTCAGCAGTTTACACATGTTTAATGGCATTGATCATTATTATAACTAGAGCAGTCTCTTGAGATACAAATACCTCCTGCCAAACATTGGGGAGTTCTTGTTTCTAAGATTTGACCTTGTGACCTTGACCATTGACCTAAATTTGTTATGTGTCACATCACTTGATGCTGGTTTAAATTTGAGTGAAGTTTGATCAAAATCCAACCATAGACATAGAAGATATGGATTGGACAAAATATTGTGACAGACAAATGGGTGGATGGACAGATAAACAGACAGATGGTTGGATATGGTAGAAAAAGCTATAAATCACAATTCAATGCCGCTCACAAAGTAAGGTTATACGAGATCTCTGTATAACAGTACAACTACTGATGTCATTTTTTTCCAAATACATGCAAACCCACTTATTTGCATATCTGATAGTTACAGTAAAACCTAGTTTTAATGCCCTTGATAACTTTACCACCTCCCTTGTTGTCACTCCACTCCATTTTGAAGTCTCAAAATTAATTTGTTCTTTATTTTGTTATAAACCTCCCTATATTTATCACAAAATTACTTTATGGATCCAAAATATGACAAAATAAAAAGTTGCATTATAACGAGGAGGAACACTTTATTTACTTGTTAGAAAATGGATGAACAAAGAAAGAATAATGAACGTAAAATTGTTTACCTTCACATTTGAGTCCCTGTCTAAACAGGCCGACTAGTAGAGATCCACAGTGATCACAGAATGTTGGGGACATGTAGTTGTTGACCTTAAATCTGTGTGGAACATTGATATTAAATCTCTCTGACATCATCTGTGAAAAAAAAGAGAAAACGAGTTATTCAGGTAAGGTTCAAAATAAATTATAGTCTCAATAATCTTCAATATCATCTGTGAAAAAAGGGAACAAGCAATTAAGGCAAGATTCACAAATTAAATTACAAGTTCAATAATCACTCAAGACCAAAAGAGACGTGGGAAAGAGGCACTGAAAAAGAGAAAGGTGGAACATTGGGACAAGAACATAGGTCCCAAGATAGGCAGAATTGCAAGTCTCGGGTGCCAATTCTATATTTATTTGCTATTTTTACATATGAATAAAGCAATTTTTTTGCATTTGCCTATGAATTTTTTTAATTAGGAAAAATAGCAAAAATTTTCACATTGTGAAATAATCATGACCACAATACCTGTATTTGGATTCAAGGTCATGAAATACTTTAAGATCATTGGTGTCAAGATGCACAGAATTTCCTAAAAGCAACAATATGTTACAACAGTCAGATAGACAGACAATTATTCATTCTAATAAATTTTACATTCAAAAACTTTGTTTGGCAGCTGGTAGAATGAAAGATAGCCAGTACATTTTATATCAAATCCAGAATGACAAAATTTTAATGAAAAATGTTCACTTGAAACCATTATAAAATTTTATGAAGGATTTATTTATTACAGCCTTTGTTTCCATGACAACAGAATGTAATTTTGTTTATTATCTTAGCATGCTATCAGATACAGTACTCTGAAGAAGATTCATATTTCTACAAAATATTATTTTTTTTATCTTATTTCCGTTAATAACGACGGTAAAAGTACAATTTCAGCACGGCTGGGATAAGTGATGTCAATAAAATAGACTAATATGAAACAGCGATATCCGACAATTTGACGACTTGGAATATCACTCACAGCTACAGACAAAACACACTTAGTGTATACACTACCATCCATTATAAAATAACTATACAAATTTATACGACATTTGCCATAGATCTATATAAAAATCATCATGTCAAATTTTATGTATTGAATTGAAATATTGAAGTATTTTAGTTTTTGCAGTATTTGAAAGCGATATCTTAACTTAATGATCTAAATGAATGAAACAAATTTGTTTCGCTCAAAAACTAATGTTCTTGGATTTTTTTTAATTTTAGGGAAAAATACTAAATTTTGGAATAAAACAATAAATTTTTAGGATGAAAAATATATTGTTCAACATATAAAAAAAACTATTTTAGCAGAAAATGCTTTACTTTAGCAGAATGGTGTTATTATTTTAACAGTTTTAGTTTTTTTTCTGAAGATTTTAAGATTTTCATTCTGCAATGTTATGACCATTTTTATAAATGTATAATTAAGAAATAACATTCTATTATGGTGCAAAAACCAATATAGTTGCTCAGTGTTAGAGTGTCCATCTTGAGAGACAGAGATTGTGGGGTGGAACCCTGGCTGGGTCATACATAGGGCAAATTTTGAGATAATACCTTTTAGCCTTGTACTCGATATTATGAGCACAGAGATTTGACTGGTTCACCTGATGTCAGAATTACATGGCTGGGGGAGCTGCTATGAGAAAAAGAAGTTGTGGGTCATATATTAGACTTTAAAATTTAAGATAATGCTTCCTAGCCTTGCACTCTGTATTAAGAAGACAGAGGATTGGCTAATTCATCAGATGCCAGAATTACATGGCTGGGGGAGCAGTATGCTTATCTGGGATGTACTGACTCTGTGAGCTAGCACCTTAAAAAGTGTGCACTAGTACAAGGCAGACCATAACACATGCCTGCACATCTCAAATATACACTAACTAGTTCTTAGAATAATTATTGGAGATTAATCAACTGGCTCTTGTTGCATATAGCGAAAAATTCCTGATGCGGTGTTAAACATAATTACAAGAACAACATCATCTAATTGAGTGCATTCAATCTGTATTATAAATGAGAGTCAGGAAGTTGAATGAGATGCAAAATAAAAAAATGAAACAGTTTCTATAACAACACTTCTGGGAATAACTTTGTGTCAATATTTAACACTTAACAGTTACTACTATGGAGTGTCAAAATTTAAATTAATTTTTACACCTATCAGATTTTTTTTCTTTATTGATTAGCTCATATGCAACAACTACCGGTATGAACTGTACATATCCCCATCCTTAAAAATAATATTTTAAATTCACCCATACCTTAAAAAAATAATATCTTAAATTCCCCATCCTTAAAAGAGTAATATCTTAAATTCACCATCTCTAAAAAAATTATATCTTAAATTCCCCATCCCCAAAAAAATAATATCTTAAATTTAAAAAAGACTGGATGTAAAATACACATAATTACTTCAAAGATGACAGACGCCGAAAAATATGTATCGGTATCATTATTGGAAAATGTGATGCGCGGTTCATATCATGATTCGTCTAAGTTTTCCGCTCCTACTTATATTACCGGTACATGAAAAGGAAGATCGCGATATCTATCAGCTATAAGAAATCGCAATTCAATCTGTCTGTTTATAATGAGATATTGACGCAAGGAAAATTGAATTTCGAGTCATGTAACAGAAGATAATATAACCAAGTCTATGCCAATAAAATAATAAACACAAAACCGATATATATACACTTTGTTGATCATTAAATATGATTTCGGTTTATTATTAACACTAGTCCATTAATAGATGAAATCAAACTCGAAAGCATACCATTCCATGTTCAAACTAGAACGGTCTCTTGAGAGCCAAATACCCCCCTGCCCCCAACCCCCAACATCTACAAGGGTTTATTGTTTTCCCACAACCTTGATCTTTCTGATATGACCTTGGATCAAGGTCATGACAAACCTTTGACAGTCATCCAAAGCAATTAAGCAATATGGCCGAGACATGACTTTACACAGACAGGCAGGCAAACAAATGAATAGATGGACGGACAGACAGACATGGTGATTTCTATATACCCCCTCAAACTAGTTTGCAGGGGGTATAATAGCAAAGTAAAAACTTTGAAAACTGGCATATTAAGTTAAACACATAACCTTCCACTAGGGAAGAGAGGTTGGTGCTCCAGGAGTGACAAATTCACAAATTCTACCTTTTGGAGTTGTTTATTAAGTATTGTTTATAGATGAATTCACCAAATTTTACCTTTGGTCTCAAAAACTAAATGTGTTTATAAATTTAGAAAAAAAAATAGACAGTATTAATTACACCAATATTTTTAACATTCAAAACATCTTTATTTATATCAATTTTTTAATGGGGTTCGCCACTGTACCACGTGATCAATACCTCTTAACGTTGGTGGGGAACATTTTGGAAAACGCCAATGTCACATATTCCCGGAATGATGTCATTTTTACGGGAAAACGTCATATTATGCGATTCTATATCCATTGGAAATAAGTGTTCCGCACAAACGTTAGAGGGTATCACGTGGTACAGCGGCGAACCCCATTCATTAAATTCCAATGTTAAGTGATCAAATATTTGAAAGTAAAATAAAGATGCAATTTCCAGGGGGAAACCATTATCAATAAACATATTTAAATTATTTCGGTAAAAAAACCTAATGTCCAGGGAAATAACTAGTTTTCATAGAGACCAAAAGTACACACGCATACTCATCAACATATGCATTTTATAATTAGGTCATGATAGACCGGGTAATACATGTGTACATTATTCTGCTTAAATATAAAAATGAAATTTCCTGAGGGAGAAAAATGAAATTTCCTGGGAAAAAAAATTCTTATATAATTATATAGTTTCCATAGAGACGAAAAGTATGGTGCAAATACATGCTCTGCAATACATGCACTTTATTTAGGTCATATTTGAATACACTATTCTGACAAAATAGTGTAATTTCAAAGAGTAAAAAATATAATTTCCAGGGAAAAATAAAATGCTAGTTTCCATTGAGACCAAAAGTACACATGCAAACTCTGCAAGGAATGCACTTTATTTAGGTCATATTTGTATAAACTATTCTGACAAAATAGTGTAATTTCATGGAGTAAAAAATATAATTTCCAGGGTAAAATAAAATACTAGTTTCCATTGAGACAAAAAGTACACATGCAAACTCTGCAAGGAATGCACTTTAGTTTGATCAAAACATTAACCCTTTAATTGGCAGAGAAATGTTTGAAAAAGTGCAAAAACTGTACCCTATATCCAATGCAGATTTTAGAGTATTAGCAGTAAAAATGCTAATAACCAACCCATATATATTTTGTATCCCCATATACTATACTTCCGTTTAATGTACGTTTCATCCATATATCGGTTGCCATGGCAACATACACACCACATTTACGACAAAAACATGTGAAAAATCGCTGAATTTTGTGTTTTTTCAAATAAATGTCTTATATCTTAAGACCAGTACGCTAGAAAAATATGGTTTTGCAGGAAAATCAAACTTAAGTATTAATGGGAGATGCTGCAAAAAAATAATTTTAAAATTCGCATTTTTTCACAAAAAAATAAAAAGAACAAATTCGTAGTTATCAGCCCAAAAATATAAAAAATGGCATACTATTGATGCGAAAAATGCATTTTGTTTTGTTACCGTTGATCATTATTTTGACACAAATATTTAAGTTTTTGCTGAAATTTTACCACTACTAAACCATACACATAAATAAACTGTTACTCCAAAATTTTTATTTAAAACTATTTTCAGTAAAATTACGGTTGCCATGGCAACGAAAGCTATGCAAAAACGAGGATAAAGAGGGAACTTCTGTTTTATTTTACTTTATATTGCTATTTTCTTATATTGGCAGGTGTAAATATGCGACTTTTGGTAAATAATATCAAAGAAACTATTAAATACATTTGAATACGAAAGATGGTTTCAAAATTTTTATGTTTTCACCCAAAATATGAATTCTGAATTTTGTAACATTTTCGGCCAATTATTTAATAAAACCATTCAAAAACCTTTTATTTTGTTTCATTTTTGAAAAAGTTGAGGCTGTAAATTTTAGTCCAAAACTCTAATGATATCAGGGTTAGGATAAATAATCAATTATATATATTAGGGAGACTCATATTCTTCTTTCACTAAAATGGTAATTTCAAACAAAAAATCCGTTACCATGGTAACCAAAAGTGTGATGACTGCGTTACACAAGAGATAAATTGTGTAATTTGACTTTATTCTAATAATCCCTTGAGCTTGGGTTGATGTAAAACTTAAATTTTGTTATTTCACATGACTTAATTATTAGGTGAAGATGAATAGACCTGAATAAATTCAAAATTTGCGTGTTTCACCCAAAATAGGAACTCTGAAAATAATAGATTTTCGGTCAATTATTTAAAAAAAAAATGCAAAATTTAATGCTTTTATTTTTGGTATATCTTTTTAAAAGGTGAGACTGTAACTTTAATTTCATAACTTCAACAATACAAATGAATTGATCATTAATGGTTTTAAAAAATTAAATTAGAAGACTCTTACTATTTCGTTTTAATTATCTTAAATTCCATTACCATGGCAACCAAAACAGAAAACTGTTTACAATTGGTGTCTTTTCAACAGAGTGTAGTTCTAATGGTCACTACATATTGTCAATGCCGGGATTGAGAACATCAGGACTTACATCATGTATAGTATTACCAACCCAACACATTTATACCAGTTCCCGTGTACAGTTAGGAGTGAGTGAGTAATGATGTTTAACGTCCCAATCAAGAACATTTTACTAATATCTAGACGTCACCAGCCTTAGGCGAAGGTGTGGATGGCATTATACATCAGGGTTCTTTATCGTACCGAGCCTATCGTGACACGGGACCTCATCTATTTTAGTTCCCATCCGAAAGAATCGTGCCTTTCATTTCGTAATGCCGAGTGCTTGGTGATAAAAACAGTCAATACCCACTTTTAATTCTTTGGTCAGACCCGGTTGGCGTTCGAACCCACGACCTCCCACTTACAGAGCGAGCACTCTATCAACAGTTAAGAGTTTTATCATCAGTGGTTTTGATATGTATTTATGTCTTTTCCTGTATTGATTCAATCACCTTGTGTTGTGTTGTCGGTTGTGTCCTGTTTTGGGGTACATTGTATGTTGTCAAGTATGTTTTACTACCCAGTCAAATTTTTTCTATATATATTAAGACGGTCAGATCAAGGATGGTGGAGGAAACCGGATTGTCTTAAAAAAACAACCTTCGGCAAAGGAAATGACAAACATTCTCACATTAGGATGTGTTCCGAGTGGGGTTCGAACGTAGACTTGTAATCCGTAACTACACATTTCAGTCCACTTGGCCACCTAAACCCCCATATGTTTTAAGTTACCATTACTGATTTACTGATGGTGGAAAATAATAAAAGCCCATGCTATAAATGGTGTGTAGCCTAGCAAATAGAGACTAAATTTTATTAACTTCAGTTTGTTCTAGCTAAACATACCGCGTCACGGTAAGCTTTGTACTCTAAAGAACCCGGCTGTATAATGCCATAAGCGCAACGCATAGACAAAATCTCTGCACCTTCCCCTATAGCTGGCGAAGTCTCGATATAAGTGAAATATTCTTGATTGGGACGGTAAACACCATAACTCGACATAACAAAGTTAGATTTGGATAACTGACAGCTTCGAACTTCTGTATTTCATTGGACTCCTGATAAAAATGTACTAAAATGAAATATACTGTAAGTGCGAGAGGCTATTCAGGTTTCTTTTGTAAACATGTTGAAGGGCGTAAAAAAAGTAAAACTCAGGAACCAATAGACTGAAAATGCAAGAAAGTGTCCCCTCTGTCATAAAAAGGCTAATTGTCAAATACTTTCTATACTGAATAATATTGTTACATACACGAATTTTCAGTTCAGCAGCAATGCCATTTTATTAAAATCTCTCTCTCTCTCCTCTCTCTCTCTCTCTCTCTCTGTGCGTGTGTGTGTGTGTGTGCGTGTGTGTGTGTGTGTGTGTGTGTGTGTGGCATAAACGGGGAAGTTTTTGTAAGTCCAGAGAAGCACCAAAGGCACTTTTCCAGAGGGTCCTAAAACTTAAAAATAATAATAAAACGGTACAAGAAGCAGCAATGATTTGACGTGTTCTGGAATCATTTCGAGTGTTCATAGTTAAATCATATTTTAGTAACAATGCTTCAAAAATATTATTTAGCGCACGCGGCAAAGAAGTAAATGTGTTTCTTGCATAAAAAAGGTGTTTGAATTCGCAATACGTGTGTTTGAGCTGCTTATTCCTTGCCAGAATTTACCGTTTATAGTGTTTCTTCACTGCTACCCCACCAAGCCATTTAGCGAACTTAGAAGCCTTATCTACCCGTAGTTGCCTTTTACAAGTATGTGTTTTTGTATACTGGGGTAGTAAAAGGTCCAATTTCTCTCTCTCTCTCTCTCTCTCTCTCTCTCTCTCTCTCTCTCATATTAATGGTGATAAATGTCTGTAATATTTTTACCGAGGCAAATACATCGGTTGTCTCATAGTATGCGATGACCATGATACTCGTGCTGACAATCACTCTCATTAATATAAGTAATAATTATTAATATTAAAATAAATACTAGTGGTTAATTATCACATCCGTCAAGAAAAAATACTTTAAAAGCAGTCGTGTTGTTAACATTTTATGGTATTAGAAATAGAAATGTGCCTGAGTGGATGGGGGTCCATAACTTATATATGGGAAGGTGAGAAGGCCATCAACAATCATTATCAGTTCTAAAATAACGTCTGATGAACCAAGATCACATTTCCAAGTTTTATTATAGTATGTGATACTTTGGATCACTCAAATCTTCTATTTATTTCTGCAATTATCAAACGAATTGTTAAAAACTTTCAATGTTAATATTGATAATATAAAAAACGTCCTTTCAGAATCACCGATCTAATATTTGACCCCATAGTCTGATATATTTATATACATCTGTTACGGACGTAGTAGAAGACATTTATCTACCGTCGTACGTAGCACTACAAAATCGGCAAAATGTACCAGATGTGATGCAAATTCAATTTGTGATATCTTTTAAATTATTTGACTTCTGTTAGTCGTTGATATATCAATGGGTAGCTATGAAAATTTGCCTTTTCATCATATAAAGATTTCATTTTAATCACTTTAATTGAGCAAACCAATCGGATATAAACCTGAAAATCGGCCGTCTTCAACGCTGTTTTCAAGGCCCTTTATTTTAGACTAATAAAAGTGTATTCAAAAGTCAATATTTCAATAATGTAAATGGACAGAATTCCTTAGAAATACTTATTTTTATTATATTACAAATACCTCTCTGATCTGACATTTCAGTGTTGAAAAATCTTAAAGTAAAGAAAGCGTACCGGTCGCGGAAGACTGGCAAAAACGTCAAAGTTGTATAGCATTTGGCACTTTTTATAGCACATTTATTAAATTGTCATTTAATTTCGCATATCTAATTTTAAGAGTTTAGAAATCATAAAGTTGAATTCTGCATTGAATTTCCTTTCAATTGATAAAAAATAAGATACAATCCATTTGAAAACACACGTTTTACATGGTGTCGATTAAAGCTAATGCCTCGAAAGTACTCAAAAAGTGCAAAAATTACGGCGTAAAGCGATGTGTTTACCTAAACACGATTTTTTCGCCCGCATGTAGTACAAATTCAAAGTTCTAAATTTCCGTCATTTCGCGTCATATAAATGATTTTGTAAAATTTTTTAATATGATTTTTTCTTTATTTTTCACACATATAAGTTTGACAGCATTTTAACATCTAGAAATACATTAAAAAATCGGGTTTAAATAATGTAGGAAAAATTTCACAAAAATAGAAATTTGAATTGCGTGCTTGAAATTCAAGTAAAAAAATATGTAGGACAGAGTGTGTGTAAAGAAAAACAGAAAGAACAAAGTTGATAGGAAATTTTCTCTAGTTTATTTTGGTACCAGGGTTTTAAAAATCCGTCCACAAATCAAATTTCCACGCCGAAACTAGTAAACCCGACACGCCGAAAATCAAAATGGCGTAGTTTGGCGTATCTGCCAATTAAAGGGTTAAATGATGTCTATGTTATAACACTCGCTAATTGGGGAATCCGGTACGGAAATTCCTACAGGATAAAATATGATAGATTATCACTGAAGTTAATTGATGGAAATGACTTTTTCATCTATTTTTTATGTCATATCGAAAGTGATATAAAATTGATTTTTTGTATAGCAAGTTTGTTACAAAAAGCTAGCATTAATCCATTTACTTGTCTCTTATATTTGTAATACAACAAGGATACCCTGCTGTAATGTTGTATTTTAATAGTCGCTCAAGGGAAAACTTCAAACAGATAGATCGGGATACAATAACTAATTGATTTGCCTCATAGCGATACAAACATGTTAAATGTCAGACAGGCCTTCAAAAGACATCATAGTGTACATGTATGGTTAATGGTTTAACTTTAAACAGAGTAAACAACACTGTTGAGAGAAGATATGAAAAGAACAGCAGCCAAACTGATAGACATACAGACACAGACTGATCGACTGAAGAACAGGTGGATGGGCAGACAGAGATAGATGGGCAGACAGACAGAACTTCAAACAGAGTGTACAACCCTGTTGAGAGAAGGTATGATAAGAACAGTAGCCACTTACTGCCATGCTGACAGACACACAGGGGGATGGATTGACTGAAGGACAAGTGGATGGGCAAACAGAGAGATGGATGGACAGACAGACAGAACTTCAGACAGACTATACAATGCTGTTGAAAGAAGGTATGAAAAGAAGAGTAGCCACTCACTGCCTTGCTGATAGACACACAGACAGACAGATTGACTGAAGGACAGGTGGATGGGCAGACAGAGATGGATGGACAGACAGACAGAACTTCAAACAGAGTGTACAACCCTGTTGAGAGAAGGTATGAAAAGAACAGTAGCCCCTTACTGCCTTGCTGACGGACACACAGACAGACAGATTGACTGAAGGACAGGTGGATGGGCAGACAGAGGTGGATGGACAGACAGACAGAACTTCAAATAGAGTGTACAACGCTGTTGAGAGAAGGTATGAAAAGAACAGTAGCCCCTTACTGCCTTGCTGACAGACACACAGACAGACAGATTGACTGAAGGACAGGTGGATGGGCAGACAGAGGTGGATGGACAGACAGACAGAACTTCAAATAGAGTGTACAACGCTGTTGAGAGAAGGTATGAAAAGAACAGTAGCCCCTTACTGCCTTGCTGACAGACACACAGACAGACAGATTGACTGAAGGACAGGTGGATGGGCAAACAGAGAGATAGATGGGCAGACAGAACTTCAGACAGAGTGTACAATGCTGTTGAGAGAAGGTTTGAAAAGAACAGTAGCCACTCACTGCCTTGCTGATAGACACACAGACAGATCGACGGAACGGCCAGGTGGATGGGCAAACAGAGAGATGGATGGAGACAGACAGAACTTCAAATAGAGTGTACAATGCTGTTGAGAGAAGGTATGATAAGAACAGTAGCCACTCACTGCCTTGCTGATAGACACACAGACAGACAGATCGACTGAAGAACAGGTGGATGGGCAGACAGAGAGGTGGATGGACAGACAGACAGAACTTCAAATTGAGTGTACAACGCTGTTGAGAGAAGGTATGAAAAGAACAGTAGCCACTAACTGCCACGCTGAGAGACACACAGACAGATGGATCAACCGAAGGACAGGTGGATGGGCAGACTGAAAGAACTTCAAACAGAATGTACAATGCTGTTTAAAGAAGGTATGAAAAGAAAATTAGCCACTTACTGCCCCTCCAGTAGGCAGACAAAAGACACATAGTCAAAGGAACGGGCTGACGGATAGATGAATGGAGTTTAGTTGAGAAAGGGTGGTTCATGTCCCAGTCAAGAATATTTCACTTATATCAAGACATCGCCAGCTATAGGCGAGGGGGGCAGAAATTTTGTTTGTGCGTTGCACTGATGGCATTATACAGCAGAGTTCTTTATCTTGCCAAGCCCACTGTGACATGGAACCTCGTTTATTTTCCCATTTAGTTCCCATCTAAAGGAATCGTGATTTTCATTTGGTAATGAGTGCTTGGCAAAAGAACAGTCACTACCCACTTTCAAGTCTTGGGTCAGACCCGGTCGGGACTCAAACCCATGTCCTCCCACTTACAGAACAAGCACTCTACCAACTGAGCTACTGCAGTGGTAAAAAGATAGATGGATGGACAGACAGATGGATGGGCAGATGGACAGATAGATAACTGATAATCTTATAAGCTATATAAAACTTATTGTACAGCTATCAGAACCGATAAGGACAACAAGAATGAAGTGAAACAGTCATGGTTTTTACACCCAGTCAAGATTTTTTCACTTATTTCGAGGCAGTCAATTTATGGATTGAGCAAAGAGCTTGCTTTAGACAAACGACCACCAAGGTACCTCCATAGCTGTTGAGATAATGTGTTTAAAGTATAGCAGCCACTTACTGCTGCACCAATTGACAGGCAGACAGATCGACTGTTCAGTACAGTCAAACCTGTCTATAAAGGCCACCTAAGGGAACCAGTAAAAGTGGTCTTTATGGACAGGTGGCTTTTATATAAAGGTTCAAATAATATGAACAAAGGACAACTGGGATGCAATTCTACTGGCCCTTACAAGCAGGTGGTCCTTATATAGAGGTGGCCTTTAAGGCAGGTTGAACTGTACTGATAATTTGATAAGGTACATAAAACTGATTGTACAGCGATCAGAACTGATAAAGACAAAAAGAGCTGTCACAAGAATGGTGGGCCTTGGCTGCACCACTAGTTGAGGACAACAAGAGCAATAATGAAATGACATAAATGCAATCTATATAAGATACTTGTATGGAAATTCTGGAAAGATCAATAAATTTAAAATGTTTCCTGGGTGGTGTTTTTTTTACAGCAACTTAAAAGAACTGTAATTTTAGAGTGTTAAAAATTCGACAAAAAAAAAACCTGTTATCAATATCAAAAATTCGAAATTTTTTTTCCGATATAACTTTTATATTCAATTACCAATTCAGTCTAAAATTAGAGTCATTTACTGTTTTAAGTTATAAATTAATTTTATCTTTATGTCATTGATCTCATAAAAAAAATTAATTTGAATTTAAGGTAGTTCCATACCATGGTGACGTCGTCGTTTTGTGCGTACGGTCAAAATGTCTGATTTGACGTTTGTTTTATCTATGACGTCACGAATGTGTGGTTTTCGGCGCCTACAGAATTATGGCGGGAACGCTGTTATGCTATCATTCAGTAGAACAATTTCTGCATTCACAAAAGATTAGAATTCACAATATAAATTCTGTGCACTATTTTTAAGAAGAAAATGTATATTGTACATAACGTAAATTAGGTAGATCTACACTGTTGAGAGTACTATTCTAAATAATTGAAAGGTTTGAGTACATTGTTTAAATTTTGAAGACGGGGTTTTAAATGCCGCTTTATGTTTGTTTCTTTCGGTGATTTTAAATACAAATAGTAGGACACAAAATGGCGATTCATCAATAAACATACTGTATGATATTTTTTCTCGGTGTCAAATTTTAGCAGTTTGGCTATGCTCTTGTATTTGCATTTCATTCAGCAGCCTAGAATCAAGAACGCTTCATCAATGTATACATACAAATCCCTTTTCCATTTTTACTGATCTGTATTGGGTAACGGTTGCTATGGGTTGCTATGGGCGACAGACCATATGATATTTAAATTAGTTTTGTTTTGCACAACCAATCACAATCAGTGATTTTGTTTATTTGTTAATACCAAATGAAAAAATATTGAGTTTATAATAGTATCCTAGGACATTACTGGTAACTTCTTACGTAAGGAATTAGGCTTTTTCTTGTTTCAGGATTTTGATGCAATTTTATGAAAAAAGTAGCTTGACGACCCCCTATTTTTTGTTTCCGAAAATCAAACTTACATATTCATGTACAATATATGTGAAAATCAGGGGTAGTATTCGACTTAGTTTTTTTAAAATCTACGAATTAACGCAAGGGTGTTACTTTTAGTTTTCCGAAAATTTAATGTTCTCTCTTGATAGGTGGCGCTGTAGAAAAATACCACGTGACCGGAAGTAAAATTCCATTGGCCCAAATAATCTTAATGACATAATGGTTAATTTAAATGCAAGATACTTTTGGTTTCTAAGCATGACAAAAAAATTATTAAAGCTTATTTGTTGATAACAGTAGTTATACTTTGATCAATTATGTCGTGAAAATAGCCACCAGGTGGCGCTTCAGAACTTTTTAAGCAAGTCGAATACCTGCCCTGAAATTTTTGCATGTTGAATGGTTTATGCCCATGTACAACATATCAAGATTTCAATATGTGTTTTCAGGCGATTTGTAAAGTATGGAACTACCTTAATTTTAACAATTACCAATAATTTTCAGAATTAAGTTAGTCTTAAAAAGACATTTAAATCTGGCTCTCGATTATGAAGAAATTGAAATAAAATTGAAAAATCAATACCACTGTGTATAATAACAGTGAAACAAAATGCATCATTTTTACGACGATACATCAACAAAACGAGACTTTAACTATGTATTATATTACACGGTTCCTTTAATTTTATCCTATGATGCTTTAGTAACTCGACAGCTAACTCGGTAGAAGCATAATTATAGATTTATTATCAAATTATAACAAAACGTATATTAAATTACATGTCTAATGAAAGCGTAATAAAACTCGAAAGATCAGTTACTGTTTGTAATTAAATAAATCTTATTCTTTTTATAAAAACAAAAACAACAAACTGTGATTATTCTGAGTTTTGTTTAAACTTTTATTTTGTTGACTGTGTTATATGTGCTGGCTACTTGTTTATATTATGTATTTTAGTGATGATTTTATCACTAAAGAACTTAGTACAGCACTTAGTCCTGTGTCAAAAGTATAGACGAATTTAACATATTCTGACGTGTTCACTATACTTTCCATATTTAATAGGTTTTTAAAAACATTAACCTGAATGGATTTCTTGGCCAAATAGGGAAATCTAAACAAGAGTTCAAATATATTTGTCCCAGAACTAGACTTCCAAAATTCAGAACCAACTAGAAAAACTGTGAGCCACAAGCTCATAAAAAATACCCCCACTCCCAAAAATCCATCAGATCAAATTTTTAAATAGGAGGTGCACATCTACATTATATCACAAAGATTGTGTGAAAGTTTCATGAAAATCCATTGAAGGGTTTAGGAGGAGTTGGGGATAAGAGATAGGTACCCTAAGGTGTAACGGAAGGACAGACGGACACACGGACGGACACCCCTATCACTATATACCCCACTATTTAAGTGGGGGGTTTAAATATATTAGAGCAAGGGCTCAGATATTTTCCTATCTGGCACCTCAATGTAATGATAAATTCTTTCTTGGACCACAAATCCTGAGGTTACTATTGTTGATAAGTTTGATGTCCAGGATTGCCCTGGATATATTTGACGTCCCACAGTTCCATATTCCTTTCACACAATTTTGATTACACACATGGTAGGTGTAGCTAGCTAAACAGGAGGTGCTTACTTTTCCAGAACACCCAGCCTCACTTCCCTGGTTGAAGTTCACGTGTCTAACCTAACTTGTCAGTTTCAAAGTTTTTACCTTGCTTCTGGATTGTGATTCGGATATGGATTAGTATGTTTGTTTTTGATTAAGAAGCAGTTCTCAGCCTTTAAAATATCTCTCATTTCATTGATAAATCTTTACAGAAAAAGACCAATTAGGCTATCTTGCACAGGGTGTGCAAGATGAAGATATCTTTTATTGTTTTTTATGGATTTTTCTATCAGAGGTGCACAATTATTTTACATCATATCAATATTTTTACCTTTGTCTCTCTGCTTTCTTTGGCACTCCCAGGACATCTTCCCAATATTTTGTCGTGACATTTTTTATGGACTGCACAATTACATACTGAAAAATTCCAAAGCAGATATTCAAGTTAACTAATTTCTATCACATGACAAGACAACCCATCTTGTCAGTAAATGATTAATCATTTGCTGTTGCAGTTTTGTATTTGTTTGACTTTCAAATTATGTAACTCTTTTTAAAACTAAAATTGTCTCTGGAGAGCCAAATACCCTTCCATTTAAATTTTTCATTGGTTTAAGGTCACGACACACTTTTGGACCATGAAGATTATTCATGTGAAGTTTCATGAGAGTCCTCCAAAGCATTAATGAGATAGGGTCCGGACATGATTTTTACAGACAGACCTTGTGATTCCTCCTCAAACTAGTTTGGTGCTTACCCTTCTGATGCACCCAGCCTCATTTCATTGGTGCCAGGTGGAAGTTCACATGTGTAACTAAATCTGCCAGTTTTTCAAAGTCTTTTTTTTCTTCTGATTTCTTCATTGTGAATTGAACATGAAACTTAGATGATGAGAGATGCTTCTTGTGGGAATAAGCAATAACAATTCTTTTTATGAATCTTGGCAATTCATAAGATGTTAAGGTCTGTACTCAGATATGGAAATTATAAATAATAATAACCCCAGATTTTCAAAAATTTGTGAATTTGGTAAAAACCATACAAATAGTTGTGGTAAAGTAAAACCCTCTTATATTTGAACTACCTTTAACAGGGGTCCTAATATTACAGGTCATATTGACAGACCCATCACTTTGTAAAACTACTTTAAGCAAACAACTTTAAAATCAATCGTTTTAGTGCAAGTTTTTTTATGTGTAGTAAATCAAAGTTCTGCAGCACTGACAGCACAGAATGAGTATAAATTCTAAAAACATACCTTTACAGGCATACCCTTGTTTATTCAATCCCCTGAAAAAAAGACAAAATACATGAAAATATTTAAAAATTTATGATGATGGAAAAGAGAAGCCTTATGTTATGGACAACTTCTAAGTGGGTCCTTAAATGTTACAAACCAAACTTCTAAAAGACTTGACAGTTTAAAGTAATGGTATATGTATAGCACTTAATTTTCAAGTACAATTAAATGTGAATGTATGCTACTATGATAGCTAGTTGTTAAAGGAAATATATAAATTGTACAGAAAAAATCATGTTTTGTAACGGGTCCGGGACCTTTTGCCCTTTTTCATGGCAGATAGGTCCCATATAAAATTTTGAAAATCCAATACCCTCTTGAATGGTATATAATTATGTAATTATGTTGTCATAAAGAAGTTTCATCCTGCAGGGTCCTATTGTGAAAAAGTTTTCTCAGTTCGTTTGCGGAAGATCAGTGTATTCCATATATTCCTGTTTCCTCCACAAACCTATAACTGACCTCCTTAATATAGAATGCATGTGAAAGAATGAAAAAAATGTTTCTTACCATAAAAATTCATTACAAAACGAACAGTAAGTAGGCTGGCGGAAAAATTTTGCGATGAATTGATGACCTTTGACCTCATGAACTTTTTGTTGTTTTATTGCCCCTCTTCGTCTCGTTATACCACCAGTTTGTGGCTTGTCGGGATCTATTGTAGGGACTTGTTCTGAAAAGAAAAGATTTCTTAAAAGTTACTGAAAATGCTAAATTTGAATTATTGCATACAATATAAATTTGTCAGATTACTGGGTAAATCTGTTATAATAAATATTGTACAGTTCATCCTGCTTTAGAGATCATTGTTATAGAAGAACCATTTTTGTATAAACAGAACTGTTAGTGAAGCTGAAATATAACCCCTGCCCCCTCCTCAAATCAACAATGTAACAATTCTATAATTCACTGCATAATATTTGTACCGATTCATAGAGTCTGAATGTTTCATCATGTGGCCTGGTATAATGGTACAAGAACAATGGTTTGGTCAGCATACTACATGAAAAGCCATAATGTCTGTGTGCAACTATTCTTTCCATTAGAAAAGGAAAGATGCTGTTTTCTTGCAAAAATTACATGTACATTATTCCACCAATATGTGATGTTACCATTTTCCAACATTTTTCGCACAAACGTTAAGAGGTATTGATCATGCGGTAAACTGGGTAACCCCATAGGGTTCATTAGCAACTATCTTAAATGATGTTACATAACATACTTTTTTGGCATAACCGACGACAACATATGTCCTCTGAAGTCAAATTGTGGGGATATTTTTTTTATATCGTGGTTCAAAATCAAAGATTTTCAAAAGTATTTAGGGAGCTTTCCAGACACTATCAATACACATTTATAGAGATATCTATCACCTTAATCACGATTACATTATACGTCAAAAATATTTTACCTCAAACATCTATATTAACCCTATGTTGACTCTAGCATGTAATTCTTGGCTGGGTAACTCAACGCTATTTTAGCCTTTATAAACATCTAGACATTAAGTGTTCATAAGTGTTCAAATACTGTAAATGTATTTAATTTTGCGTGTATTTATTTTCCCGATATAGTAAATTTATACATATGCTCATAGTTGAGTCTTTGCATTTTTGAAAAAAATTATAACACAATATGCTTAATATACTTTTTGCGCAGTATTAATTTTTGCACAAAACAAATGACCGTGAAATAAGTGAAAATTAGTACACTGCGAAAATTATTAGGTTTACAGTAGCTTTGAGTTAAACAGCCCTTAATTATAAATGGAATTTTTAAATATGATTAATATACCTTCATTTTCAGAGAAATATCGTATCTGTACTTGTAATCTTCCTGATGGTTTTAATTCTAACTGTAAAAATAAAGAAAAATATTAACATTATATTAAAATTTGTAATTGACAAATACTTTAATCATTTATACAACTAAATAGCAAATGAATAACAGATAGTTTTTTGGTATAGAATGAAGTGGTTGGTTGGTTGAATGTTGCTTAACATCACATCAGCAATTTTTCAGCTATTCGCAACAAGAACTTTTTTATTAATCTCTATGGATTAATCTATGAACAATTTTGTGTATTCATGTGAAGTGCTAGTGTGTTGTATGGTCTACCTTGTACTAGCATGCACTCAGGGTGACTTTAATGTGCTAGCTCCAAGAGTCAGTACGCCGCAGACAAGCCTACAACTCCCCCAGTCCATTATACTGATACCAGGTGAAACAGTAAAGGCTAACAGCAAGGAAAATTCTCCTTCCCACATGTGGTCTGAGCGTGACTCGAACTCACAGCTGTGAGAGACCCTGGATTTGAAGACTGACGTCTTATCCATTAGGCCACCAGGACCTCCATGGAGTGAAGTGGAATGGTGTTGAGTTGAGTTGAGTAATGAAGTTTTACAGAATAGTCAAGATATTTTCACTTTTATCAATATCAAGGTGGTCATTCTGGGATTGTGGAGAAATCTAAAGTATCTGCAGAAAACCACTTATCTTGATATAAACACCCCCTCCTTGAAAACAGACCTTCATACTTGACTATGAATTGCCCCAATAAAATGTTCCAAAATGTACCATCTTGTGTTCCAGTTTGGTATGTCCAACAACATTCATCAAAGTCCCTTATATGCCTAAAGGCCTGTTTGGTAAACTGGTCTGAGCAATGTGTTTTTGCTGTTTGCTTGGAATTTTAACCATTTAACCATGGAGAAATATTGTGGATGTGATCCTAAAAAGTCTTGAACACTAATATTGTGAACAGTATTGTCTTAATACAAGTGAAAAGATCTTGTCTAGGGCATAAATCACATAAATGACTCCACTGCACTTCACCCCATAGTATTCAGCTCCGCTCCACTCATTAACAGAGGTTTGAACAACTATATACTGGTCTGCATTGTGTTTTTGTCATTTGTCATTTTGTCATTTGTTTGGCATTACCAAAGTACATGTACTGTTTATAACCTGGTGGGTGTGATCCTAACAAGCGTGGCTGTATTTAATTTTAATCTTGGAGAGATGTTGTTTGCACATAGCAGTGAACATTTCTATTGTAAACAGTAATGTCTTGATACAAGTGAAAGAATCTTGACTAGAGCATAAATACATACAATGACTCTACCACTCAATGACTTTCGACTTCATTGCACTCAATTGGACTCGACTCAACTCCACTCCACTCAAAATACAGAGCTTTAAATCAACATGTACTGGTCAGCATTATGTTTTTGTTGTATTGGCATTATAATCATTTAACCTTGGTAAGATACTGTAGGTGTGATCCAAACAAGCATGGCCTTGAACACTAATATTGTAAACAGTATTGTCTTGTTTATAAGTTAGCATCTCCGATAATAACCTGTGGATGATTGATGAGAATCAAACAGATCATTTCTGTTGTCTCATAATACATGCATTATATGCTCTAGGCAATGTGTAGCACAGTTGTGTCAGGCCTATCATGACATGGTACTTGTGTTTCAAGATCTCATCCAAAGGACCAACTACTTTCAATTCTAAATGTAGATTGCATGGCAATAGAAAAGTCACAATACCTACTGTATAGTTGCTTTTATTCACTGGGAATTTAATTTTACTATATTCGTGGTTTGATTTCATAGCACAAAATTAAATACAAAGTCAATATTTTCATGTAGCATTCATTAAATGTAGACAGATAATCTGTGCAGAAAATTTTTAACAATGACCACGTGGACAGCAAAATTTTATACCTGTGAATACGTTCTAGTGTCTGAGCCGCAATTTTTTTCCCCGCAGAGTTAAAGTACTATACAGTATTTTCAAGTCTTGGCTAGGCACAATGTAATAAAAATGTTGACAACACCTTCCCACAATGCAACACACTTTTAGATAAAACTTTCCCACAATGCAACACAATTACAAAGAAAACCTTGCAACAATGCATCAGAATTAGACAAAATCTTCCCAAAATGCAACACAAACCTAAATACAATGCAATACATTAATGGCAGAAAAAAGCCTTCCCACAATGCAACACAAATGTTGACAACACCTTTCCACAATGCATGAGAATTAGACAAAACCTTCCCACAATTCAACACAAATGTTGAAAAAACCTTCCCCAATGCAACACAAATGTTGAAAATACCTTCCCACAATGCAACACAAATGTTGACAAACCCCTCCAACAATGCAACAATTACAGACAAGAACTTCCCCCAAATCAACATAAATGTTGAAAAAAAACTTCCCCCAAATCAACATAAATGTTGAAACAAAAACTTTCCACAATGCATCAGAATTAGAAAAAACCTTCCCCCAAATGTTGCAATACAAATGTTGAAAAAAAACCTTCCAAAGATGCAACACAAATGTTGAAAAACAACTTACCCCATTTCAATACAAATGTTGAAAAAAACTTTCCACAATGCATCAGAATTAGACAAACCCTTCCCGCAAATGTTGCAACACAAATGTTGAAAAAAAAACCTTCCAAAGATGCAACACAAATGTTGAAAAAAAACTTCCCCATTGCAATACAAATGTTGAAAAAAACTTTCCACAATGCATCAAAATTAGAAAATACCTTCCCCCAAATGTTGCAACACAAATGTTGAAAAAAACCTTCCCACAATGCAACACAAATGTTGAAAAAACCTTCCAACAATGCAACATAAATGATGAAAAAACCTTCACACAATGCATCACAATTAGACAAAACCTTCCCACAATTCAACAAAATTACAGACAAAAACTTCCCACAATGCAACACAATTACAGACGCGACCTTCTCATTGTTTCTATTGATTGCTGACCATGTAAATGATGTAGTTTTACAGACAATGTCCACGTCAATGTTCTGTTAGTATTAGAGGTGATTGAATAAATATTTGACCATAATGAACAGTAGGATTGTTTAGACACATGATGTACTGGACAACAAGCCAAAGGGTATTTAATCTGTAGATATTGATGTCAAACCAGGCCCTAGATCTTCAGTAAAACAGACACAAGATCAATATGTCCTCCGTAATTTATATCTCCGAGGTTTTAATTTATTCTTTCCCCGTTAGATATATTGATAAAATTAACCTGAAAACAAATAATCTTGTACAAGATTTAACAATGAACTTTGCTCATTTACCGCCATTTATTTATGAAGTAATGACAGAACATTTTTATCACGGGTTTTATTGGGATTTCTCTCCCACTGATATTCAAGACTGTTTGTCTTGAACTTCGGATTGAGAATGAACTTTTTTCATTGATTTAGAAAATAACAGATTTGACTCTAATTTATTGTGACACTTACATCATACAGAAACACTTTTCTTACACATGTGACAAGAAAAATCTCTTTTTTTCCCCTTGTGGGATTTTCTTGTCTCACCCTTGGGTGAGATCACTTTTCCCAACCAACAATTTTCCCAAAGTCACAATCAGTTACACATGCTGACATAATTGATGATGTCATAATCATTTGACATGGGAATGTCAACAAAAATCAATTATGTCATTTATCTTGTTTACAGAAAACATAGATGGTGGCATGAAAAACAAATATTTGTTTACAAATCATTTTTTTTTATGATGAATGGGAAAAATATTATTCTTTCATATCGTGCAAGAAAATCCTGCATTTTATCGGGGTCAGATTTTCTGTTCTACTTTTAAGGGTAAATATATGCTACACACACTATGACATCATAACTTCACGTCGATTGTGACATCAGCAATTTAGATTGTGTGACATCATTAGTCGCAAATGCAAATAATGAACTAATTGTATTGTTTTGGAATAAAAGCTTCACAAAACTGGAAAAGGGGGAAAAAGAATCAATCTCCAATTTGTAGGAGACAGAAATTTCAACCCTCAGGGTAAGATTATTTTTTCTGACCTCTGCAAGCCTCGTTCTGAAAAATAAAGAATCTCACCCCTCAAGTTGAGATTTCTAGGTTACCACTACAAAAAGAACAGATTCTAATAGTTCTAGCTAAATCTGACTAGTCACAATAAACTGCAAACATATATAATTCCCCATGTGTTTATTTTCGAAAGTATAAGAAATTTAGACATACATGTATCTGTGTAGTTGAATTTTTGTGTTTTTAAAATCTGCACTATAACACAATAAGCAAAATATAATTTCAGCTTGGTATTAATTCGTGCAAAACAAACCACCACAAAATAAGCGAATTAGTACACCGCGAAAATTAATACGTTTACAATAACCAAAATTGTGCCATGGCAATAAAATGTGTCAATGTCATAAACTTACAGAAGTACATTGTTGTTTCTGCTTTCAAAGATATTTGTATCAAATTTCAAATTTGTAATATAAGAAAGCAATCTATATCAGGAAACCAAGCCACCTTTTTTATACAAAGATAATCAAATTAATGATATATAGCATTGATATTCATAAAGGTTTACAATTGCTCACTGAGCAATCAATAACAGGAGTCCATTAGCACTTTCTGCTAGTGACAGGGATTGTTATATAAATGGCTGCCTAGTGACCAGTTGATCAGTTTGTGGCTAGATAATTGAAGATGAAAATTGCCCAGGGGATATCAAATGTCTATAGAATAATGTCAGAATAGTAGAGTGTAAAGATTATAAGTGCTAATAAAAATAATTCTATATGTTATCAACTATTGTTTATGTGTTTATAAATGAAGATCTGAAGATCATCTTTACCTTAAGGATAAACTAATTTATTGTATGGATTGGTTTGTTGGAATTGTGTTGTACGCTCCAGTCAAGATTCTGGAACAATGGAATAAACTGGAGTACCTGTAGTAAGCCATCATTACCTTCACTGAAATAAGCCATCATACCTTTTAGAAGTGAATGGCCAAACAGTCTGCCTTAAGAGGGACTCCGTGATAGTCAGGGGTCTTTTGGAAGAGATGCTCTGTGTCACTGTAGGCATTGCAGGCTAAAGAACCCTCCTCCCAAATTATCCTAAGATCTATGCAATGGCAAAGATTTGTCTTTTCATCTATAACTGGAGACATCTTGATATAAGTGAAATATTTTTGACTGGGGCATTCAAAATCCATCCATACATCAGACAGCATTTAGGCTGAGTACAGCATTATTTACAAAATTATAAACTTACCCAAATTGTAGCTATATTTCCATCTGTACATTTCTCTGATAAAATCTTTGCTAAAACAGATATTTCTGCTAAAAGTCTATTCGGTCGTTCCATGACCACCATGTTTATAACACGTCCATCGTACAAGTGAGCATCAAAACATGTATTCCATTCCGGATAAATTGTTCTTTTTCTTTGAACCAACTGGATTCCTCGTCCTAAAAACAGAAAATTTAATTAATGACTATTAAATGTGTTGTTTAGTTCAAAGTGAAAAACAGAAAGTTCAGATTTAATTATAATCATCTCTATATACAGACTACCTGTTCTTTTAGACCAGTGTTTTTTGGTCCTGTTGCAACACACTTTTATTCAAAAAGAACCCAACTAATAAGAAGTATAACCAATACCCTGGTTGTTTGTAGCTATGTAAGAGTCTACTGTGGGATCCCAAAGGATTCAAAAGAGTTATCAGCTTTCTCTAAAAGAACCTGTCTATAAAGACCACTCATGGCACCCAATAATATGGACTTTATAGACAGGTGGTCTTTATATATCCACTCATTTTTTCGAAATTTGAAAACCCATTGGTTTAATTTCATCAAAATGATTATTGTTCAGAAGAAAAATATGTTCAAAACTCCTCCACAATTATTAATTCAAATGACAATTTTATTTTTAAAAAAATCTGAAGGACTTGATGGCAACTTAAACAATACAAATGAGATTTCATGAAATCATGGAATCGGTCAACTTGTACACAGTTAACAAACTCATCACAACTCACAAGAATCATAATTCACCAATAAATAATAAATAATTTCATTTATTTTAAAAGAATTTTAACTATTATTATCACAATTCAAAACCAATTCCACCTACTGTCAAATCAAGAAATTACCACATTTGCATTACTTTTGAATATATTCACGGGAGTAGCATAATTTTTTTTTATTTTGAAAGAATTTTAACTTTTTATATTATAATTCAAAACCAATTCCACCTACTGTCAATCAGAAATTATCACATTTGCATTATTTTTGTGTATATTCCCTGAGAGTAATATATTTTCTTTAAAGAATTTTAACTATTATTATTGTAATTCAAAACCAATTCCACCTACTGTCAATCAGAAATTATCACTTTTGCATTATTTTTGAATATATTCATGGCAGTAACAAAATTTTTATTTTTATTTTGAAAGACTTTTAATCATTATCATTGAAATTCAAAATCAATTCCATCCACTGTGAATCAAGAAAATAATCACTTTTGCATTATTTTTACACATATTCATGAAAGTAATAAGTAACATAATGGACTACCATGAATATTTAACTTTGATACATTTCTCATGCATTTGCATTATCAATTATATAATAATGTAAAAAAATAAAAGAGTTAAAGAACCACTTTTGGTGAAAATTAACTGAATCAATGACGAGAAAGAAAATGAACTTTAATGGAGAAAAAAAAAAAAACAAAGGTTCAAAATATCCTGGGTCCAAGGTCCAGGACCTACTGAATTAACATTGGGACCCTTGATATTTAAACTGTAAGGTCCCAAGGACCTGCAATTTTTTACCAGGATGATACTTTTTTCTATATGATAAAAAATTGCACATGGACCTTTCAATGATGATATTGGACTTTCAAAACTTTATGTGGGTCCTGCCAAAAATAAAAGCGAAAAGGTCCTAGACCTTCCATTACAATACTGGTACATAATATTGAACCCCTGGGGAAAAAAACGAAAATATTCACAAATGCAAAAATTTGCCAATTTACAGTAACAATAAACAGTTTTAAGAATTTTCTATCAAAGAATAAAGTTAACATTTTTATAATGGAACAATATGTCATAACATTGGTGATAAATGATCATAATTATCTTGTTATCCAACAACTTGAGGTAATCCATCACTTACAATGCTATATGCAATACCTCAAAAATGTTTTAGTGGTTTATATTATAAATTACAGAAATCCAGAAAATAAATCATGTATCTGCAAGAACAATCAACAAGAAGCCCATGGGAATTGAATCGCTCACCTGAGGAAAGTTCAGGAAACTGGAATTGTAATAAGATTATCTTAAAAAAGTAACTTTAGTTAAGTATGAAGGTCAAGGTCAACCATTTTCTCATACAAGTACTTCATGTGCTGATGTTTAATGAATATAATGTATTTCATAAATCCTTTTGACAGAATAGTTAAATTTTACAATTTCCTTGCAACATATGATCTTAAAAGCATATCAAAGCACCTTTCACCGCTAAAGTTCCAATCCCACTCAGGACAGTTCCTAGTGTAAGAAAGTTTGTCAGTTCTCTTGCGGAAGGTCAGTGGTTTTCTTAAGGAACTCTGGTTTTCTCTACCAGCTCTAAAACAACCACCTGAATATAATTGAAAGAATCTTGACTGTGGCATGAATCTCTAATTATTCCACTCCACTCCTCTCCCCTCAAAAAAAGCTGGTTTAAGCCTGTCTCACACAGAACACACGGCTTATACGGTTGGCCACTCGTGTAAACCGTACATACAACCGAACCAACCATGGCCTTATCCGACTTACACTCGGGCCATTCGAGTGTATCCGTGAAAGCTGTGTATGATTTTTAAAACTTTTAAAAAACTGGCACGGGTGCCATGTCCGTGTATGATCGTATTAGCGATCGTACAAGACCGTGTGAGACCGTACGAGACCGTGTATGATCTTATTAGCGATCGTACAAGACCGTGTGAGACTGTACGAGACCGTATATTCATAAATGCACTGGTTATTGCAAAAATAAAATTAAAGGTTCCAATAGAAAAAATAAGATGTACCTTTATAAGCAAGCAGTGGTTATTTTTCTTAGATATTTTCTTTGAAATAACATTTGCTCCCTTAAAGGTACATCTTATTATTCATTTTTCCCTTGGAAGAAATAACTACTTTGTCCTTTGGTCTAAACATCAAGTCACCAGTTAGGAAGCTGTACTCTTATCAAAACCACTTTGAGCTCAAAAAGTGCTTTTACACTTTCCAAACATGATATCTAGCAAATGTAACTGTGCATAAAGAAGCAAAGAACATCAATACATACAGGAATGTGTGATAATTCAAGCATAACTCGAACAAAAGTCGGTGGGACCGTATGTAAACCATGTAAATGTCCAGTTAATCGAGTAAAAGTCGTGTTTAATCGTACTAGGCCGTAACAGACTGTACTTGGAACCGTACAACAATCGTATGAAAATCGTTTGCAAATCGTGTTCAAACCTTGCTTGACCGAGTATATCCATGCTTTGTTCGTACATACTCGTGCTACATTCGAGTCTAAATCGTACCAACTCATCCCCAGGCACGGTTGGAGCTCAATACTCGTACCAGTCAACCCGTGTATAACCGAGTGTACTGTATTGGAACTGTGTGCCCAACCGTGTTCTGTGTGAGACAGGCTTTAGTAACACAACATTTGAAGGTAAAGGTCTACCATTTTCTGATATAAGTACTTTATACACACATGTTATAAATGAAGTTTTTAATAAATCTTGCTGAAAGAATGGTTCAATTGCCTCATTTTCTTATCATAATTTCCTTTGTAATAAAATTATCTCAAAAAAGCTGATCCCACTCAAGACAGATCCAGGTGTGAGAAAGTTTGTAATTTATCGCTTGTCGAAGGTGGTTTTCTCCAGGCACTCTGGTTTTCTCTGCCATCTCTGAAACGACCACCTGAATATAGATGGAAGAATCTTGACTGTGGCATAAACTCAATTATTCCACTCCACTCCTCTACCCTCAAACAAAAAAGTTAGTTTGATAACACTACATTTGAAGATCAAGGTCTACCATTTTCTGATACAGGTACTTTAGATACACATGTGTTATAAATGATGAGGTTTTTTAATAAATCTTGTTGGCAGAATGGCTAAATGTCATAATTTTGTTATTAACATTTGATTAAGTTAACACATGTTTAACAGACAGATAGATCATAGGTATAATAACAGGAGATGATGTGCTAATCTGTAGTTATAGGAGTAAGTCACCGTAGAAACATGGTAATATCAATAATCTCTGATACATAGGTGATACAAAAGGCAGATCATGTTCAAGGACAGTGATGTAATTTTCTTCGTGATAAATACAGTTGAACCTGCCTTAAAGGTCACCTCTATAAAATGGCCAGTAAAATTATCCCAATCGCTCATGTTATTTGAACCTCTATATAAGGGCCACCTGATCATAAAGGACAGTAAAATTATCCCAATCGTTCATGTTATTTAAACCTCTATATAAGGGCCACCTGATCATTAAGGCCAGTAAAATTATCCCAATCGCTCATGTTATTTGAACCTCCTTATAAGGGCCACCTGATCATAAAGGCCAGTAAAATTATCCCAATCGCTCATGTTATTTGAACCTCTTTATAAGGGCCACCATAAAGGCCAGTAAAAGTTTATCCCAATCACTCTTTATTCATGTTAAGAGAACCACAGTCAAACCTGCCTTAAAGGCAACCTCTATATAAGGGCCAGTAAAATTTTATCCCAATTCCTCTATATTCATGTTATTTGAACCTCTATATAAGGACCACCTGACTATAAAGGCCCGTAAAAGTTTATCCCAATTACTCTTTATTCATGTTATTTGAACCTCTATATTAGGACCACCTGACCATAAAGGCCAGTAAAAGTTTATCCCAATCATTCTTTATTCATGTTATTTGAACCTCTATATAAGGACCACCTGACTATAAAGACCAGTAAAAGTTTATCCCAATTACTCTTTATTCATGTTAAGAAATCCTCTATATAAGGGACACCTCACCATAAAGGCCAGTAAAAGTTTATCCTAATTACTCACTATTCATGTTATTTGAACCTGTTTATAAGGACCATCTGCCCAAAGAGGCCACTTTCACTGGTCCCCTTGAGTGGCCTTTTTTTATCTTTATAGACAGGTTTGACTGTAGTACTTAACTAGAGCAGTCTCTTGAGAGACAAATACCACCCCCCCCCCCCTCCTCATTGGCCAGTTAGATAGATCGTTGGACAGATCGACACTAAATCTGTTAAGATGTAGCTAACAATGGGGCCAAGATGAGCTGTAGGTTTGGTACTAATAATTCCTTATTTTGATGTTAAACTTCCAGCAGGTCTGTACTTTTAGGTATCTTAATTATTTCTCCATGTAATTAAGTTATAACAATTTTTTCTTTTACTACATACACACCTATCATTACCATTGTAATAACAATGACATAATGACTGCACTTGATAAACTGAAAGAATCTCATATTTTTGTTAATGTATTGTCATAACATAATATAATTTTATTGTTTTGTAAAATTAGATAATTTGCACCCTATACAACATTAGTAAAAGTGCTAAAATTCACATTTCAAATACCAGTACATGTGGAAGTGCGTAGGTTAGTTGGTACAGCATCAAATTCTACATCCAAAAGTTGTGAGTTTGAATCCCAACAAAGCCATGTTGTGACCTTTAAGCAAGTTTCTTCATTTCACATGGAACTGCTTTAACTACTAGTGTCGGGATTATGGATCCTTGGGCCCTCAAACCCAGCAATTGTTGTCTCAGTGAACTAACAACTGAAAGTGCACTGTACAAAGCAGATACACAAATTTATGTAAAACACTGTCAGTCATGGTAACAAGGGGGTTGCCGAATGTGTGACCTGGCTGACATAAGCATGTGACCAGCCAGTGCAAAGATCATACAAGCCCAAGGTTTACTAAACGTGTCTTATGTAGTGAATGACATGCATTATGACATTTTTTCACATTGCCCAAATGGGATTCCAACCTGAGGATCCATCATAAGTGGGAAGGGATATTATGTTGTCTATACAATGCACCAAGAAACAAAATATAATTTTACCTGGAGTATTAACAGATTCTTTCACATTGATGGCCACATATGGATCAAACATCTCGTTTTCACTTTTCATCGAGTCTCCTTTCTCCACCTGGAGAAGTTTAACTCGTATAAATCCTGTTCCCGGCATTTTCCTGGATTTTCGGTGTCAGTCAAATCTGGACCCCTTCAAAACATAAAGGTCTTTCTTGGACCTGTAATGAAAAATAATTAAATACAATAACAAATCAAAATATATGCATTCCAGATTCAAAATTTACTGGGTTCATGGTTCAGGACCTATTGATTTTACACTTGGACCCCTGATACAGTAATCCTGATGAACCTGCCATTTTATACCAAGACAAATACTACTTTTTTCTATTGTAACATTTTTACACATGGATCTTTTCATTGTTTTTCATATTGGATTTTTAAAACTTTATTTGGGAACTGCCAAAAATAAGCAAAAGGTTCTTGACCTTCCAATACACAACATAATTTTGAATCCCTGCATACATATTTATAAAATGGTTCCATTACATATCTTTCTGTCCCTGTCTAACAAAGAAATAAATGAAACAATTGATAACTCTTCAATCTCCAATAGTACTGTAACTGCACTGCTGGCCATTTGCTCTACTGCTCACCCATAATCAGGAATTTTATAACCAATACTATATAATGCTTATATTTCGCTGTAGTTTTATTTTTGCTATATTTGCAGTCCAGTGTATTACCATAATCCGGAAAAAACAAAATCCCCATGAAAATACAACCTTTAAAGGCATTTAGTAAACGCTCCAAGTTTTCACCCATTTCCTTCCATGTAATCAGGTGAGACAGCGAAAATATGACATCATAAACACACTAGGCATTGTCAAACTGCATATTTGACACTGCGAAAATAAAGCAATATACAGTATTAGTTTGTCTTTTTTGCCCTGTCTCATTTAGTTGTTTTAACATTTAATCATTCGTGCTGGCTGTTGCCAAGTACACATTTTTCAGGTCGCAAATTTTCTTTCATCAGTTTGGCAACCAATCAAATTCTCATATAAATCACCAATCTTATGAATGGTACGAACTAATAAGACAATGATGTCAAAATACTCCCCCACTGTAACAATGGTTGTCATGTAAATTATTACAGTGCATGCTGGGATGGATGTATGTATCCCACGGTAACATGTAGATCTGACAATGATCAGATTTGATGCCCTGACAGAAGTTTCATCTATTTACTATAAAGGATTCCACACATTTCTGTACATCATCAGTCCTGATGTAGATATTATACTGGGACTTTTTTAGTACTTCCTCTTAACATAAGCCTCAAGAATTTTGTATGTCATTTCTTTTATTTATTTTATTTTCATCAAATCAGCAACTTTATTGCAATTCTTGAAGCATTTTATTTTTTCTAAGCAACTAATCTCACCATAAATTGTAAAAGTTTGTAAAAAAATAGATATTGGTATGTTTCGGACTGAAGTGGATTCCACACCTCCACCCTATCAATTCTCCAATTCATGAAGAATTTTGTTTTCCTAAACAACTCATCTTACCAAAAGTTGTAAAAGTCTGTGATATAAATAAAGGGTTTTGATGCAATCTGGACAATAGTGGATTACCCCCCACCCCCCGGGCCATTCAACCGTTCCCACATATCCCCCATCCCAACCCCAACACTGCTGCAGAGTAGTAAGACTAACATTATACATACAGACAAGCCAAGCTAGATATCAAATCAGTGAGAATCATATTTTACCATTGCTATTACAGTGGAACTTGCCATAAAGGCTACATCTATCCGATATCCACAGGACACCTGCTTTTAAAGGACAGTAAAGTGTATCCCAATTTCTCTTTATTCATGTTATTTGCACCTGTATATAAGGACCATCTACCATAAAGACCACTTTTACTGGTTTCCTTAAGTTGTCTTTATAGACAGGTTTGACTGTATATGAACCATATCCCACTAATCCAAAAGAAAAGTTAAAAAAATCTTGAGTGGGGCATAAAACACCATTACTCATTTTCACATCAACTGTTTATCGCATTTCAGACATTTTCTCCCCAAAAAATCCATAACAAACCTCTCACCATTGTTTGGTTTTGCCAGTCACATTTTACTTACAACATTCCTATCAACAATATAACAAACACCCACTTTTATACACTGTATGCATCAACTCACAAGGCCAAACAAAGAAATATGTGTGTTTCAGGTTTTCGAAAAAACTTTGGTCAGTTGGTGAGTTAACATCCTAGTCAAGAATAGTTGACTTATATTGAGACATCACCAGCTATAGGCGAAGGTGCAGAAATTTTTCCTGTGTGTGAGCTGATGGCATTATACAGCAGGGTTCTACTGTACGTGCTATGTCTACCATGACAAAGGACCTCATTTATTAAAAGTTCCCACCAGAAAAAACCGTGACTTTCATTTTTGTAATGCAGAGTGCTTGGTGCTACACTCACTACCCGCTTTCAGGTCTTGGGTCAAATCCGGTTGGGGTTCAAACCCATGACCTCCCACTTACGGATCGAGCACTCTACCAGCTGATCTACCACAGTGGTCAAATTGTCCAAAAGGGTGAAAAAATCGGCTTTACTAAAATAGGATCAGTCAGGAAACATGAAACCCACATTTTTTTTTGTTTGGCCTAACTATTAGGTAATCATTCAATATTAAGTATCCCAAGGCTTTTAATGTCTGGTTCGACACACATCTTTATTCTCAACATTGCATGCTCAATATTTTAGTTATTATTGTTCATCTTGTGTTTATGTAAAGTATGTAAGAATTTATCAGAAAATCAGGAAAACTGGATAAAGCTGAAAGGATATATTTAAATCTAACTGCTGATAACATCAAGAATGTATAGAGCAGAGCAATAGTGTTTTACACCCCAGTCAAGATTCTTTTACTTATATCAAGGCAATCAGATCTGGCATGGTGGAATGAAATAGCAGTGTTTAACACTCCACTCATTATTCTTTTACTGATATATTAGGATGGCTAGTTCTGGAATGGTGGAGAAAACCTGAAAGTGAACAGTATTTAATTTTCTAAGGTTCAGTTTTGTAATTTTAATGTCTGCATGTTCAATATATATTTTTTCTTATTATTACTTATCTTGTGTTTATGTAAAGTATGTTATCTGAATATTGGAATAACTTAATAAAGTTGAAAATAAATCCAACTGCTGATAACAACAAGGATGTAAAGAGTGATGTAATGGTGTTTTAGGTCCCAGTCAAGATTATTTTACTTATATAAAGGCGATCAGATCTGGCATGGTGAAATGAAATAGAAGTGTTTAACATTCCACTCTAAATTCTTTTACTGATATATTGAGATGGCGGAGAAAAACCAGAGTGCACAGTATTTAATTTTCCTGGGTTCATTTTTGTGCTGTTAATGTCTGAATTGACACCATTGCATGCTCAATGTTTTTTTTTATTATTACTCATCGTGTTTGTGTTACTTATGTCATCAGAATATCGGAAAAACTTGATAAAGCTGAAAAGATGTATTTAAATCTAACTGCTGATAATATCAAGAATGTATAGAGCAGAGCAATAGTGTTTTACGCCCCAGTCAAGATTCTTTTACTTATATCAAGGCGATCAGATCTGGGATGGTGGAATGAAGGAGTGGTGTTTAACACTTCACTTAAGTTTCTTTTACTGATATTGAGATTGTCAGTTCTGGAATGGTGGAGGAAACCTGAAAGTGTACAGTATTTAATTTTCTAAGGTTCATTTTTGTACATTTAATGTCTGTATTGACATATCTTATTTTCTACCATTGCATGCTCAATATATATTTTTTCCTTATTATTACTTATCTTGTTATCTGAAGAGAGATCCAACTGCTGATAATGTTCATTAGTAATGATTTTTTAAATCTTCTACTTATTGAGATGTCCATTTCTGGAATGGTGGAGAAAATGGGAATACCTGAATCAAATCATCAAATTTTGACAAGCATGTTCAAAGCATCACTATCCTTGAACTGACAGCCTCAATATAAGTGAAATAATCTTAACTGAGACCCAAAACTCCAATACTCCAATCTCTGGGGAAATAAAATCTGCAGACTCGTAGAAAATCTGCAAAATCAGGTCAATCAAATGACTCGATGGCAGACAGTAAACTAACATGATTTCCTGTATTATCTCGGAGTTATCGGAATATCCAGGCTTCTTATCAAAATATCCAGAATGATCGACTTCCACTCTGATATAGGGCTCCTGAGTCATATATGGTTACATATTGACATTGGCATTACAATGACCATCTGTCCGATATTACACAATCTCCTTTAGTAGTAAAAGTTCTTTATCAGGATGTGTACGCTCATTCTTCATGATTCAGCAGTATATGATATCCGAGCAATACAACAGTTCAATCCTGTTGGTACATCAACTTTTTTACAGTTTCTTTTGTCTGTTAATAATGTGTTGAGTTACATTATAGGAAAGTTATTAAGATTACTTAGTACAGTAAAACATATTTATAATGAAGCCCTGAAGACTATTTTTAACCTCGTCATTTTTAAACTTTTAAGCGACTTTCTTATAGTGTTATAAATAATTATATATTTAACATCAATATTTGACATCATACCATCCATGTATTTGTTGTAAGCATGTTCGCTATAATCCTGTTTTAATGTGTTCCCACTTCATCAACAAGTACCCTGGCTGAGGAATGAGGCTGGTCCTTCTTGGTGATAAGTGACCACTTTACCAAAAGGTTGTGGTCCTTAAGCATGCACTTTAGACCACTCAGCCACTACATAGGCAGTTGCAATGGTTTGCCAGTATAATACTGATCATGACTGCCATGATATAACACGACTGAAAAACGTAACTGAAAGTTTTTCCCAAAGCCCCATTCCACATCAATTGCCCACCCCCCTCTCTTTGATTAACAAACTGGGTCAAGTTTAATACTGGAATTATGATGTATAACAGTACATAAATGTCATCTGTAATTAGTTACTGCTTTGATGTTGTTATCTTAAGCCGTGCCTTAATCCTCGGAACAAGGTCAGACCACTAAGGTCGTACATCAAAGAATTAAGCAGATATTTTTATGATATAGTAAGTATTTACAGAGTATAGTTAATCATTTCACATAAGTACAATATTTCTGCATAGATATATTTGAATTCCAATAGTTCTATATTCCTTTCACTCTCAATTTTAATTACATATGTGGTGGCTGTAGCTGTAGCTAAACGGGAGGCACTTACCCTTCCGTAACACCCAACCTCACTTCCCTGGTGGAAGTTCACATGTTTTAATTAAATTTTTTTAGTTTTTTTCACAGATTTTACTTTGTGATTGGATTTGTGATTCAAAAATAAACCAATATGATTGTGTTTGATTGTATACAGCCCAACCTGCCTTAAAGGCCACCTCTATATAAAGGTCACCTGCTTATAAAGATCAGTAGAATTATATCCCAACCGTTCTTCCTTTTTCTTATTTGAACCTGTATATAAAGGTCACCTGGCCATAAAGTCCACTTTTACTGGTTACCTTGGGTGACCTTTATATACAGGTTTGACTGTATCTATTAATGGACTAGTGTTACTTAATAAACCAAAAAAAATTTATGATTAACAAAGTGTATATATCGGTTTTGTGTTTATTTTATTGGCATAGACTTAGTTATATTATTGTCTGTTATACTACTGAAAATTCAATCTTCCATGTGACAATATCTCAATATAAACAGACAGATTGAATTGTGATTTCTTATAACTGATAGACATTGCCAGTTACAAAGTTTTTACTTTGCTTTTGAGTTGTGATTTGGACATGGATTGGTATGTTTGTTCTTTACTTTGCTTTGGGATTGTGATTTGGATATGGAATGGTATGTTTGTTTTTACTTTGCCTTGAAATTGTGATTTGGACATGGATTGGTATGTTTGTTTTTGACTTTGGGATTGTGATTTGGACATGGATTAATGTGTTTGATTTTTTTTACTTTGTCTTGGGTTTGTCATTTGGACATGGATTGGCATGTTTTTTTTACTTTGGGATTGTGATTTGGACATGGATTGGTATGTTTGTTTTTGACTTTGGGATTGTGATTTGGACATGGATTGGTATGTTTGTTTTTTATTGAATTTGACTTACCTGTAATTGAAAGTGTTGATCAGGTAAAAAACATTATTCTCCTCAAGGTGATATGTATATGTATATAATATCCAATACTAATTAATTCTTGATGACGTAAGAACACTTAATTACATCAATTATCCTCCTTGGAATAAGTCACAAAAACAGAAGCCTCCTATTAAAATCCAAAACTCTGACTGCTATCTAAATCCTAATATGAAAATCAGGTACTTCTGGATTACAATTTTCATCTAATGTTGTTCATTCACAATCTACAAAAGAAAAGGAAAGTTTCAAATTAGGTATATTTTTTGCCTATCTCATTTTTGCAATTTGTATCAAAACTATTTTGGGGAGTACAACACCATTACTGGTACTCCACCACTTCACTTCACTCAAATGACTAAAACCCAACAGTGCAAAATTAAAAGGAAAGAAAGTATTATATTGCAATGTCACTTAATATTCACAAAATTTACCGTGACGCCAAAAATTTCCTGATTTACAGGTAGTACACAACTCGAGAAATTTTACTGTAACTAAAGTTCAGATACAAATTCAGTGCTGATTTAATAATCCCCATGCTCAAAAAGAGTTTTTTTCTCACTTTAAACAGACAAGCTAGATATCTAATGATTTTTACTACATATGACTGGTATTACTTTGATGTGTGTACCGGTAGTATAGACAACAGTTAGACTTCCTATTGTGCTCTTCCAATGATAGGATTGGTCAAAAATACAGTTTGGATTGGTCAACAGGTAGACATGCACAAGTCCCTATATTAAATTATTAATTTCAGTATCTTGCCCCTTTAAAACTATTACAACCTTTTGTCACTTGATTTCTGTAATAGTTTTAAAAGGGCAATATACTGAAATTAATAATTTAATATAGGGACTTGTGCAAGTCTAGTCAACAGGCATCAAGTGCTCTCTCTCTCTCTTTCTCTCTGTTGTGAATGGTGTTGGGCCCCTTGCACTTATGAAAATAAGCAACATAATAGCCAAAATTGTGAAACAGAAACAGTGATGGAAAAATCCGGATTATTGTTTCAATTTCTGAAATTTTCAAAATTATGAAATCTGGCAAAGTGATTGTGACAAAGGAATAAGATTTTGAATTGTGAAAGGGACAGAATATTGGGCACCAAAATCAACCCAGCAAGGGTCCTGACATTTAAAGACAGTAAATTCAATTTGGATTGGTCAAAAGACAATAAATTTATATGTAACGTTTATAATTTCAGGAAGAAATAAACAGCATAATATATGTATATAAGCAAACAACACAGACCTGTCTGCTTGACCTTTAATTTAAATATTTATTATGGGTCAGTATATTTAAGTTTAGGGTATACAGGTGTTTATTTTTTCTACGTCATGGGAGACGTGCGTTTTTATGTATTAGCTGCGTATCAGAATGCCATCCATGTATCGGGTGGATCATCGTATATGAATATTCCTTATGAAAGGTCATGCGAACAGGTCAATGTTGTTTGCCTATATCATGAAATTGACGACACTAGCAAAGGCAAAGTGTATCATATATCAAATCGTGTAGTAGAATAAAAATCTAGATTTATTTCTGAAATTTTAATATACATCAAAACAATGGAAATTTACCACAAATTTCCCTTCAGGAATAAACTCTTTATCTATAAAATACAATTTAAATATTTGAATATAAGGAAGTATTGGGTAACATAGTAAATATCACTAACAGCAGAATTATACCATACCCCTAAACATCATACAATCATTACAATAGGTTTTTTTCTTCATTTCTAATTTTTTTTAAACAAATATTACTAACAGCAGAATTATACCCCTAAATATCATACAGTCATTACAATATCTTTCTTTCTTTGTTTTGTTTATTGCTTTCTTCTTCAAATTTTACATACTTCATTAAGAGATGAAAGACAACATTCACACACACACCCTACCAAACCTACAGATATCTGATGAGTTAGCCCACTACTATTGTAAAATGAGGCTGACATATGCCTTTGTATGGTGTATTGTATTTAGCTAAAAGCCTGACTCGGTTTCTGATATTTTTAATCCTTCATCAGAGTCTCCAAATTGGTGGCCATCTCAATCATTTTGAATTTTGTTTTTTGTCATTGACCAGCATGAGTTCACAAGGCATGACCAGGTGTGCTACACTGCAAATCTTAGTCTAATGTATATTACTAAAACTGTGCAATATTCTGATTAATTTTCTTTTCCAATACCAAAATATTTTCTTAAATTTTTTTCCTTTATTGATCACTTGTGGAATCTTTTAAAAATTTTCTGTATGTTCATGAGGCATGACCAGGTGAGCTACAATGCCCTGTTGATAAAGAGTGACTAATCAGTTTTTTCTCTATTCCCATTCATAAAAAACGCCTATTATATACTGGTAGTTCCGTAGTTCCTAGAATTTTATAATTAACGTGCCACTAAGTGACTGACAAGTTGGTCTATATTTAATAATTAATAATTTACAATTTCCTGAATTTTATCAATTGATAAATTGCAATTTAAAAAAAAATTCAGGAAATGTTTATTAACAAAACACTATATGTATAAATAGTCTCATCATAAATTAGTTCAAGGTTTTGGTATTCATTCATAAACACCCATTTCATGCCCTAACACAAGCTATACTGATGTAACAAAATTGTGGACTCGAGGCATAAGCTACAAGATTCAAGGAATGATTGATTCTATGTCCCAGTCAAGAATACTTCTTTTATATCACCAGCTATCGGCAAAGTTGCAGAAATTTTGACCTCGTCAGTTCACTCAGGGCAATGTGTATGGAAGATTCTTTAACATTCCAAGGCTGTTGTGACAACGGGCATAGAGTTTTAAGGTCTCTTCTGAAGGACCTTGTGACTTTCATTTTCAAATGCTGAGTGCTTGGCAAAAATTTTGGTCAGACAGGGGCAGGTTTTGAACCCACAACCTCCCACATATAAAGCTAACATTCAACTCTGCTGTAGTGATATATCATTCAAGGAATGGAATGGAATAATGGAGTTTTATGTGCCAATTAAGATTATTTCACTTATATCAAGACAGTCAATTCAAGAATGGTACAGGAAACCAGAGTGTCCAGGGAAAACCATCAACCTGTGGCTGCCAATATGCCTTTGTATGGTGTATTGTATTTAGCTAAAAGCCTGACTCGGTTTCTGATATTTTTAATCCTTCATCAGAGTTTCTAAGTTGGTTGCCATCTCAATCATTTTTGTTTTTTGTCATTGACCAGCATGATTTCACAAGGCATGACTAGGTGTGCTACAGAGCAAATCTTAGTCTTATGTATATTACTAAAACTGTGTGATATTCTGATTTCTTTTCCAATACCAAAATATTTTCTTAAATTTTTTTCCTTTATTGATCACTTGTGGAATCATTTAAAATTTTCTGTATGTTCATGAGGCATGACCAGGTGAGCTACAATGCCCTGTTGATAAAGAGTGACTAATCAGTTTTTTCTCTATTCCCATTCATAAAAAACGCCTACTATACACTGGTAGTTCCGTAGTTCCTAGAATTTTATAATTAACGTGCCACTAAGTGACTGACAAGTTGGTCTATATTTAATAATTAATAATTTACAATTTCCTGAATTTTATCAATTGATAAATTGCAATTTAAAAAAAAATTCAGGAAATGTTTATTAACAAAACACTATATGTATAAATAGTCTCATCATAAATTAGTTCAAGGTTTTGGTATTCATTCATAAACACCAATTCATGCCCTAACACAAGCTATATTGATGTAACAAAATTGTGGACTCAAGGCAAAAGCTATAAGGCAGTAGACTTATGATTCAAGGAATGATTGATTCTATGTCCCAGTCAAGAATACTTCTTTTATATCACCAGCTATTGGTGAAGTTGCAGAAATTTTGATCCGGTCTCAGTTCACTCAGGGGCAATGTGTAGGGAAGATTCTTAAACATTCCAAGGCTGTTGTGACAACGGGCATAGAGTTTTATGGTCTCTTCTGAAGGACCCTGCCACTTTCATTTTTAAATGCTGAGTGCTTGGCAAAAATTTTGGTCAGACAGGGCCAGGGTTTGAACCCACAACCTCCCATATACAAAGCTAACATTCAACTCTACCTAGTGATATATCATTCAAGGAATGGAATGGAGTAATGCAGTTACACTTGCCAATTAAAATTATTTACTTATATCAAGATAGTCAGTTCAAGAATGTTGGATGAAACCAGAGTGTCCAGGGAAAATCATTAACCTGCAGCAGCCAAATAAATTTTCTCACACTAGGATCTGTTGTAGTGAGATTCAAACCTAGAGCACAAGAGTACCTGCAATTCATAAGCATGTGCTTTAGACCACTCAGCCACAGCAGTACCATTCCCCCCCCCCACCCCCAGATTCAGGGGCTATGTTTTGAAGTCCCAAAATGAACTGCTCAAACTATTCTTACTATCTATAGTCTACTTAAGACAGACTTGTTACCATATAGGGACAGAGTGATTTTATTGAAAATTAATTGAGCAAGCGCTAAATATTAAAATATGGATAGGACTTCCAGTTGTACTCCCACCCATTAAATTCTTAAAAAAAGTATTTTTCATGGAAATGGCTTATATTGATTGTCATTTTTTTTAAATACTAGCTTTTTCAGTCTGAAATTAAAATTGTACCTTCCACTAAAATTTTTTATTTTGATAAAAAAATTAAATTAAAAAAAAAAACAAAATTAAGTTATTTGGAACATGTCTATGATTCTTTTAAAATGTTATAGATTTTAATTGGTGGATGTTACATAAGGAAGTCAGACTACCTGTTGGTTTACTTGAAATTACAAAGTCCTTCCAAACTAAAGAAACAACAATATATATTGCCTAACAATCCGAGATTTAAATTATTCAATTTATTCAAATGGAAATTGTAGATTATCTTGAATAATCTTCCAATAAAAAAAAAATTGAATAATTTTTTGAAAAAACCCATTGAAATACCAAATGAGCATTTAACTTACCTTATTAGCAATTTTACAGGTAGTTGACTGTATGACATAATATAACAATAATGTGTATCTATTGAATTTTTAACAGATATGTCATGCACAGCAGACGGTTAAATCCCACCTTATTTAAAATGTACCTATAAAAATATACCCAAGCTTGAAAAAAAACTGCCAAATTGAACTTTACATTTGTACTACACTAGGAAGTGACACAGAAATAGATTTATGGGATTAAAGGTAAAGGTATTTAAAGAAACAATCAATGCATTTGATAAAATTATATTTCTTTATTGATCTCTTTATGATTTTTTTAAATTACCGTACAACATTCTTTAAACGTGACTATAAATATAAGTTGTTAAAAATGTGTTAAATAAAGAGAATATTTCTGTATGAAATTAACTGCCATGGTAGCTCAATGGTAGCACATCCAACTTGAAAATGTGAGGTTATGGGTTCAAACCCCTATCCTGTCATATATAAAACTTTAAAATCCGAGAAAGCTAGGATGAATGTCCCAGTAGTTTTGGACCTTTGACAGAACTTGACAAAATATGTATAGTTTAGTTTGACAAATTAATAATTTTTTGTTTTACAAAAACCATATTTTTACTTAAAATGAAAATGAAGGCAGCTATGGAGTTGTGGACTTTTTGACTAACATTAACACATTGGCAAATATAAGAGTTCTATTAACTGTCATTTTGAAAACAATTACATAACATGTGAAATCAAGTCTCGACCGTAACACACAATTTGTCATGATTAAAACAAATCCATAACATGTGAACTCAAGTCTCGCCATTAACACACAATTTGTCATGTCTAAAACTAAATCGCGACATGTGAATTCAAGTCTCGCCCATAACACACAATTTGACATGTCTAAAATGAAACCACAACATGTAAATTCACTTCAGTCTCATCAATAATACGTTTACTCTTACCAGTATTTTCTAGCAGTAAGCATTTGCTCAAATTGGGTAACTTCTATTCCCAAGTTCATGTTCACTGTGAACCAATCTAGGATAGATCCTTATAACTCCCAATTTACACGTCAACAAATGATACAGCATCAAAGCTATTTTAACTGTTATGGTGACTGTACAGCCTTGCAAAGGCAAACAACATTGACCTGTCTGCTTGACCTTTCATTAGAAATATTCATATACAGCAATCCAGCCAATACATGGGTAATGTAAGGATTTGCAGTTAATACATATATACATGTAATGTATGAATTTAGTTATATGCATTTATGTTCTTTATAAGTACATTTAAGTGTCCATAATAAATATTTTAAATCAAAGGTGAAACAACAGGTAAATGTTGTTTACCTGTAAAGGTTATAGACATCTACGGAGTAATATTACCATTAGGCTGGACTTACCTGTAAATCTTGCAGATTAATATTTCTCACCTTTAACCAGGTGTGATGATGATGTTATTGTTGTAGTCGTTAGCGAAAAGGTGCAAATTAATAACAAGGTTTTACTAAGTGCTATACACAGGCACAGTCAAACTTGTCTTAAAGGTCACCTCTGTGTAAGGACATCCTTTGTGTTATTAATTGAACCTGTATACCTTTAAAGGTCAGTAAAATTTTATCCTAAATGCTCTTTATTCATGTTATTTGAACCTGCATATAAGGACCACTTGCCAAAAAGGTCACCTCAATATATGGACACCTGCCTATTAAGGCCACTAACATCTTATCCCAATTGCTCTTTATTTGTGTTATTAAATGAACCTGTATACCTTTGAAGGTCAGTAAAATTTTATCCTACATGCTCTATATCATGTTATTTGAACCTGTATATAAGGACCACTTGCCAAGAAAGGCCAACTCTATATATGGACACCTGCCTTTTGAGGCCAATAACATTTTATTCCCATTGTTATTTCAACCTGTATATAAAGGCCACTTGCCAATAAATGGCTTTGGTGTCCTTTATAGACAGATTTGACTGTATCATCAAACGAAATCAATTTCATAGGGGGCTTGGTGGCCAAGTGGCTCAAGTGCACTCATACAGACCATAGCACTTGTAACCACTTTCTACTCCATCAAATCCTTGTTCAGGAAAGTCTATCAGTCTGCTTGCATTTCCAGGTACTCCACTTTTTCAGATAACAAATTATTTAGTCATCTTTTGAGTTTTTCATTCATAATTTTAGTAAGATGGTGCAAATAGAAATCTTTCCCTGGAGTTTGAACTTACTTTTAAAACTTGCAATGCTTTACTATATTTTTAAACCAGCAAAACAAATAAATGATTTTTTAAAATACATGTACATGTATTTAACCCCATATTCTTTCAAAAATCAATCAAACATGCAACAAAAATGAAATGAGCAAAGAAACTTACCAACCCTCAAACGTTTTGTTTAATTATCCAATAAGAATAAATACAAGCAGGGACAAAATCCGGAGTCGATTGATGTACAGACAAACAACAATGACCTGTCCGCTTGACCTTCAAGTTAAAATTTTGATGATGTACCCGTACATTTATGTATAGGGAACACAAGTGCTTTTTTTGTCTACATCATAGAAAAAAAACATTTGTCAACTGTGAATCCTTAGTCCTAACACTACCCTTGTATTGGATCGTCTTATATGAATGTTCCTAATAAAAGGTCAAGTGGACAGGTCAATGTTGTCTGCACCTTACACAAGATGTAGCATCTACTTCCTGGCTGACTCTAGATGTGACTTAGTGTATTTATACATTAGTAATATATACAGAACAGAGTCTGTATTGTAAACTAACAATGATACAGCACAACCTGTTTCAACATTAAACATCTTAAACTGTAGTCATTGATAAAAAAAACACCATTAACAATATGTCCTAATAAAAATGTTCAGGTTCCGATTTACTGTCTCAGGATTTAGTTTAGGGTTATATGGTTTTAGCATTTTTCAATTCATATGGGTTTTTCGGTATTCTCATGATTTTTGGTTTTCTCAGAGTATTTTTTGTTTTTTGTTTTGGAGGGGGGGGGGGGGGTTTGGTTTTCTGAGTTAAATTGGACCAATTTTGTAGGTTTTTTTCAAAGTTTAATAAAAACATGTCTCAGAGTTAAAATTGGATACTTTTTTCAGGGTTCAGTTTAGAGTTTAGACAGGTTAGCTCACTGAGCAGAAAGTACAATGCTGTACATATTATCTCCCTGTTGATTACTGAACTTTATATAACCCATGAGATCTGTATACAAAGCTAAAACACACAGGAAGTGAGCAATTGATGAGACAGGTACCCAGTTGATTAGTACGAGCAGACGTGTCATCTCCGACAGGAAACCCATGTCTGTTCATTATAGGCCAACGGCAAAACTATAACATTTCTTTCACATAACAATATACATGTATAAACAAAATAGATGAAAAGATTCAATTACTATTTCTACAAGGAAACATACATTCACCCAGGAAGAAATCTGTTAAGGCCAAAAAAAAAAAAATCTCAAAGTTATAGTTACCATTATGGCATTAATGAACAATATTTACTATACCAGAGCTACAGTATTTATTAGCATCATTCCCGATTTGGCATGGATAATTATTATTCCCAATACAAGAGTAATATGGCATTAACTAGCATTATTCTCTAAACAAGAGTCAATGAGTATTGTTCTCCTAACCACAGTTGACTTTGAAGAAAGATGTTTTTAAAGTGACACTATTCAAAATAGATTGACATTAACAGACTAAAGGATCCTTGAACACTTTCCTTTCTAAATGCAAATTCTTTTTAGAAGAAAAGTCATTCCAATTAAAGAAAATATTCTACCAATTTCTGACCTACCATAGTGATTAATTTGAAATGGACAAGGTATACATACAAATAGAGAGAGAGGGGAAAAATGTGTATTCAATATGAGAGAGAGGTAGGTTGCAATATACCTGGGTTTAGATTTCTAATCAATATAAAACAAACACAATATTAATCTTGAAGAGAAAACTAATAATTTCACATTTTATTACTATTGTATATAATCTCAGTAAGGTAATATTGCATTTTTATGATGGTAGATACTACTCTATATATACACAATCACCACGACAACAGATAATACTTTGACCTTTATGAACAATCATTGTGTGACCTTTGACCTTTTTAATCATTGTGACGACAGATAATGCTTTGACCTGCATGTACAAGCACTGTGACGACTTTGACCTTTGTATCACTGTGACAACAGATAAAACTTGGACCTTTATGTACAATCACTTTGACAACATTGACCGTTTTAATCACTGTGACAACGTTTACCGTTTTAATCACTGTGACAACAGGATATTGCTTTCACCTTTATGTACAATCACTGTGACAACTTTGACCTTTGAATCACTGTGACAACAGATAGCACTTTCACCTTTATGTACAATCACTGTGACAACTCTGACCTTTACATAAAATCACTGTGTCAGCTCTGACCTTTACATAAAATCAGTGTCAACTCTGACCTTTACATAAAATCACTGTGTCAGCTCTGACCTTTACATAAAATCACTGTGTCAGCCTCCCACATGTGGGAAAAAGAATTTCCCTTGCCCCTTGCCATTGGCCTTTACTGGTTAACCTGGTATCAGTTTAATAGACTGGGGGAGTGGTAGGCTTGTCTGCGGCATACTGACTCGGTGAGCTAGCACCTTAAAAGTAGCCCTGAGTGTGCACAAGTACAAGATAGACCATACAACACACTCGAACTTCACATGCATACACTAAATTGTTCATAGATTAACCCATAGAGATTAATACAACAGTTCTCGTTAAAAATTGCTGATGCGACGTTAAGCAACATTCAACTAACCATACCAAATTTATATACTTTCACTGTGGCAACTTTGACCTTTATATACAATTACTCTGACAACAGATAATGCTAAGCAGCTCTAACCTGTATGTCTGATTTTTTTACCTTTACATATAATCGACAAAACAAGGAATTGTAATCTTAATGAAAAACAATGTATCATAATGATTATAAAGTCAGATTTCAAACTTACTCTCTCCCGACTTGATGCAGTCTACTACAATATGATTGATTCTTATATCAAAACAAATTAAATCAAAACTAGGATTGTAATGCAAATTTATAATAACCTTTTGACATTTCAAGATCATTCGCAATAAGCCTAATTGTAGAGATTCAGATTAGGTCTAGTACAGATGCCAAAAGCAAGGTTTGCTTATTTTAAGCTAAACAAGAGCCAGACAAAAATGAATCTGGATTTTTTAAGCTATACAAGATCCAGACAAACATGAATCTGAAATTTGTTTTTTAGCTTAACAAGAGCCAGAGAAACATGAATATGGATATTGTGGAGTAATGGAATTTTATGTCCCAGTTAAGATTATTTCACCTATACTGAGGTAGTCTGTTCCGTTATGGTGGAAGAAACCAGTACACCTGGAGAAAACCATTATACTTCAGCAAGCGAACTGACAAACTTTCACAAACTAGCATGTCTTCGGTGGGATTTCAATGTAGGCACTGTGATCTGTAAGAGTTTAGATGAGTTATTGCTTTTAACATCCCAGTCAAGATTATTTGACTTATTTTGAGATGTCACCAGCTATAGGCGAAGGTGCAGAAATTTTGCCTTTGCATTGCACTGATGGCATTATACAGCAGGGTTCTTTAGCGTGCCACGCCTACCATGACACAGAACTTTGTTTATTTTAAGTTCCCAATAAAAAGAACTGTGGCTTTCATTTCATAATGCAGAGTGCTTAGCAAAAGAACAGTCACTCACTACCCTCTACCAAGTCTTGGGTCTGATCTGGTTAGGGTTCGAACCCATTACCTCCCACAGATGGAGCAGCACTCTACCTACAGCAGTGGTGCATAATCTGTAAGAGAGACATTATAAAGAAGAGGGCATTGTTACAAGGTTTTACTGTACAAATAATTCATTAAAGGTTTGTCTGCCTGTCATACCCCCTGTAGTCATTGATTTGTCTCAACATTGATTAACAACACATATGAAATGTATACTAATAATGAAATAATAATGACATTTAGGAATTTCTGCTGATTAGTGGCATTCAGAATTCCCCATAATTAATAACAATTTATACATACATACATATATATATATATATATAATATAATGTCATCCATATCAACGGTTACTATTGATTCTACATTTATGTAGGTATACAGTTTCTACGGTTTTACTGATAATAACCTAAATATATCCACAAAATATTACTATGGTAACAGGACACCTTCGATGTTTAAAATGTCAAAGCTCTATATAAATTAATTTTGTCCACATTATTTACCTCAAATAAAATTAAGTCTGGTTAATTCTAAACCTAGAAATATTGTTATGGTAACAAGACACTTACTCGAAAAACTATTAAAGGTAGCACGGATAAAGTAAAATGCTCTGTTTCATTTGGTGTTCTTTGTACAGAAGATAAAGCACACCTGGTGTTCTATGTATGCATTCTTTGGTTATAAAAAGATAAAGAACACCTGTTGTTCTGTGTTTGTAGGTGTTCTTTGGTTGTAGGGAAGATAAAGTACACCTGGTGTTCTGTGTTTGTAGGGAAGACACAAACATTTCAGAAATTGTCATACATCTTTGCACTGAGGAACCCCCCACTCCTCCAATTTGTAAGCATGCCATCATACAGATTACTATTTATTCAAGAACTTAAATTTTCCCAATTAAAAAAAAAATAAAATTTGTTCCAATTTGAAAGGCAATGGGTTGTAATAAAAAGTTGTAACACAATCACTGCTATTCCTGTGGATGAGATGCCAGGGAAGTGAGACCAGGTGCTTCGTAAGCGTATGCACCACTTGTCTAGTAAGTTACACCTGCTGCATCTGAACTCAAGATTGCAAATGACAGAAGATGGAACAATGGGACATCAAATATATCCAGGATAATAATGGATACAGGTACATCAGACTTACTTTGGTTGACAGCCATATAAAACATTTTGAAAGCCTGAATAAGCCTAGGCTATTCCCGAAGTCAAAAATTTATTTGAAAGCAGCTTGCTTTACTGAAAAATGTTCTGATAGTATTAATTGTGTAACAAATACATTATAAGCAGCAGAAGCATGCATTCTGCTGCACAGAGAAGGAAAACAAAACAAAAACACCAAATACGGGTAAAACAGGTACATTGCTGCAGAGAAAAAGAAAATAAAAACATCATAAGCAGGAGAAACAGGTATTTGCTGCAGAGAAAAGAAAAAAACATATATATGAGCAGGAGAAAGAGTCAAATTGGTGCATAGTAAAAGCAAGTTGACAATAGAAAAATGAGTTATCACAATACAATAACAAATTAGAATTTACAAAAACCAAATGAACACAAAAGTACCATAAGCAGGAGAAACAGGCAAATTACTGCATAGAAAAGGAAAGTTGACAATAGAAAAATGAGTTATCACAATACAATAACAAATTAGAATTTACAAAAACCAAATGAACACAAAAGTACCATAAGCAGGAGAAACAGGCAAATTACTGCATAGAAAAGGAAAGTTGACAATAGAAAAATGAGTTATCACAATACAATAACAAATTAGAATTTACAAACATAGCACTGTCGTGCTGTTGTACAGCGTACAGTAGTTGGGAAAATTGTATTGTGGCAAGACAGAATATAACCGAAAATTCGGGGGGGGGGGGGGGGGGGGGGGGGGGGGGGGGGGGTGTCGATCAATGCATAGTCCGACGGATGTTTTTTTTTTTTTTTTTTTTTTTTGAAAAAGAAACAATGTACCAAACCATGTATTGCTGAATTAATTGGTAGAAAATAATAATTTCATAAATATATGAAAAAGACAATCGGTAATTAAAATTTAAAAAAGTTGTACCCGATCGTTTTGTCATTTCGGATAGAGAGAAAGAGTTTTGCAGATCCTACCGTTGCTATGAGGGGGTACATTCTAGCGGTTGTATGTAACTGGATCATTTGCTGTTAATCTGGGTTTTAATTAACTGCTGATTATCACTCACAATATTCCCGTTTCATGTTAATCGTGAAGTACAGTTGTTTTACCAGTTCCGAATTTTTACTACCGAATAATCTAAAATTTCAATCCCGTTCAATTAAAGGAATCGCAAAATAACTTTCTAAATTTGCTTCTACTTGAATGTATGGGCATTAATTGTTTAAATAATATTAAACTTCAATCGCTTCCTAAAAGGTCGACAGATTGTTGGTGACCTAGTTTAACGATGTAAACAAATCGTGATCACGGAAATGCTTTTTTCAAGAAAACATACTACCACGTGTTTTTGAGGACAGGTGTCGATATTTTGGAATCAGTTAACATTTGTATTATTACACAACATAAATTTTATTTCCTCTGCTTGTGGACGACGTCTGCAGCAGCGCTTATATGAAACCCTGTTCGGAACTGGTAAAACGACTGTACACAACACTGTACGAATTATCTCCCTTTCAAGAAAGTAAAATCTAATCGATAAACATTTTAAAATATGACACAATTGCCTCAACATCAAAATACGTTATCATAACCTTCAAAATAAATTTAAATTTCCGTATATTTCGCGAAGAATTAATTAAACAACCTGCCGTTGCTGTTCATTTCATAAAAAGTTATGATTTTACATCGTAGGACGCAAACTTCTCGAACTACTTTTATTGTAAACATGAGATCAGTTCGCCAAATTGCAGAAATTATTAGGTGCATCCCGTCGCAATATTTTACTAGATTCCGAAATGTATTCCGAAAATTTATTCCAAATGTGCATATGTAACCAAATGCATTACCCGTCTCAGAATACATATCTCACGATAAAACAGATATACTTCTTTCACGCTCATTTACCAGGCGCACTATTTCCAGGTGTACTCATATCTTATAATTTCATAGCAAAGAAGCTCGATATCTTGGAAGAAAGTGACAACAATGTACGCGTTTTCACGCTGTACAAAAACCAAATGAACACAAAAGTACCATAAGCAGGAGAAACAGGCAAATTACTGCATAGAAAAGGAAAGTTGACAATAGAAAAATGAGTTATCACAATACAATAACAAATTAGAATTTACAAAAACAAATCGAAAACAAAAGCACCACAAGCAGGGGAAACAGGCAAATTACTGCATAGAAAAGGAAAGTTGACAATAGGATAATTTAGTAATCCCTTTAAATTTTACAAAACAAAAGCACCATAAGCAGGAGAAACAGGCAAATTGGTGCTATAGAAAAGGAAAGTTGACAATAGAAAAATTAGTTATTGAAATAAAATAACACTTTAAAATTTACAAAAACAAAAGAACCATATAAGCAGAAGTAACAGGCAAAATACTGCATAGAAAAGGAAAGTTGACAATAGAAAAATTACAGTTATCGAAATACAATAACACTTTAGAATTTACAAAAACAAAACGAAAACAAAAGCACCATAAGCAGGAGAAACAGGCGAATTACTGCATAGAAAAGGAAAGTTGACAATAGAAAAATTACAGTCATCACAATAAAATAATAGCACTTTAAAATTTAAGGAGTAATTTACAGACTGTACAATACACACTTATTTCTTCCTCATTTCTCAAGAGTGACCCACATATACGAATAAATGATAGCATTATGTACACATTTAAAATTAAATACTGTAACCAAAAACAATTTTAAATTGACAGGAATCATAAAAATATCATAAAATAAAACATTTATGTTAGTTATTACCTATATATATAAATCCTTTAAGTCAGAAATTCCCCAAAAAACTACAGGCCTGTCATCGTCAAGTAATCCTCCTATTTGTACCATGATGTACAGATATATACACATGTATAACATGTATGCATTAATCCTTAATCCACCCTTTACACATCATACTTCCTGTTTTTTATGTAGGTTGACCGGCCTTTTTCATGCATGCACATAAATTCTATCCTGTGTTGTTTTAATCTGGGTTGTTTCTATCTAATCTACTATCTAAGTATAACATATATTGTTTGTATTTGAGGCCTTGCTATCACACAAAAATCTTCAGATCTAGCTGCATTTTTTTCTCTCCTCTCATATAGTCAGTACATTACCGGTATAGGCAAACAACATTGACCTGTCCGCTTGACATTTAGTTCAGACTAGCACATTTATGTATATAGAGATAATGCATGTTTACTTCGTCTTCATAATCAGAAAAATAATCACGTACATTGTGTATACATGTGTATAATGTGTTAAATGCAAATCCTAACACTACCCATGTATTGGGTGGGTTCTCCTATGTGAATACTCCTAATGAAAGGTCAAGCAGACAGGTCAATATTGTTTGCCTGTACCAGTGTAGTATATACAGTACAGTCCTGTTGAAAATTTAACAATAAGCTAACGATAAAAAATTGATGCTCAACAGCTGTTTGGTGGATATAGTGATAACAGTAAGAGTTCCTTTTGAAACCCCAACCCATTAAATTCTATGTAAATTTTTTGAAAAATCATTTTTCACATAAATGTTCAAAATAGCTTGAATCTGTCATTTTTTGACTGTTTTTCAGTCAAAAATAAATTTTGAGTGGAGGGTATAAATGGGACTGTTTCCGTGATAACTACTAACCCAAAATCTGCCAAAAATAGGTAGATGCTGCTGAAAAATCTGTCAAGAGATTAAAAAAAGATGCAATTTCGATTCAGCACTAATTTGTTAGGTTCGGTGTTAAACTTTCGTCAGGTCTGTACCGTATGTAATCTGTAAGTATAATCAGTCCAGTAAGTATGCTGTAGTATATAGTTTAACTGATAATTTGTCTTCATTGTTTATACATCTACAGTATAGTACTTCACAGTACATAAAGTATCATCATCACCAATGTTTACCTTATCACCATCGGTTACATACAGTTGTGTCTTAAAAGTAGGTACTGGCTCCAGTTTTACCATCATTCATCAACTACGATTTCAGTGCTCCAGATAATTTTGAGGCACAATTCTTGAAGCACAGATTTTTGTTGCAATGCTTAATATGGTTAAATCAATACTGAAAACCATCAATGTTTTCTTTAAATTAGAATTATGTTGGTTTCAAATATGTTATATCTTGTTAATTTTTATTTTATTTGACTCGTTCTGCAAGGACAAATCATTAAAGCACTTCTCTAATTTACTGTAAACATGGTAATTTTTGTGGGATGGAAATTTTTGCTAAATTCAAAAATTAAAAGAAAAATCGCAAATATTACAAATTACAGAATGTCAATTTTATCGCGGCTGCTTACATAAGTTTGATTCACAAACTGTAACATCAATAACTGATGTTTATTTTCTTAAATTTTGCATTTATGCTTCTCCGTTCACATCGAGAATTATTTATTATTAACCATAGACAGAATGTGTTGGTGCTTTCAGTTGGATGTGCGCTATTTTAAAGAAGATACAGGAGGCCTGTAATAATTATCTCCCTTTTACATACTAAACTATATTTAGTATATCAATGTCATTGCCCTACTATATCCTCGACCGTCCGTGATTCGAGTCTCTAATAGAAAACGAACTAAATTTGCTAACGCAACAAGAATTTGAGAGCTGAAAAATAGACAACTGATTTTCTGGATAGTTTCACAGTAAATACCTAAATTTTGTCTTTAATGCATGAAATCGTCACTGCAGAGACGATACTCGCGTATAATAACTGAAAACAAAAATGGCCTCGAATCTTAGGACGCTCTCGATTTTAGGACGGTCGACGATATATAATTTGAGTTTGTCTCGCTTGTCCATCAGGATGATTTACTATAAATTATAAAATACGCACAAAGTGACATTCTAATTCTTAACAAGCTTTTAGTTTTGCGTTCCAAGATGCATGGATTTTTAATTTAATGCATTTTTGTCCAAAAGATTTGCGTAATTACGCAATTACGCGCTCTATCTGGAGCACTGGATTTTACTTCAGAATTTTGGCAATCAATTAATTTTTTTTTATAAAACTTAATGCAGATATTGCAATTGTTGAAAACATCATTTTGCTGGGTGTTTTTTTAGCTTAAAATGGTTTTTTTTATTATTTTATTCTTCAAACATTTAAGCATGTTAGCTCAAAATTAAACAAGAATTTCACAGAATTAGATGTCTTGCCAGGTTAGTTTTTGATTGAGTAGAAATTACATTTTTAAGAATCAGTCTTGTCACAATATTAATTTATAAATTTTGTTAAATGTTAAAGTTTCATTTTGATAATGCTGATCATGTCAGTGACTGATCTTCTACACTGTACATAACATGAAGATTTGTTGTCCAAAATAATGTTGGTTTAAAACAAAATGCATTTCATAAAAATCTATTTTTTCAAACAAATAAATTTGATTTCCCATAAAACTGGAAAACTGAACTATAGTTTTTATTGAAATTTCATCAAAAATCTGTCCTAAATCTGAAAAATAAAAGTCGCCATGCGAGACAAAAAATTCAAAGAATTTTTTTTTCAAGAAAAACAACTCTGTTGCATACATTGAAACTATTTAGTACAGGTATCGCTTTCAAATACTGCAAAATCTTCAATATTTCAAATCCATGAAATTCAACTTGATAATTATAAATCTGTGGCAGATATTATTTATGCATGACAGTGTGTAGCTGCAGTAACTACTGTATGTGACAGACATGCCTAAGTGCATGCTCGTGTGCTCAATTTATTAATAATTATCAAACCTAATCATGAATTAATTTGGTGATGTAATTTTTCTACTAATTGGTACTTTATACACATAAAAGGCTTGTATAGCTCACCTGGCCATGGCAACCCATCGTTACTGATATATTTAAAGTTTGTTGTTTGTCAATTATGAAATTTTGACATTTGAATAAGTCATAAAACTGTTTGAAAACAAAATAGTTCAAAATGAAGTTCAGGAATTATTTTTTATTAAGTAGGTTAAAGGCCAAGGTCATGAAGTCCATCCAAACTTCCTTTTTAATTATCTTGACAAACATAGGATGATTTGTATAATTTGGTTTACACTTACTATGAATTCATGATTTCTTTAGCACGCCGATCTTACTTTTCTGGTAACTTCTTTCTAAATTAAAGAAATGAAAAACAATTGTTAATACCATATCATCATTTTAGATATCAAAATTTACAAACATAATTATACTGATACTGTTTATAAAATTATTATTTTTTCCCAAATATTGAAGCAACTTGAAGCTTACTGTAAACTAATTTGCATGCAATTAACTTTCACGTTTACGCAAAGACTATAAGAATCCATTATGAGTATCCATGTAGGATAAGGAAATCTCACCCTTTGGGTTGAACGTTTCTGGTCACAGAATCGGATTGTGTTTTAGACAATTTTTTTTTTTTTAAAAATGGCCCCTCTTAAGAAAAACTTGGTTAAACATTTCTGTGGTTTAAAGCAAAACAATTAGGTGTTCACAATGGATACACAATTTTGATCATGTGATGTCAGCCTTTGTCAGAATTGTAATTCCTGTGACATATCACTATGGTTACTCAGTTGGTAGAGTGTTTGCTTTGTATGTGGAAAGTTCAGGATCAAACCCAGCCAGGTCTGACCGAGACTTGAAAACGGATAGTGACTGTTCTTTCACCAAGCACTCGGCATTTAGAAATAAAAAAATTCTGAGTGTGGCATTCTAAAGAACCCTCTCTGCACCTTGCTTGAGTACAATGCAAATTTGAAATCTGTCACTTCACCTATAGCTGGTCTTAATATATGAGAAATAATCTAAACTTGGATGTAAAAGCCCATTAAAACCTGTGACATATCCACAGGAGACTGGTGTACCATCACGTATATCACACGTTTTGTGCCTTGCTTTATTTACTAAATTAAATTAAAGCTGCTAATACAAATTACACAAAAGTACAGTAATTTTGTCACTTTTAAGTAATGATTTTGTAGTATAATAATGCCAAGGTGAGTATATGAAATGCTGAACCTTGATATTTACAAATTGTTTCCACGGAAACTGACAAATTTGTATTGGCTTGCTCTAATGTTTTCATTATCAATTATTGCTTCCTTATTATCACTTTGAAGAAATAACTGTTATTTTTTAAGTAAAGCTGTACATCTTAATTGTTGTCTGCTGTTCACACCAGTGAACGGATTTTTTAATCATCTTTCGAAATCTGTGACAACACTAAGAACTTGTCCTTGGTCGTAAATAATTAGGCTTCTTCAAGATTCACACAAATTTTAAATCAATTAGTAGCAGCCAAATTTCCATACTTTTATATGAAAATATAGTTCTTTTCTCATAAATTTGTAAAATTGGTTACTTTTTTAAAAAGAATTTTTCAGAAAATAGTAGCCAGACAATTTTGGCCACCAGGATTACAAACATAGCAATACATACACAATTTTAAGACTAAATGATATCAGCCCTTGTCAGAACTGATCACAATAACAGTAACATACATGTATTCCCTGTAAACGTGTTTGACATATGCCCAGAAGACTGATGTACATTGCATGTTTTAGTGTTAGATTTTTTTATTTAAAGCTCCTAATAGAAATTATTTAATGGAAATTAATAGAAAATATTTAAATTAATAGTAAGTGTTTTCTGCTGTTCACACCAGGAAACACATTTTTTAAATCATCCCCAGAAATCTGTGACAAGTTCAGACAACACTTGCCATTTGTCCTTGGCAATAATTAAGTAGGCCTATTCAAGGATTAATTTCAACATCTCAACTGAGCTTGCATTGTAATCTCAATAACTTCCTTGATAAAATTGATTTTACTTTTAACTTTACAGGTAGTCTTTATGACCTTTAAAACATAATGAGTTTTGTTAAATGTGCCTCTGGATCTATCATTTGATATCCTTATCTCACTGAGCAAAACAATCAACATAAAAATAAAGTCAAATGTCAGCCCTTGCCCCAATGGCCCTAAAATATATATATAGGTTTCCAAAATCACATGTAAAATGATTGTTCATGATCTGATGGCAAAGTGTACAGCTAGTCTTTTTTATTATACCCCTCACAAACTAGTTTGAGGAGGGTATAGGAATCACCATATCTGTCTGTCCATGTTAAATGGTGTCTGGGCCATATATCATAATTGCTTTGGATGACTGTCATAAAACTTCACATGCATAATCTTCATGATCCGAAGGTGTGTCATGACTTTGAACCAAGGTCATATCGCAAAGGTCAAGGTCACAGTAAAACATTAAACCCTTGTAGATGTTGGGGCAGGGGGTATTTGGCTCTCAAGAAACAGTTCTAGTTTAATATGAGGGTAGTTGTAATGAACAAAACACATACCATAAAATGTTATTAATATTTTTATATGTGGTTTACACTTGCCAATGTTTATAAACTCTCTGCCATCAGATCAGGAAGGACATACAGGCTGTTGGCCAATTCTGGCTCATCATTTCCATATTAGTTGAGTGTTAAGGAAATAGCACCCTATAAGCAAACCATTGTATGCTGTGATGCATACATACACCAAGGATATGACAATAGCTCCCTTACACTTCCTGGAACGCAGTAATAGAGATTAGAAATTTACACCCCAGTCAAGAAAGATTCTTTCACTTAAATTGAGGCTGTCATTTCATGGATGGTGGAGGAAACCAGAGTGCCCAGAGAGAAAATCACCAATCATTGACAAGCTTTTGCACTTTGTCTAGGCAAGCTAAAAATCCAAGAGAGGCAATATTCACAGGTTAAGATTTTGTGATCAGCAAGTTATTTTACCTGGAGTATAAAAATAGTTCTTTTACAAAATCACGCAAGCTGTAGCTAAAAATCTGAGAGGCAATACCAATATTCAGAGGAAGAGATTCGGAAACAGCAAGATCTTTAAACTGAGTATGACAATAGCTCTTTTGCATTTCATGCAGACAAGCTAAAAATCTTAGAGTGTAGTCTTCACATTAAATATTTTCACATTCACAGTTTGGAATTTAAGATAAGCAAGACATTTTACCAAGGACATTAGAATTGCGCTTCTGCACTTGGTCAGGCGAACTAAAAATCCAAGAGGAAAATATTCAAAGGTAAAAATTTTGACCAGCAAGATATTTAACTTTATGCAGGCGAGCTAAAAATCCAAAAGTCAACTACATATTACACCAGTCTTAATTTTACAGCACCAGACGGCCTTTTCAATACCAGTTTTCAAAGGAAGAGATTTGCAAATAGTGAGATCTTTAATCATGGTATGAGAATAGCTCTTTTGCACTTCATGCAGACAAGCTAAATATCAAAGCATGGAGGGGGGGGGGGAGACAGAGGTCATAGTCAAAAATAGAGCTGAGTGACAAAGCCTTGTATTGACCTTATGCTCCACCGGGAGAGAAGAAAATAGATTGGTAATATGAAAATAGTTCTTTTGCACTCCCTGCAAGCGAGGTAAAATCCAAGGGACAATATTCACAGGTTAAGATTTGTGACCAGCAAGATACAGTTATATTTAACCTGGAATATGCCAATGGTTCTTTTGCACTTCCTTCAGGCAAGCTAAAATCCTAGTGACAATATTCACACATCAGATTTGTGATCTACAAGATCTTTTATCTATCATGGGAACATAAGAAGTGTCATAGGAATATCTATTTCACACCTAATCTTATAAACTATCTAAGTGCTTTAACACCTTTTGCAGATAAAAAGATCAAATTTTCCAAACTGTTACAATAAGAGTACGCTTGTGTAAGTGATGCCACGCTGTAGATGTAAAAACGGCACAACCCGACTGAATACTCTCTCGGCACTCATAGTCATGTTGAAAGTATATCGGGGCCAAAGTGTTTTTAATGTAAATTTCCATCAAAGAAATTTACAAGTTTTGTGTCAAACTGAATTATATTGGTTGGCCAGAGTGTCATGTGATTCCCCCTAATGTTTGTGTGTAACAATTATTTTCATTGATTATGAAAACACGCAAGTTGATATTTTGATATAAACATTGTTATTTCAAAAACAGAAATGACCTTCAAAATCAGGTTCTGTAAAGTAAAGCTGGGCTGACCTTGGTGGCACAGTGGTGTAAAGTACATTCTTAAAGATAATGCACTTCTCACTCTCTTGGTTCAAATCCCACTCCTTGGACAGATCCTAGTGTGAGAGTGTTTGTCAATTGCTGAAGGTTTGATTGGTTGGTTGGTTGAATGTTGCTTAACATTTCATCAGCAATTTTTTCTGCTATTCACGACAAGAACTATTTTATCAATCTCTATGGATTAATCTTTGAACAATTTCGTGTATGCATGTGAAGTGTGAGTGTGTTGATCTGCCTTGTACTAGCATGTACTCAGGGCGACTTTAAGGTGCTAGCTCACAGAGTCAGTATGCCGCAGACAAGCGTATCACTTCCCCAGTCTGTTATACTGATACCAGGTGAACTAGTAAAGGTCAACCACAAGGAAAATTCACTTTCCCACATGTGGTCTGAGCGGGTCTCGAACTCACAGTGGTGAGAGACCCTGGATTTGAAGAATGACATCTTATTCATTAGGCCACTGCTGAAGGTTTGAGGTTTCCCCTAAGCATTCTATTTTTCTCCATCTAAATTCATGAACTGACTATATATGAAAAACAATCTTGAATGGCAATATTCCATCCCACAACTCATTTAGACGAGGATTGTAGTTTAATGCCTAAATGTGTGTCGCCTGTTGGACAATGTGCAGAAAATACTCATTTAAATAAAAACAAACATATTTACATACCATTTAAATCCATGTCTAAATCACCATCCCAAAGCAAGTAAAAACTTTGAAAACTGGCAAACTACATTCACCAGGGAAGTGAGACCGGGTGCTTTGTTGGGGGTAAGTATCACCTGTTTAGCTAGCTACATCCGCCATGTGTGTAATTTAAACAAAAGGTACAATGAACTATAAGATGTCAAATATATCCATGGTAAAGCAAGTTATTAGTAATATTACAGACAGTATTTTGACCTTTTGTTTCTCGGATTCACCTGTGTTTCACATCGCTGTAATTACCAGCGACACCTAGATGATCTCGTAATGATGAAAATCATTTATATTGATTATGTATTTTTATTATGGAACGCCTCATGATGAAGCAAAACGCCAACAATTTATAGACCAAAGTTGCTTAATTTGGACATTGCATGCTGATCATTTATTAGGCAGGAGAGTTTAGATAACAAAATGGCATTGATTTCCGCGGATTCTCCAGGATTATATAAACTGTGTGCGATCAATCATGAGCTAGATTATCAAAGTTTTCCATTATGATGGCATTATTTGGTACAAATCTCCGACCAATTGTTGGTAATTATTTCTGCGAATAATAAGACCAGCTTATTTCTTGATCTCTCTATTTAGAGAACTCCTCCTTAAATAAAGGCCATTCTATCTTTAAGTATCATTAGTGTGAAAATAAGTATTCTTGTAAGAACTCTTCAGAGATTAAATATTTAAATAAGTGTTCAATAAACTATAGTTAAAGCTGTAAATAAGACCAAACACAGGACATAAGAAATATGGAGTTTTGACATACTGTAAATATACTTAGTTTCGTGTGTATTTATTTTCGCAGTAAGGGAAATTAAGAAATATAAACGAAGTTAAATTTTGGCGTTTTTTTTAAATATGCACTAAAACACAATAAGCATAATATAATTTAGGCTAGGTATTAATTTTTGTGCACAAAACAAATGATCGCGAAATAAGCGAAAATTAGTACATCGCGAAAATAAATATGTTTACAGTATAAAGACCATGTACGAGACATAACAAAAAAATTTTTTTTTTTGGACAGGTAGTGTTTATTATACATGTAGGTTCTTTTGATTGAAATATAAACATGTAAAATTAAAGGACCTTAAAACACCTGTCTTAATGGACAGGTGGCAGTAATATTGACTTCCTTTTGTACCCCCACCCATTAAATTCCTTGTTAAATTTTTGATCAGGAATGTCTAAAATTGTTTGATTCCATCAGACAAAATTATAAAATTTTAGTGGATGGTACAAATGAAAGTCTCTCCAAGTTGGTCTATATATTGTGGTGGTCACTAAAACAGGTTTTTTACTGTAATATTTTCTTCCTCTTATTAAAACCAGGTACAGCTCACAATAAGCTAATCTTAATCTGAAATGTTTGCTCAAATGATGTCTATATGTACTTCAAATTTAACAATAGCATTGCTGAAGTGCAAAATATTAACAATAACTTCAGAACACCTTGACTATATTGTTGAACTGCATTTAATCAATGTATTTCATGCATAGCTGAAATGAGTTAAAGGATAAAGCAATAAGCCCAAAGTTCACCTGAACATCTTTAATAATAAATGATTCTATGCCGATAAATAATTCCTCTAAACTCTAGATCAAAAATGAATTAATTTTTAAACAAGAGGCCCATGGGCCTTAACGCTCACCTGAGGCAGAGTACATATCTTACGCAGAGGTTCAATGGTCAATGACATTAATAAAAGAGTATATCAAAATTTTCAGCAGTAAGGGCCAATAATATGCAAGTATTTTGGCACATTAATTATAATAATTATTATATAAGTATGCTATATATAACATATCTAAAGTCTAGCTACTATAAATTATTTATAAACAGCTAAAACATCTGTATATTAAAATGTGCATTAGGCCAGTACCTACAATATTCCAATTTACATGCCTATACAAAGAGTTTATAGTTTTTGAGATAATTAACCATTCAAGTATTCTTTCGCATCTATGACCTTGACCTTTGAACCTATGACCTTCATTCATATATCAAAATGATTGTTGTGCAAATGCCTACAATATTCTAATATACATGCCTATACAAAAAGTTTATAGTTTTTCAGATTATTAACCATTTAAGTATTCGTTTGCATCTATGACCTTGACCTTTGAACCTATGACCTTCATTCATATATCAAAATGATCGTTATGCCAATGCCTACAATATTCCAATATACATACCTATACAAAAAGTTGATAGCTTTTTAGATAATTAACCATTTAAGTATTCGTTTGCATCTATGACCTTGACCTTTGAACCTATGACCTTTATTCATATATCAAAATGATTGTTAGGCCAATACCTACAATATTCCAATATACATGCCTATACAAAAAGTTTATAGTTTTTTAGATAATTAACCATTTAAGTATTTGTTTGCATCTATGACCTTGACCTTTGAACCTATGACCTTCATTCATATATCAAAATGATTGTTAGGTCAATACCTACAATATTCCAATATACATGCCTATACAAAAAGTTTATAGTTTTTGAGATAATTAACCATTTAAATATTCGTTAGCAGCTATGACCTTGACCTTTGAACCTATGACCTTCATTCATATATCAAAATGATCGTTAGGCCAATACCTAAAATATTCCAATATACATGCCTATACAAAAAGTTTATAGTTTTTGAGATAATTAATCATTTAAGTATTCGTTTGCATCTATTACCTTGACCTTTGAACCTATGACCTTCATTCATATATCAAAATGATCGTTAGGCCAATACCTACAATATTCCAATATACATGCCTATACAAAAAGTGGATAGTTTTTGAGATAATTAACCATTTAAGTATTCATTTGCATCTATGACCTTGACCTTTGAACCTATGACCTTCATTCATATATCAAAATGATCGTTAGGCCAATACCTACAATATTCCAATATACATGCCTATACAAAAAGTTGATAGTTTTTGAGATAATTAACCATTTAAGTATTCATTTGCATCTATGACCTTGACCTTTGAACTTATGACCTTCATTCATATATCAAAATGATCGTTGTGCAAATGCCTACAATATTCTAATATACATGCCTATACAAAAAGTTTATAGTTTTTGAGATAATTAACCATTTAAATATTCATTCGCAGCTATGACCTTGACCTTTGAACCTATGACCTTCATTCATATATCAAAATGATCGTGAGGCCAATACCTACAATATTCCAATATACATGCCTATACAAAAAGTTTATAGTTTTCAAGATATATTGACAAATACATTAATTTTAGCGATTTTCACCTTAAGTACCTTGCCATTTCCCCATTTTGGCCTCTACAGTTACGATTTGTGCAAATCTGAAACTAGGTGCCCTAAGTATGTTTCACATGAAATATCTAAGCTATATCTCTTGTAAGTTCAGAGGAGATGATTTTTAAAGATTTTCACAATTTCCCCCTTTATGGGGCCCCAAGGAGACATAATCCTTTCATTTGTGCAAATCTGAAAGGCCTTCACCTAGGCATCATAATCACTGAGTTTCATCAAATTTGGCTTGGTAGTTTCAGAGGAGATGATTAAAATGTACAAAGTTAACGCACGACGCACGACGCACGACAGACGACGGACGGGGAACCATTGCAATAGCTCATCTGAGCTTTCAGCTCAGGTGAGCTAATAAAGTTGACTTTCACTTCAATTAAGGTAATTTCTAATTTCTGCTTGTGAAAATACCAAACTGTTGCTTATAATTTCAACACTACAAATTTTGTGTTGACTTGTAAAGATTTATCATGGAGAATCTAATTACCTCGTTAACTGTATTAAAATCTTTCTATTACTCCCAATGGATTTTCACTTTAAACATTTACAAGGTCTACATTCCTCAGAGAGTTACAGAGTTCAAATGGTCAGTGACAAACATTGACAATATTAAATGCAATCACTGGCTATTTTCCCCCAAATATAAATGAAAACTAAAATATTTCTATGTGACAATATCAAATGCAAAAGCTGGCTTTTTTCACCAAATATAAATGAAAAGTACATGTAAAATATTTGTGTGACAATATTAAAAGCATATGCAGGCTATTTTCCCCCCAAGTATAAATAAAGACTTAAATATTTCTGTGACAATATTATATGCAAAATCTGGTTATTTTTCTCCCAAGTATAAACATAAACTAAAATATTTCTGTGACAAAATTAAATGCAATCACTGTCTTATGTTTTCCCTAAATAAAAACAAAAACTAAAATATTTGTGTGACAATATTAAATGCAAAAACTGGTTGTCCCCCCCCCCCCCCCCACCCAGTATAAATGAAAGCTTAAATTATTGGTTTACAAATTTTGTATTTAAAACCGTAACTAAGGAGGGACCTTGGTGGTTGAGTAATCTAAGGAGCCGGCATACAGATCACAATGCATCTCATTGCTTACGATGAAATCCCACTTGGGCAGATTCTAAAGTGAGAAAGTTTTTTTAAGTTTGCTTGTACACGGCCGGTGGATTTTTCTGGGCACACTGGTTATATCCCCCAAGTATAAATGAAACCTAAGTATGTGTGTTTAAGTTTTTTATTTAAACAATAGTCAATGAGGGTCCTTGGTGGTGGAGTGATCTGCAGTGCCATCTTATAGATCACATTGCCTCTCACAACTGGCAAATCCTAGTGTGAGAAAGTTTGTCATTTTCCTTGCCAAAGGTCAGTGGTTTCTTCTCGCTAAAAAATTACAAATCTGGTAGCCAAAATCATCAAACTGGCTACTAATCTCTGAGAAATAGGCCACAACTTATTAAATCTAATGAAAAAGTTTTGAAGCAAAATTTACCATGATAGTTTAGAATTTTTCAAGCCAATACTGGCTGTTAATTAACATTGAAAGTGGTTTTATCTTGAGTGTACACAAGAAGTTTATAAACACATGTGTAATGTACTGAAAATTTTGACAATTTATATAATGCACACACAGTTAATATTTTGAGAATTAATTTGATTCATATAGATTTTTAGAAATCTATGTTAACATTTTTGTGTATTAATGTAATGCAGTTTAGAATTAATTTTATTTAGTTCCCAATTTTTTTTTTTTAGAGTTAACTACATTTATAATATTGAGAATAAATTTAATTTAGTAATGCACAGTTTTGTAGAGCAATTTCATATCAGACAGTAAAAAAAAATGAATTTTTTTACAACATGATGCACGGTCACTAGAGAGCAATTTTATCGCAGAAAGTCAAACAAAACATGATGCATTACCTACGAGTCATAATCAAAATTTTGGAGAGTAATTTCATTTCAGGCTGTCAAAAATCACAAATTAATACAATAATGCAGAATTCACTCAGGAATTAGATGCATATTATGTAATCCTGAACAAACTTTGAGTTTGTGTTAATTAAATGCTCAGTATTTAGACAATTTGTTTCAAGTGCTCAAGGGTGTCAAAGTTTTAGTGCTCAAAATTTTGACAATTTGTAACTAAATGCCCTCAGAATTTTAACAATTTGTGCTATTAACAGTCAGAATTTTGACATTTTTTTAAAATGCCCTTGGAATTTTAACAATTTGTGCTATTTAGTCAGAATGTTAACAATTTGTTTTAAATACTCAAAATTTTGACAATTTGTTTTTAAGCACTCAGAATTTGATAATTTGTTTCTATCAGCACTCAGAATTTGACAATTTGCTTTTACCCACTCAGAATTGGTTTTTACCTGCACTCAGAATTTGACAATTTGTTTTTACACACTCAGAATTTAAATGTTATTTGAAATGCCCAAAATTTAATGATTTCTTAATATGCACTCGAGAATTCAACAATTTCTTCTTATACACTCACAATTTGTTTTTAAGTGCTAAGAAACAGAATTGAATCAAATCTTACCTTACATTATAAGCCATACAAGAGCCTGCTAATATTCCTGTATCACATGTTTTTAAATGCTAAGAAGCAAAAATTCAATCTTACCTTACATTATTAGCCATATAAAAGCCCCGTTAATATTCCAGAATCACAAACACGAGTAGCTCCTATTTATTTATTGATGAAATTGAACATTATAAAATTCCACTTGACCATTCTCCTTTAAGTACACATACAAGACGCTAGTAGTAGTATATATCAAATACGATCATGTACCGGTAATTTCAGATAGCTACTTGCTCACTGAGATGACAAGAGTGATTTCTTATTCCCTAAACAGAATACAAATTGACCACTCAATTTAACAGATGACATCGAAAATGAGCAGTATCAACTACATGTATATAACAATATCTGTATATACATATGTGTGTGTAGATGGTTTACAATATACATGTATACAGCAACTATCAGAGTAATATCTAATTTTGAAAACAGTCAAACCTTCGTCATCTGGATACAAGATAAAAGATCATAAATTACGACAGGTGCTCACTTAATAAAGACAGGTAGTCAAGTAATCACGGTTCAATCTATGATTTTTTATAGAGGGGCCATTTTCAAAAAAATAACTGTCTATTGTAAATGCCTTGATATCAATATTATTTACCAGTAATTCATGGTACTGGTATGTTCAATATCAGCCCAGCCCATTTTGGTACTAGTCTTAACAATGGGGTCATTTTGGCAAAATAAGGCATCAATGGCCCCAAGGCCCCCCTCTAGAATGAACACTGTTAATATCTAATTTTACCAATTTTAGTCAATTCAAACCTTCATGATGTGAGTTTTTAAAGGGATGCAAGCTAAAAGATCATAAATTAAGACAGGTGCTCACTTTATAAAGACAGGTGTCACTTAATCACTTAAGAGTTCAATCTAGATTTTTTATGGAGGGGGCCAATGCATTAGCAAGTTCTATTATGTTAACTGGTAGTGGTTACTCAAAAATTTATAAAATTCACTGTCTTGCAGCAAGACTAGAAAACCTCAAATTTCTGCACTAGAAGGTACATGGGGCTAAGGGTAATGAAAACTGCACTTGAAAAAATACCCATCCCTCGTAATTACACCAAGAATACATGCACTATCAATATATTTACAATTTATAAAATTTATTGCCTTGCAGTGAGACTAGAACACATCAGATTTCTGCATTGAAAGGTGCACGAGGCTGTGAACATGAAAACTGCACTTAACTGATGTTTTTCCTTTTTTACCCTTCATAATACACTAAGAATATATGTACGATCAATATAATAAGTAATTTATACAATTCACTGACTTGCAACGAGACTAGAACACTTCAAATCTCTGCACCAGAAGGTACATGAGGCTGAGAACATGAAAACTACACTTTAAAAAATACCCATACCCTCATAACACATCAAGAATACATGTACCATCAATATATTAACAATTAATAATATCATTCACTTTTAATATATCTGGACGTTAAAGCATCTAACATTCTAACGAACTATTTACTTGTTGAACAGATAAAAGTCAGATAGAGTTCGGCGAATCGCTCTCCTATATTTCAAGCCCTATGCCAATACTTCCAGGGAAGTCACTTCCCTGTTCATAAAAATTCATTTCCTTGCAGTAAGACTAGAAAAACTTCACATCTCTGCACTAAGGTACAGGAGGCTCAGAATATAAAAACTGCACTTAGCAAATACTCATCCCATCAATACATCAAGAATACATGTACCATCAATATACATGTACTAACAATAATTAATATAATTCATTTTTATTATATCTGGACATTAAAGCATCTAACAGTCTAACAGACTATTTACCGGTACTTTTAGAATGGATAAAAGTCAAGAGTTTAGTGAATCGCTCCCAGATTTTCAAGCCCTATGCCAATACTTCCAGGGAAGTCACTTCCCTGTTCATAAAAAATTCATTTCCTTGCAGTAAGACTAGAAAAACTTCACATCTCTGCACTAAGGTACAGGAGGCTCAGAATATAAAAACTGCACTTAGCAAATACTCATCTCTTCATATAACATCAAGAATACATGTACTATCAATATATTACGTAATTTATACACATAATCTGGCGAAAAACATTCACATTTTTATCTGAACTTATCAGACGGAGCGATACAAAATGTATAAATTATATTTATATTTCTGTAATTAGCCATCAAAGACTTAAGAAAATATGTATGATGTGTTACTGCTCGCAACTCGCTCGGTACTAGAAAATGTCTGTTTACTGCTGGTACGCAGCCAAACCACAGATATGTTTATATACCACACAGTTAATTTGTTACACTGCTGAACTTAGATGTAACATACCAGTATCTCATGAAGTACCTCTGATAACATAAATACTTCACAAATGTTCACCATCTAGTTTTTGACACAGGGCTATTTTTTTTTCTTTTTACAAGATACTCTTTCCAGATTCCTCTTTTTCCCCAGTGGTATACATTTGTACCACAATTTTTGTAATCTTTCTCCCTAACTCCAAATTCTTTATTTTCTTGTAACACAATTTTTGTAATCTTTTTCCCTGACTCCAAATTCTTTATTTTCATGTACCACAATTTTTGTAATCTTTTTCCCTGACTCCAAATTCTTTATTTTCTTGTACCACAATTTTTGTAATCTTTCTCCCTAACTCCAAATTCTTTATTTTCTTGTAACACAAGTTTTTCTAAATTTATTTTCCAGTATCCTAATTCCTTATCTTCTTGCACTACAAGTTTTTGTTACTTTCTAATTCATAATAGACCAGTTTTTTATGTTATGAATTGTCTCTGTTCATGATTACAATAACAGATAAAAAGCATGTCTATATAACAAATAATGTTTTTGTAATGCCTACAGTGTATCAATACATCATTTACAAAACATACTGGGTGGCCCAGCAAGACAATATCCACCTCAAAAATATATTGTACAGATTCCAATGGGGTTTGCTTCTGAACCACATGATCAGCACTTCTTAGCATTTGTGTGGGATATTTAAGAAAAGGTTTATGTTGCAAATTTCCAGAATAACATTGTTTTTATAGGAAAATGTGAATTGATATGATTTCATTTTCAATGGAAATTAATTGCTCTGCACAAACGTTGGGGGTATCACATGATGTAGCAGTGAACTCCATTAGGTGGTTCACCACCTGTTTGAAATACTAAAACACAAAAGCTGTGCCAAAAGTATGTCAAGTCTCTTGCTAAAGGTGGATGGTTTTTCTCCAGATACTCTGGTTTCCTCCATCATTTCTAAACTGACCACCCACATGCCAAGGAAAGAATCTTGACTAAAGCAAAAAAGCATAACTCTATTTCACTCCATACAAAAGGATTAAATGCCATTAGTTTCTAGAACAGAATATTGAAATTACAACTGGGGGCTGGCTCGATGACATACTGCCTGCTAAAAGAATAAAGATAAAAATGTCTATAGAAAAAAAACAAGCTTCAAAAGCAGAATGATAAGACAGGCATCAAGGTTTTATCATCTCAAAACTCACTGCCTCTTTTTAAGTGTCAGAATCTTAACTGTGCTTTAAAACACAACTCTAGTCCACACAAAAAGAACCTCATGAAACACAACACTTGGTTCATCTTAAGTCCTTGGATAAATTTCATACTTTTTATCTCTACATGGATGAGACTTTATGATTACTTGTGCTAATGGAAAACTATTAAAAAGACAAAAGTTTGATTACAAAAATGATTAATTTTGGCAGATATGGATTAATAAACCATAAGACATTTACTGTGTAACAGTCTGGTAGGGCAGACAAAGAATTGAAACAGTCTCCACTATAGCCGATAAAACAACAATTTTATAAATAGTTTGTCCAGGAATTCAAATAGTCTCAAAGTAACATGATGAAACAACAATTTTATAAATAGTTTGTCCAGGAATTAAAACCATCTTCAAGTAACATGATGAAAAATAGTTCGCCAATACTTTTATTAAACAATACCATCCACAATTATCTATACAAATTTATATTTGCCATAACATGTAAAATTTTGTTCGTAGAATTGAGATATTGAAGTTTTTCCAGTTTTTGAAAGTGATATCTTAATTAACCTTATGATCTTAATGTATGCAAAAAACTCGGTTTTTTCGAAAATCAATTTTCAGGGAATTTTCTCAAATTTTACTGAAAATACAAAATATTACGAAAAATATATTTTTTCAAGATATTAATTAAATGGAATGGTTCTCAACATTTGAATGAACAGTTGTGGTAAGACTTTTATTCATCTACATGTTTCTGCAGCTTTGTAGATAATAGTACTATTTTAAGAGCTGAAAAACACACAGCTTTAGCAGAATTATGTTTTCAACAATAAAATTTAATAATGATTTTCAGTTTGTAATGATAGGACGTGGAAGCGCGTGGCCTAGTGGTTAAGGCGTTGGACTCATGATTCGAAGGTCGTGGGTTCGATCCCTGGACCTGGCGATGTGTTGTGTCCTTGAGCAAGACACTTAATTTCACGTTGTTCCAGTTCACTCAGCTGAAAAATAAATGAGAACCAGCAAAATGCTGGGGGTTAACCCTGCAATGGACCGGCGTCCCATTCAGGGGAGAGTCTTGTACTCTCAGTCGCTTAACACCACCGAAACCGGGATAAGATCCGGCCTGATGGGCCTAATGGCTCGGGACAGACTTTAACTTTAAATGATAGGACCAGTTTCAAACAATGTATAATAATTTATGGATGGCAGTGTATATTATAAAAGTGAAAGTAGAATCAATATATACTATCATAAAATGTTTTATCTCAAGCTCATAAAACTGATAATATAGTATAACATTGATACATGTATATTGTATTACGTCACTAGTATATCATGCCCGATCCCGATGATCAGATAAATCTCACTCTATTATCATGGAACTAAATTCTAGTACTGTTATGGTGTACTAATTTTCGCTAATTTCGTGGTTATTTGTTTTGCACGAAAATTAATGCTGAGCCGAGCAAAAGTTATATTATGCTTATTGTGTTATAATGCATATTTCAAAAACACGAAAAATTTAACTATGCGGATATGTCTAAATTTCCTATACCGCGAAAATATATGCACACAAAATTAAATATGTTCACAGCATCTTCTTCAGACTGAGTTGACACAAAATACTGTGATTGATTGATTGATTGATTGATTGATTGATAGATGGATAGACGGATGGATGGATTGATTAATTGATAGATTGATTAATTGATAGATTGATTGAATTAAGTTTAACATCCTAGTCAAGAGTATTTTACTTTAATCAAGAGGGTACCAGCTATAGATTAAGTGGCAGAAATTTTTACATTTGCAGTGCACTCATGGCAATGTTAAGGATTTTTTTTAACCTGCCATGGCATAGGTCATCAGTTTTTAAGGTCTCTTCCCAAGGACCCTGTCACTTTAATTTATAAATGCAGTTACTACCTGTTTTCATTTTTTGGTCAGACCCGGCTGGGATTCAAACCCATGACCTCCCACATAGGAAACAAGCACTGTACCAGCTAAGCTACTACCATAGTGATACAACAACAATTTTGTAAGTAGATTGCCGGGAATTGAAACAGTCTCAAAATAAAATGATAAAACATCAATTTTATAAGTAAGTTTGCAGATAGATGTAATATGAATTGTAAAAGTGAAAGTAGAATCAATATATACCATCATAAAATGTTTTATCTCAAGCTCATAAAACTGATAATATAGTATAACATTGATATATTTTATGACGTCACTACGTATATCATGCCCCGATGCTCAGATGACAGAATGTGTAAATCTCACTGTATTATCTAGTGATATTGTTTGTCTAAAATTACTACCAATTAAAGATAGTTTTCTCTTGGGAAAAATGACTTAAATTTCCCAATTTGGCCAATAAAGTTCCAAAAAACAACAGTAATATACTAACAAATTAAATCTAGTTGTCCTTACCTACAAAATGTTAGATATTTTAACAATATAACAGCTTAACAATGCTCGACTCCTTAACTATTGCGAAACATGTCATTGTACAGTTTGCTGTATTTAAGACTTTGAAATTTTCTCCGCTGTACCTCTTAACGTTTGTGCGGATCAATTTGGAAACATCATTGTCACAAATTCCCAGAATGACGTCATTTTCATGGGAAAACGTCATCTTATTCGATTCCATATCCATTGGAAATAAGCATTCTACACAAACGTTAGAGGGTATCACGTGGTACAGTGGCCAACCCCGTTAAACAGACAAAAAGTACGGTAGTTTTTAAGAAATGTAACAAAATCACTGTCATCATGGCACGAAAATTGTATTATCTTCTTCAAGCTGATTCCACACAGAACACAAAATGGATATACGTCTCAGTCAAGAGTACATCATTTATATTGAGAGGTCACCAGCTATAGGTGAAGTGACAGAAATGTTTACCTTTGCAGTGCACTCAGGGCAATGTGCTGGGAGGGTTCTTTAATATGCCACATTTGCTGTAACACAGGGTATCAGTTTTTTTTAAGGTCTCTTGGGAATGACATTGTGACTTTCATTTCTGAATGCCGAGTGCTTGGCGAAAAAACAGTTGCTACCTATTTTCAAGTTTTGGTCAGACCCCAGACAGGGTTAAAACCCATGACCTCCCATATAAGAGAAGTGAGCACTCTACCAACTGTGCTACCGTAATAATTCCCCTTGCAAAAATGGCGGAAAACTCAGTGTAGAAAGTGAAAACATGTTGACCTACCAATAATTGTGATATTGGAAAAACAGCTATGAATTTCCTCTCCAGAGAATCAAGACAATTGTTTTTGAAGTCGTTCCGTATCAGTTTCCATGTTTACATGTATATTGTTATTGCCATGGAAGCAAACAATGATAGGTTTATATATCAAAGAATTATAAACAACATGACATTTTATCTTACTAGATGATGATGATTGCAACATTTATATGCACCATTTAAAATTACCTGATGTATTGAACAGGTTTCATGTGGCATTTTTAAAGTCAAGAACTTTGTCTCAATAGCATAATCAATTGTGTCAATGTTCAAAGTGATCTTGCAATAATTACAGGTTTATAGTATCCATTGATACTCAATAAACTTGTCATTTCTCCATTTAATGTCTTCAATCAGGTCGGAGACAAAATGGCATCTATATGAGTGGAGTGGAGTTAAGTTGAGTAATGATGTTTAACGTCCCAGTCAAGAGTATTTCACTTATATCGAGACGTCGCCAGCTATATACAGAAAATTAACAGGACAAAACAATGACTATAAATGTTTATGAGCATAAGGTCAATGCTGTTAAAGTCACTACTACAATTGTGTTGTTTTAATGTTATTAATGTGGCATCAGCAATTTTTCAGCTATTTAGAACAAGATACGCCCTATTGATCTTGGGATTAATACATGTAAAAGATCAAGTTTGTGTATATGTGAGATTAGAGAGTGTGTATTATGTACTAGCGCACACTCAGGATGAGTTTAAGATGCTAGTTTATAGTCAGTAAACAGCAGACAAGCATATAACTACCTAAGTCACAAAATCAGCTTTATATTGTCACTGGGTGAATTTATCAATACTACGTCTCGATATAAGTGAAAAATTCTTGACTGGAACGTTAAATAGCATTATTCAACTCAACTCTGTCAAAACTGTGTCATATTACCAAGCACATACAAGGAAGCAGTAGCTCAAATTTTAAGTCTTATGAATGACCAAGCCAGGGTTCAAACCCACAACTTCTCACTCTCTAAGCGGATACTCTTCAAATGAGCCACCGAAACAGCAACTGTTTCCAGTGCTAACCCAAATAAAATGCAAGGTTAAAATAATGGGTCTTACTACAATGTATACCAAATTAAAAATCATATACTTTAGATATAATAAAACGCCAGTTACCATGGCGATATTAATCACATACATTTGTATATCTGTCTGATTGTAATGATAGCACTCATTAGAAATTGATTAGCACTCGATAATCCCAAGATTTGTCTCTTTTTCAAAAAATCATTACGTAGCTCGCCTTAAATTCCGACTTCAAATTTCCCTTACGATATGATTACATGTTATTCTATACATCACAAAAAAAAAACAAAAAAAAAAATCAGAATTCGCTGGAGAAAATTAATTTTTATTCCCCAGATCATACCAAACAAATTTTTATATGTCAGATACTGATCAATTTTGAATTGTAACAAACAAAAAAACAGAAAAGTCTATTAATTATATCTCCCTGAAATTGCTATTTCAGCGTCGTTATTAGAAGGCGCTTGTCTTGTTTGCTGATTGGTTAACTGACAGTCGAGGCAATAACAGACTACCGATATCGCTCTTTTAAAGAGTAATCGACTGGTTGTGTTGACATGGGTCTATTTAATAAATTGTTCTCTGTCAGAAAAACAAGCAAACAACAACACTAAAAACCTACAATATGTCACACAACTTTTAGCAGACGTTATAAAATGAGACAAATCTCTGAAAATGAATCACTCTGGTGTCACTCCCGTCAATTCACTCCTTTTTATTAAAAGACTAGGATTGGAAAATCTTAAAATCGAATTTAATACAATTTGTTTTGCTTTGTTTGCATAATCTTTGAAAGACACAAAATCAGCAATTTTTTCAAGCATTTGCACGAATAGGGATTGCCAAATTATCAAAGCATGCATTAAATATAGAGTGGAGAGGAGTAGCAAAGTTTTATGTCCCAGTCAAGATTCTTTCACTTATATTCAAATGGTCAGTTATGGATGGTGGAGGAAATCAGAGTGCCTGAAAAAAATCACAGACCTCCATCAAGTGAACTGACAAACTTCCTCACATTAGGATCTGTTACAAGAAGAATTTGAACCTAGGCAATAAAAGGCATTGCAGGCCTTAAGTGTGCGCTTTAGACCTCTTGGCCATGAACTAAATATCTAATCACAGATATGCCAATGCAGCTTTGAATTTCACACAAGATTCCTCTTTTGGCATTTGACCACTATGGTAGCTTAGTTGGAGAGCGCTAGCTTTATAAACAGTGGGCCGTGGGTTTGACCCCAGCTGGATCTGAACAAGACTAAAAAATGTAGTCTCTGTGTTCTTTCGGCAAGCACCCTGCATTTAGAAATGAAAGTCATGGGGTCCTTTGGAAGAAGGACCCTTAAAAAACCAATGCCCTGTGTCAAGGAAGGTGTGACACATGTTAAAGGACCCTGCATGCAGATTACCCTGAATGCACTGCAAAGGTAAAAATTTCTATAAATCCACCCATAGCTGGTGATGTCTCGATATAAATCAAATATTTTTAACTGGAATGTATAACTATGGTTCATTTTGGTTCTTTTATCATCAGCAACCTACATATTTCACAGGAACAGCTGTGTATGCCTATGGAAAATTGAAAAGTCTTATTTCTCTTTGAACTATAAATGAACTAGAAATGTTGTAACAGATTTTGTAATTATTTGTTTTAGAGTTACCAATAAACTAAATTATATTTACTTATATGTTACCAGTATACACTGTAAGGTTCAGATACTGGGCTATTAAAATGGTTTAATTTACTTTTATTTGCTTAAGAACAGAAAGGTGGCCAACCTATACACACAAAACCAGTATTACTTTACACATATTTTATGTACAAGGTCCTTTTCTTCAAATGTAGTATAAATTACATATATAATTATTACATATTATGTATACCAGTTTTAATTTTACAGCACTAGATGGCTTCTTCGGAAATAAGATTCTTTCTCTTATATATCCAGGTAGTCAGTTCATGGATGGTGGAGGCCACTTTATTATACCCTGTCATCCATAAATAAATACTGGTATGTGTCATAGATTTATATTACCAGTACAATAGTTATGTCAAATTTCATTCAGAGAAATTGAAATAGTGAAGTTTTTGCAGTATTTGAAAGTGATAACTGAATGATATAAATGTATTAACAATTTGGTTTTTTTTTTTAGTTTTCTTGAATTTTTTTGAAAAATAATTAAATATATAAAAATATGGGATAAATATATTTTTCAAGATAAAAAACTATTTTAGCAGAAAACATTTTAGCTTTAGAAGGATGACATTTCCTATATTTTTTTTAACTATGTGAAGGTTTTCAGTGTGTTATGATATGACCACTTTTAAATGTGTATAATAATTTATGGATGACATTATATATATAGAGTCCTCATTGTATCTTTGGTTTCATCGAATAAATTGGCTTGAGACTTCTAAGGTTTCAACATGGCTTAAGTTTATACATATATTCTATTATGGAGCAATATGAAATTCATACCATTCATAGGACCATTCATCAAGGGAGGGGTGAAATACTACTTACCTTAAGATACAACATACACCACTTTTTCCTGAATGGATGGATATAGAAAAGCAGTTTTTGAAAGACATCTGCTATGAAGCAATGTAAAATCGTAGCATTTATACGACCATTCATTAAGGGAGGGGTGGGGGTGAAATACTAACCTTCTTCAAAATAGGATATGTACCACAATTTAAGGCTATGAATGGAAATCACTCAAAAAGCGGTTTTTGAAAGACATCTATTAAGCAATGTAAAATCACAACATTTATAGGACCTTTCATCAAAGGGAGGGGTGAAATACTAACCTTCCTCAAGATATGTTATTACATACCACAATTTAAGGCTATGAATGGATATCACTCGAAAAGCAGTTTTTGAAAGACATCTGCTATTAAGCAATGTAAAATCACAAAATTTATAGGACAATTTTTTCAACTTCAAGGGATGAGTAAATGCTATATGCCTACCTCAAGATATGATATGTACCACAATTAACCCCATATTTCAATATCACTTGAAAAGCAGTTTTTGAAAGACTTTGAAACATAATTCAGTATATTGTATAAATTAGTATTTTTTGATGAATAACTTTTTGAAATTGTTTTTTTCAAGAGAAAAATCAAGAACTGAAAAACAGCGGAGTAGAGACTCTATGTATAATTTTTGAAAAATTATCTATCAGAGAAATTTTCAAAAAATTTTCAAAATAGCTTGATTCCATCTTTTTTAGGCTTTTCGGGTCAGAATTAAAATTGTAGTGAGGTTAGAGCAATAAGTAAGCCAATAAAAGTTCAAAGACGGAGATGGTTACGTCATAAATGTATTAACACTAAACATTCAAAGATTGCTTTAACATGGAAGCCAGCTGAAGGAAAGAGGAAAAGAGGACAGCCAAAAGAGACCTGGCATAGGACTATAAAAAGAGAAAGAAAAGCTAGGAATGAAGACATGGGGAGAGGCATTCTCACTAGCAAGTACCAGTAATAGGGATGACTGGAGAGGAAAGATCATAGACCCAATTTTCCACCAGGAGAGATGACATTAAGCTGCAAATGGAAATTTCCGTAGTATTTCCGACCACTTACCTGCCATTTCAGACTCCATAGTACTACATTATTCATGTAACTGTACTGTCTGGTTTTTTTTTACTGACATAGTTTAAACTTATCCATTTATGTATTACTGTTATATGAAATTCTAATCTTTGATCAATACATATATGAATATATGATATATACCATATATATATACCAATGTCAATTAATACTGCCATGAAAATGAAAATCAAATATTCTGAGAATTTAATATCTGTGAATCCATTAAAAAAATACAGAAATAGCTCTCATTCTATAACTTCCTGTTATTATATTATATTAGCATTAATAAAATACAGGAAATCCTGCTAATTTTTAAAAAAATTTCCTCGAAAAATTTACACAAAAACCTTTGGTCATTTTTAATTCTTTATACATAGGCAAATTGGTACTTGTACTTAAACACAGAAGTACCAATTAATCTTTATGGTAAGACTTCCTTTTGTATCCCCACTCCCAAGTTAAACACCATGCAAAAAAATTTAAAAAAATTATTTTCCACAGAAATGTTCAATAATGGTTTTAGATTACATCGTTTTAAGGCTTTTTCAGTCAAAATTAAAATTTTAGTAAAAAAGTACAAATTGAGTTGAGTTGAGTAATGGTGTTTAATGTCCCAGTCAAGAATATTTCATTTATATTGAGACACTGTCAGCTATAGGCAAAGGTGCAGAAATTTTGCCTGTGTATTGTGTTGATTGTATTAAACGGCCAACTGAGCTACCACAGTGGTTTTTACAAATGAAAGTCTTTCTTCTATTTTTATTATCAAACCTAATTTAATTTGTTTTCTCAATTAACAGTAGTAATAAATACCTGTAAATACATGTAAGGTGTCCATCACTTGATTACTTTACACCTGTTGTAATTAATCAACATATATATCGGCACATCATAACAAATTTTTAATATTTTACTCCACTTTTTCTAGTCCCCTAGTATGGCAATGTGTAATGTAAAGATTGATATGTTAAAAACTGGGTCACCTATGAAAGAACATTAATTACCGGTATGCATGTACTTAATTGTGTGGCGGACCAGCTGTGTACATGTAATTCAGTAGATTGATTGATTGATTGAAATGAGGTTTCACTTCAAAGTTAAGAATATTTCACTTATATAAACTCACCAACTAAAGGTGAAGTGGCAGATATTTTTACTCTTGCTATGTGCTCAGGGCAATGTGCAGGCTTCTTTAGAGTGACAAGGGACATCAGTTTTTAAGTTTTCTTCTGAATGACCCTTTGACTTTTAATTCTGAATTCAAAGCACTTGGCCAAAGAAATCACTACCTACAGTATTTTCAAGTCTTGGTCAGACTCTGGCTGGGGTTTGAACCCACGACCTCTCACATACAGAACAACCATTGTACCAACTGAAATACTGTAGGGGTCACTCAGCCACTGAGAGCCCCTCAGTTATGGCAATGAGCGATAAATATATTAATGATTAGGGGTACTCAATCTAGATCATATCTTTCACATTTTAGTATTGCCATTTTTTTGTAACTTCTCATATACTATAATGACCACTGTGGTAGCTCAGTTGGTAGAGTGCTCGCTCCATAAGTGGGAAGTTGTGGGTTCGAACCTCCACCAGGTCTGACCCAAGACTTGAAAGTGGGTAGTGACTGTTCTTTCGCCAAGTACTCAACATTACGAAATGAAAGTCATGGTTCTTTCGGATGGAAACTTAACATAAACAAGGTCCCATTGTCATGGCAGGTATGGCATGATAAAGAAACCTGCTGTGTAATGCCATCAGTGCAGTGCAAGGTAAAATTACCATGCCATGCCTGCCACCCGGTGCCAGATTAACATGACAAGGGTGGGTAGTGGTAGTGGGGGTGTTTGTATGCTGCATACCAACTCTGTGAGCTAGCACCTTTAAAGTTCCCACCATGTGCAGACCATGTGCACCTTTGCCTATAGCTGGCAATGTCTCAATATAAGTTAAATATTCTTGACTGGGATGTTAAACACTATTACGAAACTCAACTCATATACTATAATGGATATCAACCATAAAACATTTTACACAATGCCTTACCTAGTTAACAAGGTACATTAACAATGGGACTGCATTCTTGGATTTGCTCCAGTTACTTCACTAAATAAATACCGACTGGCTTAATACATGAATATAAAGAAACTTGACCTCAACTTTCACCGATGAACCTTACAAACCCAAATAAACACCTCTAATGTAAACCATTAGTGAACCAAGACATGGGTATCCTACATGTATTACAGTGTGGTACAACAGCAAAGTTCTGCCAAAATAAATGCTGTTTTCAAAACCAGCAAAACTATTGGTCCATCAGAGCTAGGGTGTGTATCCTATATACTGGGGGGATATACGAGTATATAGACATAGCAACAGATCTGCTGCCAAAATAAATGCTGTTTTCAAAACCAACAAAGTATCTATACCAACAACAATTGTCTACGTGTCACATGGCCAATGTGAAACCATATTTCTGAAAAAGTAAGGCTACCGTAATAAAAAATTTTGTAAATAAAAATTAGAAAGTTTTTGAAAATTGAAAAAAATGGCATATGTTATGGCCCTCAATGCACCAGAAACTTTTATAGAAGTCTAATATGATGTCCCACTTGGAATACATGTCTTTTCCTGAAAAATTTTGGCTTAGTAAAGAAGGCCAGGATGACCAAATCATTAAATAATTGTGCCAACAATCGTGTGGTTTGGCAGCACTGAAGTTGTGGTCAAATCTCAACAGCCCCTTACCCCAAGAAATGCTTACAGTCCTCTTACTGATGGTGTAAAACAGTTTCTACTTTCCACCTGTGTCGTCTCATTTCTTGATGACCCCATGAAAATCCAATTCAGTGTTCAAATTTTCTCTATAACACTTGATCTATCTAGCTGTTTAAACCCAATGAATTATGAAAGCATTCAAATCTGTTATGTTTAATAAAACCCTTATTTCAGTCTATTACAATACATTGGGGGTGGGGGTGGGGGTATATACAAGTATATAGGCATAGCAACAGAATTGCTGTCAAGATAAATGCCATGAAAATCCAATTCAGTGTTCAAATGTTAAAACTATCTCTATAACACTCAATCTATCTAGCTGTTTAACCCCAATGAAAGCATTCACATCTGTTCTGTTCAATAAAATCCTAATTTGAGTTTATTACAATACATTTATTATTATTTATTAAAGGTTTTTCAACACCATTATACATGTTAAACATTTATGGACTGTTAACAGTTAATATAAACATAATTGATTTTTTGAATGGCGTTTTATGTTCTAGTAAAGAATATTTTACTTACATTGAGATGCCACCAGGTATAGGTGAAGTGGCAGAAATTTTGACCTCAGGGCAATGTTCTTTAACACGCCTGACACCCAGTCCCAGATTTACATGACAGGGCAGGATGGAGGGGGGTGTTGTGTTGTATGCTGCATATCAACTTTGTGGGCTAGCACCTTTAAATTTGCCCCCATGTTCTCTAATACAAGGCAGACCATAAAACACACATGTGCATATTACAAATACATGGACCTGTTCTTGCATTAATCCTTAGAAATTAATAAACTTGCTTTCTTTATGACTAGCTGAAAAAAATGCTGATGCCACATTAAACAACATTACAACCAACTAATCATTTGATTAGCTAATGGAACTCTGGGTCCTGATCATCAATCACCAAATGACACTATCCACCTTTTTGACTGGAAAAATAAAGCCTGCCGTCCCTACTCCAGTGATTTTAAGGTGTTATATAATAATGACCCAGTAAACCTCTTCAATACATCAATATAAATTTAAACAAATATTTTCCTTCTCCAACGCATTCAAAGACAAATAAAGGTATGATGAAGCCATTATAATCTCCGATGACGACAACGATTAACTTGACCATCGTGGTCACTGATAAGCTGGACACTCACACTGAGTTTTATCTCGTATTAATGATAAATCTGTAGACTTTAATACAAACCTGTTTATTTTCAAAATACCTGGCTAATCCAAATATGTCTAAATGACGAGTAAAATCACTAAAAGTCCATTTAAGTACATCTAAAATTCACCATTCAAATATAATCAAAAAGATGCAAATTCGAGATAAAATGTAGGAAATGTCATCAGCATTAATAGGTTACTCCAGGTGTAATAAATATATATATATATATATATACCTGGTCATGGTTATACAGGTAAGTTCTACCTGTGGGTATAGGCCAACATCATTAACCTGTCCGCTTGACCTTTAATTTAAATAGTTATGATCCAATGCACTATACTAGTTTGGAGAATATAGGTGTTTATTTCCACTGCATCAGAGGTAAACGAGCATTTTTTATACGTTAACTGTGAATCCTAACACTACCCATGTAATGAGTGACCATCGGATATGAATATTCCTAATGAAAGGTCAAACAGACAGGTCAATGTTGTTTGCCTATAAATATATAAAGCTTGTGTATATACATATGTACCTTGTTGTAAATCAGGTAAATACACATCAGGGTTTTTTATTTTTATTAGCGGAGGCTCAACGGATCAAACACACCACACAGCGGATCAAACACAGCGATTACCGGTAACGACACAAAACACTACAATCAAGGATGCAGTAATAATCTATATGTTAATTAGTGCCGCATCAAAATGACAAAGACAAGCCTTAACATCAAAAGCTTCATTTGTGGGGTTGATATAAATGTAACCATGTGTGGGTGCCCTCTATACATACACACTCTTTTTTGTTCTGCTGTTCATCTCATTTATATTACCAGTATATCGATATTCTGCAGTTGTGACTTGTCTATCAATTTCATAATGATTCACTGGTACTTTAATTAGCATGTTAAGAAAAAAATCCTCTTTGAATTTTAATTCAGATTATTTACTCTGAGTTGTTTTTTTTTTTAAATTTTCTTGATGAAGCCTGATGGTTTTCTATGGGCATTCCAATTTATTCAACATCATTTCAATATTATCATCCTGAAATTAATATATCTTTGTTTTGGAATTATTGTCATTTTGCACATTGCTGCAAAATTAACTACCTGGTAATCATTTTAATTTTCAATACTAGTGTGGCGACACCTTTAGGGGTTTCGCGGGAAAGAATGAAACAATCTAGAGGATTTCTATTTGTAGAGCTCATCCACAGAACTTGCCACTCAAAAGTTTAACACAGACCTAACGGATAAGTGCCAAACCTACCAATAATTTGGTAAAGAATTGGTTACTTTATTATGGGTACGAATTCAAAACGGTAGGTTAAATTTATTTTGGATGATAGGGCCGGGCTGACTTTAAACAGTTATTGTGGATTTTATTTGCAAGATAGAAAAAATATAAAAATAATGTCTTTTCCGTCAGATCTTAAACTTTTTTCGGTCAATGGACGACTTTTTCGTACAATGAACAGTTATTGAACAGGAGTGCGTTAAATGTAATTGTTTTTTGGAAAAATTCATTTTTTGCATGTTTGCCCCCAAAATTAAGTATGATACCGATTTTTCCCAAAAATTTCACCAAGTTAGATAGCTAGATCGCATTAGACTCCATAACATCAGAAATTTTTAGCAAAATCTATCAAGTAGTTTTCAATGTCCCCAAGATGCTGATATATGCTGCTAAAAATGAGAAAGTTGTCGCCTTTATCATTTCACATCCAGAGGATGTTCCGAATGAATTCATCACTAATCCTCTATATTGTTCCATTCTTTACAAAAAGAACAAGCAAATTCAGTGAATTAGGATCCCTGCCAGCAGGTTCTTTTTTTAATGATTTGCACTAATGTTCAAAGGGCCATAATTCCAAGGAAACACAGTAAACCAACTCGGGTTATTGATATGCACATCTCCTATCTATGTTGATACTATGTACCAAGTTTCCTGAAATAGTTCTTCATAGTTTTGGAGAATTAGCGCAGACGATAATTTTGAACAGACAAAAGGACAGAAACCAAAATTTTATTATATAAAATCAATTTCATTTCTTATAATGTATATATGTGAGTTACATGTTTCTCTGCCATTCATCAGTTAAAGTGCTCGCGAAAATTAAGTGATTTACAGTAGTTGATAATCAACAAAATCTATATACAGATTGGAAGAACTACAGTAATGCCGAGTGCTTGAGGATTTCAAGAACACTCACTACCCACTTTCAAGTCTTGGGACAGACCCGGTCCATGTTCAAACCCAGGACCTCCCACTTACGGAGCGAGCACTCTACCAACTGAGCTACCGCAGTGGTTAGTTACTCATTATGGATAACATTTTCAAGAACAAATTGTTACAATTACATTTGTAGCACCTTGTTTGATATGTGATAGTAATTTAACGGTAGATGAAAAGGGCTCCCATCGATTGGACATTGCCCTTTTACACAAGTACAAAGTCATTATGCAATCAACTCAACAGGAAGTGTTTAAAGTCTTTTCAGAGTCATCTTTATAAAATACAGAAATATGTGTATTTAAAATAGGGGATTTCCAGAAAATTTTTATTGTCATTTTTTATGGCAGCACTTACATATATAGATACCAGTATTTATAGGGTAAACATCTTAATAATTCAAGCGTCATTTAAATTTGAACACCCACTTGGATTGAAAATATTTTTTTCTGAAATGTATAATATATAATTTGAACACCCTAGTTTTTCTATTTTCTTATTTAAAATAATTCAAACACCTGCTGCAAATTTTCACAATAAAACTGTTAAATGGGCAATAATTTTTACCAATTTAATTTTTAACAATTTTGTAAAAATTTTATTTAGAAAAATATAAGATGTAGCAATACCTGAACTTTTTCGACAATGGAAATAATTTCAAACTGGTGTATTGGGCGTTTCTTGCAGACCATCACTATGCAGTATACAGTTTATGCATGCATACAATAAGAATCACATCAATTGGTATTGATGAAGATAACATCAATGAAGTGACACTTAAGTGATACTTTAGTGAAAAATAACCAAATTCTTTTCTAAATTAAATACTGGAATATTGATTTAGACATGTTCAACTTAATGCTAGCAGTAGAATCAAAAACAAACATACTAATCCATGTCTGAATCACAATCCAGATGCAAAGTAAAGATTTTGGAACTGACAAGTCAGGTTAGACACGTGAACTTTCACCAGGGAAGCGAGACCAGGTGCTCCGGAAGGGTAAGTACCTCCTGTTTAGCTAGCTACACCCACCATGCGTGTAATTAATGCTAGCAGTAGAACTGATCCAGAATACCAACCAATATATCTTGATGAAATACTGGTAGTTGTGACAATCTGGAAAACCCCCTTTTGTTTGTTTTAAAATTGATTGAAAATTGGCTGGAATGACCAATCAATCCTCTATATATAGTGTTTAATATTGCCATCACTACAGTAAAACAACCAGTCATTATCAAATTACACAGTACATAAATACTAAATTAGTGTACGAATTACAAGTTTGTGACTCAAATCCTGTTATATATTGTACAGAAATAAGCAATGTGACGCTTATATTGCCATAACCACTAGGCCACCACATTGATTGATTGAATAGGGTTTACATCCCAGTTCGACCTATGTTTCCATTCCTGGTAGCCAAAATCGCCATTGGCTACTAATTTTTGAGACATTCTTTCAAAAAGTAACCTATTTTAGCAAATTTGTGGAAAAATACTTTAAAAAGGACTATTTTTTCCCAAATTTTGGAAATTTGGCTACTAATAATTTTAAATTTGTGGAAACCTAGCAGTCCAAAATATTTCACTTATATCTAGTTGTCACCAGCTATAGGTGAAGTGGCAGGGATTTTGATCTTTGAAGTGCACTCAGGGCTATGTACAGGGAAGGTTCTTTAATGTGACAAGCCTACTATCACTGTCTTTCACATGGGACATCAGTTTTTTAGGTCTCTTCCCAAGGACATTGTGACTTTCACTTCTGAATACTGAGTGTTTGAAGCAGTTACTTTTAGCAAGATGAGGTCATGGGTTGAATTCGACTTTTCACATACAGAGAAAGCAAGCTGAGCTACCATTGTGGTATACCGTATAAAGATTGTGGCAATAAAGTGAGGAAGGCTTATTAAGACTAGAAAAACTGTGAGCCACAAGCTCACAAAAAATAGCCCCCCGCTCCCCCACATATAAAAAATCCATTGGATCAAATTTTTAAATAGGAGGTGCACATCTACATTATATCACAAAGATTGTGTAAAAGTTTCACGAAAATCCATTGAAGGGTTTAGGAGAAGTTGCGGATAAGAGATAGGTACCCTAAGGTGTAACGGAAGGACGGACACCCCTATCACTATATACCCCCTACTTTTTAAGCGGGGGTATAAAAAACGCAAAAAAGAAAAGGAGTTTTGCCAATTGGACTTCAAAATAGTGCAGCGATAAGCAAAGTAGGCTTAGCATAGTTATTGTCTGCTCAGGAACATTAGACCTAAAACAAAATAAGTGTTTCCCCTAAACCAACTAGATCCAACCGTAAATTTTTATCCCAACTCTTAAGTTTTTATGACAATATTTAGACAAGCAATAGTTTAAAGTTGGCTTTCTTGGTCCCATAAGGTCAATGTATTTTTAAAAAAATTAAAAAATAGAAAACCCCTACTTACTGACCCTATTGTTTCCTTTCTAAGCGCATTAGTAGACACTTGTGGGAAAGGGGGGGGGGATATAACAAAAGTTTTACTCATCAAAGTTAATTAGAAAAAATAGGACAAATAAATAAAAATCTATCTAATTATGTTAAAAATAAGTTAATCAATAAAGTATTTAGCAAAGTATTTTACATGATAGTCATACTATTACTAACCCTCTCCCCTTTCAAAAGTTGTAAACTGCCTTTAACTTTAACTTTTGTCTTTAAAGCCGAGTCTGAACATTGTGTAAATAATAAGTTATCAAGCCAAATTATTTCATATATTCTTGGTAAAGTATCTGAACATATACTTCACATACATAGATATCAAAGATTATTTTATCATTTTTCCAGGAACTCACGACATACAAACACCTATTTATCACTTTATATCTGTTTCAACCCCCCCCCCCCCCCCCCCTTTCCACCCTACTTTAAAACTCGTTTGCAAATAGATGTTAAATGTTTCATGTTATTTACGGACAGTAGATATAAACGAAGCTACTCACATTTTTTTTTGAAAATTCATAAACACAGTTTTATCCGCTAATGCACAACTTAAAAAACTTACCACTAAAATAAACTTCACTCAACCAAATTTTATAACTTGTCGCACTATCTTCACCAGGGAAGCCGGGGTCGTCAAACGTTTGACGTCATAGTTAACAAGTGCGAGCTGTTTGATTGGCTTGTAAATTTAACACCTAAATTAACTCACTCGTATGCTATTTTTAGCTACATTCGCCAGGGGTGACTGGGAGAATATAATGAAAATCGTGACAAAGGGTTCTTTTGTAAAAAATGGATTATCGTAAACTTGAACCCGTGTACATAGTTTTGTACTTTGTATATGTTTCATAATTTTTTAAAATTTATTTTTAATTACGGATTTCGGGGGGAACCCCCGCGTAAATTCGTGACATTGCCTCTATTGAAAATTCTATTTATTTATTTTTTTACAGTTTTTAACAAAAACGAAAAACAATAGAAATTGTTTACTCAGAAACTCGTGATTTACAGTAATATAGAAGGTTTAAAAATAAATTTACTATTACTACTACTAATAATAGATACCATTAGCAGAGACATATTAATTTTGATTAGCACACCTGTTAAATTTAAAATTATAAGGAGACAAATTACATAAAATGAACAGTACACGATTAAAAAAAGAGCGTACAGGTAATAATAATAATAATAATAATAATAATAATAATCACCTAAATTAAAAAAAGTTCTTTATCTTAAACGGATAAAGGTATTTTTAATTGAATTATTTATGTATCAACTTCATGTGAAGATAAAATTGGATTAGGTATTTAGATCTCTAATTAATTAATTTGGCCGGGATATTTTTCATCAAACAATCCTCTAATCAATGTTTATTCTGCCATGTGCTGATTTTACCACTGCGGTAGCTCAGTTGGTAGAGTGCTCGTTCCTTAAGTGGGGGGCCGTGGGTTCGATCCCTGGCCGGGTCTGATCCAAGACTTGAAAGTGGGTAGTGACTATTCTTTAGCCACGCACTCGGCATTACGAAATGAAAGTCACGGTTCTTTCGGATGGGAACTTAAAATAAACGAGGTCCCGTGTCACGGTGTCACCCTGCTGTATAATGCCATCATCGCAACGCACAAGCAAAATTTCTGCACCTTCGCCTATAGCTGGCGACGTAAGTGAAATATTCTTGACTGGGACGTTAAACACCATTACTCACTCACTCAATCACTCATGTGCTGATTTTGAATGGACTATTTTAATAAAAATTTAAACGCCCTTGACATAGCTGTTAAAAATTTACCACCCTGTTTGAAAATTACTGCAAGAAACTACAACAAATTTTACATTCAATGGTGAAAAATTCATGGAAATTGACCAAAAAAATAAAAAAAATATTTAAAATAAAAAATAAATAAATAAAATTGTGAGAATGTACATGTTAAAATCAACTTTGAAACGGACAAGTTACAGTTAGGTAAACCACTACTGAGGTGAACTTCCGCCAGGGAAATGAAACCGGGTGCTCCGGTAGGGTAAGGATCTCGTGGCTTGTTTAGCTAGCTAAACATTAATAAATAAATTCTGATAATATAAATACAAAATGTAATAATAATATAGTCTATTTCGGTGTCTCATATAAAATCACTAAACATCAATAAATGGGAATAAAACAACAAAAAAAATTTTATACCAATATTATGTAAGTTGACATTTATTACTTTAATTAAAAGGTTTGCGAGTTATTCATGATATAAAGCTATTGTTTGCACATCAACATCAAAGCATTGTTTTAAATAATTGGTCAAAAGTGCTGCCAAAATTTGTAAGTCATTGTGACACCCTGAGTCGGACGGATTAAGGTAAGCCACCCATTAGTCGGCATTATGGATAAAGATAACGGACACTTTTGTCTCAAATTTGGTAAATGTTATTTTAAATATTTCCTTCCGTTTGATGCTTAAATTGTTATAAAATAACTATTATCATTTTGTATTACAAACTCCCATGAACTCGGAATGTCCTAGTGTAATGACCAAATCTTAATGGATGGTTGGTTGGTTGAATCTTTCGTAACGTCGCATCAGCAATTTTTCAGCTATTCGCGACGAGAACTATTTTATCAATCTCTACGGATATATCTATGAAAAATTCCGTGTGTGAATGTGAAGTGCGAGTGTGCTGTATGCTTGAACTAGCGCACACTCAGAACGACTTTAACATGCTGGCTCACAGAGTCAGTATGCCGCAGACAAGCATACCACTCCCCCAGTCCATTATATTGATACCAGGTTAACCAGTAAAGGCCAACGGCAAGGAAAATTCACTTTCCCACATGTGGTCTTAGCGGAGTTCTTGTCCGTTTGTCACATACCACTTTTTGAATGTAATCATAAAATACATTCAAAACGTGTCACATGTAGATGACAAAAAGTGCATTTTATTATTAAATTTAAAAAGTGGTATAAGACAAATATATGGCACGTTTGACAAACATATGACACGTTTGACAATCGTTTCTTAACTAAGATTTTCCTTAACTTAAATCTGGCAAAATTGAAATCTTAGTAATTTTGCAACTTGTTAAGATGGTATCATTTTGAAGATCACTTCAAGCTTATAACATTTAGTTTTATCTAAAATACACACCCATTGTTCCAACCTTTCAGAGATTGCCGAAATTTAATTAAAAGAAAGACTTGGTTAAGGAATGATTGTGAAACTGGGGCCTGGTCCGTTTGATAATCATTCCTAAACTAAGATTGTCTTTACTTTAAACTGGCAAATTATGCCTATCTCTTTTGGAGCTATTGTCATTTTGAAATTTAGAAATAAAAGTTATGGTGTCGAAAGAGACCTTACATGTCACAGTAAGCTTGGCACGCCGACGCAGAACCTTCCCTATGCATTGCCTAGAACACACTGAAAAGGTAAAAAAAATATGTCACTACAGGTGACATCTCGATATAAGTGACATATCCTTGATTGGGACGTAAAGTATCGTATTTTGGATCAGTAGCCAAGAGATTTATTCAAAGAGGAATAACTCTTACGAGACTGGTATGCTTACGTTGAAAATTAAAAGTTAAAATATATAAAAACAATTCCAGGCAAAGACTCCTCCCCTCCCCTCAATTAAATGCTTGGTAAATTTTTTAAAAATAATTCATCAGAGAATTTTCCAAAATTCTTTTATTCCACCAGTCCATATATAAAAAATAATACTTTGTACTCATTATTTATGTGATACGCTATATATATATATATATATATATATATATATATATATTAAAAATGCTTAAAATCCGTTTCACGAGCACCTATGTTTAAGGATAGAGAAAACGTGAGTTTTTAATCATTATTATAACAATCACAAAAAATGTCTCGGTTATTTCTGCGACTGGCTTAGTGGTAGAATGTGGGGTGGGTTTGAAACCCAACCGAGTCATAAATAAAACTTTTGAGACTTTTATATTTGAGATACTGCTTCTTCGCATGACGATTGGCATTAAGAGCTCAAAGCATGGACTTGTGTACACCCGATGTCAGTATAATGTGACCGGGGGTGTGATATGAATGTCTTGGCGAGCCAGAACTTTAAAGTCGCCCCCAGTGATTGCTAGTACAAGATCCTAATACCTCACACATACTCAGATTAATACTCAGAGATTAATAAACGATGCGATGTTAAACAACATTACATCATCAACAATCTTTTATGTCTGGTGTTACAATCATGTTGTCACTAGTTGAAAGATGTTACTTTCTGTGGCCATATGATTTGTGCGGTGCCAGGGTTTGTATTATTGTAGCAGTTTTATTAGTTCATTTGGTAGAGTACTCGAATATAGTGCGGGAGGTCCAGGGTTCGATCCTCTGCTCGGCCCTGCATTTTTCTCCTTCCTTTTACAGTTCGGTGGCCAAAGTGGCTCTCGGAAGTTGTGGACTGACAATTACAGGTCAAATAAAATCCATCCGAGGGAATTTGTGTGAGATTTCTCACTTGGAATCGTGGGAAACTAAAGAATAACAGGGGAGGAATGTAGCAGTCTGGGTATTTCAGTTGGTAGAACATTCGCTTATAGTGCGGGAGGTCCTAGGTAGTTTTCCCGTCCGACCCTGCATTTTTTCTTTATCCTGATACAATTTAATAATATAAAATGGAGTTCAATGTTGACATTAACGTCAAAGTCAGTCTCCTCAATATTCAGCGACAATAACAAAGCACATGGTCAGAGACAAACTCAATCTAAAATATTTGATGGTACACCTCTTGTTTACCAACGTTCCTTCCATTCCTAATTTTGAACCCATGGTTGGCTAGTGAAGCTACGGTACAGGCCCCGGTTTCACAATCATTCCTTAGCTAGGATTTTTCTTAACTTAAATCTTGCAAAATTTCAAATCTTTATAATTTTGTTTATTTTCAAGATATCCAGAAACTTAAGGTGTAAATTTTAAGATAATTGCTAGAATTAAACACTTGCATTTAGTTTTGACAAAAATATTCATCAGCAGTTCCAAAAAGAGATTACCAAAGTTTGCTAAATTTAAGTTAAGGAAAATCTTAACTAAGGAATGATTGTGAAACCGGGCCCAGACCTGTGAAACGTTTAATACTAAGCTACAATAACCAAAATATGTTATTTTGATACAAAACGAAAACATTTTGAACCCATCTGTCTAAATCCCCCTCTTCAAATCATGTCCCCGATACATCATAATCATGTCCCCCTAACGCGAGGTTGTGCATGGTGGTAACGAAACGAGTCAAAAGCTCGGCTGCCTAGTAACTAGGATATTGGTAACCAGTTGTTGTAAAGCTGTCTAGAGGTAGATATAAGCTGTCGAGACATAGCTAACGAAGGACCGACGCAATCTGCCGATTCGAGTCTAGCTCGTTAGATCAGTGTTAAACTTTAGACACGTAGGAGGTACTTAGCCTTTCGGAGCACCCGACCTCACTTCCATGTGGAAGTTAATTTTTCAGTTTTCAAAGTTTTTACTTTAAGGACCTTCTTATTGAATTGTTAATTGATCACGGTATGTTTGTTTTTATACAACCACTGCGGTAGCTCAGTTGGTAGAGTGCTCGCTCAGTAAGTGGGAGGTCCTGGGTTCGATGCCCGACCGGGTCTGACCCAAGAGTTGAAAGTGGGTAGTGACTGTTCTTTCGCCAAGCACTCGGCATTACGAAATGAAAGTCATGGTTCTTTCGGATGGGAACTTAAAATAAAACGAGGTCACGTGTCACGGTGGGGTTGGCACGCTAAAGAACCCTTTTGTACAATGCCATCAGCACAACGCACAGGCAAAATTCTGCACCTTCGCCTATAGCTAGCAACGATATAAGTGAAATATTCTTGACTGGGACGTTAAACACCATTATTCACTCACTCATACCAACAAGCTGGAGATAAGATGGCTTTAATTTATCCAGGAATATTTACCTAAGTCAAACTATTACTCATGCTATTGCCAGAGTATTGCGATGTAGATCATTGGAAAGAAAGCCCTTAAATCCAAGCACTTAACAACAACCGACGCAATCAAGAACCGAAAACACAATATTTTAAGTTAATGATAAAACGACCAGACCCCGGTTTCACAATCATTCCTTAACTAAGATTTTCCTTTATCTGGGTAATTAGATACTGTAATAATTTTGTTAATTTTTAGGATATTGTTTTTAGGTGTCAATTAATATTAGGGTTAATTATTATAAGCACCTGGCTTGTTCTCGCATCCTTTTTTCTACATTTGTATATGTTATTTATTTATTTACTTATGTCTTTATGAACTAAATAAAATATTGTTTAATCTAGGTGTCAGTTTGAACATCATTTCAATCTTACATTCAGGTCTTGTCAAAAATATTCATGAATTTGTAGTTAAAAAAAGATGGTCAAAATTAGCTAAATTTAAGTTAACATAAACATAAGTTAAAGAATGCTTGTGAAGATGTGATCAGAAGCAATAGACGAACACATAATGGCACCACTGATTATTAAGCTTCTTACATTGGACGGGCGCCAGAGTAAAAAGTACAAGTGAGAATGAATTGAGTTGTCTCCCTTACCTCATTTACAAAATCACACGTTTGTACTTGGTTGTGTAATACCACTGCGGTAGCTCAAGACTTAGTGGTAGAGTACTCGCTCCGTAAGTGAAAAGTCGTAGGTTCGAACACCGACCGGGGTGGACCCAAGACTTGAAAATAGGCACTTTCGGCAAACACTCAGCAATATCAGAAAGTCACGGGGACCTTCGGAAGAGACCTTAAAACCGATAACAGAAGGAGGAGGAGATGGTGGTGAAGGAGGAGGAGGTGAAAAAGCAAAAAACGAAATCAAAATTGCCCCCCTCCCGTGATGATGGGAAATCATAATTATAAAAATCAGTCATTAACATTTCGACACCTAAATTAGAACACGGAAGTCGAGTATGGGGGATTTTAAAGTTTCACTTTCGCTACACCAGTAAGGGATGGGAAGGGGGTATACTAAAATGCACGTGATCATGATAACATAAAAAGATATAAAGGGTATATATATACAATACATGTACAGTCTTATCGAAAATTGAACTTTTATCTATCCGAAAAGGAATCGAAACTCGGCTGCAAAGAGGTGCATACATGAAGAGCTAGTAGCCTAAAAGATGTCGAGAGAACTACCGAAAAAGCTGACCAGATACAGGAATGAATTATCCATTCGACACGGTTTATTCGTTAGCTAAGTGTTAAACTTTCGACAGCCCTGTACTGTGTGTTTATCACAGTATAGGCAAACAACATTGACCTGTCTGCTTGACTTTTGATTTAAATATTCATTGTGGACGAGTAAATTTAAGTAATAGGGATCACGCGTGTAAACTTCGTCTATATAATGTGAACACTCATCATGGGCAATGTGTATATGCATTGACACTACCCATGCACTGGGTGGACACTCCAATAATATTAATATTCCTAATAAAAGGTCAAACGGACAGGTAAGTATTGTTTACCTATGTATAATTTTGTTATCTTTCACAAGTACATAATACCTATTTATTTTACTTGCATATACACAGTAAATTAGATGTTACGTAACATGTAGGTGAGTGAGACATATTATATAGTGATGTCTATTAGAGATTTAGATACCTTACATTATAAAAACCCCGTAAGTCACATCGGTTTAGACCACTGCGATAGCTCAGTTGGTAGAGTGTTCGCTCAGTAAGTGGGAGGTCGTGGGTTCGATCCCCGGCCCTCGGTATTACGAAATGAAAGTCACGGTTCTTTCGGGTGGGAACTTAAAATATACGAGGTCCTTTGTCACGGTGGGCTTGGCACGCTAAAGAACCCTGCTGTATAATGCCACCAGCGCAACGCACAGGCAAAATTTTTGCACTTTCGCCTATAGCTGGCGACGTCTCGATATAAGTGAAATATTCTTGACTGGGACGTTAAATATCATTACTCAACTTAACTCACATCGGTTAAGACAAAATCATGAAGAATAAATACCCATTCCAGATGAAGTGAAATGTGTAGTTTTGAAAGTTTTGGAGTATTTTGATTTGGAAAAAGCAATGGTATCGCATTATTTAAAAATGGACAAACTGATTAAGTCTATGATACAGCGTGATTCAGGCGCGAATATCAATGTTTTAGAACATGGGGTCCAAAACGGGTGTTTTAGTTCTTAAACAATTTACATTATTTTTTTCTCTACGTACAGAAATTAATGCAATGATTAAAAATTTTTCTTGTATTTTTCCTTTTTAGTGTTTTTGTTTTTAAATACAGATATTGTTGGTTTTTTTTTTTTTGAGAAACCGCAGTTTTAGTTAAGTATAAAAGACAAACAATAGTATCAAAATTTCTGTTGTTTACAGTAAAACCTGCCTTAAAGCATCGGCCACCTCTTTTTACGGGTCACAGGGTTATAAACACCAGTTTAATTTTATTCAAATCGCTCTGTATTCAGGCTATTTAAACCTGTATAAAAGGACCACCTGCCCATATAGGTCACGTCTACATGATCTCCTGAGTGGCCTTTATAGACAGGTTTGACCGTATTTTCTAAAATATATCGCAGAGATAAGTTTTTTCTTTAATTTGATTCAGGCGATTATCGCAGAATTATTACTTTCAAAATCTCTGTTGATATCTTTCAAAATATATCGCAGAGATAATTTTTTTCTGTAAATTCTAAATCAATAGGTAGGAATTCAGGCGATTATCTGTATTTAACGTGAGATAAGTGTTTTGATGTTGTGTGCACTTGATAACATTACATCAAGTTATGTTGCAATAGATCTAGATAAACTATGATCAGAAATATTTTACACTCAAGTTTTACGCATAACTTTTCAAATGATTTAAATATTACCAGAAAACTATTGAATTATATTAACTACTGCTCACAGTTTCAAAATAATTCCTTGACTAAGATTTTAAAGCGGGTAAATTTATTCATTTTGTAAATTTTTAATGTACATGTATTTTGAAATTTTGTCAAAAATGTTTATCAGTTTTAAAACCAAAAATTGCCAATTTTTGCTACATTAAAGTCGCGGATTGATTGATCGATTGATAAATTTATTAAATGGGGCGTAACTTCCAAGCTAATCATATTTCACTCACATTAACACGTCACCAGCTATATGTTAAGTGCTAGAAATTTTGCAGGGAGGGTTCTTTAAAGTGTCACGCCTGCCGTGACACGGGACATCGGTTGCTAAGGTCTCATCCAAAGGACCTCTTGACTTTTATTTCTAAATGCAGGATGCTTGGCGAAAGAACAGTCACTATCTATCTGCAAGTCTTGGTCAGTCCCGGCCGGGGTTAGAACCAACGACCTCACACATACCTCCCCTGAAATAGAAGTGACGAGGGGCCCGAAATGAACTGTCGCGTCGCACTAAACTTTAGGTTAATGTTTAACTTTCGTCAGGTCTGAACTATATATGCAACGACTTCTATATGAGTTTTTTTTTTCTGAATTAACAGATATCAAGAAGCAAGGATTGAAAATGGCCAGATGTGACGTCACAACTTGGGTCGGCAGGAAGTGCGAAATGTGTGACGCCACCGATGCAACCTGGACATGTTTAAACTGCAAAAAGGTTATCTGCGACAAGTGTAAATCACAACATTTGCAGAGCGAGGCAACAGAAAATCATAAAGTCAAATCTACGATAAATGAAAAAATATTGAATTCTTTTATTGTCCATGGTGATATAAACCGCGTAACAGCAGCAGACGATGGCAAAGCTTGGGTTTGGGGGTGCACGAGTATGCAGAGCCGCGGCTTAAAATTAGTGACGTCAGAGGGTCAGATCGAAAAATGCATAATGACACGCTTTCTTATACACGATGTTATTGTTGGCGAATTTGGGGAGTTGTTGTTGCTGTTGACTGTGTTTATGAGAACGAAAGTGGTGAAGTGTTCCATGAATGGAGAAGGTTTTCAGGACGTGTATGTAGCTTCAGAGGGCTACACAGTGCGTGCCATAGCTTTAACAGACTCGGGCAATGTTGTTGTTGGTTTACACAGTTACAGATTCGGCAGAAAACTAGTCGAGATAACACGAAGTGGGAAAGAGGTCAGGTCCATACAGGATGATCCCGTGTTTCCAAAACTAGTTGTTGACCCGGTTTCAATTTGTACCAACAGAAATGGCGACATTGTAGTTGTGGATTGTTCCGAAGATGTAATCGCAATAGATTTAAGCAGTAAGCAAAGATTTAGGTATTACGGCACAATGAAAAGGTTTGAGACGACGGTCGCTCTAGAATGCGTTGTTACCGACAAATACGGCCATATCATTATAAGCGATTCCTTCAACAACGCTTTACACCTGCTAAACAAAGAAGGAGTGTTTTTGCAGTATTTGTTAAATAAGCCTTATGAAGTTAGAGGGTTTTTTGCCACATTTGTCTTCCCGAAGAAACATAAATGTTTTCATCCAAAAGGATTAACTATTGAAAAATCCGGTATATTGTGGGTGTATTGCCATGGAAATGAAATTAAGAGAGTCCAGTATTTGTAAATAACCATTTACATGGTGTTGTTAGAGGCCTAAGAACATTGACCTGTCCGTTGACCTTTAATTTAGATATTTAATATGGACCAATGTTTTTAAGTATAGGGTACACAGATGTTGAATTGTGTGTGCATTAACTGCGAATTCTAACAATGCACATGCATTCAGGTGGACCATCGTATATGAATATTCCTTATGGAAGGTCAAGCGGACAGGCCAATGCTGTTTGCTAGAACTGTCCGTTTGACTTTTTATTAGGAAGATCCATATGTGATGATCCACCCAATACACGAGTAGTGTTAAGATTCGCATTTAACATATACACAGTGCATGTTTTCCGTGATGTAAACAGTAACAAACCGAGGCAAGAATCGAAGATCAATCCAGTCTCAAAGTTTTACATGTTTCACATGTAAGGATATTATAATGCATGTATTATTATGCAGTATAGGAAAGCTCATTCAAAACTAGACCAGCTGTTGTAAAATACCGTAAGTGGGATGGTTTTGTACCATGAAAACTAGTTTAACCACACCGCCAAGTTGGAGGAAATTTTAAAAGGTTAAATTGTATGTGGGCGGGTATCAGGAAAAATAGGTCTATCATTTCAGTTAGTAACCTGGATTTTTTCAAAATATTTCTGCGTATCGCTGAGAAGGATCGCTTGCAGCTGCACGATCCAACGGGCAAAGTCACTAAAAGCTCATTGTGACTTTCGTTCTGGTCCTTACAAAACTTTAGCGGTTTTAGTAATTCCTGGTCAAATGGTCCTAGATCGGATACCTGAAGTACGTTACTTATTCAACATTGCAGCGTTCAACATTGAATAAGTAAACAGTTACTTATTCAACATTCGCAAATATTTTCGTTTCATTTATAAAACACCCAATAAAACAAATTTTATCACATTTCACGATTAAATGTCACTACCAAGTATGGTTACTCCCAGTGCCTTGGAACACATTGGTTTAAAGCTTCAATGTAAGCCCATACCATTAAACAGTTTATTTCAAATAGACGGAAAGTAAAGTGCCTGAGAAAAGTGAAGCTTTCACTGTGCTGGGATTTTCGAAATATCATTTTGTACTACTATGCTTAGGCAATGTCACTACCAAGTATCGTTACCCCCAGTGCCTCGGAACACATTGGCTTAAAGCTTCAATTGAAGCCCGTACCATTATACAGTATATTTCATAAAGACGGAAAGTAAAGTGCCTGAGCAAAGTAAAGCTTTCACTGTGCTGGGATTTTCGAAATATCATTTTGTACTACTTTTGTTGAATAAGTAACTGTTACTTATTCAATGTTGAACGCTGCAATGTTGAATAAGTAACGTACTTCAGATATGGCATATGACTGTAGGTGAAAGAAAACGAAACGGACATATTGTTGCCTCTGGGGGTACTTGAGAACATGACATGCAACATCCTGTTTAGAAATAGACATCTATCGCCGGTAATCAACAGGATTGCAAAATTTATTGACACGTGTGTACCACTCAGTTCTATTCATGGCTTTGGTCTCTGCCTCTCCCCATGCCAGGTTAATTGCTTTTAATTCTGTCAGTTTAATGGTTCTGTTCCACGTTGTTTTTGAAATGCCTCGTAGTTATTTTCCAGGTGCTGTCCATCTAAGGGCAGCTTTAGTGATGTTACTTGTTGTCATTACAAAGACATGTCCTAGCCATCTTTTTATTCACATTCATCATATTTTAACAATACTCTAACATCTATACATATATAATACAATATAAACTTACATAATGAATGTGTTTTTGGGAGAGAGAAAGAGAGAGAGAGAGAGTAAGTAGGTAATTTATTATAGTGACATGTGCATCAAATACAATAGTAAAGTATAATCAATAACATAAAGTAGCACCTGGCCCAAAGGACCTGTAAGTCACTCAAACATATAGATCCATAGAACAATATTAACAGATAGAGAGAGAGGGGGGGGAGAGAGAGAGAGAGAGAGAGAGTATTTACGTAAATATCACAATTGGTGGTTGAATAGTTTTAAAGTCATTCAGTACAATGTAACATCGATGTCCAGATATAATAAATAGATATATATGTTATTACAATATTGTGGAATTGTTGCCATTCTTTCATAAAATTTTCTAGATTATTTCTGCTTGTAGCGATATCTTTTCTGTTTTATAACACTGATGAAACATTTTGAGAGTGTCATTTTCAATAGGTCGACATTTGCGATTGTATTGGGCCAAGATATATTACAAATTTGTTGGATTCAATTATGGTGGAAGCTTGACAGTGATCTTATATCTGGAGACAGTTATGGTGGAAGCTTGACAGTGATCTCATATCTGGAGACAGTTATGGTGGAAGCTTGACAGAGATCTCATATCTGGAGACAGTTATGGTGGAAGCTTGACAGAGATCTCATATCTGGAGACAGTTATGGTGGAAGCTTGACAGTGATCTCATATCTGGAGACAGTTATGGTGGAAGCTTGACAGTGATCTCATATCTGGAGACAGTTATGGTGAAAGCTTGAAGTGATCTCATATCTGGAGACAGTTATGATGGAAGCTTGACAGAGATCTCATATCTGGAGACAGTTATGGTGGAAGCTTGACAGTGATCTCATATCTGGAGACAGTTATGGTGGAAGCTTGACAGTGATCTCATATCTGGAGACAGTTATGGTGAAAGCTTGAAGTGATCTCATATCTGGAGACAGTTATGATGGAAGCTAGACAGTGATCTCATATCTGTCTTTTTAACTCTCCAGGCTTCACTTACATGTATAATTTGACTTTTGGTTTGTCTGCTATATTGTTTTGATCTCCATATTTGATTTAGTTTGTAAAATACTGTTCTGGTTGGTTGGTTGTATGTTGCTTAACGTCGCATCAGCATTTTTTCAGCTATTCGCGACGAGAACTATTTTATTAATCCCTATGGAATAATCTATGAACAATTTCTTGTATGCATGTGAATTGTGAATGTGTTTTATGGTCTGCCTTGTACTAGCATGCACTCAGAGTGATTTTAACGTCCTAGCTCACAGTCAGTACGCCGCAGACAAGCATACCACTCCCTTAACCCATTATACTGATGCCATGTTAATCAGTAAAAGCCAACGGAAAATTCACTTTACCACATATGGTCTGAGCGGGACTCGAACTCGCAGCTATGAGAGACCATGGATATATAGACTGACGTCTTATCCATTAGGCTACCGCGGCCTTAAGATGCTGTTCTGGTTTTTGCTAAACTTAGAATATGTCTTTATGACACTCGGTAAATGCTGTTAGTCATTTTTTGTGGATTCTGAAAAGATGTGATCGAATAAATGTACATTCAAGCTAAATAAGATTGATTTGAACTTATAAGTCTCGACCTGTTTGTCCGATGACTAAAGGAATAAATTAATTTTGAAAACTAAACTTATAACTAAAGTTATATACTAACTGATGACTAGGTAAATTTTGAATTTTTGACAGTTAAGGAGAAGATAATAATCAATTTGTGATAATGATTACTCAAGTTGATTGATTAAACAGGTTTTTTTTTTTATTTTTTTTTTTACTTTAGACTGAATTCATTTCATGCATATACATCAGAAAATGTCAAATATATTATATCAATTAAAGCCCAGCATTAAAAAAAAAAACAAGAGATAGAATGAAATAAGTCAAAAACACTGGAAAACTTTTGGGTCCTATCTTTCCAAATAAATAAAAGTAGTCTGACCAGGCTAGAATGACACACACTTTTGAACAATTGAAGCTTTTAATGTTATATGCTTCTTATTCAACATGTTTAACAAGAACTAAAGAAACAAATTTTCTTTTTTCTTTTTCTTTTTTAAATTATAAACAAATATATATATATATAATATATATATATATATATATATATATATATATATATATGTATATATATATATATATATATATATATATATATATATATATATATAATAACTAAATATTTATAATTAATAGACTAAATAAATACAGATTGATAATAATTAGATAAATAAATAATATTTATAATAAATAAATAAATTGATAAATAAATATATTTTAATTAATTCCTTCAACTTAGTAACCATAACCTAACTAAAGAAATAAATTTTAAGAAATAAATGTATAGATAAGATTAATTAATCCATTCAATGAAGCTGTATTAAATGTCGCTGATTCAACTAATACCTAACCACCACATGCCGTTTACCATAACGCCTTCTCTCTTATCTCTGTAAAATGGTGTTGAGTTACCAACCACGGGAGGTAACCGGTTACCAGAACAGCTTCTAGCATCATCAACATGGCAGATGGATCATAAAAGTTTGTTTTGTTTCAAAGAGAAGTCTCAGGATTTGTCAATAATGATTCACACGATGGACTTTTGAGGTTTTTTAGGTAAAATTTCCAACAGAAGAACAAAGTATTTTTGGTTATGGAGATATTTCATACCAAGGTAAGTTACAGGAGATAAGGAGGGCTCGACGATGGAAATGTGTGAAGGGGGGGGGGGGGTATGATGTTAATATGCTAGTAATAACGGTGTAGTAAAACGAACAGTGTCAGAAACTGCTAACTTTGAGTAGTTATACGTACAAAATACGGAACCTCGGGTGACCAAATGGTCTAATGCGCGTAAAAAAACCACAGCGTCTGTCTTCTCTCACGGTCTAGGTTTCAATCCTATCGGGACAGATCAGGGACTACTGTCACTGTAAGATGTCAGTTCGCTTGCCTTGGTTTTCTACAGACACTCTAGTTCCTCCACCACCTTATTGCCTTGTTTTTTAAGGACACTCTGGCTTCTTCCCCACCCCATTGCCTTGGTTTTTTACGGACACTCTGGTTTCCTCCACCACCCCATTGCCTTGGTTTTCCGAGTACGGACACTTTGGTTTCCCTACCACCCAAGAACTGATCGCCTCGATATAAGTGAAAGAATATTGACTCGAAAAATACTAACAGTATTACCCCACTCCGCTTAATAGAGGCAATATTTATTTAATAGTGTAAAATTTCAACCTGATTATACACTTGCTTATAACACTACGACAGTAGCTCAGTTGGACGAGTGTTCGCTCCGTATGTGGGAGGTAGTGCATTTGAACCCCAGACGAGTCTGACCAAGACTTCAAAAAGGTAGCGACTGTTCTTTCGCCAAACACTCGGCATTTAGTAATGAAAGTCAAAATCACGGGGTCCTTCGAAAGAGAGCTTAAAAACCGATGCCCCATGTCACGACAGGCGTGGCATGTAAAAGAACCGTCCCTGTAAATTGTTTTGAGCGCAGTGCAAATGTCAAAGTTTCTATCATTTCACATATAGCTGGTGACGTCTCAATATAAGTGAAATATTTTAGACTGGTAAGTTAAGCTTCATTCAATCGATCAATTAGATGTTACAGTCCTTCATAATTGTCAGTGATAAGTTAATAGTACTACTCAGCAGGGGCGTATATAGGAACCATTTATAACAGGCAAAAACAGATTCTATGGGGTCTTGGGGTACCCCACCCTAACGACATCCGAACCTAATAGTTACTGCTAAACGATATTAATTTAAGTATACTAAAACACACATGAATTTAAATGAAAACATACTATTCCGTGTTCATAAATATTGTCCAAAAGGCAAAACGCAACTTTGCATATAAACACTGACACCCTGGTCTTTACAAGTACTTTTAAAACACTCATAAATTAGGACTTGTGTGGTAATTTTTCAAACTTATGTTGTAAAAAAAGTCTAAAAACAAATAATTAGCATATCATTGTTGAATCTCATATTTTCGAGGCATTTCAAAGATTATTTGAAGTTTTAAGCATTTTCATGTAGTGACTTTTTGATTAATTCAGGGTTCTAATTAAAATTAGATACAGATTAAATTATTTAAAAGAAACTATATATACATTATATTAAGTGCCAAACGACTCTACTAAAGATTTTTTTTTAATTCTTTGCAATTCAATTCAATTTCAGTTGAGTTGATAATTCAACAAACACTAAATATAAATTAGCATGACAAATAACAAACTAGCAGACCGAGGTGAATTGAGTAATGGTGTTTTTAACGTCCCAGTCGAGAATAATACACTTCTATCGAGACGTCGCCAGCTACAAATCGAAAATGAAAAAAAAAAAAAAAAAAAAAAAAAAAAAAAATAAATAAATAAACAAAAATCTCCGTGCGCTGATGGCATTATACAACCGAGTTCTTTAACGTGCCAAGCCTACCATGACACATGAAGTTCCCATCCGGAAGAACAAAAACAGCGACTTTCACTTCGTAATGCCTAGTGTTTGGCGAAAAACAATCACTACCCACTTTCAAGTCTTGGTTAGACCCGGTCGGAGTTCGAAACCACGACCTCCCACTTACGGAGCGAGCACTCTTCCAACTGAGCTACTGCAGTAGTCAAACTAACAGACCGAGCGTGGCAAAGCTTACAGTTTGAGTTTTCTGTAAAGTATTAAGTTTATCTTTGTTTATTTAAAACTTCGGACATTCTGGTTTCCTCAAGTATCCTAGAAATGGTCGTTCCAAGACAAGTGAAAGAATTTGACTGGGACGTTAAACTGTAAAATATAAAATCGAAAATATTCTGTAAAATGTTCCGGAGTCGATTGGTTTCACTTTGGAGCTTAGCTTGTTTTAGGTCGCCTCAATGATAACAAAACTGTAAGATTTAATTAACAACCTATTTTGAGATTTTTGCGTACGAAATTTCTAGTATATGTATTTCAGCGACGAAAGATTTAAGAATTTGTACATGTTCTGAAAATTTAAATTTAGAATCACGTGTACGTCATAGAGTGGTATTTTACGTCTCATTGAAGATTTTCTTAGTGTTTCTAGGCGGTCAACTCTGGGATGGTAGAGTAAACTTGAGTTCGAGGACGCAGTATCTGGGCATCATTAGGATTTGCAACACGCCATATTTATTATCTTCAACTTTCCACCGGCTCGTTGCCGGGTGGTCCAGCCACGATCTTCAATTCGAGTCTTGTAATATTTACACCGATTTGTACTAATTCGCCACTCGCAGCTCATTAGTAGCGTGTTGGCTTTGCATGTGGGAAGTCGTGAGTTCAAACCCTGGCCAGGTCTGACCAACACTTGAAAATAGATAGTGACTGTTTTTTCGCCCAGCACTCGGCAATTAGAAATGAAAGTCACGGGGTCTTTCGGAAGAGATGATTGCATCGATGAGCCTTGTCACGTTAAAGAACCCTCCCTGTACATTGTTCTGAACGCATTGCAAAGTCAAAATTTCTGGCACTTCACTTATAGCTGGTGACGCCTCGATATAAGTACAATAATATTGATTTGGACGTAAACCCCTTTCATTCATTTAATTGTTACAATTCTCTTTTGGCTTTGTTTTTGTTTTGTTTTCTAAAAAATAATTTTTGTATTGTCAGCAACTTATATTACTATAATGGTGATGTTCAGAAAACATATAATACCTGTTTCATCATTTACTTTATGCTAATGGCGTATAGTCAGTCACTTGTGATAGGCCATGTTTAATTCTATAGATGGATATCTCCAATTAAACACAGTATTATAAAGGGTTTGATCCATATTTTGTCACACATTCTGCTATGAAACGTCTTTCTGGCTTGTTGTAATGGCCATATACCATTTTTGAATTTATTGAATGAATAAATTTCAAAAAGGTATTTGACATAAAGAGGGAGGGGGTGTGGCTCGGTGACCGAGTGGTCTAAGCGCGTGCACTACGTCTCATCGCCTAGACCAGACTCCCACTCAGACAGATTCTAGTGTAAGAAAGTGCGTCATTTCGATTCAGCGACAGAAAGTAGGTGCTGTAAGTGTTCTTCTCCCGCCATTCACGAACTGCGCCTGTGCAGACTTTAGACCTTTCCGTCGCTTATGCCCCTACACTTGAATAGAGACTGACATTGAAAAATAAATGTAAAAAAGAAAATTAAAAAATGATACACATGTATATATATTTGTAGGTATTAACATGAGATTCAGGTACCGTATCAAATGGACTTTCATCATTTTAGTAGCAGTATTATGCATAGTTGTTTATCTCGAGGTACTGAGTACGGATTTTGTCATGAAAATTCATAACCTCGAACATCACCTGGTACATAGGATGGATCATATCGAGCGAAATAAGATCAGAACCAGAGACTCGGTCATGCATTATCAGTTTAAAACCGGAAACATGAGGCAAGATGCATTATTGATTGATACACAACATTGCAAAATTCCGAATCTTAATCCTTACGACGAATCGATTAAAAATTTCCTGAAAGAAGAGAAGCGAATTTCGTGTAACAAATACCCACAAATCACGTATACGGTCAAAAATAAGTTATACATCAACTGGACAGCCGTTAACGACTCGTTTTTACAAGGCAAGTTGAAGTCCTGTACATATAATGCCATTCATCGACCAACTGAAGCTAAAAACAAAAATTATTTTTCACTTCTTGAGGAAAGCCCGGAGTTTAACACAACTCAGATTATTGGACACGACTTTATACGGGTACAATGCTTTAATGAAGCATACGGAAAATTATACACCAATTTCCATCAGTTTATCCACAGGAAGAACGCCACTGAAAATCGCTGTAATCAGAAATTCAAAAAACATTTACGAAAAGGTACGAATACTGAAAACCTAAATGTTATAATGTTAGGCGTTGATGCAGTCTCTAGACTCAATTTCCATCGGTATTTCCGAAAAACAAGATCCTTCATTTTAAACGAACTAATGGCATTTGAAATGAATGGGTATAACAAAGTTGCTGACAACACATTTGTAAATATTGTACCCATGACAACAGGAAATTTTGTGGAAGAGTTGCCCTGGAATGAAACGATGAAAAAAATGCCGTTTGATAACTTCACATTTATTTGGAATAAATTCTCTGAACGCGGTTATAGGACGCTATATGCTGAAGACGCACCCTATATATCGATTTTTGATTTCCTTAAGGCTGGATTTAAAAAACAACCAACCGATTACTTTAATAGACATTTAAGTTTAGCTATGGAAAAATATCCTCACCTTTGGTACAACAATCACCATTGTATCACCAATAAATTAGAAACGGAATTCATTTTAGAGTATCTTCATGAATTCGTTTCAGAATTTAAAACCATTCCTCATTTTGCATTTACATTTATCACGAGATTAACGCATGATATTCTTGAAAATAGTGCAGCGGCTGATGCACCGTATTACAACTTCTTTCGAAGCCTGAGCGACAAAAAATTAATAAACAACAGTGTTATTATTTTCTTTAGCGATCACGGTATACGATTTGGAGAATTTAGAAATACATATTTTGGAAAAATGGAAGAAAGATTACCATTCATGTATATTATATTACCGAAATGGTTCTTTAAAAAATATCCTTTATTGGTAGCAAACCTGAAGAAAAATTCATTTCGTCTTTCAACGCCGTTTGATATTTATTCAACATTGCTACAAATCTTAAACTTTAATGGAAAACTAAAATTTTCAAACAAAAAACAACGGAATTTAAGTTTGTTTAGTAAAATACCCGACGACCGTAGTTGCAATGATGCTGGTATACTACCTCATTGGTGCACGTGTACTCAAGAAGAACAGCTCGATCCAAGAAGCAAGACAGTTTTGGTATTAGCCAATCATATAATCCATGAAATCAACAAACACATAAATCAAAATAAAGCTTGTTATACATTGGATCTTAAAGAAGTAGAAAAAGCCGCCAAACTCTTGTCATCAGACAAAATTTTAACATTTGTTGAAAGCAAGCATGAAGTCATTAATCGTAAAGTGACTTTCGGTAATAGAACTTTGTCGATCGTCGATTACCAGTTAACGATAAAAACGATACCTGGTGATGGACTGTTCGAGGCGACGATACGATACGACGAAGTAAAACAATTGTACCAGATAGTTGGTGATATCAGCAGAATCAACAAATATGGCGACCAAGGTAATTGCATAGATCAACATAATTTACAAAGGTTTTGCTACTGTAAAAAACAAAAACATTAAAAGAGTGACATTACTTTTTTTTTTAATTTTTTGCATTTCAAATATTTTTTAACATACATACTCAAATTGTTTTATTTATAACCATTTAAGTCCATACTATGATTTTTTTAAAACATAACACAGACCTACACCCCACCAGAACAACTTCTACCCCCTATTGGATGGTGATTTTTGGCATATTTTTTTGATATTTAAAAAAATCCGAGCTCTTAATTTCTTGACACATTTCAAAAATCTGAGTATGATCACCTATTGAGGCATTTCCATTACAAAGAATGGAGTTTTGTCAGAGTTAAGTCCCCTGATTCAAGAAGACTGGACGGCTGTAGTAGAGAGCCAATATGTACAAAACAATGTAGTGTAATGTAGGCACAACAGAAAATGAATTAATCATTTAAAAATATGAACAAATTGTCACTAATTTAATTTTAATAAAGTCTTAAAGTATACTTGATGGTTTTTGTCATATTTAGATGAAATTTCAAACAGGTTGTAGGTGGGCTTCAAGTTTTACAGACCATCGCTATGAGGTTTATTTAGGCTTGGACGTGCCACTTTTGAAATAGTATTGGGCCAATAGGGAAAATACCGGTAAATAGCCATTATACTTATACTATACTGAAAAAATACGTGTCAATAGATACTGATGATTTAGGCATCGTCATTTTTACATTGTTGTGAATATAATTGTTATTAAAAACAATACCAATCACATTTTAATCAACAATTTCTTAAGGCCAAGTGGTACAAATGGATGCTGACGTTACGCACGACGTGAACAAATCTATGCACTTTGATGGTATTATTCTAAGTCCTAACTTAACGGGACTGTAATAATTTTGATAAATATCTTGCAGGGAATAAAATACATAATATCTATCGATTAAAAATATTAATGAAAATATACAAGAAAAGTAGCATAAATACGATACACGGATAAATTCAACAGATCTAGATACCAGTGATTCACTGAAGATTTGCCTTTTTATACCTTCAATTGGTAAAGACGTTTTTTCACAAAATTTAATTGTTGATATCTTTTTTAATATTTCATTGATTTTCAAAATTCTTTCAGGTTTTAAAAATTGAAGATTTTCATATTTTTTATACACCATGACTTTTAAAATTTATTTGCAATGACGTCATGAAAATTTATACCGCAAATACGGGGTGTTTCTGCAGAATTGCGTGCGGAGTTTCCGAGTGACGTATTTTCGAGCTCGGTGGTTTTTGAACAGTAACTCACTTTGGCCAAGTAAAACGATTTGAATTAAATTGATTTCTTCACTCTAGTCAAGATTTTGTCTCAATAGTTCAATATCTTTCTCATGTTTCAAATTTGGCGATTGATAATGAATGGCCCTTGTTCTTGCATTTTTGAAGTATCATCATTGACTTTATTTCGGATGATAAGGCCTTGTTCTTCTGCTATTCGAAGTAATAAATGTTTCTGAATATTATTATTTCTATAATAATTATTATTCCATAGTGACTGGAAATATAAAATAATCTAATTGATGAAGTAATTTGTACACAAATAATAAAATTCATATATTTACTATTACAGCGAGAACCACAAACACAACACTCCTAGTTTACGACACGATAACGTTACATTTTGCAAGTTTGTCGATCCTTTAGCAATATCGTCAAAAATCATGACGTTATTGTTAATTTTGGTCATATTTTCGCATCAAATTTCGTCTTTAAAGTTTTATACCAAAAAATCAAGCAAGGTGACATATGTATTTCTTTACATTTTCAGAAAATTTAAATTCAGAACTACATTATGTTAGTTTTTCAAAAACTTGTAGGACAATCTGTTATTTTTCTACACTTTTCCCAATTTTTCAGAGCCTGAAAAAATGCAATTTCCCATTAATCCTATGTTAAAATCCCGACATTTTTTAGATTTTTGACGCTTTATAGCTAAAAAAGTAAAAAGGCGACCCCTATATTTTTTTACATTTTCAGATGCGCCTCAAAAAGTTTTACATATATAGAAAAAATCAGAAACTTGTAGGATACTGCCCATTTGTACCACTTGGCCTTAAGTTCACTTCTGCGCCCGCCATGCTGTTCTCGAGTTAAGCTCGTCTAAAACTAGCCTAGGGGATACTATTAATCGGGTTAACTCGAGAAACGCTTATACTCATGACTTACCCTACTTGTTCGATTTGAATTAGAGTTAACTCCCTTAACACGATCAACACAACTTGGACAAATCGAAGTCCGTTCTTGGCTTGTGTCATCTGTAAACAATCGGCCAAGCAATGTAGCCGTGTGTAGCGATACTTGAATGCATGATGTGTTTGATACTGTCTGATCTTCTGTCGGTTAGCAGTGCCGTTATATTGAAGAAAATTAGTGTTTATTTTGTACATTCGTTCCCGACTTTTCATTGCCGGAGCATGTAGCCGAATATGCCATTATTGTTATAATAACGCTGTAATGGATTTGTTCCCAACACGTTTTTTGCCGTTAACTGAATATGCCATTATAAAAGGTGCCGTTGTAAAGAGAGTTGACTTTATGATAATTGACTGAATGGAGTTTAACGTCCCAGTCAAGAATATTTCACTAACATCGAGACGTCACCAGCTAGCTATAAGTCAGTTGGCAGAAATTTTGACCTTTACAACTGCGCTCAGGCAATGTGCAGGGATGGTTCTTACCCGAAGGACCCCGTGACACTCTTTTCTAAATGCCGAGTGCTTGGCTGCCTATTTTCAAGTCTTGGTCAGCCCCGGCTAGGGTTTGAACTCACGACCTCCCACATACGGTATGATGATTACGGGTGAATATTTTTGTAAAAACTGAATGCAAATGTTTTAATCTAGAACTTTTAAGTTAAGTAAAATCTTAGCTAAAGAATGTTTGTGAAACCGGGGTCAGGCCGTTTACAAGTTCTCTCCATTTTCCTCTATCTGTCGCTACTTTTGTTGTCTTGATTTTTAAAATTCTTCTTAGACATTTGTGGAGGTAGTTGTCTACCAGCGTGTCTTCGGTTTTTGTCATTTTCCAGGTTTCGCTGCCATACAAAAGGAGAGTATATTCGAGTTTAGCAGGAGGAATTTTTTAAAAAGTAATTCATAAATAAATAGAATATTGTTTAAACTAAAAACTATGACAACATTTAAGTGTCGAAATGACCTGAATATGCCGTCGCCATCTTGAAATGTCCGTAAGTGCAGTTACCAGCTTACTCCCTGTGATAAAGTACTGGTAACTTACCATCGTTAAAGCAGACAGTTTGGCCTACCATACCTCACCTCACCCTCACCTCACCTATCCCTCTTCGTACCCGCTGGCACATAAGGCCCCAATACACTTTTTCTATGATGCTCTGTCTTTGGCAGCTGCGCTTGCTGACACCCAGCTCTTCCATCCCAGTTGTGTTCTCTCTTTCTCTGTTGTTCTTTACCATGTTTTTTTGCTTTCCATCCTGAGAACATGTCCAATCCACCCCCACTTCCTTATTCTTATTATGATACTTGTTCTCTCTGTTTTTGTTCTGTTGTGAAGTTCTTCATTTGTAATTTTGTCTGGTCATCTTATTCTCAGGAATTTTCTAAGAAACCTAGGTGGCAGGTAATACAGGCTCGACTGTTACTTGTTTTTAAAAAAACCCAACCAGTTGTTAATTGAGACTGAATCCGTCTAATGCTGCGATACTAATCCGTCTGATGGATTTTCTTAATCCCTGTCTCCAGAAAAGTGCTTAGTAATAATCTATATAATATTTTACATAGTCTGTTGTAATTATCATTTCTAATCACATATTTTAAAGCTACAGTACAGGCCTGTCGAAAGTTTAACGATAAGCTAACATATCGACATTTCATGGCTATCTAAAGAGGCCGCATTGGCCTAATGAATAAGATGTGAGTCTTCAAATCCAGAATCTCTCACCGCTGTGAGTTTGAGTCCCGCTCAGACCACATGTGGGAAAGTGAATTTTCCTTGTCGTTGGCCCTTACTGGTCCACCTGGTATCAGTATAATGAACTGGGTGAGTGACTTGACATCTTTTTGGTATTTGCCACCTCTTGTGTCACTAGCTATCCATATCTTTGCCATTCAACAACCGACTTTAGACTTCTATTCGTTAGGTCAATATCAAACTTTCGTTAAGTGGTTCCCTTAGGTGGCCTTTATGGGGAGGTCTGACTGTGTATCTTGACATTTTTTCGGTAGTTGCCATCTCTTGTGTCACTAGCAATCAATATCTCCGCCACTGGACAGCCGAACTTCGTAAACTCAATGTCAAACTCTCGTTTAGTGGTCTTTTGGGCATTTTGGCGTTTTTTTGGCAGTTGTCATCTGGGCAACCGAGCTTCGTAAGCTCAATGTCAAACTCTCGTTTAGTGGTCTTTTGGGCATCTTGGCGTCTTTTTGGCAGTTTTCATATGGGCAGCCGAGCTTCGTAAGCTCAATGTCAAACTCTCGTTTAGTGGTCTTTTGGGCATCTTGGCGTCTTTTGGCAGTTTTCATCTGGGCAACCGAGCTTCGTAAGCTCAATGTCAAACTCTCGTTTAGTGGTCTTTTGGGCATCTTGGCGTTTTTTGGCAGTTGCCATCTGGGCAACCGAGCTTCGTAAGCTCAATGTCAAACTCTCGTTTAGTGGTCTTTTGGGCATCTTGACGTCTTTTTGGCAGTTGTCATCTGGGCAACCGAGCTTCGTAAGCTCAATGTCAAACTCTCGTTTAGTGGTCTCTTGGGCATCTTTGCATCTTTTTGGCAGTTGTCATCTGGGCAGCCGAGCTTCGTAAGCTCAATGTCAAACTCTCGTTTAGTGGTCTTTTGGGCATCTTGGCGTTTTTTTGGCAGTTGTCATCTGGGCAACCGAGCTTCGTAAGCTCAATGTCAAACTCTCGTTTAGTGTGTTTTGGGTATCTTTGTGTCTTTTTGGCAGTTGTCATCTGGGCAACCGAGCTTCGTAAGCTCAATGTCAAACTCTCGTTTAGTGGTCTTTTGAGCATCTTTGCGTCTTTTTGGCAGTTGCCATCTCGATCTTGTGTCACTAGCTATCCATATATTCGCCAATCGACAGACTAGTTTAGACATCTTTTCGTGGTATAGGGTCAATTCGCCCCCGTCAAATTCGATTCAAATTCAGAATTCAAAACGGGGGCGATTTTGACATGGGGGCGAATTTGATGAGTGGGGGCGAATTTGACGGGGGCGAATTTACCGTGGGGCGAATTGACTTGAATTCCTTTTCGTTAGATCAATGTCAAATTCTGAACAGGCCTGTACTGTGAATTTGTTACAGTTCGTCGTGAATTGTAAAATTGTAATATTACTTAATCTTAAATATAATCGCATTTTAATTCTTCTGATACATCTATAACACAGAATTACAAATGATCAGACTCCTTTATACGTAACACGCTTCATTTCTCTTACAGAAGCTGAATTAATATTTAATTTGAACTGGTTTTAAACCTGAATTAGGACGGTCATTGAAATCATTATCAGGTTATGTCCGTCTGTTTATCAGAACAGAACCGTGTTTTGATCATTATCTTCATCATTTTAATAATCTGTCAGTTTCATTGTCAAGATAATATGATTGATTGATTGAAGGGGATTATACGTCCCAGTCAAGAATACTTCACATACTAGTATATGGAGACGTCACCAGCTATTGATGGAGTGGCAGAAAATGTAACCTTTGCATTGTGTTCTAGGCAATGTGCAGGGAGGGTTCTTTAACGTGCCACGCGGCATCGGTTTTTATGGTTTCTTCTGAATAACCCCTTGACTCATTTCTAAATGCCGAGTGTTTGCGAAAGAAGTGTCACTACGTATTTTCATACCCCGACCGGGGTTCGAACACACGACTTCCCACATAAGGAGCGAGTACTTTACCTTAGTCGTCAATTTATCAGGATTGAAACACTACTGTCTGTGTCACTTAGTTTGTGGCAGTGAATTTTGCAAAATTTTCATTACAAAACCAGTAAACTTGAATAAAGTTTGATTTATAATCTCCAATTACTAGTAGTGATTCAAACTTTGGGTAGAACTTTTTTACGAACAGGGAAGGTACTTCCCTGGAACTGTGGAAGTATTGGCTTAGGGCTTAAAAGCGATTCACCAAACAACTACTCTGACTTTTATCCGTTCGAGAAATGAAATAGTTCGTTAGATGCTTAAATGTCAAGATGTAATAAAAGTGAATTGTGTTGACTGCAAGGAGAATCTTAGTATTCAAGTAGTAAGAGAGGTCCTCGTTGGTAAAGGCCGATGTTTATTTTTATTTTTCTATAATTTGCAAGTGTGTATCAGTGCGGCGCAATAATATTTTGTGTTTTGGATATCCCGACCTGGTTCATTAATATTCATTACGTGATACGTCACGAGTATTTTCCCGCTTTCTTTGGGTATTAAAATTCATTCCCGTCAGTTTGCCGGTAGCGAATACTTGACAAAAAAGTAGAAATCAAAGATTATACCCAAAAAGTGACAAGAAACTGAAAAAAGTAGTTTATTTTCAAGTTCATTGGCTCGTGTAGGCTATATCGATATCGTAGTTCGTATGCAAATTAGCCATGTGTTTGAAGGCATGCCTGCGTTTGAATCCCGATGACCCAGCTCAAATGTATTCACATCATCGTAGCGACTGACCTTTTTAGTCCAGTACACCCTTGCCCTTTTTAAAATGATTATGACACCCTGTCCTTTTCAGTTAAATATCAAAACGGCATGTTTTAATCTCGAATCTCTGCTACATACCGATCTTCTGCACACATTCCACTTCTCACCATGTCTCCGAAGACAGATAATTTCATCACCAATGTTCATTTAAATACTATTTCCAGTTGTTTAGTTTGAACCAACAAAATAAATCGACAAGAAAGAACAACTTGAAATCAAAATCTAAACAAAAGAACTGAAAAAAACGATGTTTTAAAACTTTCAGATAAAATTTATTACCTTGTAAATCCTTATTAGTAGATCGTTTTTACAGTAGATATCCGATTAAAGTTGTTGTCAGTAGTTTAATCCATGGTTTTTACAACCCTTAATATCTTTTCATGAGGCCATATTACTTTATTTCACATAAAATGAACAAATATGATGTGACCACTGGACATGCAGGAAAACTGAAACAAAACAGTTATTTTGCTTTCTTAAGTTCTTCCGATTTTAGAGCACCGTTGGTGTAGTAGAACAGTAACTAAGGGCGGGGAAAATATGGTCCCGATTTTGTGAACTCAACTCCTCTTACAGTTTTTAACCAAAAACCTTGAAACTTCACAGAATGTTTCTATATATATTGAGGATGTGCACCTGACTTTATGGAAATATTTCAAGATTTTTCCCCCATTTTTCCAGACGTTGAAACTTAGTCACTTTTTAGCAAGTATTTGAATGGGGGTACCTACTTTGTGAACTCACTCCTCTTACAGTTTTCCACCAAAAACCTTGAAACTTCAAAGAATTTTTCTATATATATTGAGGATGTGCACCTGACTTTATGGAAATATTTCAAGATTTTTTCCCTATTTTTCCAGACTTTGAAACTTAGTTACTTTTTAGCAAGTATTTGAATGGGGGTACCTACTTAGTGAACTCACTCCTCTTACAGTTTTCAACCAAAAACTTGAAACTTCACAGAATGTTTCTATATACATTGTGTATATATATTGAAGATGTGCACCTGAATTTATGGAAATATTTCAAGATGTTTTCCCCATTTTTTTAGACTTTGAAACTTAGTCACTTTTTAGCAAGTTTTTGAATGGGGGTACCTACTTTGTGAACTCACTCCTCTTACAGTTTTCAACCAAAAGTCTTGAAACTTAAAAGAATGTTTCTATATATATTGAGGATGTGCACCTGACTTTATGAAATATTTCAAGATTTTTCCCCATTTTTCCAGACTTTGAAACTTATCAAAGATGTGCACCTAACTTAATGGCAACCTGGGCTTACCCGGCCCATCGAGTCTTTGACCCATTTTATTTTATGAATGTAAGATAAAATACACTTTGAATAAAGTACACCAATTGATTTATATTCCCTTTTCATTTATAATTTTTCTTTAAGTATTATTTTTTAATTTTTGGAACAATTAAAAAATATAAAATATTATCATGGGTCATTTGAAATGGTAAAAATAACATGTAAAATGTAATAATCAATTTTGCAAGTTTATTTTGCATTTTAAACATAATCCCGTCTCCCTATTGGGATGTTAGAAAATAAACAGTCTCTTTCCATGTGTAAAATTGCCTTTTTAGGTCACCCGAGCAACCTCCTGAAGGCGACCTATAGTGGAAGTTGTTTATCTGTTGTGCTGCCTGCATCATAAACATTTTCAACGTCTCCAGAACCAGTTAACCATTGATAGTGAAAGTGGATATTGATGTTCCTTTGGCAAAGTCCTTTCAAGTTTGTGAAAATTGGTTGACCTTGACCTATATTCAAGGTCACAGTGACCTAAAGTAACAAAACCTTAAAGAACCAAAAAGATATAAGCTTGAACCAAAAGAGATATGAGCTTAAAACTTCATATATTGCATCAGGACAAAAAGGTCTTCCAAGTTTGTAAAGGTGGTTGAACCTTGACCTACATTTAAGGTCACAGTGACCTAAAATAACAAGACCTTTAAACATTTTGTCATGAACCAAAAGGACTATGACTTTGAAACTTTAATATAGCATTAGGACAAAAAAGACCGCCAAGTTTGCAAAATTGGTTGACCGTGACCTACATTAAAGGTCACATTGACCTAAAGAAGTACAAATCTTCTTGTAATGTATTAAAAGGTCTAGGAGCTTGAAACTCCATATACATGTATAAAGCATCAGGAGATAAAGCTTTTACTAAGCTTGCAAAGCTGGTTGACCTTGACCTACATTCAAAGTCACAGTAACCTTTAAACCTTATTTAGCATCACAATGAAAAGGTCTACCTAGTTGGTAGTTGACCTAAAGAAGAACAAACCTCTTCTTGACATGTATTGAAAGGTCTATGAGCTTGAAACTCCATATACATGTAAAAGCATCAAGAGATAAATCTTTACTAAGTTTGCAAAGCTAGTTGACCTTGACCTATATTCAAGGTCATAGTAACTTAGTAGAATAACCTTGAAATATCTTATTGCCATGCATTGAAAGGCCTAGGCACTTTAGACTTCATATATGATTCCAGAACAAGAACCTCTAGAAGGTTGCAAAGCTGATTGATGTTGACCTACTTTCAAGGTCATAGTGACCTAAAGTAGTAAGAACTTAATGTCTTCATTTCATGAATCCAAAGGCCTATGAGCGGGAAACAAAAAAAGGTCTACTTAGCATTGGAAGCTAGTTTATCTTGACATATATTCAAGGTTATGGTGACCTTAAGTAAAAGTTAAACTAAAAACACTTTGTCACGAGCAGAAATGACTAGAATCGTCAAACTTTATATAAAAAATCAGGACATAAAGCTATAATAAATTGCAAATCTGGTAGATTTGACCAACTTCCAAGGTCACAGTGACCAAAAATAACGACTTGAAACATTTTCTTGTTATGAACTAAAAGACCTTGTCGCTTGAAACTTCACATACAGCTTAAAACTTCTCATGTAGCATCAGGACATGAAGCTCTTCCAAGTTTGTAAAGTGAATTACCTAGATCTACATTGAAGGTCATAGTGACCTAATGAAATGAAACCTGAAAACAACCAAAAGACCTTGGAGCTTGAAACTTCATCAGAACAAAAAGTTCTACCAATTATGGGAAACTAGTTGACCTTGACCTATATTCAAGGCTGTAGTGACCTTAAGTAGTATGCAAAACTTTAAAACGTCTTTTTCATTTTTTAAAAAACATTAAGGCTTGTAATTTGATATATAGTATCAGGATATGAAGTTCTACTTTGTTTGCGAAGCTAATTGACCTTGAGCTACCTTCAAGCTCTACTAAGTTAGTTGACCTCAATCTCAGGTGACCATTGTTACAACAGCAGCCTACCTTTTTGAAATCCTGGCTGGAACACTGGTCTGACAACAGTGACAGTTCATATCATCTTATGTCTTTATAATCTATATTCACATGTTTAAAATATTTAAAAGTTCGTTATTTTGGTCCTTGGGAAGCATTTGGAGAAGAAATTAGAACAACATCTGGGATTAATGTTAAAATTTAATTGCCTTTCTTTGACTGAATACTTTGAAATTACAAACAATGCAGTTTATTTATAGTAGGATCAAGATCCAATTTCCCTGTTCGGTCAGCACCATCGGTGCTTTGATTCATTTTTGTTTCCTTTATAAATAACATTCAATCTGTTGTGATTTACGCGCAAATAAACAACAAATAAATAACAATAAACAAGATTTTTTGAAGTGACAATTTTCATAAATTCTCATAAACTTGCCATACTTTTTAGAAATATTTCGATCATAAAAACATATAACAATGTCACTGCACTGCCGTTATGGGAATTTCACACATGCTGCTAATCATGCAAAATTGTATAAGATTATACACTTGAAAAAAATGGAAATAGTTGCAAAGCGATTTAGCAATTTTTATTCCACTTAATTAAAAGTGCCATACGAATATTATCATATAACGATTTTAATTTCGGCATCATCTTCATATGAATCATCGTCATCGTCCCAAATCAATATGATTGAAATATCTTATTTCAAGAAGGGTAAGCACGATCGCTAGATCCATTATTTGACAACTTAATTACACAACGTAACGTGTGCAACCTATAGACGTTAAAAGAGAGATAATTCCTGCATATCTGAACAACATATACTCTATATATATTTTTTATACATTTTGATAACTAACCGTATGTTACATTAAAACAAAATCATCATCATCTTCATGGATTGTTATTGCAAGTATATGTTATATGTTTATAACGCTTGGCCCAGGTTGGTTGTTGTTGTTATGAGACTTTCTTTTATAACCCACCTACTCACCCACCCACTATAAAATTCTATGGATAATGTTTTTGTTTTTTTTTTCAGTCAAAATTAAAATTTTAGTGAAGGGTACAGATGGTAGTCCTTTCTCAAGTTTTTTCGACGTTTTTGTTATATACCAATTATAATTATCATGGAAATAATCCAAAAATGGTACATGGCCTTTTTGAAAATATTTAACGAACAAAGTCAAAAATGGTACATTTTTTAATATATTTAATAATAAAATTTCAAAAATGGTACATGGCCTTTTTTAAAAAACATATATTTAATAATAAAATTCGCACATGGTCTTTTTTAAATAAATGTATATTTATTGACAAAATTTAAAAAATGCTACATGGCCTTTTTTAATATATTTAATGAAAAAATTCAAAAATAGTACATGACCTTTTTGAATATATTTAATGATAGAATTAAAAATGGTACATGACCTTTTTTGAATATATTTAATGAAAAAATTAAAAAAACAGTACATGACCTTTTTGAATATATTTAATGATAGAATTAAAAAAATAGTACATGACCTTTTTGAATATATTTAATGAAAAAATTCAAAAATAGTACATGACCTTTTTGAATATATTTAATAATAGAATTAAAAAATGGTACATGACCTTTTTTGAATATATTTAATGATAAAATTCTAAAATGGCACATGACCTTTTTGAATATATTTAATGATAAAATTGAAAAAAATGGCACATTACCTGTTTGAATATATTTAATGATAAAATTAAAAAAATGGTACATGACCTTTTTGAATATATTTAATGATAAAATTAAAAAAATGGTACATGACCTTTTTTGAATATATTTAATGAAAAAATTAAAAAAAACAGTACATGACCTTTTTGAATATATTTAATGATAGAATTAAAAAAATAGTACATGACCTTTTTGAATATATTTAATGAAAAAATTCAAAAATAGTACATGACCTTTTTGAATATATTTAATAATAGAATTAAAAAATGGTACATGACCTTTTTTGAATATATTTAATGATAAAATTCTAAAATGGCACATGACCTTTTTGAATATATTTAATGATAAAATTGAAAAAAATGGCACATTACCTTTTTGAATATATTTAATGATAAAATTAAAAAAATGGTACATGACCTTTTTGAATATATTTAATGATAAAATTAAAAAAATGGTACATGACCTTTTTTGAATATATTTAATGATAAAATTCTAAAATGGTACATGGTCTTTATTTAATATATTTAATGAAAAAAATTAAAAAAAATGTTAAATGGCCTTATTTTAAAATATATTTAATGATAAATTTAAAAAAAAAATGGAACATGGCCATTTTTTAAAAAAAAATTTTAACGAACATATTCAAAAATGGTATTACAATATATATGGCATTTTCATATGCATCTATTTCAAAATGTACCTAATGATTTCCAATTGCAACTACACCCGTCCATGAATCATTATCAATACTGGTTAATGACACTCAATACATTGTAAATATTTGCATATCATTATGTTCGGATTACTAATAATTTACGTCTTACATGCCGACAACGGCCGTGTTTATTTACCACAGGGAATGCTTACTATTGTCGAGAACGGTCGATTTTTCAAAGTAAAATTCTCCTCCGAGATTAACGGTACAGACATTTCTAAAGTTTAACACAGAGCTATTGAAAAGGAGTAGAAACTCGCTTGCCGAATGACCGAGATATGGATAGCTAGTGGCCGAAAAGATGCTGAGGCCGCAGTGGCCTAATGGATAGGACGTCTGTCTACAAATCCAGGCAGACCATACAACAGACTTACACTTCACATGCATACACGAAATTATTCATAGATTAATCCATAGATATAAATGAAATAGTTCTCGTCGCGAATAGCTGAAAAATTACTGATGCGACGTTAAGCAACATTCAACCAACAAACCGAAAAGCTGCCGAACCGAGAGAGAAATATACTTGTTCCCGAGATATATATAGATACGAGAGACTGATATATATGAACTATTGATTCAACACTTATTCGTTAGCTCAGTGTTAAACTTTCGACAGGACTGTACTGTACATCCGATGAGAAGGCTTGGTTTGTATACATTTTTAATTGGTCTTTTATTGAAAATTCATGACGTCACTGATTTGCACAAATCTTCATGTATACACCACACCTGTTCTACCTGAAATCAAATTAAAAGACTCCCAACATAGTTTCTATGTACAATATTAAGAGAAACAAGCGACTTGTGATTGAAATCACTATTGGGTTTTCTATCTAAATCTGCGAGAAAAAACACCTACACATTAATACGAACATTTCATTGCTTAAGTCTTAGTGCGCTGATTAGTTAATTATATATCTCACAAAAAAGGACGAATTAAAAAAAAATGTTTTAAATTCACTAAGCATTTTTGTTTTAATGTTACCTGTCTGCAATACAAAATAATAGCACGATATTTATGATAATACACGATTGTGTATACCATGTTAATTTTACGTGCAACATTAAAGTGAGCACCGCTGTGTTTTGGTGATAAATTGTTCTAAAGAAATTCTGTAGAGAGAACTTAGATGCAAAGTGATTAATCTTTTTCTGAACTGCGGTTACAGGATCAAGTGTATAGAGGAATAATCAAAATCAAAAATTGTAATTGTTTAAAAATAGACAAACATTGGTGCAATACATGGAAGAACTACTACAATGTGATGGACGATCACGATACTAAAATACTAAAGGTAAAATTATTCCATTTGTATATATTTGAATTTTCAATTTTTATTATTGCTTCAATTTTTGTGTAGCGAGGAACAATCTGAATTTGCGAGAAAACGTCCACGCATTTATGAGAACGGATTATTGCTTCAGTCTTTGTGCACTTAGGATTCTTTAGGACTTTTATCTGCTAAGAGTTAAAAAAACAAATCTGGATTCGAGAGAAAAACATCTACCAATTAATTAATGAGAACCGAGTATTGCTTCAATGTTTGTGCACTAAGGAACCATATATGAATTCGCGAGAACAAAAGAGCAAACACTGATCAAAGAGATTATTATTTCAGCTTTTATGAACTAAGGAACTATATTTGAATTTGAGAGAGAATAAAACCTACGCATTAATGAAAACAGATTATTGTTACATTGAAGAGGACGGATTATGACTTGTTTTTGTGCACTAAGAATTCTGTATGATTTGTATTTGACAAAATGTTACTATATCTGAATCTGAGAGAATAAAATCAACAATTTAATGAGAACCAATTCATTTTGTTCGCCGAGGGAACCATATCTGGATTTTCGAGAACAAACACTACACATAGTGATTCAAAGACAATTTTGCTTCAGTGTATGTGCACTTAGGAACTATATATGAATTTTTTCGAGCGAGCAGAAAGCCAAACCAATGAAGACTTATAATTGTTTCAGTTTTTGTGCATCGAAGAACCGTATCTAAATTTGCGAGTGAAAAAAAAACCATATTAATGAGAACAGTTTGTGTGCACTGAGGAACCATATCTGATTCAGCGAAAAAAACACGAGAAAAAAATAATAAGAACTGATTATTACTTTAGTGTTCTTGCACTAAGAACTATATCTGAATTAACGAGAGAATGAAAAACACACACAAACGAGAACATATTATTTGCTTCAGTTTTTTGTGCGCTTGAATCCGCGACACAGAAACACACACGTACACTAACAAGGAAAAATTACTGCTTCTTTTTTTTGTGTACTGAGGACTCTATTTGAGTTTTCGAGAAAAACCATTGCACCAAAGATGACAAATTATTGTTTCAGTGCTTGTGCACTCGGGAACCATATCTAACTTTGCAAGACAGAAAAAACCTACATAATAACGAGGAAAAATTACTGCTTCATTTTTGTGCACCTGGGATTCTTGATGATTTGTGATTGATGAAATTAAACCATATGTGAATCCCCACACATTAGTGTAGGAAATACTAGTACATCTGAATTTCAAGAGAAAAAATTCTCACTAACGAGAACTGATTAATGTTTATTTATCTATTATTTTTTTTTGGTGCACCGAGGAATCATTATGATTTAATTCGTGAAAAAAACATAACACATATAAAAAAGAACAAAATATTGCTTCAGTCTTTGTGCACAAATGATTCTTTGTGATTGAAAAAGGTTGACGTTGCAGAATAAATACGAATTCACGATGTAATAATTTACACATAACTGGTTTCATTATTTATAATGACGCTTTATAAAACTGAAAGTGTCTATGATCGTGTGTTATTAGTATTATATGTTACAAAAGCAAGGTGCAGTTGACGTATTATACAGAATAATGAGGTATTTGTGTCTGTGTTTGAACTTAAATCAGTTGTAAAAATCATCAGTGAGTTTCAGATTTGTATAGGGATTACAAAATACAAATAGAAAATGGATGGACGGAAATGATTATTTTGAAGCCGGGCAGTGTTAGTTGACAAGATAGAGTACTTAAGGTATATACATAATATTTCATCAATTGGTCAATTGGAATTTAATCTGGATCTTCATCGTTTATATTTATTAATGGGTATTTTCAAAGAATAGAGTGAATGAAAATGTTTTGATTTCTCTTAAAATAAGAGCACACAGGAACACATTGGAATGGACAATACTTAAGGTAACGTTATTTCTATCAGTATATATTTGATGATTGTTTCATTTCTGCACTGGAGTAGCGAAACTGAATTTGATATAGTTCTTACCATAGTTATGCAATGTTAAATTTTACAATCACTGCACACGTGTATGTACACTATCTTACTTAACTACTTGACAAAAGACAAAATGTATTGAATAATGCGTTATTATTGATTGATGAATATCACGAAACGTCACAAATGATATTTATTTGACAAAGCTGTATAGGCCTATTGGAATGCCTACCGGAAGTTCAGACACCTGATGCCCTGTAAAAAACTGACTTCGGAAGTGCTTACCGGAGATACAGACACCTGAAGCTGTGGAATAAACTGACTTCGGAAGTGTTCTGGAAAAAGACATTCATAGCATACCAAAAGATAGCATATATTAAACAAAACTGTATAGGCAGTTGGAATGTTTACCGGAAGTGCAGATTGAGGCTGTGGAATAAACTGACTTCAGAACCAAATGTTCGACAAAAGACATCGATCAAGTTAATTTTAATTAAGCACCTTTTTAAATTAATAGATATTAAGAAACGACATAAATGACATTGTTTAAGCCAGTTGAAATGTTAGCCGGATATACAGACACCTGAAGCCGTTTCGGAATAAACTGACTCCGGAACCAGAACTGTTCACAAAAAGGACTGTGCAATGGGTTATGATTGTTAGAAATGAATAATTCATTATGTTGTTATTACGACGAATTTAAAGTAACAATAATTGTTTGTGACGTTTTAATGGCCCTAACAATACTAGTGGGTATTTTTGCTAATTCAGTCATTTGTTTCTGCATTTATAAAACCAAAACGTTGCAGACCTATATTAATGTGCCAATAATTAGTGCCTCTATTGCAGACATTCTCGGCTGTTTGTTGCTTTTGCCAACAAGAATGTATGCCTACACAACCTATTCTTCGCAAATTGACTCTTTTGATAATTTGTGTTCAATGGGAATATTTTGCCGAACGCTCTGGGACGTTGTCAAACTTTTTATGCTCGCTTGTTCCAGTTTTGAACGGCACAGGGCAGTGGCTAACCCGTTCGAAAAAGACGGGCGAGTTAAAAGAACAGTGGTCTTCATATCGATGTCGTGGATTATAGCTGTGATTTTAAGTATAATTTCCGTGTTTACTTTTGAAGACAGTGCTTTACACGCTGCTGAAATCATCAACAGAGACAATACACAAGCTTGGATTTGGGGCGAGCATGAATTTTTAATTTTGCCACTAGGAATCATTAGTCTTTCTTTTATTATCGGGTTTTATTCGTTAATTTTACACACACTTAACGAACATTCAACGAAGTTAAAAGGACATGTTGATCGACGAAAAATTCATCCAATCAACGACGACAAGGCGCTACAAGCCAAACCCGGACCACTTAAAAGAGAATATTCGGCCATATCTTTTACGAACGCTGAAATGTCGTCCATCAGTATTATAAATGACCAGCTGAATAAACGACCAAATAAAGAAAATAATACAAAAGGTAAAAATAACCCCAAAATAGAGTTACTAACATATGCAAAACCAAAATCAAACAGAGTTCATGATATAAAATCCGAAAGCGCTGTAGAAAAAAAGGATAGTGAAAATAAACATAGTGAAAACAATCTAGTTGACAATATGCCAAATGCGACAAATATTTTACTGGCAAGACCTGGTACTCCCGAAATTGCAATTGAAATAAATTCTCCGGAAAAATCAAATCTGTCTTTAAAAAAGAAAAAGGAAACGGTTCCTATTGGTAACGTTCATAAACAACTGACGCCCCTTCAAAATAATGACACCGGAAGTGAAAAAAGTTTCAACTCCACAGTTTCCGGTAAATCAAATGCTATACGGGTGGTTGATATTGATGGAACGGTTAAAATCAGTAAGACGGACAAGGAAAAGAAAGTTGTCGGGGATGTTTGTGCTTTTAATTCTAAAAATAAAATACAAGGGCGGAGAAAAGTGGAAGTAAGAGCTGCAAAAAGAATAGCTGTTTTAATCGTGACCTTTATGTGTTGTTGGATACCATTTCCGGTTTTTGTAATTATAGCGCGTAGTGATTCGTATATATCGACTATTGATTATCACTTGTTGATGTTATTTGTTACTTTGAGTTCTTCCGCCATGGCAATCAATCCCATTCAACATGGATTACTGAATAGACAATTGAATTCCGCAATAAAGAGATTATTCTATTCTTTATGGTCTAAAAATGAATAAATTAATTTGTTTTTAGATTTTTCGTATGATTCAAATGGTGTACATCGGAAATTAAGTCTACAATTTGATATACGAGATCAATATTAATGGATAACTTAAAAAAAATACTTGGGGTAAATGACTTTTTAAAATTCTGAATTTGAATAAAAACAGTTGTTTATTTCAGATTTTTTACTTCCTTTTTTACATTTAGATAATTAAAAAGACATGTTATTGATGTGTTTTTTTCGATCGAAGTAGTTTCGTTTTAGGACAAGGTTGCCTTTACGCAGTAAACAGACCTGTCGAAACTTTAACACTTCAGTTAACGAAAATGTGTCGAATCGACAGCTCCACCTGTCCATAAAGGTAACTTTTACTTGTTCCCTTGGGTGACCTTTATAGACAGGTTTGACTGTATTAGTAATGTCACAGGGTTCAACACATACTTTTTTCAAGATCAGACCGGTTGGGCTAGTTCTTAGAATTTTTACTAGTCATTACTTAAATTTTACTAGCCAATTAAACAGTACTAGTGCAAAGTCAGTCCTGAGCTTTACAATCCAGTGGTGTTTTAGTACTTACAACATTTCATTTGTTGGTATCACGTGTTATTCTTTGTTACATTGACTTTTTGCAACTATGTATTTTTCACCTACAGATTTCTGTATTGAACTTCAAATCAAAATATAAAAAGACTATTGTGTTTTGTTTTTATTTAAAAGTTTATAAATGACTATTTGTACTAACTGCATTGACCTGTCCGTTTGACCTTTCATTAGCAATATTCATATAGGAGGGTCCACCCAATACATGGGAAGCGTTAGGCATCGCAGTTAATACATATACACATTGCCCATGATTAGTGTTCACATAATAAACGAAATATACACGCATGCCCTGTTACGCCACATAGGGTGTTGCCGCATAAACGCTTCCAACACGTCTATGCGGGGAATTCCAACGCATAAAGAGCTCGGCCACGTTTATGCGGTGGCGTTAAACGCGGAAGGGTGCCTTTTTGACGCATAAAGAAGACTAATTTAAACGAATCTTAAAACGTTTTTATATCTCGATAAAAATGGTGGTGGTGATATTGATGATGACGTGGTGGTGGCAATCCCATACCACTCCCCACCATAATTAATCAACTGACTAAGTTTCGAAAACCGAATTACACAGAGAGAGAGAGAGAGAGAGAGAGAGAGAGAGAGAGAGAGAGAGAGATTACTATACCCCCTCACCCCTGAGGACGGGGAGATATTAGTACATGTATAATGATAATGATGATGATCATCATATCATCGTCACGATGATAATGATGATGGTGGTGTTTTAGTGAAGCTGGTAATTATGATGGAGGTATAGGTGATGATAGTGAAGGATATTATGGTATCGTGCTTTAAATGTTTTCTTTATGCGGCTGAAGGTAGCCTTTTTGCCGAATAAAAGCGTTCTCTTTATGCGTTGAAATTCCCCGCCTAGACGCGTTGGAACACGTTTATGCGACAACACCGCTATGTGGCGTAACAATGCCCCCTATTACTTAAATTTACTCCTCCATAATGAATATTTAAATCAAAGGTCAAGCGGACAGGTCAATGTTGTTTGTCTATACATTAACAAAAATCATCCTCTCTTGAGTAAACGTCATGCGTCGCATATTCTAACCAATAAGATGAACAAATTTTAATACATGATGTGGACGAATGATACGCAGTTTAGCAATTTTTTACTTCACATGGAAGACTTAAATATTCACGTTAAAATGTTCATGTGACATTTTTAAACACATTAAACTTTTATGTTGGGTTGCATTATTAAAAATACATATTGGTCGTTGATTTTACGTAAATACCAGGTCATTGAATGTCATTGGTTGTTTTACGTAACACGTGACGTATTACGTCACCAGAGTATTGTCATATGTGGTGAACTACCAAACTTCTTCTGGGCTAGAAGGCGTCTAGTTACTCGTGGTAAGGAAAATGAGTGCTTTATTTAGTTTAAAAACATGAACATCCACAATAACCCAGGACCTATAAGATGTCATTATGCCCTCGAAACGAAGTTTTGGAGGCGTGTAAAAATCACCGAGTCCATCCGTCTATCTGTCTTGCCGTCCGTCCAAATATCGTGTCCACATCATATGTCTATAGATGGATTTTAATGGAATTAGGAATTGGATGAAGGAACGGATTTAAACCAACACGAGGCGATGTGTCGCATAACAAATTAAGATGTATATGTCAAAGTTATAAGGTCAAATCTTTCTCAGAAATAACAACTTGGAAATGTTAGGGAAGGGGGTATTTATCGCTCAAGAGATTGCTCTATTTTTGCTTAGTTACCGTCAACTTTAGATATGCGTTGGTTATAATTGCTTTCAAGAAAGCCAATTTCATTGCTGATTGCTTCAGAAAATTGAAACCATTAAATCAAGAATTTAATTTTCTAAAAAAATAATTTTCTTAAGAGCCAGGATATTATAAAGCCCCACCGACCTAGAATCGTCTTCTGCAAGAAAAAAGTAATTTACTTGAGCTTCCTGTGATTGTCTGTCAAGGTAAGCTTATAATTGACAAAAGTGGTATTGATTCTGAGGCCATGTCAAATTAATTTCGAGTTTGTCTGACTCACCCGTCTCCAAAATTAAAATGAAGAAAAAATAATAACTTTAGTCACAAATAGTTTCTGCATGTCCGAAAAAGAACCGCATGGCAAGTTTTGTCAATATTTCGTGCCCGACGTATAGAATTTCTCAACATCTACAGTACGTCGCGGAAGTCCGTTGACCATGTCATTGTTTGGTGTTTCGGAAAATTCCATCACCTGCCTCAAGTTTCATAACCATTTCTTAACTTAGATTCCCCTTAATTAAATTGGGCAAATGTGAATCCTGAATAATGTTGTTAGTTTTCAAGACATTCATTCACATGATAAAATATAAAAAAAATATTAGTATACAAAAAAGTATGAAAGCATGTTAGTGCCACTTTGTAATCTGATTTTTTTTTTTTAAAATCGTACCTACGAATTTTAAAATCGTACCTACGAATTAAAAAATCGTACATACGAATAAAAAATCGTACCTACGAATTTTAAAATCGTACATACGATTTTAAAAGTCGTATATACGATTTTAAAAATCGTACATGCGATTTTAAAAGTCGTATATACGATTTTAAAAATCGTACCTAAGAATTATACAAAGAATCGTACCTACGATTTTAAAATTGTACCTACGATTTTTAAATTCGTAGGTACGAATTGAGAAAAAAATCAGATAACAAAGTGGCACGAACAAGCTTTCGTAAAAAGAGTAAAGGAGAACAACGAATAAGATTTTTCACTTGTAAGTGCTCTTACAAAATTTTACATTACTTTTTTTAATTCGTGTCCAATCATCGTGATCTTGATTTCATTTTACTCCTAGATAAATATTCTATAAATTGACATTCAATTTTTGAACATAATGTTAAATTTTATTAAAATATGTGATTCGTTGTTTCCTTTTACTCTTTTTTATATACTTATGGGTATGTTTTAAATATTCTATTATGAAATTGACCCCTGTGCTTGCGACTATTTGTTTTTTTAAGACCAGAAAAACTAAAAATTACTTTGATGTGGCCTGACATTAAAATGCTATGTGGATGATAACGCAAACTACTGTCTTAATAACAGTTTTCTTATAAATCCAGGATAATTTTAAAATCGGATATAAACTTATCAGTCTTCTGCAATGCTTGTATGTAAGCTGAAGATTTTTTTGATCTTACCTGAACTGAAGCCTGTTAGTTGAAGATGTTTTTTTATCTCGAGAAAAAATTACGGTTTAATACCATTGCAAACGCTAGATTGATTGATTGGTCGGTGGATTGATTGATTGATTGATTGATCGAATGTGGTTTTAATCCCAGTCAAGAATATCTCGCTTATATCGCGACGTCACCATCTACAGTTGAAGTGGCAAAAATGTTTACCTTTGCAGTGCGATCAGGGCAAGGGGTAGGGAGTGTTCTTTAGTGTGCCACGTCTGCCATGAAGGTCTAATAACATTGCAAACGCTAGATTGATAGATAGTTAGATAGATTAAATTTGGTTTAAGTCCTAGTCAAGAATATCTCACTTATATCGAGACGTCACCATCTACAGTTGAAGTGGCAGAAAGTTTTACCTTTGCAGTGCACGTCTGCCATGAAGGTCTCTTCCGAAGGACTTAATAACATTGCAAACGCTAGATTGATTGATTGATTGATTGATTGAGTGGGTTTTTAGTTCCAGTCAAAAATATCTCACCTATATCGAAACGTCACCAACTACAGTTGAAGTGGCAAAAATGTTTACCTTTGCAGTGCGCTCAGGGCAAGGGGTAGGGAGTTTTTTTTAACGTGCCACGTCTGCCATGAAGGTCTCTTCCGAAGGACTTAATAACATTGCAAACGCTAGATTGATAGATAGTTAGATAGATTGAATTTGGTTTAAGTCCTAGTCAAGAATATCTCACTTATATCGAGACGTCACCATCTACAGTTGAAGTGGCAAAAATGTTTACCTTTGCAGTGCGTTCAGGGCAAGGGGTAGGGAGTGTTCTTTAAAATGCCGCGCCTGCCGTTAAGGTCTCTTCCATAGGAACCCATGACTTTCATTTCTAAATGCCAAGTGCTTGGCGACAGAACAGTCACTGCCTATTTTCAAGTCTTGGTCAGATGGACAGATATCGACCGGGGTTATGCAATAGCTAGAACATGAGAGAAGTCAATCGAGACCAAATGAATGTACATTGTATTATAAAAAGAAAAAAGGACACAATCTTAAGATTTGGTCAAGATTATTATAATTATTTTATTTTATTTTATTTGTTTATTTGTTTGTTTTATTTTTTTTTTTTTTTTTTTTTATTTTTTTTTATTATTCTAATTAATATTATTCTTTTTTATTTATGTTTTTTTTTGATAATAAATAAAATTTTGACACTCAAAAACCTTAACACAACATTTTCATTATATTCAATTCGGTCAATAGTTGGGATTTAGAACCAATGTTTTAATTTCATAAAAAAACAAATTGTTATTATTATTATTATTATTATTATTATTATTATTATTATTATTATTATTATTATTCGTAGTAGTAGTAGTATCCTTTTTAGCTTTGTTGGTACAGTACTCGCTTCGTAAGTGGGAGGTCGTAGGTTCGAACCCCGATCGGGTCTGACCCAAAACCTGAAAGTGGGTAGTGACCGTTCTTTCGCCAAGCACTCTGCACTACGAAATGAAAGTCGCGGTTCCTTCGGATGGGAACTTAAAATAAGCGAGGCCCGTGCCACGCCAGGCTTGGCACGCTAAAGAATCCTACTGTATATAATGTCATCACCGCAACGCACATTTAAAATTTCTGTATCTTCGCCTATAGCTGGTGACGTCTCGCTATAAGTGAAATATTCTTGACTGGGACGTAAAATGCCATTACTCAACTCAACTCTTTCAATACGTTACCCATGTGCAATATTAAAATTCTGAGTGGAATATTCATTCTTATGCTTCGGTTACTGTTAAATAAAATTCTTCAATTTAGAGTACATTTTTTATAAGAGAAATAAATCATTCCACATGAATAAATAATAATAAATCTACGCCAGTCTATGTAATTATGAAGTGTTTGATTTTAATTGTAATTTTAGATTGATGGGCGAAGATGTAAATTGAAAGTATTCATGAGTAAATGACAAAATAACATGCACTTACATCCCCGTGAATCGATAGCTAATGACATCAAAGGTTGTAGCACCATTTCAGCAGAAATTAAAAACACTCAAAGTTCAGTACAGACCTGTCGAAAGTTTAACACTGAGCTAGCGAAAAGGAGTCGAAGCTCGGAAGCCAAATGTCCAAAGTATGGACAGTTTAGTGGTCGAATAGCTGCCGAGAGATAGATTGCAGCCTTGTTGCAACTCCTAATGAAGTCCAACGTCTAATGAAGTCAATCCGGACTTCATTAGGCGTTGACAATTTCGACGCCTAATGAAGTCGAAAGATTTAGGCTCTGAGACGAGAAGTCAAATACAGCCGTTCAATATTGAGAGTAATTTTATTTTGTTTATATTTGGACTTCATTAGGTGTTGTTATTTCTACACCTTATGAAGTCTGGACTTTATTAGGTGTTGAACTTCAAGGTTGTCGACGCATAGCTAACGAGGGATCTTAATTTGGCACCAATTCGTTAGCTTAGCGTTTTACTTTTGGACAGGTCTGTACTATCAATCATAAATCTTTTATCTAATCACACTTTTTGTAGTTCAACATGCGATTTCTAATATCTAATATTGACAAAAGAAATGTAATGTGTTCATTCCACTATATGATTATATTGGAAGATTTGTAAGGTCAAAAGACACATGCTTCTTTGCAAATGGCTTAATTTATTCTAAAATTATTAATATTCACGGGGTTAAAATTTCGAGGTTTTATTAAAAAATAAAAATTAGTTAGGAATAATTTTCGTGGATTTGTGAAAAAAATCCTGTTTGTGCACTATGATAATTAAAAAAATGCCTTGATATATATATTTTTTTATTTTTGTGGTAATTGTTTTCCCACACAGTTAGCCAATTTTAAGGCCCCGTGAACATGTGTGAATTAACATTATTTTACTGTGTAACCACCAATGTTGTGTTGTCCAAATGTCGTAGGCACTGTAATGCCACATAACGGTGTTGCCACATAAACGCCCTCGACGCGTCTATGCGGGGAATTTCAACGCACAAAAAGGGCGACCACGTTTATGCAGCGGCGTTCAGCGCATAAAGATGTGTTGCTTATATGCGGCGAAAGAGTACCTTTTTTAATGCATAAAGAGGACTAATTTTAACGAATAGTAAAACTATCTCGACAAAAACGGTGGTGGTGAAATTAATGATGACGTGGTGGTGACATAAATGATGACGACGACGGTGGCAATTGAGAATTTGTGTTGTTGTTGATAATAGTAATAATAATTATAAGGAGAAGATGGAGGACAAGGATGGTGCCGATGAAAGGGCGACGACGATGTTTAACTGTCGTCGACGACGACGGTGCCGATGGTGACTGCAATATTAATGGTCGTTAAATTGCGATTTTCTCAGAATTTCGACTTTTGCATTTCCGTCCTCTAGTCTGTAGTATTGGAGTCTCTGGAATCAAGTCATAGTGTATGTGGATGTGTGCGTCTAGTGACTCAGAACAAGATTTTTTTCAATATAATAATAATAATAATAATGTTTTAGTGAAGGTGGTAATAATGATGGAGATGTAGGTGATGATGGTGAAGGATATTATGGTATCGTACTTCAAATGTTTTCTTTATGCGGCTAAAGGTAGCCTTTTTGCCGCATAAAAGCGTCTTTTTTATGCGTTATAATTCCCCGCATAGACGTGGTGGAACACGTATATGCGACAACACCGCTATGTGGCGTAACAAAACCCACGAATTTACATGTCAACGATATAGTACAAATTACCTCAAGTGAATCACAAATCACGACTTTTTGACCCCACGAAAAGACGTTTTTCTTAGAACTGCGAAAATTCAACACCACAGAGGGCGTCTAATTACTGACTATCAAGCAAAATTGAAGTTTTCAAGAAACAAAAACATGCACCAAATCACATTCCCAAAGTCAAGTTAAAACTTTGAAAAAAAACTGGCAAAATAAGATAAACACATGAACTTCCACCAGGAAAGTGAGGCCGTATGCTCCGGAAGGGTAACCGTTTGTTTAGCTAGTTACACCCGCCACATGTGTAATCAAACTTGGGGTTGAAAGGAAATTGAACCATGGAACGACTTTTCGTGAAATACATGTATATCTAGAATAATTTTGGATACCGAAATATCATACTTATCAACAATAATGTGATGACGGCCTTAATACTGTTTGAGGGTCTTAGTGTTAAGGCTTGCAATGTCCTTGTGTCAACAATTTCCTTGTAACCATCTTTCTTCGTTGTATAAAGTTCCTGTAGTGGGAACAAGCTCTACCATAGCGTATTTATTAAGAAACAAATACACCATAAGCAGAAGAAGCTAGAATATTGCTACATAGAACAAGTTTAACTAGGCCCTATATTTTCACCCGTCAATTGTAGAATTAAAATTGAAAATGAAGAAACACTGAAAATTAGAACGCCAAATATAGCCAGGATATTTTTTATACCGAGACATCACTTTTATCAACAATAATGTGATGACGGCTATAAAACAGTTTGTGGGACTTCGTGTCTAGGCTTGCAATGTCCCTGCGTCAACAATTTATTTGTAGTAGTAAGCAGATTGCTTCGTTAATTAAAGTTCCTGTAGTGGGAACAAACTCTTTCATAGCGTTTGAATTTAAAAACAAGTACACCATAAGAAGGAGAACCTGGTATATTGCTGTATAGAACAAGAAAGCTGCCAATAGATAAGGTGACGTCATTACTACATATAAACGACAAAATAGCTACAACTTAACTCTTTGACATTTCTTGTGAATCGATAGTTAATGACATAAAATGTCGCAAGACTATTTCACCAGATATTAAGAAACACTTGGGATTAATCATTTATCATTCAATTTCAGTATGTCATGCGATCATCAGCAAAGGAACTGCACTTAATTAACTATAGAAGCAAGTTTAGTTTGCCATATAATCAGTAGTCAAAAGAACGCATCGAGTACTACGGAACATGTAAGGTGACAATTATAAAAAGAAATATTTCGTATGTTCGAACCTGTAAGGTGACAATTATAAAAAGAAATATTTCGTATGTTCGAACCTCTAAGGTGACAATTATAAAAAGAAATATTTCGTATGTTCGAACCTGTAAGGTGACAATTATAAAAAGAAATATTTCGTATGTTCGAACCTGTAAGGTGACAATTATAAAAAGAAATATTTCGTTTGTTCGAACCTCTAAGGTGACAATTATAAAAAGAAATATTCGTATGTTCGAACCTGTAAGGTGACAATTATAAAAAGAAATATTCGTATGTTCGAATTAACTATAGGGATATAGTCATATGATCAGCGTCTTTTTGCAATTGGTCAAAAGAACGCATCGAGTACTACGGGACCTGTAAGGTGACAATTATAAAAAGAAATATTTCGTATGTTCGAATTAACTATAAGGATATAGTCATATGATCAGCGTCTTTTTGCAATTGGTCAAAAGAACGCATCCAGTACTACGGAACCTGTAAGGTGACAATTATAAAAAGAAATATTCGTATGTTCGAATTAACTATAGGGATATAGTCATATGATCAGCGTCTTTTTGCAATTGGTCAAAAGAACGCATCGAGTACTACGGAACTTGTAAGGTGACAATTATAAAAAGAAATATTCGTATGTTCGAATTAACTATAGGGATATAGTCATATGATCAGCGTCTTTTTGCAATTGGTCAAAAGAACGCATCGAGTACTACGGAACTTGTAAGGTGACAATTATAAAAAGAAATATTCGTATGTTCGAATTAACTATAGGGATATAGTCATATGATCAGCGTCTTTTTGCAATTGGTCAAAAGAACGCATCCAGTACTACGGAACTTGTAAGGTGACAATTATAAAAAGAAATATTTCGTATGTTCGAATTAATTATCGAAACGAGTTTAGTTTGCCATATGATCAGGGGCCTTTTTTGCAATTGGTCAAAAGAAAGCATTCTGAACAACGGAACCCGTAAGGTGAAATAGTTCATTCGTTTATTCGAAAAAGTGTTTTTTTTTTTGCAATATTTATTTCGTATTTCCGAAAAAGTAGTTAGTATATTCGCAATAATTTGTTAGAGTTGTGAATGCGTTTACTCGCTAAGGATATATTCGCATTTTTCCAATATTAATTACGTATTTACGAAATACTATCACCAATTCCCTGGTTGTGTCATATTTTAACTTTTTTAATTTTCTGGATAAAATGTTAAAAAATTGATAATATGACAAAAAACTAAAAATGCTAATAATTATTTAAGCATTTAACTTTTGAGATATGGCAATTGTGATCCTATGACTGTCGTAGCTATTCCAGGCAAACTATAATGCGTGTTATGATTACTTTGTCTGGATACGGCAGTTATAGGACCACGATATTAACACATCTCAACAGTTCAATGCTTATATTTATCTTTACAATCACACTGTTCCAATTTCAAAAAAATATAAGTCCCGCTTATACGACGTGACTGTGTGATGTCATTAGATGTAACAGCCGATGAAAAAGAAGAGCGTGGAAATAAAAACTACAACAATTTTGTATCGGTATTTCATTTTTATATGTGATAATAGATAAAATGTATAAATAGCATCCACGACTCTTGCGTTTGCGTGATTGATCGACTTGGTGATGTTTTTTTTTTAAAGTGCATAGATAGTGTATTGTTTAAGTAAACAATGATTCCATACGCCGCTGATGTATTGATTACGTCATATGGCGTTCACGCGCTGGACGGCAATTATGGTCTGACAATGCAGTTATGTTTTATTACAGAGGGAATGGAAAAAACAACAAGTAGATGTAAATATAACATGACAGAACTTTGTCTTGTGAAAAAATGGTATGGAGATTTTATGCATGAATCTTGTTTTTCTGATATTATCTCAAAACAAAAAAACATTACAGCAGGTATCTAGATCTACGTCATCTTCTCTAATCTTCTATATACATGTAGTTTTTTAAGCAAAGAAAGTGGTTTTTTTTATCGGATCAATCTCGACCTCTACACGATTTACATACGCAGTATATAATCAAGGAAAGGATGGCTAAGGTTACTTCTTGCACCTAATTTTTTATCCACGAGAGTTTTCAGCTCTAATATAAATTGATTTTGGTAAATATAAAAGCTTATAGAACACAGTTCTGTCGAACGTTACTAAGGTAACGAATTAGTGCTGAATCGGAAGCACATCTCTTGTGCCTTTGTCACATATCATTTTTTTAAAATTTAATCATAAATTTCATTCAAAAAATTGTATATACATGTACCATTTTGTGAATGTATAAAATGATTAATTGTTTAAACAAGAGGCCCATGGGCCTGATACGCTCACCTGATAACTAATGGCTAGCTGATAGATTTAAAGAAAACATAAATACTAAACCCCAATGACTTTTTTTTTTTACATCATGATAACCGTTGTATCAATACCTACAACATTCTAGTATACATGCCTATACAAAAAGTTTATAGTTTTTGAGATAATTAAACATTTCAGTATTGTTTCGCATCTGTGACCTTGACCTTTGAACCCATGACCTTTTTCTATACATCAAAATGATCGTTGTATCAATATCTACAACATTCTAATATACATGCCTATACAAAAAGTTTATAGTTTTCAAGATAATTAAACATTTCGGTATTGTTTTGCATATGTGACCTTGACCTTTAAACCCATAACCTTTTTCTATACATCAAAATGATCGTTGTATCAATACCTACAACATTCTAATATACATGCCTATACAAAAAGTTTATAGTTTTCAAGATAATTAACCATTTCGGTATTGTTTCGCATCTGTGACCTTGACCTTTGAACCCATGACCTTTTTCTATACATCAAAATGATCGTTGTATCAATACCTACAACATTCTAATATACATGCCTACACAAAATGTTTATAGTTTTAGAGATAATTAACCATTTCGGTATTGTTTCGCATCTGTGACCTTGACCTTTGAACCCATGACCTTTTTCTATACACCAAAATGATCGTTGTATCTATACCTACAACATTCTAATATACATGCCTATACAAAAAGTTTATAGTTTTCGAGATAATTAACCATTTCGGTATTGTTTCACATCTGTGACCTTGACCATTGAACCCATGACCTTTTTCTATACATCAAAATAATGGTTGTATCAATACCTACAACATTCTAATATACATGCCTATACAAAATGTTTATAGTTTTCGAGATAATTAATCATTTAGGTATTGTTTCGCATCTGTGACCTTGACCTTTGAATCCATGACCTTTTTCTATACACCAAAATGATCATTGTATCGATACCTAAAACATTCTAATATACATGCCTATACAAAAAGTTTATAGTTTTCGAGATAATTAACCATTTCGGTATTGTTTCACATCTGTGACCTTGACCTTTGAACCCATGACCTTTTTCTATACATCAAAATGATCGTTGTATCAATACCTACAACATTCTAATATACATGCCTATACAAAATGTTTATAGTTTTCGAGATAATTAACCATTTAGGTATTGTTTCGCATCTGTGACCTTGACCTTTGAACCCATGTCCTTTTTCTATACATCAAAATGATCGTTGTATCAATACCTACAACATTCTAATATACATGCCTATACAAAAAGTTTATAGTTTTCGAGATAATTAACCATTTCGGTATTGTTTCACATCTGTGACCTTGACCTTTGAGCCCATGACCTTTTTCTATACATCAAAATGATCGTTGTATCATTATCTACAACATTCTAATATACATGCCTATACAAAAAGTTTATAGTTTTCGAGATAATTAACCATTTCGGTATTGTTTCGCATCTGTGACCTTGACCTTTGAATCCATGACCTTTTTCTATACATCAAAATGATTGTTGTATCAATACCTACAACATTCTAATATACATGCCTACACAAAATGTTTATAGTTTTAGAGATAATTAACCATTTCGGTATTGTTTTGCATCTGTGACCTTGACCTTTGAACCCATGACCTTTTTCTTTACATCAAAATGATCGTTGTATCAATACCTACAACATTCTAATATACATGCCTATACAAAAAGTTTATAGTTTTCGAGATAATAATTATAATCAGAGGTAAAAAAAAATTAGGTCACGACCTTCACAATTGACCTTGACCTCATTTTGAAGATACTAACTAGAAGATGTCAAAACTGAAAACCCCATGTCATTATCTGGTCAAATAGTCAAGTTATAACAATTTGAAGCTATTTTACGATTTTTTCAAAATTAAACGCAAAAACGCGTAACCTATTTTTTATCCGAATTTTACAAAATGAACAAACTATAGGCTTAAGACCATAGAGAAGCCAAATATCACATCAGATTTTTTCTCCAATCAGTACTTTCGGAGAAGAAGATTTTTTAAGATTTTTGCACCCCTAGGTCACCTTGACCTAGTTATGGTAGCCATGGCAACGCCACGAACAAATCTGAATTGCACCGGCCCATATATACTTCTGACAAAGTTTCATTAAAAACTGTCCAGTAGTTTTAGAGGAGAAGTCGAAAATAGGTGTTAACGACGCACACACGCACACACGCACACACGCACACACGCACATACACACGCTGCGCTATGCCATAAGCTCACATGACCTTCGGTCAGGTGAGCTAAAAAGGTAAATGACATCTTGTTAGTTTTATCTTGGACACAGGTATCTAACTCTAGTTTGCGTTTCGTCACTAGCTAGTCAGGATGTTCGCGTGACAAGCTTCTGTTGTGTAGTTTGCTTTTGTGTAAATTTCAATTTCCAATTTACATCATAATGTGTTTTGCAGAAATTGTAAGTTCACTTTCGTGTAATGAATTCAAAAGCTGTTTTAGGATTTTATGACTTGTTTACATTTTTTGCAGAAATCCATGTTTTAATATTTATAAGGTTTAGGAAGGCGCAATTTATTTTATGTTAAAATGAAGACATGGGTTCATTTGTCTGCCTTAATTTTGAAACAACAAACAAAAACACAAATTTTGAAAATAAAAAAAAAAATAAAAAAATTTTAAAAACCAAAAAGAAGCTTTCTGCTACAGCATACAATACAGACCAGTCAAAAGTTCAACAATGAGTTATGAAAGAAATTCGAAGCTCAGCTGCCGACATATAGATACATGATATATAGATAGATAGGTGGTCGAACAACTGCCGTCGTCAGCTGTCGAGAAGCTGGGAGATTTGGCTACAGTACAGGGTTGTCGAAAGTTCAACAATGAGTTATAGAAGAAATTCGACGCTCAGCTGCCGACATATAGATAGCTAGGTATCCGAATAACTGCCGTCGTCAGCTGTCAGGAAGCTGGGAGATTTGGCTACAGTACAGGCTTGTCTAAAGTTCAACATTGAGTTATGGAAGAAATTCGAAGCTCAGCTGCCGACATATAGATAGCTAGGTGGCCGAACAACTGCCGTCGTCAGCTGTCGGGAAGCTGGGAGATTTGGCTACAGTACAGGCTTGTCGAAAGTTCAACAATGAGTTATGGAAGAAATTCGAAGCTCAGAAGCCGACATATAGATAGCTAGGTGGCCGAACAACTGCCGTCGTCAGCTGTCGGGAAGCTGGGAGATTTGGCTACAGTGCAGGCTTGTCGAAAGTTCAACAATGAGTTATAGAAGAAATTCGAAGCTCAGCTGCCGACATATAGATAGCTAGGTGTCCGAACAACTGCTGTCGTCAGCTGTCGGGAAGCTGGGAGATTTGGCTACAGTACAGGCTTGTCGAAAGTTCAACAATGAGTTATTGAAGAAATTCGAAGCTCAGCTGCCGACATATAGATAGCTAGGTGTCCGAACAACTGCTGTCGTCAGCTGTCGGGAAGCTGGGAGATTTGGCTACAGTACAGGCTTGTCGAAAGTTTAACAGTAAGCTAAGGAAAAAGGAGTCTAAATTTCGGCTGCCCAGTGGTCGAGGTATGGGCAGCTAGTGTCAGATAATCTTCGAGAGATAGAAATTAGCTGCCAAAAAGCTGTCGAGATATAACTAATGAAGGGGCTGTCGATTCGGCTCTTATTCATTAGCTTAGTGTTAATCTTCCGACAGGTACGTATGTACTGTAGACCATGGCAACGGAATGTTTATCAAAACAGGCAACCATTAATTGAAACTTGTACTAAAACATTAATTGTTGATTGCCTTTTGAATTACTTAATTTCATTTAAGTTTATAGCTTGAGATAATGGCCATTTAAAAGATTTTATAGTTATAAAAAAGACCCGATGAAAGGAACGAAAATGAAAGGGGAAAGCAATTTGAAAAAAAATTGCGGACATAGAATGCAATATATCATGTAACCATGGCAACATAGCTAGTTTTAAAATCAATTTACCTCCAACATTTAATATTTTTTTATTTTCAAAATGTGTTTTTAAGGATAATGGTACATTTTATTTAGCATGATAGACATGCTCAGAAACCCATTAATGCTCGTTTCAACGATATATAAATGGCATGATTGAAATATATTGCTGAGTCTCAATATGTACATTTACATATCATGTGTTTTACAGCACTAGACGACCGTTTTGGAATACAATTCCCCATCAGTAGTGCTGGGAATAAAATGGTGACTCTGAAAAATAAATTGAAAGTAAATTACTAATTATTGATTGATTGCACGACATCGTACGTCTAAATAATTTCAGTCAAGAATATTCACTTATATCGAGACGTTACTAGCTGTAGGTGAAGTGGCAGAATGTTTTCCCTTTTGCAGTTGCGCTCTTGTCAATGTTGTTAGTAACATACATGACAGATCTAACGCTAATTGCTTGCATGAATGGAAGACCGAAGATAAGTATTTTTCAAGACATTTTGATTAATATTTAATTCGTCATTGATTTTGCTAATGTTTCATTTTAATTTTTCATGATTTTAGATGAAAAGACAGTTTACTGATGTCTATAAAAGTTAAATTATGGATAATAAGTAAGAACACGATGTTCATTTAGTGGTTAATTACCCGATAAAAATCTATTTAGATTTATACAATTCAGCGCATTTTTATCATGTAAACGTTCTAACTATTGCAAAAAATGTGTTTCGTGACTTGTAGTTCTGTTTGTTGATTTTGGCTATTGACAACGTGTTTTTTTAGGTGCATTTCCGGTTATTTTTACATTTCCGAAGTAGTTGTTTTGCCACTGCGGCAGCTCAGTTGGTAGAGTGCTCTCTCCGTAAGTAGGAGGTTGTGGGTTCGAACCTCGACCGGGTCTGACCCAAGACTTAAAAGTGGATAGTAACTATTCTTTCGCCAAGCACTCGTCCTTACGGAATAAAAGTCACGGTTTTTTAGGATGGGAAATAATCGAGGTCCCGGGTCACGGTAGGCTTGTCACGCTAAAGAACTCTGCTGTATAATGCCATCAGCGCAACGCACAGGTAAATTTCTGCACCTTCGCCTATACCTGGCGACGTCTCAATATAAGTGAAATATTCTTGACCGTGACGTTAAACACCATTACTCAACTCTTAGTTGATTTTGCTATTGTATAGTGTGTTTTTGTGGCGTTTTTGGTTGCTTTAGAGACTGCAATTTTTGTTTTGTGTCGTTCCTGGCTATTACAAAGTACGTTTTGTTGCATGTCCTTGGTTATTCTTGCTTATGCAAATGTTTTCTTTTGTTTTGTTCTTAGTTGTTTTTGAAAATTGCATACTGTGTTTTGTGGCGTATTTTTGTTTTGTATTTTGGCACAATTGCAATATGTTAGGTTTGTTTACCTTTGCAATGCTCTTACGGCAATATGACTAATATCACACACGACCATACTTTGCAAGATTGGAAGATGGACGATTAGCATTTTTCAAAGATATTTTGATTAATAATTTATTTTTAGATGAAAAGACAGTTAACTGATGTCGATGTGATTAATAATTTGTTTTTCATTGGTTATTTTTTTTATGATATTAGATGAAAAGACAGTTAACTGATGTCGATATAAAATTATATTAGAGATAATAAGTTAGTACACAACTACCATTTAGTGATTATCTATCCGACACTAATCCATTAGGCATACTGTACAGGCATGTTAAAAGTTTAATACTAAGCCAATGAATTAGTACCGAATCCGCGGTTTAACTCGGCCTCTCAACACCTTAACGACGGCCACTATCTATCCGTTGGTACTTTTTAGCCACCAGATATCCACATTTCGGCATCGCGGCAGCCGGCCTTTAACTCCTGTTCGTGTTAAACATTCAGACATGTCTGTATCGTAGATTATCGTGTTGCATCATACAGTCCACTGCATTTTGATTGTAAATGTAAATTAAGATGTTGGGACGAGATTACCATAAATTATTTATTGTCCTTTCCCAATTTCTAGCTGATGTCACTTTTTAATCTATCTATGATACGGAATTAATAACCTATTCAAAAACTAATTTCCTAATCTTCTGTCACGTGATCTGTATGTAGTATACAAGTGCAACCGTACCAGTGTCAAACACAAACAGTCGAATCTATTTCTCTTTAGTTCGTGACAGTTAGAAATAACACAGTAAAATGTTGTCTCTCTTGGTTCTCATTTACGTTTTATGGCCATTGTGCTTTTGTGGCATATTCTGAGTTGTCCTTGCTTTTGGAAGTGTGTTTTGGTGGAACTGTCTTGCTTGTTCTCACCATTGTGAAGTCTCTTTTATGTCGTGTTCTTGGTTATGTTGGTCATCCCAAAGCGTGTTTTTGTGTCTGTTTATTGGTTGCACTGGCTATTGCAGACTTTGTTTTCGCAAAGAAAGTTTTGTTGTCTGTTCTTTCTTGGTTGCGCTAGTTATTGCAAAGAATGTTTTTGTTGTCTGCTCTTGCTTGTTCTTGCTATTGCAAAGCGTGTTTTTTGGTAGTTTATTGGTTGCGCTGGCTGTTGCAGACTTTTTTTGACATGTTTTGTGGCGTTTTCTTGGTTGCTATGGCGATTGGAGAGTGGTTTTTTGACATGTTTTGTTTACTTTTGGCGAAAAAATAATAGGGATAATTAGATTAGTACACAGCCGTCATTTAGCGGTTATTAACCCGACGCTAATCCATTACAGAGAGATTATCGATCGTGTCATACAGCCCAGTGCATTTTATAAAGTAAACTAAAATGTTGCAACGAGATTACCATAAATTATTTATTGTCATTTCCCAATTTCCAGCCAATTTTATTAATAACTTATTTAAGGACTAATTTCCTTATCTTCTGTCACGTGATCTGTATGTATTCTACAGGTACAGCTATACTAGTGTCACGCGTAAATTTTTGAATCTATTGCACTTTATCAAGTTAAAAATAAGCACTACTATCTATTTACTCAGCTGGAGAGAAAGCAAATACCTAAATTATTCACCGAATTTCAATGGAATGGTAAAAAATCAATTAATCATTTACCTTCATGAGCCGAGTCGTTCCTAAAAATCCCGGTTTGTCCTCCATCGCCCAATTATATTTCATTCTATGCAACAAAATGCCTTTAGGGTTGGTGTTTTTTGGTGTTGGTAAATTTTTTTGACAAAATGGCGGTACCATGTGTGTGACGTAGTCATGACGAAAGAGTTGAATATTTACGTAGGTTAGTGCAGCTCAAGAACGGATTGTTTTTAGTGTAATTAGGATGACCAAAATTGATTTAATAAATTAAAATATTGAACTACATTTCTGCATCATCAAACTTTTGGAAAAAATGACGTAAATTCGAATTTTTAAACTAACTCGACCTTTGAGCTACCCTTCATTGTACCCCTTGCGAACCTACGTAAATAATAAATTCTTCCGTCATCATTACGTCACACGAAAGACACCGCCATTTTGTAAAAAAAATTTACCATTGTAAACACCCATCCAAAATACGTTTTGGTGTATTAAAAGAGTTATAATGCATGGATTAGATCGAAATTAGGATTGTCAGTAACGACTCGGCTCATGTAAGTAAAATGATTAGTTGATTTGTAACCATTCCATTGAAATTCGGTGAATAATTTAGGTATTTGCTTTCTCTCCAGCTGAGTAAATAGATAGTAGTAAAAATTTGCCCCCGTTGTCGTCTACGTTTGTGTATTTTGTTAACTGTGTTTTTGTCACATATTCTTCGTTGTTCTAGCAGTTATAAAGTTTGTTTTGTGGCATGTTTTTGCTTATTCTCGCCTTTTCAAAGTCTATTTCACGGCGTGTTTTCGGTTGTGTTGGTGTGTTTTGTTCTGACCATCGCAAAGAGTGTTTTTGTTGTCTGTTCTCTCTTGGTTGTGCTCGCTATTGCAAAGAATGTTTTAAGTGACTGTTCTTGCTTGTTCTCGCTATTGCAAAGTATGTTTATGGTCGTTTATTGGTTGTACTGGCTATTGCAGACTTTTTTGTGGTGTGTTCTTGGTTGATTTTCACTATTGCTAAGAGTGTTTTCTTTCATCTGTTCTTGTTTGTTCTCGCTATTGGAAAGTGTGTTTTTGTGGCCTTGTTATTGGTTGTATTGGCTATACAAAAATGTTTTGGTTGTTTATGGCAATTGCACGGCGTGTTCTTGGTTGTGCTGGTGTGTTTTGTTCTGACCATCGCAAAGAGTGTTTTTGTTTTATGTTCTTTTTTTAGTTGCGCTGGCAACGCAAAGAGTGTTTTCTTTTGTTTGTTTTTGTTTGTTCTCGCTATTGCAAAGTATTTCTTGTGGCCTATTCCTGTCTGTATTGGCTATTACAAAATGTTTTGGTTGTTTTACAGCAATTGCAAAGTGTATTGTTGCGGCGTGTTGGTCGTTCTACCTAATGCAAAATGCATTTTATATTTTATAGCTTGGTTGTTCTGGTTTTTGCTAAATGTGTTTTGTGGTGTGTTATTAACTGTTTTGGATTTACAAAGTCTGTTGTCGTGGCAATGGTTTTGTTTACTTTCGGCGATAAAGATATAAGGGATAATAGGATCAGTACACAGTCATCATTTAGCGGTTATTTACCCTACACTAATCCATTGGATGTAGATAATCGTATTATACAGTCCAGTGCATTTTTATCATGTTAATTAAAATAACGACTAGACATGAATTATGTAATGTAATTTCCCAAATTTCTTACTAATTTCATTTTTAATCTATCAACAATCCGGAATTAATAACCTATTTAAGAACTTATTTCCTAATTTTCTGTCACGTGATCTGTACTCTACGGGTGCAACCATACCAGTGTCATTCTCAAATATTTGAATCTATTGCACTTGATGCCATAGTAAAGTAAAAACAGAACAAAAACACAAGTGAAATTTTGTCTCGGTTCGTATAGTGTTTTCGTAACATATTCATAGTTGTTATAGCTGTTGCAAATCATGTTCTTGCTTGTTCTTCTCTTTCCAAAGTCTATTTCATGGCATGTTCTTGGTTGTGTTGGTGTGTTTTTGTAATCTCTTCTGACCACCTGACCATCGCAAAATGTATTTTTGTGGCCTGTTTTATTGTTTTGGCAAGTGCAAACTGTTTTTTGTGACGTGCACTTGGATGGTCTAGCTATTGCAAAGTGGATTGTTGTTATAGCGTGTTTGGCGATAAAAGTTATCTTAGGGATAAAAGGATTGGTACACGGCCATCATTTAGCCGTAATTTACCCGACACTAATCCATTATATGTAGATTATCATGTTAATTAACAGTAACGACTAAACATAAATTATGTAATGTCTTTTCCCCATTTCTAACCAATTTCATTTTTAATCAACAACCCGGAATTAATAACCTATTTAAGGAGCAATTTCCTATAGTCTATTGTCACGTGATATGTATGTATTCTACAAGTGCAACAAAATTTATTTTTTAAAATAGTTTAATGACAAAAATTAAATACACTAAAAATGGTAAATGACAGTATCACTGTAATGTGGATTTTTAAAGTCCATTGCACTTTATTCATTAAATATCAGAAAGCGCAGTTAAATAGTAAAATTTTCTAGCTTATTCTTCATACTTTTGACTATTATAAAGCGTGCTCTTGTTGCATGGTCGTCAATTTCCTCTGGTCGTTTCAAAGTGTATTTTTTGCCTATTCTTTGGTGTTTTTGTCTGTTTTTGTGGCGTGATCTTGAGTGGTTCTTGGGTGTTTCTGTCTTTCGCAAAACGCGTTTTTGTTTTTGTTTCAAAGTGTGTTTTGTTGCCTATTCTTTGGTTTTCATGTCTGTTGCAAAGTGTTTTGTAGCGTGATCTTGGCGTTTTTCTTGGGTATTTCTGCCTGTTGCAAAACCCGTTTTTGTTGCATGATTTTGATAGCTCTGGCTGTTTCAAAGTGTATTTTTGTTGCTTGCTCATGGATGTTTATATATGTACGTATGCGACGTGTCCATGGTTGTTCTAGCTTTTTTGCAAAATTTCTTTGTGTTGCATGTTCTTGCCTGTTGTATTGTCGTTGCAAAATTCATGTTTTAACTTGCAAATTTCGATATTTCATCACAAGTGAAAGCATCAACATGTACAAAAACGCCGTACACATGACAGGCGTACATACATGTATTTTCCGATCATGTATTTCTAAAGATTTATGCGTACTTTATGTACAATTTTTAAATATAAAGACGGTCTTAAATATATATTTGTATTGTATAAATGCATTCAATTTATTCGGTCACTGTTTTGCCAATTTGATAGAGTACTTTATATACAATTTGTAATTTTAAATATGGCTCTAAAAATTATTTTTTGATTGTATCAGGGCGTTCCATTTATTCGGTCACTGCTTTGCCAATTTGATATTTTTATAAAATTAACTAATAAACCTGACACATCATTTTCTATATGAGAGTTCCAATGATCCCTTTATAATAAATAATAGTATATTTCTACAACCACCCTCGCGATATTGACATAGTTGAATTCGTTACAATCTACACTTAGTGCAGATCTGTCGAAATGTTTACTCTGGACGAACAAAAAGAAGTCAATTTTCAGTTGTTGAATAGTTAGCATATGGATAAGCTTCTTGTTGAAAAACTACCGAGAGATAGATGACAGCTGTCAAGAAGCTGTCGGGATATACAGCTAACAAAGGGTTAGATGAGCTGCCAATTCGGCACCATTTCGTTAGGTTGGTGTTAAACTTTTGACGGGTCTGTAATGTTCATAAAACAGCTATATTTGAAGAAAAAAATGATAAAAAAATCAATATTATTAAGAAGTTATTTGTGACATTCTTGACACTTACAGATGGATAAAGCAATTTAAGATGCAATGGAGGGACAATGTTTTTATTACTTTCATACAACCAGACAAAGCTTTTTTTCTGACTATTTAGTGAGATATGGTGAATTTTTATGTCATACTATTTAAATTAATTCATGGTTATCTAATAGTTTTGAGTACCTTGTTAAAAATAGCACAAAACATAACTTTTACTTGTTTTATGCATCGATGAGGTTAATTTTCAATTATAGTATGATGATTATGTTATTTAGGAACTTGTTCAGTTAGTAACATCAACTGCAAAAATATCACACAACTACAGTACAGACATATCAAAAAATGACGTTTCGCCGACCACGCCAACAATGTTCCGACACTGGCCGTTATCGCGGTACCACAGCATCGTCTAGGCAACTAATTGACGTACTAGTGTCAGCAACGTCATTAAACGGCACAATTCAGACCGAGTTTTCATTCTAATTGTGTCTAATGCAACATGCCGGATCTTTTGTCGGAACATTGTGGGCGAGGCCAGCGATCCGACAATTTAACGCTAGGTTGCTGAATGGCAAGGATATAGATAGCTAGTAGCCGAAAAGCTGTGAGGAGCCGAGACGAGCTGCCGACTTGACTCTAATTGAATAATCAATTTGTGTGAAACTTACGACAGGCCTATGTCTGTATTAATATCGTATTTCAACGGATATATTAAGATTGATTGATTGATTGAATGAATGGAGTTTAACGTCCCAGTCAAGAACAGTCATTTCACTTATATCGAGACGTCACCGACTATAGGTGAAGTTGCAGATAGTTTTACCTTTGCAATGCGCAAAGGGCTACGTGCCACGCCTGTCATTAGGTATTAAGATATCTTCCCGTGACGTTCATTTGTAAATGCCGCGTTTTTTGGCGAAAGAATGGTAACTACCTATTTTGAATTCTTGATCATAACCGGTCGTGGTCCGAACCTAATCATCCCACATACAAAGCGAATCGTCTACCAACTGATTATGTATTAAGGTCCCAAGTGCAATACAATCAATCCGTTTATCAGTGCATAAATTGTACAAAAAATAAAATTTTGTCCCATATATCCGCTCTTTCATGTTCCTATTATAATATTAAGAAATTGATTACAATCGATTAACGGACCTCGGTTGCACTTATACGGTGCCTTTAATCAGTTCTATTACAATAAATATGTTTATAGAGGCAAATAAAGTTTATTTAATCTGTGTTCTAGATTTAACTACTAATTACATGTTATATAACTTCAATTTGCACAAATTATTGAGAGAGAAATCTTGCAAAAATTTTTAAAGTTCATGGCCCATTTTTACGGAGCTTCTTTAGTACCACCACAGAATATATTTGATGCAAGATTTTCAAAATTTTGCGCTCCATTTCGACAAAGTACACACTGTTTGAAGTCATTTGCTCAATTTCTAAATCACACGTGCGATTTTCAAAGACAAAAACTCGATTTTAATGTCGTACATTCGATTTTAAAAACCGTGAATTTAATTGTAAAATAAACAATTTGGTACTAAAGGGTCTCCATAAAAGATATATTTTAAAATAACTCGCACGAAATTTGTTCGTGCGCTAAATTTCGAAATCGTTTCCGATTTTGAAAAAAAGTGCGCTCGATTTAAAAATAAATCATTCTGTAGTACTAAAGGTTTCGGTCGGTACATTGTGTATTGTGTCTTTAGAAGATTATTTTATTTTTATTTCGTTAAAAATATCTATATCCCGTCTTTAATGTTTATAATATATCAAAACGTTTTTTTTTAATTTTTTTAGATTGTTAGATTTTCTTCAAAACGGAAAAGTATTAGAAATAAAAAATTGAACAAAAATAAAATTGTGTTTTTACATCAGAAGATTTTTTTAATTTCCGCTTTAGACTGTGAAAATTGAAAAATTCCGTGCAGCAATATACTAGAGAAAATAGTATACTTTTGTAATCTAGGTAAAATCGATGTGCATCAATTTAGATTTATTGTAATAATCCACTTTTTGCAATTTTTTTACGTTTTAGAATGGCTGTTTTCCCGTGAATAATATTCCGAGACTTCGATGACTGTTGTTATGTCTGTTTATGGTCCATTTTTTAAATTTTTTGTAGATCTATTGCAGTGCAGTACAGACCTGTCGAAAGTTTAAAGCTAATCTTAGGAAAAGAAGTCGAATTCGTGGTCTCAATTTCAAAGTAGTACATTCCGAAACCGCGATTTTGATAATCGTGCGCTCGATTTCAAAATCTATCATTCTGTGGTACTAAACGGTCTCCATCAAAACTGGTTCTAAACTTTCAGAATGGTATATAGTCTTATGCTCCATTTCACAGTAGTGCGCACATTTTTTAAACTCGTGCACTTAATTTGGAAGCCGTTCACTGTTGTTTTTTTTTAAATCTATGCTTGACATGAAAATATATCATTTTGTGTACTAAATGGTCTTCATCCATTTTAACCTGAGCATAGTAATGTTTATAATGCGTTTTTAATTGTTAGATTTTCTTCAAAACAGAAAGTAATTAGAGAAAATACTTTTTTCAAATTAATTATGTGTTAATTATCAGTTTTCTATTTTTACATCAAAGCAATTTTTATTTCCGCCTTGGATTTTTAAAATTAAAATAGATGTGCATCAATTTTGTTTTATTGTAGGTATCCACTTTCAATGGGTTTGCAATTTCTTTTGGCTTCAGAATGTTTGTTTATCCAGTGTTTAATATCCCCAGAGAATTTCGATTGCTTTTTTATGTCAGTTTGCAGTCAAAAGAGCATTGTTATTTTTCTGTAGAGTTTTTGCATTGCAGTACACACCTGTCAAAAGTTTGAAGCTGATCTTAGGCAAAGTAGTCGAATTCGCGCTCTCAATTTTAAAGTCGGTCGTACATTCCGACTCCACGATTTTGATAATCGTGCGCTCGATTAAAAAAATTATTCTGTGGTACTAAAGGGTCTCCATCAAAACGGGCCCTGAACTTTCAGAATGATATAATATTGTCTTGCACTCAAATTTCGAGGTCGTGCGCACGAAACCGTGTACTCGATTTAAAAGTCGTTCACTGGAATATAAAAATTCTACGCTCGATATGAAAATACATCATTTTGTAGTACTTAAGGGTTAAGTCAAAATGTGTCTTCGTGATTTTTTTACCTGTTAAAAATATCTATATCCCGTCCTTAATCCTTATAATGGGTTTCTTAATTGTTAGATTCTCTTCAAAACAGAAACTCAGAGAAAACATTTTTTCAACAAAAATAAAATTGAAGATCCCTATTTTTACATCAGAAGCAAATTTTAATTTCCGGCTTGGAGTGTCAAAACTGAGCAATTCCGTACAGCAATACACTAAAGAAAAAAGTGTAGTTTGTAATCAAAGTTAAATAGATGTGCATCAATTTTGTTTATTGTAATAACCCACTTTCAATCGGTTTGCAATTTCTTTTCGTTTCAGAATGGCTGTTTTTCCCGTGTTTAATATCTCCAGACACTTCCATTACTTGTTTGATGTCAGTTTGCAGTCCGGTGTTATTGTTCTTTAGAGTTTTTGCAGTGCAGTACAGACCTGTCTAAAGTTTAAAGCTGATCCTAGAAAAAGGAGTCGAATTCGTGGTCTTAATTTCAAAATCGTATACATTCCGAATCTACAATTTTGACAATCGTGTGCTCGATTTCATAATATATCATTCTATGGTACTAAAGGTTTCCCGTCAAATTTTGCTCAATTTTAAATTAGAGAGTATAATTTTCAAAGCCATGACCTCGATTTAGAAGTCGTTCACTGGATTAAAAAATTCCACGCTTGATATGAAAATACATTTGTATATCATTCAGTGGTACTGAACTGAAGGGTTTCCGTACATTTTAACGTCAGTATAGTCAAAATGTGTCTTCTCGAAATTATTTTCATATTTTTATTTTTGAGTCGTTAAGAAGATCCATATCCTGCCTTTATGTTTATAATGCATTAAAGCGTTTTCTTAATCGTAATATTTTTTTCAAAACAGAAAGTCGTTAGAGAAAAAACTTTTTCAACAAAAATGAAAATGCAAATCTCCTTTTTTCACATCAGAAGCAATATTTAATTTCCGGCTTAGAGTGCTGAAATTAAAAAATTCCGTGCAGCAATACACTAGAGAAAATAGTGTATTTTTGTATTAAAATTAAAATAGATGTCCATCAATTTTGTTCTATAGTAATAATCAACTTTCAATGGGTTTGCAATGTCTCCTCGCCTCAAAATAGCAATGTCAGTTTGCGGACCTTATCCATTGGATGTAGATTATCGTATCACACAGTCCAGTGCATTTTTATCATGTTAATTAAAAATAACGACTAGACATAAATTATTTAATGTCATTTCCCCATTTCTAACCAATTTCATTTTAAATAAACGATCCGGAATTAATAACCCATTTAAGGATCAATTTCCTATACTGTTTTGTCACGTGACATGTATTATTCTATTGGTGCAACAAAACTTATTTTTGAATATAGTTTAATGACAAAAATCAAATACACTAAAAATGGTAAATGACATTATCACTGTAATGTGGATTTTTAAAATCCATTGCATTTCATTTCATAAAATTTCAAAAATCAGAGTTCAATAGTAACATTTTGGCTTGTTTTGACTATTGCAAAGCGTGTTTTTGTTGCATGGTCTCCAAGTTCCTCTGGTCGCTTCAAAGTCTATTTTTGTTGCCTAATCTTTGATGTTTCTGTCTGTTGTAAAGTGTTTTTGTGGCGTGATCTTGGGTGTTTTTCTTGTGTGTTTCTGTCTGCAAAAGCGTTTTTGATTTTGTTTTCAAGTGTATTTTTGTTGCCTATTATTTGGTGATTCTGTATGTTGCAAAGTGTTTCTGTGGCGTGATCTTGGGTGTTTTTGCTGCATGCACTTGATTCTTCTGGCTGTTTCAAAGTATATTTCTGTTGCATGTTTTTGGATGTTTCTATCTGTACTTTTGCGACTTGTCCATGGTTGTTTTAGGTTTTTTGTAAAATTTGTTTTTGTTGCATGTTCATGCAAGTTTCGATATTTGATCACAAGTAAAATCATCAAAATCGCCATACACATGACAGGCCTAGAAACATGTTTTTTCCAATTATGTATTTCTTAAGATGCACTCGTACTTTATAAACATGTTTTTACTTTAAAGACGACTCTAAAATTTATTTTTTTGATTGTATCAGGGCGTTCCATTTATTCGGTCACTGCTTCACCAATTTGATATTTTACAAAATTAACTTGTAAACCTGACACGTCATTTTCTGCATGAGAAGTCCAACGATACCGTTATATTAAATAATAGTATATTTCCACAGCCACCCTCGCGATATTGGCATAGTTGAATGGTTAATACAGACCTGTCTAAAGTTTAACACTGGGCTTACAAAAAGAAGTCAATCCTCAGTTGTTGAATAGTTAGCATATGGATAAGCTTTTTCTCGAAAAATCTACCGAGAGATAGATGACAGCTGTCAAGAAGCTGTCGGATATAGAGCTAACAAAGGGTGAGATGAGCTGCCAAGTCGGCACCGTTTCGTTAGGTTGGTGTTAAACTTTTGACGGGTCTGTAATGTTCATAAAACAGCTATATTTGAAAAAAAAATTTATGAAAAAATCAATGTAATTAAGAAGTTATTTGTGACATTCTTGACACTTACAGATGGATTAAGCATTTTAAGATGCAATGGAGGGACGGCATTTTCATTACTTTCATACAACCAGACAAAGCTTTTTTTCTGACTATTTAGTGAAAGATGGTGAATTCTTAGCCATACATCATGATTATTTAATAGTTTTGAGTACCTTATAAAAATAGCACAAGACACTTGCTTTATGCATCGCTGAGGTTAAATTTCAAATATATTATGATGATTATGTTATTTAAGATATATAAATTGTTCAGTTGCTAGAATACATCAACTGCAAAAATACCACACAACTACAGTACAGACATGTCAAAAGTTTAACAAAAAGGAGTCCAAGCTTTGCTGCCGAGTGGTCGGGATATACGGATAGCTAGTAGCCGAAAAAGTTGTATGAGGAGCCAAGACGAGCTGCGTTAATTGAGTATTGATGTTTAACGTCCCAGTCAAGAATATTTCTCTTATATCGAGATGTCGCAAGCTATAGACGAAATGTATCTGTGTTGCGCATTATATACCATGGTTTTTACCGTGGCGAGGGACCTCATTTATTTTAAGTTTCCATCCGAAAGAACCATGACTTTCATTTCGTAATGCCGAATGTTTGGCGATAGAACCTCGTCTTGAGTCAGACCTGGCCGGGGTATCCACGACCTCCCACTTAAGGAGCGAGTACTCTACCAACAGAGCTACCGAAACGAGCAGCCGACTTGTCACTAATTGAATCATCAGTTAGTGTTAAACTTACGACAGACCTATGTCTGTATTAATATCTTATTTCAACGAATAAATTAAGATTGATTGATTGATTGAATGAAAAATGGAGTTTAACGTCCCAGTCAAGAAGAATTATTTCACTTATATCGAGACGTCACCGACTATAGGTGAAGTTGCAGATTTTTACCTTTGCAGTGCGCTAAGGGCTACTGTCTGTCATTGGGTTTTAAGATATCTTCCTGTGACTCTCATTTTGTAAATGCTGCCTTTTTGGCGAAACACGTTACTTCGTATTTTCAATTCTTGATCAGTCCCGGTCGCGGTTCGAACCTAAAACATCCCATATACGAAGTTACCCTTCTACCAACTGATAATGTATTAAGATCCCAAGTACAATACAATCAATCCGTTTATAAGTGCATAATTGTACATAAAATAAAATTTTGTCCCATATATCGCTCTTTCATGTTCCTATTATAATATTGGGAAATTGATTACAATCGATGAACGGACCTCGGCTGCACTATTACGGTACCTTTAATCAGTTCTATTACAATCAATCTGTTTATACAGAGGCAAATAAATGTATTTAATCTGTGTTCTAGATTTAACTACTAATTACATATTATATAACTTCAATTTGCACAAATCATTGAGAGAGAGAAAGCATGCATATTGATTCTAAAAGTTCACGAACCATTTTTACGAAGCCCGTTTAGTAACACCACAGAATGTATACATGTATTCTGAAATCGATCCGCGATATTCAACGTTGTGCGCTCAATTTCGAAATGGTACACACTGTATGCGCAATTTCTAAATCGCACGTGAGATTTTTAAAGTCGAAATCTCAATTTCAAAGTCGAACATTCGATTACAAAATAAACCATTTGGTACTAAAGGGTCACCATAAAAATGGGTTCTGGATGTTTACAAAGAACTCACACGATATTCAGTCGTGCGCTAAATTTCGAAATCGTGCGTACGATCTTCAACGTCGTCTTTCCGATTTTGATAAAAGTGCGCTCGATTAAAAAAATACATCATGGTGTAAAGGGTCTCCGCCGGTACATTGCATAATGTGTCTTTAAAAGATCATTTTATTTTTATTTCGTTAAAAATCTCTATATCCCGTCTCTAATGTTTATAATATATTAAAGCGTTTTTTTAATTGTTAGATTTTCTTCAAAACGGAAAAGTATTAGAAATAAAAAAAAAAATCATTTACACATCAGAAGCAACTTTTTAATTTCCGCCTTAGACTGTTAAAATTGAAAAATTCCGTGCAGCAATACACTAGAGAAAATGCTGTACCTTTGTAACCAAAGTAAAATCGTTTCAGAATATTTGTTTATCTCGTGTTTAATATCCACAGAAACTTCGATGAGTTTCGATTACTTTTTTATGTCAGTTTGCAGTCCATTTTTATGTTTCTGTAGAGTTTTTGTAATGCAATACAAACATGTTGAAAGTTTAAAGCTGATCTTACGAAAAGGAGTCGAATTCGTGGTCTCGATCGCAAAGTCGTACATTCCGAATCCGTGATTTTGATAACCGTGTGCTCGATTTCAAAATAAATCATTCTGTGATACTAAAGGGTCTCCATCAAAACTGGTCCTGAGCATTCAGAATTGTATATAGTGTTGCGCTTAATTTCAAAGTAGAGAGTGTAATTTTCAAAGCCATCAATTCGATTTGGAAGTCATCACTGTGTCATGTGCTGTTTTTGAATTTCTATTAAAATAATGCATTCAAAAACAGCACATGTCAACTGAATTAAACAAAATTCTACGCTCGATATCAAAATATATCATTTAGTTGTACTGAAGGGCCTCCGTACATTTTAACATGAGTATAGTCAAAATGTGTCTTCGTGATTTTTTTTTTATATATTTTTATTTTCGACTGATTAAAAAGATCTATATCCCGTCCTTAATGTTAATTATGCGATTTTAATTGTTAGATTTTCTTCAAAACATAAATGCACTACAGAAAAAAACTTTTTCAACAAAAATATAATTGCAAAAAAGGCAGTTTTTAATTTTCACTTTAGAAGTCATTTTTAGTTTCCGACTTGGAGTCTTGAAATTAAAATTTTCCGTGCAGCAATACACTAGAGAAAACAAGGAACCTTTTTGACTAACTAAAATAGGCTTGCATCAATTTTGTTCTATAGTAATAATCCACTTTGAATGGGTTTGCGATTTCTTTTCGTTTCTGAATGGCTGATTTCCACGTGTTTAATAACACCAGAGACTTTGATTACTTTTTTGATGTTATAGAGTATTGCACTTAATGTCGAAATTGTCCGCACGATTTTCAAAGTAGTACACTCGACTTTGAAACCGTACGCTTGATTTCTAATTATATCATTCTTTGGTACTAAAGAACATCCGTAAAATTGGTCCTGACCATTTAGAATGATATAGTTTGAATTTTTGCGTACAACATTCAAGACCGTTTGGTCATAAGACCAATTTCAAGATAGTACATACGGTTTCTATTCTCAAAATCGTGTGATCGATTATCATAGTAGCGCACTTGATTTTGAAAATCGTACGGTGGATTTAAAAATATATCATTCTTCGAAACTAAAGGGTCTCTATAAAAATTGATCAGGTATATTTTGGAATCGTTCAAAGACTTGCGCTTAATTTTGTTTTCATATTTACAATTTCAAAGTCGTGAGTCATACGCTCGATTTTGAAAATAGAGAAAATTGTATTTTCACATCAAAAGAATTTTTTTAAATTTTCGTCTTAGACTGTTAAAATTGAAAAATTCCGTGCAGCTATACACTAGAGAAAATTGTGTACCTTGTAATCAAAATAAAATAGATGTGCATCCATTTTACTTTATTGTAATAATCCACATTCAATGGGTTTGCATTTTCTTTTCCTTTCAGAATGGCTATTTTCCCCGAAGACTTTAATTGCTTTTTATTTCAGTTTGCAGTCCATTTTATTTTTCTGTAGAGCTTTTGCAATGCAGTACAAACCTGTCGAAAGTTAAAAGCTGGTCTTAGAAAAAGGAGTCGAATTCGTGGTTTTAATTTCAAAGTCGTTCATTTCGAATCCGCGATTTTGATAACAGTGTGCTCGATTTCAAAATTTATCATTCTGTGGTACTAAAGTCTCTTCATCAAAACGGTTCCTGAGCATTCAGAATGGTATATAGTCTTGCGCCGAAAGTCGTGAATACAATTTTCAAAATCGTGTGCACTTGTATTTGGTAGTCGTTCACTGGAGTTTGAAAAAATTCTACGCTCGACATGAAAATATATCATTTTGTGGTATTAAATCATCCATTTCAACATGAGCAGAGTCAAAATGTGTCTCTACATTTTATTTTTTACTTGTTCAAATATGCTATATGCCGTCCTTAATCTTTATGATGCGTTTTTAAATGTTACATTTTCTTCAAAACAGAAAATTATTAGAGAATTTTTTGTTCTCAAATAGATTATATGTTAATTATCATTTTTCTATTTTTACATCAAAAGCAATTTTTATTTCCGCCTTGGATTGTTAAAATTGAAATATTCCGTGCAACCATACACTAGAGAAAATAGTGTACCTTTGTAATCAAAGTAAAATCGTTGTCCATCAATTTTCTTTTATCGTAGTTATCCACTTTTAATTGATTTGTAATTTCTTTTGGCTTCAGAATGTTTGTTTATCCCATGTTAAAATCCCCAGAGAATTTCGATTACTTTTTTGATGTCAGTTTGCAGTCCATTTTTATGTTTCTGTAGAGTTTTTGCAATGCAATACAGACCTGTCGAAAGTTTAAAGCTGATCTTACGAGAAGTAGTCGAATTCGTGCTATTAATTTGAAAATTGTACATTCCGAATCCGCGATTTTGATAATCGTGCGTTCGATTTTAAAATATTTCATTCTGTGGTACTAAATAGTCGCCATCAAAACGGGTCCTGAGCATTCAGAATGAAATATAGTCTTGAGCTCAATTTTAAAGTCGTGAGTACAGTTTTTTAAAGCCGTGCTTTTGATTTGGAAGTCGTTCATTGGAATGTGAATATTCTACGCTCGATATGAAATATATCATTTTGTAGTACTAAAGGGTCTTCGTACATTTTAACATGACTATGTCAAAATGCGCCTTCCTGAAATTATTATTTTTATATTTTTATTTTTGACTTTTTAAAAAGATCAATATCCCGTCTTTTATGTTTATTATGCATTTAAGCGTTTTCTTGTTAGTTTTTTTTTTATTTTTTTAAAAACAAGAGAAAGTCATCAGAGAAAAAACTTTTTCAACAAAAATAAAATTAAGCGTATTAGGGCCACGACAATTTTTTTTAATTTTGATATGTCGACTTATTATCTCGATAAATCGACTTATTATCTCGATAAATCGACTTAGTATCTCGATAAATCGACTTAACTATGTCGATAAATCGACTTAGTATCTCGATAAATCGACATAGGATCTCGATTAATCGACATAGGATTTCGATTAATCGACTTAACTATCTCGATAAATCGACTTAGTGTCCGCTTTATATGCGGGAGGTCGCGGGTTCGATCCCTGGCCGCGACAAACTAAAATTGTAAAAATAAGTAGTTTCAGTTCCCCAGCTACACTCAGTTTTACTGGGTTAGGGAAAAACTGACTTAACTTGTGTCAGGATAACGGACTAGCAGGATTGTAGTTAGGCTGTGGCTATTATATCCGTGTACTGGCAACTTAAAGACGACATCACTGCAGTCCAGTTACTCACACATCACTCTATCAACGCACACACACAAAATAAGAATGAGAAAGTAGACTATCAAAAATGTTCACGTCGTAAAATGACTGAAATACTGTCGAAACGACGTAAAATCCAACAACTAATCGATCAATCAACCAATCATAACACCAAACAAATCCGTTTTCTATATTCATGAGAGTTCAAGTTACACATCCGACGAAATTCTATTACATGAATACTAAGTTAACATGTACAGTTACTGGTGTGCTAAAGCCCCGTCACACAGCACTCCACGTCTAAATCACGTACAAAAAGTTATGAAAATCTGGTGGACGTGGTCGTAAGTGGTAATTTTTGTTCAATTTTGGCTTGGCCGTGCTTTGTACGGGGTATTGCCGTCGGTGGTTGTTCCACGGCTCAAGCACTGCCTAAGCACGGCTTACCATGTTCAGCTACGTGTGAGGCTAAAATTAGGTTCGCACGTGTTCGAACGCGGGAAAAAAAGAGACAAGTTACCACGACTGACCGCGGCCTCATCGCGTCTGTAGCACTGCCGATTACGCGTTGAGCGCGGACGTAATACGGGCACTCCACTGCTATAGCACTGCCTAATCACGGGTAACCGCGGCTCGGCGTCGTCGGAAGCGCAGCTTGCCGCGCATATAAAAGTTTAACTTAGTTTTAATCTAGTAAAGTCAAAACTGCCAAGCGCATTTTACATTTAAATTCATTACGTTAATACAATATGTAATTATCAATCGTCATTATCACATCAACATTTAAATATCAGTGCTCCAGCTTTCCTAACTAACATGATCAGTAAGCATAGCTAATGGGGGAGGAGCATGTCATCCTGCCACATCACCCTTCTAGCTGGGAGTTGCACTACTGCATGATGAGGTTCCTCTGGGCCTTGGCTAGCCTGACATCTCTGTTGGATGCTGGTATTCTATCAGAACTCGTTTCATGTCTTCACGCCAAGCACCAAGCACCAGTTCTCCATCCAGACGCCCGAAGTCCACAAGCCTTTTCTGCATCACCGGGTAACGTGTTCTCATCAGGTTGTGAAGGAGTACGCATGCGTTGACCAGCAGCCTGACAGTGTCAGCTTCATACATCATGGTAGTCGGGAGAACTTGAAATCTGTTGGCAAGGATCCCGAACGAATTTTCAACTACCCGTTTGGCCCACGACAGTCGATAGTTAAATATCCTTTGCTCCCTGGTCATGTCCATATTAGCGTAGGGTTTCATCATGTTGGTCTGGAGTCCGAAGACATCGTCATCTACAAGGAATTAGGGTACATTCTGTGTGTCACCTGGCATAGGATCTGGCTGTGAGAAGCCGGCGATGTCATTGTTCTGCAGACCCTCCTTGACCTCGCTTTTTAAATTATTGTAGATGCGGGTATCAGAGGAGGACCTCTTGCCGCTTACGTCTATCCACAGGAACCTGTAGTCCGAAAACACGACTGCTATGAGGATAACTCTGAAGAAGCCTTTTTAGTTGAAGTAGTCGGACCCAGTGTTGGCAGCAGCTTTACACGCAATATGTTTCCCCACGCACTACAAGACTTATGGCGTTGTGGGGGACCCCCCCCCCAGGCATATTGCATCTTACGGTACTTGGTGCCTCAGGGCGATAGGAACCTTCAGGCCTTGTTCAAGGGTTGCTCTCCAGTTGGTGGTCTTCTTGGTAAGGGCTGGTGTCAGTCTCTGCACAATTTCGTCATTAAGTTCTGAAAGGCTTTTGGATCTTCGTTACGCAGCTCGACCATGAGATGGACATAAGCCCCAGCTGAGGTCTCCTTCCAATCCAGTCACGTACATAGATGTTCCGTACCACCCTTCTCCTCCTCCTTCTCCTTCTCTCAGCAAGAATATGTTGGACCTGTATCAATAAGTTCTGTTGGTGCTGGAGCATGAAGATGAGGACATCACGGTGTTGAGGGTTCACGTTCACCCCTTGACATCACTGCAGGTGCAGAGGTCTTAGAAAATTACGGTATTTATATGCCACAAATCAGAAGTCATACAGAAGTGATTAGGCAGTGATCAATCGTATTTAGAACTTGTTCCAGATGTCGTTTAACAGGCTTTAGTAATGATATGTACGCGGAAAAATCCATTTCTCAGTGATACGCCACTAACCACAAGCTATTTCCCGTGATACCAACGCGTATCACGCGTCCGATGACCGTGCTTTGCCCGTGACAGACCGCTAAACTTTCGCGTTTTACCGGTCTCCCCAAGTTTAAATCACTGCCGGAACACGGATTATCACGTGTGTTGCACGTCTTTACCACGTGTGCCGTCCGTGGTTGTCCGCGGAATAAAGTTTTCAACATTTCAAAACTTTTTGCCACGTCCGACGCCGTTCAGATGTTTCATCGCATCCTGTCACGTCTGTAAATCGACTGTAGCTCGTCTTAAACTCGACATCAACGCGAACAACAACGTCTGCTTTACGGGAGACCAATTTTTGACGGGTTATAGCAGTGATTAAGCCGCAAAGCGCTGTGTGACCGGGCCTTAATGTCGTGATAAACTTCTGTCCGACGTGTGTCTTGCCTCATTTGTAAATTTTTCTTTGTGAGCGCTCTAGCACCCGCATTTTTGCACGGTATTTCACGCAACTTAGACAGGTTGGGTTTCTGTATGTGAAGAACTCTATCGATTTGAAGGTGGGTTCCAATAATCATGTGCATAATTAATGAGGTTTGATAAATCTAATTGGACATAGCTTTTTAGACCTCTAGCATCTGCATTAATGCACAGAATTTCACAAAACTTTGTAGGTAGGATAGGATAAGTTAAAGGAGGAACCCTCTCGATTTGCAGGCAGGTCCAATAATTATGCACATAATTTATGAGGTTTAAGGAATCTGATTGGACACAGCTTGTCAGCACTCTAACATCCAATTATTCATGGATACGCATGGGTAACTGGTGATTTCAAGTTTTATATCTATGTAGGGGTTTTTACCCAATTTCACTCCAAATATATAGACTTCAGCTTGCTAATGCTCTTGCGTCTTAAGATCTTGAATAGCTTTCATGCACATACCTTTGATATATTTATGCAACAGTTAAATCAGTAATGCAATACTTACTTTTTTTCAGAAGTTATTTCTTTGAGACAAGAATAAATAAGCTTCTCCCTACGTAAGTGTAATTTGACTAAGGTACAATATTTATATAACTACAGGTACCCAATTTTGCTTTAATGTGTCCGTTACCTTTCTCAAATCTAAACAAGAGCACTGCTGAAGCGGGATAATATACGCCCAAAGGTTAAATGGTTTGCTAGTATATTAAGGATATATCATGTTTTAGTAATTAAATGATGTTAAGAATTGCGTTAAAAGATTTCTCCAGTATACTGAAGTAGGTTGGAAAAAGTTTTAAATTGTACCAACATTAATTTTTGAAAGGACACACCGAGCTGAACAATCCGAAATAAATAAGTTTGTGGTCTGAGAAGTGGATTGATATGGCATGCATATGCTTGCATGCCAAATATGAATTCAACTGACAAATTGTTAGTAATGTTATTGTGCGGAAACCGAATTTGTACACGGAAATTGCTTTTAAAGGGCATATAACTTTGCAAGAAAGTACTGGATTGTGGCCAAATTCGAACTTGACCTGTGATTCAATATAAGATACTTGTTTACCAAAAATGAATTCAATTGGTCAATTGTTACTAAGTTATATATGGCGCGAAAACCAAATTTTTACATGAAATTTGCCTTTAAATGTGACATGATTATACAAGAAATGAGTGGAATGTAGCCAATTTGAACTTGACCTGTATTTCAATATTATATATATGAATTCATTTGCTGTATAGTAACTCTAGTTACTGTTCGGAAACGAAATTGTCCGCGGACAGACGTCCGGACGGACAAACAGTGGTATTCAAATGTACTCCGTGCGCATGAAAATCAAAAAAGGATACATGCATATTTAATATACCGTACAAATAATTACTTATCACACTTCTTAATTGATTTCATAATAACGATTTATCGAGACAGTTAAGTCGATTTATTGAGATACTAAGTCGATTTATCGAATTGCTATGTCGATTTATCGAAATAATACTAGTCGATTTATCGAGATTGATAAGTCGATTTATCGAGATACTAAGTCGATTAATCGAAATCCTATGTCGATTTATCGAGATACTAAGTCGATTAATCGAAATCCTATGTCGATTTATCGAGATACTAAGTCGATTAATCGAGATAATAAGTCGATTTATCGACATAGTTAAGTCGATTTATCGAGAAACTAAGTCGACATATCAAATTAAAAAAAATTGTCGTGGCCCTAATACGCTTCCGTAAATTGCAGATACCTTTTTTTTTTTACATCAGAAGCAAATTTTAATTTCCGGCTTAAAATTTTAGAATTGAAATATTCCATGCAGTAATACACTAGAGATAACAATGTACCTTTGTATTATTGAAAATTAAAATAGAAGTCTACTAACTGTGTTGTATAGTAGTAATTCACTTTCAAAGGGGTTTGTAATTTCTTTTGGCTTCAAGATGATTGTTTTACCGTGTTTTACATCCCCAAAGATTAAATTTCTTACGTCAGTTTCCGGACCTTTTTATTTACTGTAGATCTATTGCAATACAGTACAGACCTGTCGAAAATTAACAACGAGCTAATTGAAAGTGGGCTTTAAATTCGGGTATCGAGTGGCCGAGATATAGATACAGTACAGACCTGTCGAAAGTTTAACACTAAGCTAACGAAAAAGACTCTTAAGCTTAGCTGTAGAGCTGTCGAAATACAGATAGCTAGATGGCGAGATTTAGCTAAGATGTCGATTTGAGCTACCAATTCCACACTTATTTGTTAGCCTAGTGTTAAAAAATAGAAGGTCTATATTGTATTGATAGATTGTGACAGAAAAGTAAAAGACATTCAAGATATAGATATCAGCTGTTGAAAAGCCGTCGAGGTAATGTATTTGACGTATCGCCGGCCATGCCTTTTATGTCCCGTCACTGGCCGTTATCACGGTACCAAAGCAGCGCCACGGCAACTAATGACGTACTACTGTCAGTGGCGTCATTAAATGTCATAATTAAGCCCGAGATTTCATTTCTAGCACGCGGGCCTTTGTTGGAATATTTTGGGTGGTTGGCGATCTATTAATTATGTTTATTATGTATGTGCTGAAAACAGTTATTTATCAGTAGTACATGAAATTAAAAGCAACATCAAACTTATTCAATATTTAATTTAATAAAATTGGGAATTTTAATAACAACATCAAAATCGCCATTCAACATGGGAAATAACAAGGAAATATTGAATCTTTTTATTTATTTTTTTCAAAACGCCTTTTTAACGGAGTGGAATAAAGTGATGATGTTTTTTGCCCCAGTCAAGATTATTTCACTTATAATATCGAGACAGTCAGTTCTGAAATGGTGAAGGAAATGGGGAATTCGTATATAACCATCGACCCTCGGAGAGAGAACTTACAAAATATTTCTCACTTCATATGCAGTAGCTCAGTTGGAAGAGTGCTCGCTCCGTAAGTGGGAGGTCGTGGATTCGATCCCCGGCCGGGTCTGACCCAAGCCTTGAAAGTGGGTAGTGACTGTTCTTTCGGCAAGCGCTCGGCATTACGAAATGAAAGTCACGGATCTTTCGGATTGGAACTTTAAACAAACGAGGTCCCGTGTCACGGTGGGCTTGGCGCGATAGAGAACCCTGCTGTATAATGCCATCAGCGCAACGTGCAGGCAAAATTTCTGCACCTTCGCCTATAGCTGGCGACTTCTCAATATAAGTAAAATATTCTTGACTGGGCGTTTAACACCATTACTTAACTCAACTCAATACATATGATCAACCCAAATTGGATTTGAACCTAGGTGGTGGAAGATATGATCCGTTAATACGCGCTTTAGACCACATGGCCACCAGCATATGTTTATACAATATGTCACAAAATTACTCCAATAACAGCATTGCATAGAATGTTATAATATATGTGATATTTGTTTGTTTCAAATATGACGATAGTTTTCTCTGTAAATATGTCAAGGTTTGTTGAATCTTTCTGGTGAAATCGGTCAGGTAACAAAGTCAGACAGCAGATTCTGATGACCAATTTAATTGGATTCTCTCACATTTCAGCCACAAGGAAATGGAAAGAACAGATAACTGATGCCTTCTTATAAGATTTCAATAAATGAAAATCTCTTATAGGAAATTAATGTTTTAATGTTTAATAAACTGATTGCATATTACATTTTTACCTGCCTGCGATAAGCAACATACTTTATTACCAATTCCAATGTGTTTCTGTCAAAGAATAGAATACATAGGTTTCGAGAACTTGTACCTTATGAAAAACGTAGAGAAAACGGTATCTGATGAAAATTTTAACAATGAGCTAACGAAAATGTTATGAAGATCGGCTGCCAAGTAATATGGATAGCTGGTGGACGAAACGTAAATAGATAAATGGAGGTGCCGAAGTGACCGATCGTAGATGCGGAAGCGACCTATTGTAGGTACGAAACGGGAGGGGGCACTTTCTTTACTGTAAATGTTTTTAATTTCGCGTGTATTTATTTTCGCAGTATACGAAATTTAGACATATCTTAACGTAGCTAAATTTTCGCGTTTTTTTAAACATACACTATAACACAATAAGCATACTATATACATTTCGCTTGATATTTTTTCGCAAAACAAACAACCGCGAAATGAGCGAAAATAAGTACATCACAAAAATAAATACGTAAACAGTATTCAAAATAAAGTACCACGAATCAGTATTTTACTGAAACTAATTGAATTATTTCCAAATTCCAATAAAAAACAAAATTACAAATACAACTTAACCAGGAAACTTTCTGTATTTCAAAATTAAGAATCAGAAATCTGTAATTTACTGAAAGTAATTGAAATACATATAATTCCACAACGTAACCGGGACTTTTCTGTATTTCAAAATAAAGTACCACAAATCTGTAATTTTTACTAAAACTAATTGAAATGTTTCCAAAATCCAATAACCCAGAAAAATAACAAACAGTAACGGCTTTAACGGGACTTTTCATAAACGCTGTCCTATTGTGTATAAATATATCCTAGATTAGATACGGTTCCTGTGTTCTCTCATCTTTCCTGATGTATGAGAGCTTGTTAAACATTTATTTACAAGTTGACCTGACAATTATAAAGTGGCAACATATCAGAGCAGTTAAACTGAATAAATGTGTTTATTTTCACTCTAATTGAGGGTCAGTGTATGTTCAGATATTGACAATATTGCTCACGGATCAATCACACATATTTATATTAAGATCAACCACATATTCATATTTATATTTGGAGACCTTTGATGTCTGCCAAAGTACAGACCTATCGAAAGTTTAACACTAAGTTAACGAACTCGTTCATTTTTACTCATCTCTTGGCAGTTTTTTCGTAACCAGTTATCCACATCTTGACCCATCCGCAGATTACACAAGGTTAACAAATAAGTATCAAATCGGTAGCACATATCACCCCCTCTTAATCAAAAACATCCATACTAATACATGCCCGAATCACAATCCAGAAGCAAAGTAAAAACTTTTGAAATGACAAGTTTGGTTAGACACGTGAACTTCCACAAGGGAAATGAGACCGGGTGCTCCGGAAAGGTAAGCACCTCCTGTTTAGCTAGCTTCATCCACCACGTGTGTAATCAAAATTGTGTGAAAGGAACATGAAACTATGGGACGTCAAATATATCCAGGGCAATCCTTGACACAGAGACAACAAACTTATCATCAATACAGTGATGATGACGGCCATAAAACTTTTTGAGGGTCTTGTTAAGCCTAGGCTTGTAATATCTCCCCGAGTCAGAAAATTATGTGCAGGCAGTTTTATTTTTATTTATTTATTTAATTCAATTTTGGCAACTTCTATATATCTCTCGGCAGCTTTTGGTCACAAGTTATCTTCATTTCTACCATTCAGAAGCTGAGTTTCGTTAGTTCAGTGTTAAACTTTCGACAGGTCTGTACTGTAACAAGACTAGCACAACGCGCTTATCGAAATTATACTGATCGACATGAACATTTCCATTTATGCATGTTAATGATGCCGTTGTTGAGTACCGAGTTTGCATGAAAATTGTATTTATCAGTGAGTTGAGTAATTGTGTTTAAAGTCCCCGTTAAGATAAATTATTTTCAAAGACGTCACCAGCTATAGGCGGTGTAAAATTTTGCGTGTGCGTTGCGCTGACGGCATTATACGGCATGGTTCTTGCCAAGCCTACCGTGACACGGGACGTCATTTACTTTCAGCTCCCATTCCAAAGAACCGTGACTTTCATTTCGTAATGTTAATTATATAAGCTTACATATACAGATTTCCTGTTTCGACTAGGTACAAGTGAATAATATTCAATTTTTATTCAGATTTATTTGATTTTCTATGAAAAAAGCGTAACCTCACTGTCCCAACAGACCGGCTCTGAAGGAAAATCTCGGTTCTCTAAAAAGGAAGCCATTTACACTTATATCGACTTGATTAATTAACTTCGTTATTTACTGGTGGAGAATAATTGCCATGTGCTACTTTTGAATTACATGTATATTATTTCATAAAAATTCAAAAGTAGCACATGACAGTTCGTTTTAGACAATATTCATAAAATTTTAAAACAATGTGTATGAAATATATGAAGAATTGAACAAAAACATAAATCAATACACGTTTTCAAAAAATATTTTGACAAACGTAATGATGTTCCAAAATACTTTCAAAGCGGTTCACGTCTAGGACAAATTTACCACGCCAGAATAAGAATGGAATGTAGCACTCTCAATGCACACTTATTTAACAAAAATATTATTGACAACCCTTTTTGTAGATGTGGTGATATTGAATCCTCTGAGCATTTCTTCTTAAAATGCCCACTTTATAGACAATTACGTCAACAAACCATTTTCTCTCTACCCTATAAAATAACTTTAATTTTTTTTTTATTATATGGTGATGTTGTAAACCTTACTGTTGATGAAAATATCTATGCTTTCGAATTTGTTCAAATATATATATTATTATTCAAAAGATTTTGTCAGTAACTCTCTCTCTCTCTCTCTCTCTCTCTCATATCATCTGAAATTTAACAATATTATATGCAATATTTAATTCTTCAACTTGCTTTCCTGATCTTATAAGTTTATGTATTCTAAGCAAAGACTGTGGAGACGAGTTAATATAAGACCTTGGTCTTGTTCTCGAATCCTTTTCTTCATGTATATGTATGTTATTGTACAATTGTATTGCTTTTTGTGAATAAAATATTGTTTAAACCAGGGACATATAAATGTCTCTGTTTAAACTAACAAAAATATAATAATGAACAACCTAAAACAACCGTTATATGGAATCCTATTTCATGAAGAATCAGGTCAATTCAAGATCGGAGAGCAAGATGTACTCCTTCAAAGAGACAGGAATGTCTAATAAATGAAGTTTCTTTTGTGGGTAATTCCCAATACAAAATCGAACAATAATTCTCGATAAATCCTTCAAAGTTCGTACTTCGTTTAAATATTTTGAGATATATTCTGTTATATGTGGAGACTGACAGTTTATCAGACCGTCCCAGTTCTTCAAATAATAGTATGTCGCTCCAGCTCTGATTAAAAGCTGACAAGCTTTCATATTGCAGAGTAATATGGCTTGTTCTAAATATATGTTCCTATATTTCCCACTGGACGGGTCCAATTTCCAAACAATGCTACAATTTGCATAAAGAAGCGTTTTAAGTGCAAGCATATTGTTTCGTTTGATGGCATACATTAAGGGCGTATCTCCATGGTTATCTTCAACATCTAAAGATACATTACACGCAAACAACAACTTTAGACATTTTACTGACGAGTGAATCGTTGTTATTTGAAAATGAGGCTCAATGCAATAATGAACAGCTGTCTTTCCGGTCACGTTCTCTTTGAAATTTACGTCACATCCGGCATCAATTAAAATATTCATCGCTTCCGGTCTACCTCTCCATGCGGCTTCCATCAAAGGTGTTTTCACATCTTCAGTCGTTTCGTCAAGCTTTACGCCTGGAACACTGACAAGAATTTTTAATGCTTGCGTCCTTTCGGGGGTACTTTCCGGTCCGCTTACAGCCACATGCAAAGCAGTAACACCATCCCGGGAATTATGGAAACTCTTCTTGTTGACATCGGCTTGATTCTGCAACAGATATTTCATAAGTTCACAGTGGCCGTGCCGAGTGGCGTGCATTAGCGGTGTTTCTCCAAAAGTTGGGTCTATCTCATTCACGTCGTATCCATGTTCCACAAAAGCTTTAACGATCCTAATATAAGATTTTTGAACTGCTTGGTAGAAAGCTAGCTTGACATCCAACTCATCTGGGTTTGTTTTAGTTAGGATTCTAACAAGTTCTTCTACGTTGTGTTTATCTACAGCGTCAAAAATACTGAAAAAAATATATAACCAACATTCAGGAATTTTGATACACAAATATAGTACTGACTATTCACGGTGAAACTTGTCCTTTTTATCTTCATGAACCGTGACGTTTCAATGGATCTTGCGAGTGTAATACTTAATGCCCCTAACGTTTGTGCGGACCTAAAGGTGGAGGTCGTGGGTTCGAGCCCCGACCGGGTTTGACCCAAGACTTGAAAGTGGGTAGTGACTGTTCTTTCGCCAAACACTCGGCATTAGGAAATGAAAGTCTCCGTTCTTTTGGGTGGAAACTTAAAATAAACGAAGTCCCGTGTCACGGAGTTGGTCGGCTTGGCATGATAAAGAACCCTGCTGTATAATGCCATCAGCGCAACGCTCAGTCAAAATTTCTGCACCTTCCCCAGAGCTGGCAACGTCTCGATATCAGTGAAATATTCTTGACTGGTACATTAAATACCATTACTCAACTTATTAAAAAATCTCCAGTTGTAAACATACACCACTTTGTAGTTAAGTAAACTTACTTTAATTCTTTGTTGGTATTTGTCATGATTTTCTCTTATCCATCACATCTTTATCTACAATAGAAATTATCATTTTTACAAGTTATAACTGAAATCAGATCTAATATACAATATTTAAAAGTGCCTCCAACCAGGATTCCCATCCCCATGGTCAAAATACCAATAGTCAATGACACATCTACTCCACACATAAAAGGTTCCCATGAAGCTTCATAATGATCTGTTAAATAGTGTTCGCGAAAAGTTGCCGACAATATGTTTTCGGAAGATTAAGTTAAGTCAACACTTTACGCTCCACCCTTGTGTGAGGACATAATTACAATTTTAGACCCAGTTGCACTAAAAACTTGATTTTTTTATCATCTGATTACTCAATTTTATAAATTATCACAGTTTTCTTAAAATTTTGCATGAAAAGAATTTTATTAAACTAAAGCATATTACTTGTGTAGCGGTCTGGGTAGCTCAGTAGTACAGCACTCTCCTATAGTGCGGGAGGTCCCGGTCCGACCCTGCATTTTTCTCTTTCCTGTTACATTTGGGGGGTCGTCCGACCCTGGGAAGTGGCCGACCAACAGGTTGGTCCTAGGGTGGTTTCGATTCAAGGGAGTTGAATCGAAAAAAAGGAAGGGGAATGTAGCAGTCTGAGTAGCTCAGTGGTAAAGCACTCGCATATAGTGCGGGAGGTCCCGGGTTCGATCTCTGATCCGACCCTGCATTTTTCTCTTTCCTGTTACATTTGGTTTAAAATGACATAATACTGACGCATCTTTATTGATGTTCATCATTGATTAAAACTTTGAGGACTGTGTTATAGTTATGGACGTCTACTTGCTTGCTACCGTGGGGTAAAGTAATGGCTTGTTATGATCTACATTATAACTGATAACATTCAGTGCTTGGTTGGTTGGTTGAATGTTGCTTAACGTAGCATCAGCAATTTTTTCAGCTATTCACGACGAGAACTTTTTTAATTAATCTGTATGAATTAATCTATGAACAATTTTGTGTATGCATGTGAAGTGCGACTATATTGTATGGTCTGCCTTGTACTAGCGCGCACTCAGGGCGACTTTGACGTGCTAGCTCACAGAGTCAGTACGCTGCAGACAAGCGTACCACTCCCCAAGTCCATTATACCGATACCAGGCGAACCAGTTAAGGCCAACGACAAGGAAAATTGACTTTCCAACATGTGGTCTGAGCGGGACTCGAACTCGGAACGGTGAGAGACCCTGGATTTGAAGACTGACGTCTTATCCATTTGGCCACCGGGGCCTTATTTGGTGCGCCTACACTGACAGGATATCAAAGTGAAGAAGCCGAATAGCATATTACGTCCCGCAATGCGGGTTTTTACACTATAATAAACAACAATATCTGCCCACGTATTGAGTGGATCCTCTTACATGAATATCCCTAATAAAAGGTCAAGCTGACAGGTCAATGCTGTTGGCCATGATACACCAGATTATTAACGCGTACTGGTAATGGATTCTATTTCCTTAGAGTAGATCCTATACTACGTACACTAGTTTGACATATTAAAATTCAAATAACATAAGAAAATGATTATGTATGTGTTTCTTTCCAACCCTACCTTTTTGTTGGTGCATCCACGTTATTACAAGACGGAGAAAAATGTAAATAGAGAGCGATCAAAGGGAAACCACTCTAATATCTTAACTTGAATTTCATTATGGTATGAAGACCAACAGATCGAGTCGTTATAAAAAAGAAAAACTAAAACTGTAAAACTATGTTGGTATTTAAGTATTGTATTCTACTTTTCTCGCATCACGTATGTATAGGTTAGATTATGGTATTGAGAAATTTTAATGCAAATTTTAAGCTACTTTTGTATGGACGGGCTTAATTATAATTAGCTACATCGGGCAAATAACAACGTTTTTCTGTTTTCCGCGTGAACATTTTATTAAGATTTGAAATTATGTCCAAAAATTGAATGTCAATTTAAAGAATATTTATCTGGGAACAAAATGACACAAAGATCACAATGATTAGACACATAAAAAAGTGATGTCGGAGCGCCTACAAGTGAAAGATCTAATTCGTTGCTCCCCTTTACTCTTTTAGTCTTTTTATATACTTACGGGTATTTGTTTTAAATTTTATTATGAAACTGGCCCCTGTTGAACTAAAAACAAGAAATATTTTATATCAAAACCCAAATGTAACATAATAGCAAAAGTATTGGGACTGTCACTGACAATCATGTGAACAAAAGTACATGTATATCAATCAAAATCAAACATACTAATCCATGTCCGAATCGCAATCCAGATTTGAGACTGACAAGTTAGGTTAGACACGTGAACTTCCACTAGGGAAGTGAGGTCGGGTGCTCCAGAAGGGTAAGCACTCCTGTTTAGCTAGCTACACCCGCCACGTGTGTAATCAAAATTAATTTGTGTGAAAGGAACATGGAACTATGGGACGTCAAATATATCCAGGACAATCCTGGACACGGAGATATCAAGTTAAACTTATCAAAAGATTCCCAAAGTATTCATCTACCTAGGGTCATAATAAGCACTGATCGGGTAATTCAGAAACTCGTTGTTCATCAAAACATCACCTGATTTCTATCAATAGATGAAAAATAGGCACGCAACGCAAAAACCCTGAGTAGAGAATTCCAATGGCATCTTTAAAAACTGCTGCATGCTGCTAACAACAAACAGTGATCTCTCTCCCATTAATTATATATATCCCGAAGTGGATCCGCCAACGTACCAATATAGATAGATACTGCGTTTGCAGCTTGCAATTTATAGCTCATGAAAATGTAGATTTTTTTCACACAATAGTGGAGTAGGCCTTATGATGTTAAACACACCTGCCATGTGCTACTTTTGAATTTTTATGAAATAATATAATTCAAAAGTAGCACATGACACGCCAGTCAAGGTTCAATTCACTTTATTGAGGCGGTCATTAGTAATTGAATAGTGGAGTCCCAAACTTGGAAAAGAAATAAAAACCGGAAAACAAGCATTTAGCAACAGCCAACGCAACTAAGAACATGACATAATAAAAGTATGATAAAACAGCCACACAAGTTATTAAATCAAGAAAAAAGACAAAAGCATATATTATGATAATACCATTTTTTAAATGTATGTTATCATTAAATTAAAAAACGGTATATGACACTAGTAGTAACGAGTAAGTGAAATCATACCGTGTTATGTTGTTGCTTCATTATTATACATGACGTCAGAAATGACGTGGATGCAGGTTATGACGTTACGGGATAGGGGAAGAGATCCCCGTAAGGAACCCTTAGATCTAAAAATCGCTAAGGAATATCGTTCAAATTAAAGAAGAGTACCCGCTATGTGTAATGGATTGTTGAATTTTTACATCCCAGTCAAGAATATTCACTGATATCGAGAAGCCACCAGCTATAGGTGAAGTGGCAGTGCGCTCAGGATAATATTCATGGAGGGTTCTTTAACATGCTACGGCTGCCGTGGCACAGGGCATCAGTTTAAAGGTATCTTCCAAAGAATGCCTTGACTTTATTTTCTAAATGTCGAGTGAAAAAACAGTCACTACCTATTTTCAAGTCTTGGTCAGATTCCGGCCAGGGTTCGAACCAACAATCTCTCACATACGAAGCGAGCACTATTCCAATTAAGGTTCCGGTTCAGTGTAATGGATTACTGGGTTGAGTTAAAAATAAAATAAATGACAACGTGCAAACAAACAATTCTCGTTCTATACATTTAGAATAAAGCACAGACCTTAAAATATGGAAAGAAATACAAATGTCAACGTTATAAATGTATTATATACAACCACAATTCGTTTATTTAATAATTTAGTAAATAAAAAAATATTAAAAAACCATCACACCGGTCCATGTTGAAATCACAATCCAAAAAGCAAAGTGTAAACTTTGATAACTAGCATGCTAGTTAAACATGTATATTTCCACCAGGGAAGTGAGACCGGGTGCTCCGGAAGAAGATTAAAAGAAACTCCAGCATTCATTCTTTCTATTTTTATTACTTTCATTCAAAACAAAATTGAATAAAAACAAGATCAACGTTATTTAGTTTATCAAGCATTACAAATACTAAGAAACAATATAAATATGTTTATTTTGACATAATTAAGTACCAGTTCAATATAATGGTGGTCCTTTCATCAAACGTTTCCTCTAAGTTCTAAGTAAATCATTCTGAAAGTTTAAACTTGAATTTTCAAACATATTTTAAGCATGTTTATTTTGAGGAAATTTGAGACTACACCTTTTTCCTTAATACAAAGCATAAAACAGAAAAAAATATCAGAATAGAATATTTCTATCCATAAAGCAAAAAAGCAATGATCGTATAAGTAGTTCTCAAACCTTTTTGGCAACAAGTTTGTATTTAAATCATTTTAATGATACAACGACAGTATTGATGTCTGACAACAAAGTAAGTTCTCAAATCATTTTAACAACAATTTTGTTTTTCAATGATTCAGAACCACATAGCAGAAATCTGACAATAAAGTAGTAAGCTCTCAAAACTGTTTTGCAACTACATGTATTTCGTTTTTCAATAGTACAGAAGCACACGACGTAAAACTGACAATAAAGCAGAGAGTTCTCAAATAACCTTTTGGCAACCATGTTGGTTTTCCATGAAATACAGCCACACAAGTGAAATCTGACAATTTAGTAGTCGTTATAAAGTTCTAAAATCTTTTGGCAATCATTTTGTTTTTCAATAATATTCCAATGATAGACAAAAATTCGATTTCAAGTTCTCAAATCCTTTTGGCAACCATTTTGTTTTTCAATGATTCAGAACCACATAACAAAAATCTTACAATAAAGTAATAAGTTCTTGAACCCTGTTGGCAACCATTTTGTATTTTAATGATACAGAACTACATAGTGGAAATCTGACAAAAAGTCGATTTCAAGTTCTCAAATCCTTTTGGCAACCATTTTGTATGTCAATGATATAGAACCACTCAGCAAAAATCTGACAAGATTGAAAAACATACCATGTTGCATCTCTAATTAAAAACAAACATACCAATCCCATTATAAAATCACAATCTCAAAGCAAAGTAAAAACTTTGAAATTGGGAAATTGGGTTAAACAGGTGAACTTCTATCAGAGAAGAGAGGCCGGATGCTCCGGAAGAGTAAGCACTGTCTGTCTAGCTAGCCACATCCGTCACGTGTAAAATCAATTGAGAATAAAAGGAACATGGAACTATGTGATATCAAATATATCCACCTTAATTTTGAATACAGAGACACCACACTTGTTAACAATATTGTGATAACGGCCATAAATAATATAACTAGCATTTCTTTGTATAACAATAAAAAATTACAACAATTATTTCACATATATTTCATGTTATTATTTTGGCTCCAGTAATTGCGTTTGTCATAGTACAACGAAATACAACATAACGTTTGTGTGGAACACTCATCTCCATATAGAATCGCATAAGTTTTTCTCTTAAAAATGGCTATTCCGGAAATTTGGGACAAAAATTTTCCTCACAAACGTTAGAAGGTATTAATTATGTGATAAGCTGGCAAACTCCTTTAAGGTTACATTTCATTACAATATGAACTAGCAAAAAATCTACAATATTTAAATACAGCTTTGTGCATTTCTCTTCTTCATTATTTTAAAAAAGATTTCCCTATAAAATCTTAATAAAAATTTACCTGTTTAAAGCTGATAAGAGTAGATTTACAGTGAAATTTCCTTTAGTGACCACCTCTACAGAATGACCACCTGTCCACTGAGACCAGTATTTTCATATCCCTTTGCTTAATATTTCACACACAGAGAATATCTACATAAACACCACCAGTCCATAAAACCAGTCATTTTAAAGGACACTTTGTTTTAAATTCCAACATTAGAGAACATTTGTATGATGACCATCTGTCTATAATGTCCGAGTATCTTAGGTCCCATGGGTGGTTTTTATATACAGTCTACTGAAACATATTTCATCAACAAAGTCCAGTAGTTTTCAATGACTTGAACCTTGAATACATTTCTTCATTAAAAAATTCAATAAAGTAAAATACTGCTAAATAATTTGACACCAATTCAACATAGAATCTTGTGTCATGATTATATCCTTAACAATAATAATGTTTTATCAAAGAAACAACTTTTCCATAATACATTTCAGCAAAAGCATATAAAAAATAGATCTTTATGATCTTATTGAATATGTCTGTTATATTAAAACTACCATGATTAGCAAGTTTTTCCATTTGCAAGTATTGAAACCAGAATGTTTGAAATAACATGAACCAGTTAATCCTAATATACTACCAAATTGACATAAATTTTATCAGTTTATATTATGTGTGGATTGTCTGTTAAAACAAATAATACTGTAAATGTATTTTTTTGCATGTTTTTATTTCGTTGTATATGATATTTAAACATATCCATGTAGATAAATTTCCGTGTTTCTTGAAATATGCTCTATAATATAATCAGTATATTATAATTTTTGCCTTGTATTAATTTCCACGTAAAACAAACGACAGTGAAAAAAGCCAAAATTAGTACACTGCGAAAATAAATATGTTTACAGTATTTCTGTGATTACCGTTCCTCTTAATAGCATACAAATGGAAAGTAGCATTATCTGAGAGATAAACATTTGAGTAAGTTGCCATAACTCTGTCAATAAAGGTTTTCGGTCCCTGATTGTTATATGTTGCAAATCACCATAACATGATGTTATATGTATTTCATGTAAAATGCAGAGTGAGACAGAAAAGGGAAAAATACACCTGCCAATCTGGGATCTTCCCAATATTTATGGGATGCATTACTGACTGAGCTATCCAGTCACATATTGAGCCTAGTCTGCCTCAAAAAATTACCTGGGTAAAAGACGGAAACAGAAGAATGAATCCTGAGTGATTCGTATATACTGTAAAACTCCATTCATCAACTTAGAGGGATATTATGGTATTCATAGAGTTCTCAACAACCAATGTTGATAACAATTTCAGAATGTAACAATTCATATAACACTAATATCTCTAAACAAAGAAGTTTACTTAAGGTAGGTCACAGGTTAAAGAATCACAAAAAAAATTGGAAGACAACAAACAAACAGACATAAATAAATCAACAATTTTTTAAACATATTTTTGGCAAAGGTAAAACACAAAATTAAAAATTACATACACTTTGGCATAAAACTGAAAAAGTACATTATAGTAAAATACTTTGCTCTCTAATATTTGAAGGTAATTCTGGTCACATATATGGAATCCATGGCAACAGTATCTATTCTGGTGTCTATGTTTAAATTCTTGGCATCCAAAATCCCATTTGCCTACCAATTTCTGACAAATGCTTTGAAAAAGTAACCTATTTTCGATTTGTGAAAAAATACCTTAAAATGGACTAGCAGTACATTTTCATAAATTTAAAAAAATTGGCCACTAATTTGTGGTATCCTAGCTGTTGTTATACATAATATGTAAACTACTGCTAAATGTCGCTCTTCATTTATGAAGTTAATTAGAGTACATTTCTATGATTATAATAAGTTTTACAAAATGGCACGATAAAGAAAAATTTAGAAGACATGTCATAATTTAAAATGGAATGTAAATCAATTGTCTAGCATTATAACATAGTTTATTTAAACAGGACTCAATGCATTCTATATCAAACGATGCAAGCAGTGTTCAATCTCGAATTTTTAGAGGAACCATTTGTAAAAACTTTCGTCTAAACACTATAACATCAACATTTTTTGCATTCATGGCTCACCAATGAAGTTACAATGAGGTCATTTGGCAATGACCCCGATGACCCCTTCTACAATGAACACTGCAAAAAATATATAGATAAAATTCTATAAATTTTGGTAATACAAATTCCCTAGGTCCCTTGTCTTTATATGACCTTTGGCCCTCTATTATACCCCCTATCCCATGTAAGATATATCCATTCATTGTTAATACAATTTTCCTTAGGTCCCTTTCTTTCCCTTCACCCTCTAATATACTCCCTTTCCCTTGTGCAAGATCTATAATATGTGCATATAACTTATGATATATTTACTGTATATAGATAATATCTGTAAAATAAATAATACATAAAGTAAATAAACAATATATGTAAACTGTACTAAAAATAAATATTTATAACTATATATATCAACAAATATGTAAATATAACAACAAATAACTTCATGATTGTGATCCACTTCCTACACTAGCTAGGGTGTAGCAAAAGTACAAGGCTTGAATATTCATCTTAGCATATCATGGGGGCCTTAGTGGCAGTGGCAGAGTGGTCTTAAGATAAGCACTCAGTCACACCCCTCTCACTGCCTTGAATCAAATCTGACTTGGGACAGATCTTAGTGTGAGAAATTTTGTCAGTGACTTGCTGAAGTTTGGTGGTTTTTCTCCAGGCACTCCAGTTACCACCATCATCTATGAACTGATCATCTCAATATAAGTGAAAGATTATCTTAATTGGAGCATAAAAATCCACTTTAAACATATCGCAAACTGACTTTCTTAAAAACAAGATGGCTCTAAAATTTGTTTTCCGATTTTGGCACCAAGGTGACAAAACAGAATGACCAACGACTTATTATGAAGTCGCTTTCCAATAGTTTGATTGATTGAATTGAGTTTTATGTGTCAGTCAAGGATAGTTAGTATACTTATATTGAGATGTCACCAGCAATATCTGAGGTGTAAAATTTCAACGAAATTGTCAATCGAATGATTGTCTTTGGTGATTGTAATTAATTTTGTATTAATTAACTCATTGGCATACAACTGGATTGTCCCACAACTTTTGCTACACCCTGTATACATGTATATGTATGATTGTAATACATGAAAAATACACAATAAAAACATGGCTACAAGACTGTAGAACTTTGATCATTAAATTCTTTAAGCTTAATTTGTGCTAAATGTCAGAGCTTAATACATGTACCAAACTTTTGAACTAATGCCACAATGAATTGGAGATACATTTATTTTTAGAACAGTAAAGGAATCCATAACAGCCAAGGGGAGATAACTCTGAATATCTTATTGGAGTTGTGTGATAAAATTGTATATATTGAAATCCATAAGTTCCTTTGCAGATAAGCTAAAGACATAAAGACATGTACAAACATAATAACAAATAAGCAATCACATAATATTTGGCATTATAACATCAAATTGAGCAAAACAATATCAACACACACAGTACTGACAAACAACTCTTAAAAACACTAGATTTCAAATTTGACTTTTGTTTGATTTTTCAAATTTAAAAGGTTGACTACAAAAACTTGTAAAGACTTTGAGTTACTGTAAATCACAAATGTTCATGGAATTTTGGTGTGGGAAAGGGGGGGGGGTAATTCTGCTATTTTTGTGGATAGGCAAATACCACAAAAGTTAATGCCAGCAGAAATTTTTATTTCCCAAGGTCCCAAGGTAATGGGTTTATTTTCACACCACACTCAATATTTTCACATAATTCCACCAACTTTTTTCTCAACGATTCTTTTACATTACAAAACCACAAAATTTAAACTCCACAAATATCCATGATTTTACAGTATATACAAACTAATAAAGAAAATAATATTTGAGGCATTAAAAGTCTACCGTTTTAATTGTAATATTTCTAATAAATGGAGTCTATATGTTCCCTTAAATTGTCATTTGGCACTTTGAGAAATATCACAATTATCAAGTTTGCGTAATATATAGTTTAAGCCACAGTGAGTTGTCTGCCCATAGCTCCGATTAAAGATCTATTTCCGTAAGTTTCTGCTGTATATGCTCGTGATGGTCGCTTTCTGTAGTAATCACCTAGTGCTTTGCCGCTTAAAATATCCCTGAAAATAAACAAACAAATAAATAAATTCAAATCTTTGCATACAACATTGAAAACTCATTTTAAAGGAATACCAGTAATAGACTTTATGCCCCAGTCAAGATTCTTTCACTTATATCAAGAGAGTCAGTTGGAGAATGGTGGAGGAAACTCAATAAACTGGAGTAAACCACCACACTTTAGCAAATGAACTGAACAATTGTCTCACAGGATCTGTCCAGAGTTGGATTCGAACCTAGGTGGGGATAGGCACAGTAATCCATAATCCAGCACTTTAGATAAATCAGTCACCTATTAGGCCTCCTATTAAAAAAACTGGTAGGATGTTGAACCTTGTTTCTTGTCAAAAATGACTAAAATTGTGTGAAGCATGATCATATCTCTGCTTTGAAGACCTATCAATGGAGTGTAGTAATCATATTTAAAGCCTATGTCAAGATTCTTTTACTTATATCAAGAAGGTCAGTTCAGGGATGGTGAAGAATACCAGAGTGCACAAAAAACTACTGGCCTTCAGCAAGTGAACAAACAAACCTCGTAGTAGGATGTTTTGCAATGTGATCCTTAAGTGTGCACAATAGACCACTCGGACAGAGGCAAAAATGGAATTCTGAGCTGAAGAATTAAAGTTAATATATAAATATATAAAACTTACGCATAACATATACTTCCAGTATGAGCATAATCTATTTTCAAGTAATAATGCTATCTGTCTCTGAAATAAATAAAAATCCATCAATCAATTAAATACATGTAAATAGTTTTCATTTCAATAATGGTAGCATCAAATAAGTATTGTGAATAATCAAGAAAAAAAAGGAGTGGAAGATGTGGAACTGTTCAGTGGAGGTTGGCTGCAGAGGAATCCCTACACAATCAGTATGGAGAATGTAGTCAACTTTGAGAGTTATGTCACAACAGCAGAGAGAGCATCATGCTTGGTATGGCTAAAGAGAGAGAGAGAGAGAGAGAGAGAGAGAGAGCAGTAACTGGAAACCCACCACCTATGCACAGTGACTGATTACTACCATGGATTTCCATCCTGAGAGTGTACCATACAACATACCATGATGAAGAATGGCCTTTTATTCCAAATAATTTATTTTAATCTCTTGCTAGTTAGGTTCATATTTACATTTAAGATTAAAATTTAAAAAAATTAAAAAATCTACTTGGAAACATTAGTGTAAGTCAAGGTGTGTGTTTGGTAATTAAAAAAAATTATATCAGTCTTTATCACGTTCATAAATAGTTATGCAACAAAGAGTTCGAACACACAACCCCCCACTCATGGAGCGAGCACTCTTACAACTGAGCTACCATAGTGGTTTATGCAAAAAAAGAAAGACATATATAAAGAACAAATAAATAAATTATTCATACATTAGTGAGCCTTAGTCCAGCTTCCTTAAAAGCAAGTTTAAATTCTTCAGTAGTAAGAATTCCACTATGATCTTTGTCCTGTATACTGAAAGCATTCTCTAAATCAGATCTGTGTTCTCGTAAAAACTTGCATAACAATTTCAAAACGCTGGTTTCACTCTGTAAGTATACAAAAGATACAAAATATTTCTGACTTATTATAATCAGAACAAACATGTACAAGTGTGTGTGTGTGTGTGTGTGTGTGTGTGTGTGTGTGTGTATGAAAGTGAGCAAAGGTGTCCCTGGAAATCCTCAAATATCCACACTCAACTATGTATTACCTCTCTCTCTCTCTCTCTCTCTCTCTCTCTCTCTCATGCTCTCCTTTATTAAAATACTTACAAATAAATTCCTGATACCCACCACATCCACCACATAATACCTCTACTATAGTCTAGTTTCTCTCTCTCTCTCTCTTTTTTTTTCTGTGGCCAAGTGGTCTAAAGCACACACTTACAGATCAAAGCCTATCTCACTGTCTAGGTTCAAATCCCACTTGGGCAGACGCTTTTTATCATGTTTATAGTGTGAAAAGCTTTGTCAGTTGGCTTGCATAGGTCTGTAGTTTTCTTTGGACACTCTAGTTTCCTGCACCATCAAAGAAATGACCACTTCAGCATGCAAAAAAATCTTGACTGGTGTGTAAAACACCATTACTTCAATCCAGCTCTTCTCCATCTCTTCGTTGGTATATACATACTTACACTAAATGGCTGATATCTACCCACGACACCATGTAATGTAGTAAGTATTATCTGAAGTGTCTTGGTCTGGATTCCCGTGTGTGTGTGTGCTTGCACTAAATCGCTGGTGTGTTTTGGGGGAGGTGTGTGTGTGTGTGTGTGTGTGTGTGTGTGTGTGTGTGTGTTAACTTACACTAAATCGCTGATATCCACCAACACCACCATGTAATATTGTAATATCTCTACCAGTCTCTAGTAATTCCTGGATCTTTCTGTGATTATCTGATGACACTTTAGTCTCCTATTTGTTAAAAAAAAATATAATATTATAAAATACAATTTATTACTTCATTTTTATACTACCATATTATCCTTGCTGTGATCCAAAACCAAAAAAGTGAAAAACAAAAACTTCAAATTTTTAAATGATGTAATTTTTGCATAAAATTTTGAAAAATTTAAAACCTGAAGTCCCTTCATTTCAAAATCAACAGCACAGGAAGCGACAAATTTAAGAAATATAACAAACTATGGAATACATATTTTAAAATAAATAACACACAAAAATGTTTTTTTTAAAACATTATATATATACTAGTACTTTGGAAACATTGCATTTCTATGTCCGATGGCCAACAAGTCATGTGATGCCCCATAAGATTTGTGCAGAGCAGTTTTTTTCCACTGGTTCAGAATTGCATCAGTTGATATTTTCCCCTAAAACAGCATTATTTTGGGAAATTGCAAAATAAATGTTTTCAAAAAAATTCCACACAAATGCTAAGGGATACTGATCATGTTGTATAGTGGTAAACCTCATTAAGAACAATGCCTTGTATGTAACAACAACTTTGAACACAAAAACAAAGTAACAAACAAAATACAGCAAAGTCTGGCAACAAAAAACAAACATCTGTATAGAATGTCCAGCCAATATTCATATATGTAAACCAATTTTATTCACAGTTATTAACATTCACGATTTCATAATCATGGCCAAGTGGTCTAAAGTGTGCACTTACAGCTCACAGTTAGTGCCTCTCATCACCTAAGGTTAAAAACTCACTTGGGACAGATTCTAGTGAAAGTTTGCTAGCTAAAGATCCTGGGTTTCTATGGACACAGCAGTTTCCTCCATCATCCTTGAACTAACTGCCTCAATATAAGTGAAGAATCATCTGAATGATTTTGGTGACATATAGTAATATTTTTTTAATTGCTTATTCTGTTGGTGTGGGGAGATTGTGGATTCCTTTGACCCCTAATCAGTAAACATAAAATTTCAAACATTCATTATGTAACTCATTTTACAAATTTAACACACTAGCCTCCCCAAAAAGGGGGGGGGGGGTTTCATCATTTTGTGGGAAGTGATAACTGGCAACAACGTTATCAATGTGTGATATTATAACTATAAATGAAAAATCTCGCTTATTTTACAAATCAAACCAAATCTATATATAAATTGCTGGAATTCACAACAGGACATGCAGTTGTTAGCAAGACAAATACTCAGTTAAAACAACTAGCAATCAAAAATTCAAATTTTTCATAATTTATCTAAAATATGTAAAAATGCTAGATCAAAGAACTCATGATTTAATATATAAAAATGCCAGATGATGTAGTAGAAAATCCCCATTTCAACTTTATAGCAGATAACATGATATCAAATTTGAACTTGCAGAATGTACTGTAAGAAAAAAAAACCTGATATTTAGAAAAAAAAAGTCTGATACATTCATGTAAATACAATGTATTACAATATATTTGGAATGTGTAATTTTCTATTTACTATTTCCCCATGCAGTGTACTAAGATATCTACAGTAAAACCTCCTTATAATGCCCCTCGATAACTTTGCCACCTCGCTTATCGCCACACTATTTTGAAGTCCCAAAATCCATTTTGTTTATGTTTTTCTTTATCCGCCTCCCCCAATTTATCGCCAAACCCCTTTATAACGCCAAAATTTGACTGAACAAATGGTGGCGATGAATCGAGGTTTTACTGTATGTGGTTAATGCCAAAAACTCAACCCCATCCTGGAATTTTGCAATATAGATTAAGACCTCAGTGGCTAAGTGGTTCAAAGTGCTTGCTTAGAAATCACAGTGCCTTTCACTGCCTGGATTCCAATCTAATTCAACTTTAGTTAGATCCTGGTGAGAAGAGGTTTTCTACTTGCTGAATAGTTTGTGTGTTTTTTTTGGTTTCCTCCACCATTTCAGAGCTGACCTCTCAATATGAGTGAAAGAATCTTGACTGTGGGCATAAAACACCATTTCCATACTCTACTTCATTCCACTCTATATAGAACATTTGTAAAATTGATTATTTTTAACAAAATTGTGACTCACACTTAGATATATCATAATAATACAATGACAGACAATTTTGAATTGTTTAGATTTTTCTTGAAAATTGTGATTTTTCCAGCAACATCGCAAACATCAAATTTAAAATCCTAAGAAGGTTTTGGATATGTTCATGTCTAACAGCAACATTTTATCAAAATTAGAAAATATATTTTTGAAAAATAACTGAATGGGGATGATTTTGGCACATCAAGGCATATGAGGTGTGATTCCCGGGCCTACTTCTTGTTGAAGGTTGTCAAGCATACCAATACCATAAAGTGAGAGATTCTTGTGACCAAACCCCAACACCATGCTCCATATTACCACAATTTATATTCTATAGATGTATTATTAATTATATTTTCATGGTATACAGTTAGTCAAATCAAAAAAGATGGTTTTTAAAAAAAAATAAAAATAAAGACAAAAAGATGTCTTTTACAGCTTTTCACATTTTTAAGTTCTACCTGTACTTGTGGTCTTTTTTTAGTACAGTAAACCTGCTATAGTGACTGTCAACATATAAAGGTCACATATTTATGAAGGTAAAACTTCTATAGTGACTGTCTCTATAAAAAGGCCACCTGTCTGCAATAAAACCTGCTATGATTGCGACCTGCTATTTTTTAAAGAAAGGTCCATTAAGACCAGGGTTTTAAGGTCTGTTTGTTTAATATTTCAACCAAAATATAAACTATGATTATTTGCACAAACTGAAAATCTGGCCCTTATTCATCAATCTGTTGACAACTGTGACCCTTTTTTTGCTACCTAATACATGCTAGTTATGCAATTGTTGTATTTAAGAACTACTATAGTGTTAAAATTGAATATATTTTCCAACAGAAACTAATACATTTATACATGTAACAAGTTAACCCAATACACAAATATATACTCGTATAAATGGAGGGTTGAGTCAAAATCTCCAATTATGAATTTTTTGTGACATGTTGTTGGCACGGATCGATATGATGTCACAAGTCTTTAAGCTGGAAATCATGACCAATTTCTACATAATATAATTATAAATACAATGTATTAACCTTCAATATGGATCATGCATTATATACCACAGGTCAAAAGGTAAATAAGTGTTCAATTCCTTCTCTTATTTTTACCATGTATAACAACTTTCATTTAATGTGGTCATCATTTCTACAGAAAAATACCAGGCATATAAAACACACATGGCATCTTTTAAGAATTACAAAATGTACATACAAGTACATCTAAATAGCGTTTTACCTACCTTCCAATCTACACTGAGGTAGCTCTCTTAAGATTATCCTATCAAAAAAGGGACCAGGGGGGGTGTTGGACCACATCTCCTGAAATCATTCAAATAATTTAGACTGCTCTTCCAGTTTCCTTGTGTTCTTGTGACCTTTTTACATAAAAGGGGCATGCCAATTTTGCCTCACATGGTTTTGAAAAAAAGTTGAGAGGAAATTGAAAATTGCTAAAACACTTTTGACCTGTGGATGAATATACAAAAATATACTCATGTATCTGAACTAATAACAGAACCACTGCCAAACTATACATGCTGTTCATATTTATAATACTGTGTACTGATACATGACTTTACTTACCCAACAATTCTGAAAATTTATAATTATATGTTAATCACAATTTATTAAATTTCTAGTACAAGAAGATGAGATAAATGTGTCATATGATACATATTTGACAACTTTCACATCATAAGATTGTTTCACATACATTTAGCACAAGAAACAATTTCAAGTCCATGTGATTTTTAATTTTTAACACATTTGAAAGCTTCCAGGTTTTGACATGGATGAAACATTCTTAGAGAATCAAACATGAGACTCATGAGCCTTGAACTACTCATGAAATTAAAATTATTATTGAAAGCTGATTAAGTAACAATTTGAGGTCAAGGTCAACCATTTACTCATATAGGTATATAATAAAAGCTCCATGGTAAAAAATGGTCATGACCTTGACCATTGACATGGATATCATTAAATATTACTTCATTATACTTACAGTGGTTACCCCAAAGATTTTGACAGATTTCTATGTGAAACATTATTTTTAGACAAGTTTTTTTAGTCAGTTAGGATAACTCCATCATTGTTAAAAAGTTATTTAAAATTAAATGTTACTAAAAATTTAAAACAATGAATAATCTTCTGGAAAACTTGTGCTTAAAATGACAAAATCTAATAATTTATTAATTTTTTGGTATTAGCTTGTCATGATTTTTAAATTATTTTTTGTAATGTTTTTATATAATTTTTGTAATTAGCTTCACATGTTTTGTATTATTTTTTAAAATTTACTTGACACACTGATTGATATAACTAATTAGAAGTTAAAGTTAAAATGGACAGAAGGGTTTATGTACAAGTTTTTACAATTAATATACATTTAAAGGCTAGACCTATTTGGCATGCTCATTACTTTTGTATTACCATTACCTCAAGAATATATGGTCTTCAATAATTTAAATAAAAAAAACAAAGACAAATTTAAATGTCATAAAATTAAGAAATTATAGATTTAATTATATCAAATATATATATATTATATATTTTAAACAATAATGCTTTCATTACATTACAAAGAATGTAATTTAAAGTAAAGTACCCATTACTGAAAATTAGTAAATTTTCATGTTCATTTTATTTTCTCGTAAATTTACAATAATAACAATATTGAAATGGTAAATATTTAATTTTAATATAATTAATTCCATTCGATTGCATTTGCACTGATTGTCATCTGATGACACAAAAGTTGTTTTCATATTTTTTAAATTTTTGTGGCAGGGGACACAAAACTATTATTGAAATCAATAAATTACAAGTTTTACAGAAATACCTTTAACCTAATCCAGATTATGGACAATTTCAAAGAAGCCAATGATGACTGAAAGACTGTCATCTCAAACTACATGGACAGAAGACAACAGACAAAAAACCACAAACAGTACTGGTACATGAATAAAAGACAAAAATATACCATAAAGCATGCATGGACAAAAGACAGCCATCATAGAACTTACCTCCATAGATACATAGTGTAATGACTGTTGTTGTGATATTGCATTTAAAATGGCTTCCAATCCTTCATCACCCATAGGATTCAAATTTAACTGAAAAAAAGATAAATGAATTACAAATTATCATAGGCTGATGAAACAATCCGAAAACAACATAAAAGACTATATGAAATACTGCATCAATATTTGACATTCAATGTTGAGGACATATTATTGAGTGCATGGAGTGGGGTGATGGTGTTTTATGCCCCAGTCAAGATTCTTTCACTTATATCAAGGTGGTTGGTTCTGGGATGCTGAAGGAAATGGGAGTATTCCTGTGGCAAGTCAACTGACAAACTTTCTCACTAGGATTGAGTTGGAAGCACTATGATCTATAAACATGCCCTTTAGACCACTTGGACACCAAGGCCCGTGTTTAGGACATGGATATTTTCTAAAACTAAACCTGCTCTAAGGTCACTCTATACAAAGGTCACTTATTGCTACCTATAAACAGATTGGAAACTAAAGGTCCTATTTCTTTTTTTTAACTTATACCTACAAATAACTACCCCTTTAGTACTTGTCATCACCTTAGTAATGGATTTTTAGACAGGTATGATCGAATAATACTACAACTAGTCTTACATGTATATTCTCACTTAACTTACCAATAAAGACTCTAGTCCTATATTCTTACTTAGACCAATACTAAGGCTCTTTGCTGCATCTTTATTTAATCTGTTGTTGCTAAGAAACACAAAAAAAAAAAACAAGTTTACAGGTAAAATAAAGAACAAATTATAAGTTCATTTTTAAAAGTTTGTTGTAGCATAAATTAAATTTTTCATGTTTAATCCCTCAATAAACTGTTGGTAACAAGAAATTGATTCAATGGGGTTTAATGTTAAAGACAAGATTATTTCACTAATATTAAGTCGTCACTAGCTATAGATGAAATGGCAGAAATTTTTACCTTTGCAGTGTGTTTAGGGCAATGTGCAGGAAGGATTCTTTAACATGCTATACCTGCTGTGACACAGGGCATCTGTTTTAAGGTCTCTTCTAAAGGAGTTATGTGGAGACCATCCATTTTGAGATGTTGGAGGAAACAGGAGTGCCAAGAGAAAACCCACTGACTTTTGGCAAGCCAACCAACTAGAATCATCTATCCTATATTGGATTTGAACCTAAGCACTGTGGTCTGTTAGTGTGCACTTTAAACAACTTGGCAATCGAGGCCTTTTTTAACTAAAAAGAAAATCTATATAAAGACCACGTGTCCATAGAGCCCATGTTTCAAGGTCCTGTGGGTAATCCTTATTATTAGATTTTCCAGTAATAATACCTGATATCAAGCACTCTTAGTTTAGTGTTTATCTTCAATGACTGTTGTAAAGCATCGGCTCCTCGTTTACCAAAACCATTCCAGGAGATATCAAGGACTTCTAGGGTTCTATTTTTCTGTAATTAATAAATTGTAAATTGCACACTAACTAGTGTATAATTGCTTTACATTAAAACCTCATTATGATGCCCCACAATTACTTTGGCACCTCTTTATTTCTATACTTTTTTAAAGTCCCAAAAGCCCATGAAAAATCATACACCAAATAGAATAGATCAGACTTACATTTAAAGCAATGGCAATGGTTCCAGCTACAAAGTTACAGATAGAATTTCAGCTAAGGCCAAGGTCATATAAACAAAATAAATATACACTTAGATCAGAGCCATATAAACATGACAAAATAAACAACCAACAGTATAGATCACACTTACATTTAGAGCATTAGCAATTGCTTCAGCACCACGGTTACGAATAGAATTCCAGCTAAGGTCAAGGTCATATAAACTTTCATTTATTCCCTACAATACAAGCATCATAATGTATTTTAACTTGATATATTATTGATTACTAAACAAATTAGAATATTCAGTTATTGTGCATTTCATAAAATTTGATACACATTTTTCATATAACTGATTTTAAATATAAATCATACAAGTTTTCATTTATGAAATACATTGAATAATGATGTATTCTTAAAACAAAATATACATTCATTGATTTATCTTCAATCAGATTTAGCAAAACTTTCATGCCAAGAATCTTGAAAAAAATACAGTTATCTCCCTTACATAAAATAAAGCAAACATCCTAAACAATATGTAAGAAAGAACAAACAATTAAAGTCATAGCTTGAAAAGTCCCTAAGCGGAGAAAAAAGGTAACCTCAAACTCCATCCCAGAAAGTCTTGTACTTTATATATTTACTATGTGTAAGAAACAAAATGAATAAATAAACCTTTTTAAAATTAAACAAAATTAACAAAAAAACATAATTACGAGACGTGAGACTTACTAAAGCACCACCAATATACATTCCCCCTAATTCTCCGAAGTCATTACTGCTAAGATCTAAGGATGTAAGAGATATGTTGTTCTTTAGTGCATCTATAAACATATAGGCATCATTATCTGTCAGCTGGTTACCTGGAAGTAAACAAAAATAAAATATATGTAACAGGAAAAATTGCAGTGACCAAAGTTGGACTCCAACCTGGGACCTTCCAAAAACTAGCAAGATGTTCTACCAATTGAGCTACCATTCACTCATCTAGCTGGTCTGCCACATTTCTTCCTTTCTTTGCTTTTTTTTTTTTTTTTTTTTTTTTTTTTTTGATTCAACTACCTTGAATCTAAACCATTAGGTTCTATCCTTAGACTAACCTGTTGATTTGCCATTTCCTAGGATAGGGCGAGCCCCCAATTTTAACAGGAAAGAGGAAAATGGGGGAAAATGCAACAGCGAAACTGGGACTCAACCCCAGGAGCTACTAAATACAAGCAAGACACTCTCCCCCTGGCACTGAGCTACCTAGCCATGCATCAAGTCCCATCAGCCACATTTAGAATTTATAAGGAATCTTTTTATGTTCAAAAATCCTTTTTCTAAATACAGTAAAACCTCACTTTAATGCCCCTTCACATCTTTGCTTCCTCGCTTCACACCATAATAATTTGAAGTCTAGAAATCCATTTGTGCTATGTTTTCTTTTTAAGCCTCCATTGATTTATCGCTAAACACCTTTGCATCACCAAAATTTTGACTGAAATGGCGGCAATAAATTGAAGTTTTACAGTACATTGTATTAATTTTTCATTACACATGTACATGCATTTGCAGAAGTTGCCAGGCTATGGTCCATTCATTATCATGACACTTGGTAAGTCAGCAGGACTGTGAAATGAAGTGTGTTGTCTAAGGTCAAAACATGGGATTCAAAATCCAACTGTTGAATCTTAAGTCTCACACACTGCAGACTTTGCCACATGTTTCCCTGATGTTGGTATAATCTTCCAACTGGTCTTGACTATGGTATAAATTGCTTCTAATAATAATTGCATTGCACATGAAAAGAAAAAAGACTACAAATACTGGTACCTACCAGCTAGTGATAATGATTTTAATGTGGTATTGACTTCCATCATGTCTGCTACTGCTGCTGCTCCTCTGGAACCAATGAAATTATTTGATATGTCCTGAAAAAGGAAAAAATGAAAATACTCAATAGAGAAGTTATTGTGGACAAAAAACGGTATCTTGATATCACCAAAAATTATGATATTACCGCGATAATATCGCAATATTTTCAGATGAATATGCTCAAAAAGTGGGCTAAGTTTTGCTGGAGTTTTTTTTTGTGGTTAGCAAAATATACACTGAACACAGTGTGCATTGATACATTGTATATATATATATATTTATTAAGTCGTCCGTCAGCAGTGATTTGTTTGTGGTTCATGGCCAAACCACATGTTTAATCTACTTAGTCACAATCAATTCACAAGTGATGCAATGATTTCAAAGAATTTTTTTGTAAGAAATAGGGTTCCCTGATATATGACGTAAGCTTTTTTCCATGATATCACCTTGGTGATGATAACCATGATGACAATATATTTTGACATCTCTATTACTCAATAAGTCTTGTAGTAAAGAATCAGAAGCCAATATGACCTGTTATAAATGTATCTCCATTTCTAGTTCCCAAATTCGCAATGTGGCTACTAATTTCTGTAAAATTCTTTCAAAAAGTAAGCTATTTTAGCAAATTTGTGAAAAATGCTTTAAAAAGCACTCTATTTACAATAATTTTGGAGATCTGGCCACTAATACTTTTAAAATTGTGGCCACCTAGAAATGTATCTATTGCATAGACTGTAAAATACTCACTAAGTACACAATAAATGTATTATCTTTAAGCATCCTGGACAAGTGTACAGCTCCTTCTGGCTCTAGATAATTATCACCTAGGTCTAAATTCTCTGTTACTGTGTTTAACTGTCAAAGTAAACAATAAAAAACATAATTAAGTTACTTGCTTCCAGAAAATAATTTTAAATAAAGTTACAGAAAATTGCCATGGTCTAAATTTTTCTGTTACTGTGTTTAGAAGTAAACAATCAAATTTAAATCAAATTTAAACCAAAAAACTGCATGAACAAAACTTGATGACTTCTACAAAATTATTTAACAAAATCCTCTATGAACTATCAACAAAAACAATTATACATGTAATTTCTGGGCCCTCTTTGGTTGTGTGGTCTTAAGTATTTCACTTACCGGTACTGATCACAGTATCTTTGGCATGTTTCAATGCCTATAGTATGTTTAGGCTAACAGATCTTAGTGTGAAAAAGTTTGTCCATTGGTTTCCAATTTTTGTGAAAGTTTTATTTTTCATTTTATGTTACTCTCTCTCTCTCTTTATAGACAGGTGGTCCTTAAATAAAGGTTAAAAAATATGAATAAGGAGCAATTGGGATTAAATTTTCTGGCCTTTATAAGCAGATGACTTTTATATAGAGGTGCCTTTCACACAGGTTTGTAATTTAAAAAAAGCATGTATTTATTATATAAAATCAACTCTTGTTTACAACTTTTAAATAATTTAAACTAGAAAGCCTATACTAGTATTACCTCTAAAGCCCTAGCTATAGGCTTAGCACCATGACCTCCTAAATAGTGGTGTCTCATTCGTAGATTTCTGTCTCCAAGGTGACGTACCAAAAATGAAACTGGTACAATTCCTGAAAGATGGAACAAAAAGTTTAATTAAATACAATACAAAATATTTACAATACGACTGTACCTGTCTTTGGTGAAACATGCAGAAGCAATTGTATTTCAATTCCCGTTGAAAGACAATAGGGGTCATGACCTTTGATGCGTAGTAGTTTCAGAAAGCACATGTAATACCACGTGGATTTGTTTACAAACAGTACATTACTTGCAGTATTATTCTACTTTTAATAATTGCAATTTTAATCTTAACATGAAGATATAATATTTGTTGTAAAATTGTATGACTATAAATAAAACAAGAGGCCCATGGGCCTTAACGCTCACCTGAGGAAGAGTACATATCTTATGCAGAGGTTCAATGGCCAATGACATTAATAAAAGAGAATATCAAAATTTTCAGCAGTGAGGGCCAATAATATGCAAGTATTTTTGCAAGTTAATTATAATAATTATATAAGTATGCTATATATAACATATTTAAAGTCTAGCTACAATATATTATTTATAAACAGCTAAAACATCTGTATATTAAAATGTGCATTGGGCCAATACCTACAATATTCCAATATACATGCCTATACAAAGAGTTTATAGTTTTTGAGATAATTAACCATTTAAGTATTCGTTTGCATCTATGACCTTGACCTTTGAACCATGAACTTCATTCATATATCAAAATGATCGTTGTGCAAATGCCTACAATATTCTAATATACATGCCTATACAAAAAGTTTATAGTTTTTGAGATAATTAACCATTTGAATATTCGTCCACAGCTATGACCTTGACCTTTGAACCTATGACCTTCATTTATATATCAAAACGATCGTTAGGCCAATACCTACAATATTCCAATATACATGCCTATACAAAAAGTTTATAGTTTTTGAGATAATTAACCATTTAAGTATTCCTTCAATTCTATGACCTTGACCTTTGAACCTATGACCTTCATTCATATATCAAAATGATCATTAGGCCAATACCTACAATATTCCAATATACATGCCTATACAAAAAGTTTATAGTTTTTGAGATAATTAACCATTTAAGTATTCGTTCGCGTCTTTGACCTTGACCTTTGAATCTATGACCTTCATTCATATATCAAAATGATCGTTAGGCCAATACCTACAATACTCCAATATACATGCCTATACAAAAAGTTTATAGTTTTATAGATAATTAACCATTTAAGTATTCCTTCAATTCTATGACCTTGACCTTTGAACCTATGACCTTCATTCATATATCAAAATGATCATTAGGCCAATACCTACAATATTCCAATATACATGCCTATACAAAAAGTTTATAGTTTTTGAGATAATTAACCATTTAAGTATTCGTTCGCGTCTTTGACCTTGACCTTTGAACCTATGACCTTCATTCATATATCAAAATGATCGTTAGGCCAATACCTACAATACTCCAATATACATGCCTATACAAAAAGTTTATAGTTTTTGAGATAATTAACCATTTCAGTACTTGTTTACATCTGTGACCTTGACCTTTGAACCCATGGCCTTTATTCATGTATCAAAATGACCATTGTGCCATTACCTACAATATTCTGATATACATGCTTACACAAAAAATTCATAGTTTTGCAGATAATTAACTATTTTGGTATTCTTGGACATCTGTGACCTTGACCTTTGAACCCATGACCCTGATCTATGTATCAAAATGATTGTCATGTCAATACCTACAAATAACTGAAAATCCTACGCCATTATCACAAGAAATGTTAAAAAAATAGCATTTTTTATCAAAGGTCAAAAACTGGGACATGACCTTGACCTTCAACCTTGACATCAATTGGAAGAAAATTGCAAGACAAGATCATCAGTGAAAACTCCATACAATTATCTTCAGCCGTAATGAAGTTATAACAATAAATGTCTCATTTTAAAAATTACGTAACTTTACGCAAAAAACGCGTAACCTATTTTTCGTTCAATTTTCATGAAAAACACAATTTTAATGTTCCCAGGTATGCTGAATCCAAATATCCAATCAAAATTTGCCTGCACCTTTTGGTTTCAGAGAAGAAGATTTTTTTGTCTTTTTGCTATTTTTAGTAACAGCGGCCATCTTGTTGGGCGTGGCCAAACCCCGAACACAATTTTGAAAGGCTGTTACCTAGGCATGATAATCACCAAGTTTCATCAAATATGGCCCAGTAGTTTTGGAGGAGAAGATTAAAATGTAAAGTTTATACACGACGGACGACGCACGACGGACGGTGATAGATTGCAATAGCTCATCTGAGCCTATGGCTCAGGTGAGCTAAAAATTAGCATGAAATACTTCGGATTATATTTTTCTTTGACAGCTGTTGGAAATCAAAGGCAGAGTCAAACTGTCAATCAACAACAGTTTTGAACATCGGATCAACACTGAAATATTGGTACAAAATACTTATTTAAACAAAATAATAATAATAAACAAAAATTGTAAATATAAGAAATGACATTCTGATTATGGTATTTCAAGGGGTAATGAAAGTTAGTGTGGCACATGCCAAATTCAAAATGAAGGGCTTTGCCTTCATTGAATTTGGCACGCACCACACTATCTTTTATTACCCCTCGAAATACCATGATCAGAATGTCATTTCCTAAATAAGGGGAAAACAATTTATCAAAAATCTATTTGTAGTCAACTAAAAGTTTGGTATGTGGAGTTATGGTGTTTTTTGCTCAAGATTCTTTCACTTATATTGAGGTGGCAGTTCTTGAATTGTGGAGTAAATAGGAGGACCAGTAAAAAAAGGCACTGGCCTTCAACAAATGAACTAAAAAACTTTTTACACAAGTATCAGCCCAAAATGTTTTACCGCTGTTAGTTCCACCCTGGTCAAGCACAAGCGAGAAAGGGTTTTAACACTAGAACAAAAAAAAGCATGAAATGAACTTGTGTTTGGATTAACCCTCCAGAATTATAAAAGAAAAAACAGTCTCCTTGTGAATAGCTGAAAAACTGCTCATGTGACCTAAACCAACATTTAACCAACCAACCACTTAGAATTAAGGTTTGAATCAAGAGTTTACTTAACACTAACCTTCTTTTTGACATTGTTCTTGATAAGCATTGACTCCTGTTGGATCTACCAGCCTGTCCTCTTCTGTAAAATAAAAACAAAAAGTAAATATCTAGCATCTGTTGGTCTAACTCTGGTTTACAACAAATGAGAAAGGGTTCATTGTTGCAAGCCTTTTTTGGCTGATTTTGTTCTTGTTGAATGAACTGATGACAGTGGTTACCACGATGGTAAAATTATTCTAAATGCAATTGAACCTGTATTTGAGGTCATCAACAGTAAAAACCTGCTTCAGTGACCACTTCTATATAAATACAACATGTGTATCAGAACCAGTGTTTTAAGGTCCCTGTGGTTGAACCTGTATTACAGGTCTACTATGGTACAAACCTGCTTTGGTGATCACAAAAAAACTCTATAATATATTATAAAAGCTATCTGACTGTATAAGCTATAATTCTTACATCTAATATTTGGTCTTTATATACATGATTTGCTGCATACTAGTGCTATCATGAGTACCCGATTACCTGTTATCGGTTATGGTACGAGCTTTACCCTGGTAAGAAAATAACTACCTGATACCAGAACAGGGGAAATAAACTATATCAAATGTGTAATAAATAAAAGAATTTACAAATATTTGTGTTGTTGTTTTCATCAGAGGTGATCAATATTTCTTTCAGAAGCAACAAGGTCATTTTTGACAGTGTTAGTCTAGTATATTTTACAATAATGAATCACATTTGATTATGTCTGTCAAATTATCGGAATACTCTTGGCATTTACCATAGCTTAATATGTTGACCTATACATTTATAATGAAATAATTGTTTAAGTGAATATTTTGTATGCATGTATATTGAACTCAACACAAACTGACAAATAATATCCTAAGTATCTTTATCATATATATATTTACAATAAATTTTTGTTATAATACCCGTTAGTCTTTAGTAGGTGATGAGATCCAATAAGCACACATTTTAGACCATTTGGACACTGGGCCCCCGCCCCCTACCCCCGGAGAGATAGGTGTGTCTACAGAACGACATCTTGTACATTGGTTTTCCTTATTATTTCTAACTTATTCTGAACAATACAAATTTTAACTACATATATTTACATAAAATGGTGCCTGTATTCCTGATTCATACCATGAAGAAAACTACATTGTACTCACAAATAAATTGCAAGCCTACTGTAGGAACCACTATGTTTGTGACAGTGAAATACTCTTCACATCCATAGAAAATTAGAAAAAGTCAGTGAAAAATATCAAATTTTATTTAATTTTATTTGATTTTCTATGGATATAACAAGTATTTTACTGTCACAAACAGAATGGTTCCTACAGTAGGCTTTTCAAGGCAATCAAAAAGTTTTATTGCCGTCATCACAATATTGTTGATCAGTATGATGTCCCTGTATCCAAAATTATCCTGAATATATTTCATGTCTCGAAGTTCCATGTTCCTTTTATTCTATATTTTGATTTCATATGTGGTGGGTGTAGCTAACTAGACAGGAGGTCTTTACTCTTCTAGAGCACCTGCTCTCACTTCCCTGGTGGAAGTTAACATGTTTTACTTAAAATGCCAGTTTTTATTTGCTTTTGGGATTGTAATTGGAACATGGGTCAGTATGTTGTGGCTGATTATGATTATAGCTTGTTAATGAGTGTTAGTTACACAACACAACAGACCATAAAACACGACAGAATATAAAACACTGATTTGTACACCGCAAAAAGGTTAACTACTGCAAATTACAAAAAACAAATAAGTTGTCCGCATTGCACACAGCTTCCATTATGAAGCGACTTAATAAGACAATCAGTCTACAAGCCAAATCAATTTGATGCATAATAACGTAATTCTAAAGCAATGTCAGAATCACTTTAACAATTAGGATTTAGTCAATAAGTATTGTTAGCCAATCAAATAATCTGTCTACATCATGCCAATTCTCCATTATCAATCCTGGTTACATTCCAAAAAACACGAACATTTATAAATTATTAATTATTTTTGCACAATAAACCATAAAAAAGTCAGTTTCATCAATGAAAACTACTTTCCTGTTGGTTTCTTACTGGGACGATTACGTTTTTTCTTTTTCTCTTCCTCCTCTTCAAGATCTAATTGTATTTAATTCATAGAAAATCAATTGATACCTAACCATAGACGTAGAACTGACTGGCCAGAATTATGCAGCTGACGTGCGTTTGGATTGGAATAATATAGGCCAGTTTTTATTTTGGTAAGTCTTTTTTTTAATTATACCTTTTAAATATTTTTTTCACATAGTTAAATGCATAAAAACACGATGCATAATGTACAGGGTATTGTGGATATCTAAGTTAGTACTTGCCAATGAATTTTGAAGTAAACAAACTTTTTTCATCAGTAAAAATTTATAAGCATACAATGTACATACATTGCAATATGCAGTCAATTTATATATAGCCGGTAATTATATTTAAAAATTTGGCGTTATTGTTTTAAATTTTAAAATCAACTTACTCAAAAGCAGTTTTTCTGCTAAATAAATAAATATATATGTATTGTAAAAGTATTCCTACCCATTAAGTTAGCATCAAGTAACTTAGCCCAGATCTGAAATTCTGTTCATTTTTATAAGAGAGATCATTTGAGTGAAGTAATATTATCTTACAACCCAGTCAAGATTCTTTTACTCATATTGAGACAATCAATTCAGAATTGGTGGAGAAAACTAGAGTACTTGGAGAAAACAATCAGTGAGCTGACAAGTTCATAAATACAGTCAAAACTGTGTTAAAGGCCACCTCTATATAAGGGTCATCTGCTTATAAAGGCCAGTAAAAATTTATTCCAAATGTTCTTTGTTCATATTTTTTTAACCTGTATATAAGGGCCACCTGCCCATAAAGGCCACTTTTACTGGCTCCTTTTTTCCATTTTGGGTTAAATTGGTATCTAATATTTCATTGACTTAAATTCAAGGGTAAGAGTATATCCTAAAAAAAAACACAGAAAAAACAAGCAAATTCAGTGAAATAGGATCCCCTGCCAGGTTCTTTTTGTGATTTGCACCTATATTTAAAGGGTCATAACTCCCAGGAAAATGAGCAAACAAACTCGGGTTAATGATATGCGCATCACCTATCTATGTTGATACATTGCACCAAGTTTTGTGAAATAGTGTGTCATAGTTTGGGAGAATTAGAACAGTCAATAATTTCAGATGGATGGAAGGAAGAACTGGATAATAGGACGGACGAAAACTCAAATTTAATATCCCCCTCTCTCTTCGAAAGGTAGGGGATAATTAGGGACAATGAAAAATAATGATTTCAAAGTATATGTAGATTTTACAGACTGTATGACATTTTAATACCATAAAATAAAATTAAAATAACACAGAGTAAAAGACAATGCCACCATTAGAATGTGCCACAGAAAACCATCACCTATTCAGTGTGGCATTTATACAGAATTAAAACAGAATAGTAACAGTGCCACATTTATGTCACCTGAAAAAACCAGAATATAGTGAAATGTGACCATCGATGTATCACCATGGTAACCATGAGACGATGCAAAATTGTAACCATCATTGTGACATGTCATGAACATAATTTAAATGATGTGCCACAGCAAACCATCACCAATACAGTGTGACAATGCCACATAATTACAACGGAAAAGTAAATGTCGAAATTATGCCACCTGAAAAACCAGAATATAGTGAAATGTGATCATCAGTGTGTCACCATAGTAACCATGAGACAATGCAAGAAGTGTAACCACAATTGTGCCATAAAAATAATCAAAATGGTTTTGCCACCAATTTGATGTTGTGTGATTGTTGTGCAACCAAATATTAACCATTAACCAATGCAAGTATTGTGACCACCACAGTAATATGCCACATAAATGATTTTGCCACCTGGAGTGGGATGTGGCAAATGTTGTGCACCAAAGAATGTCAACCAGTGCTAAAACCAACGGTGTGCACCATGGTAATGATAACAAATTCTCAGTGATTTGTCACCAAAGTGCTATCCATTAACACAAATTAACTCATTACCTTCTTTAGTTACATTAGGTAAAACCTTCTTTTTCTCAGCTTACAAAGGATAAAAAAATATTTATTTTTATTTTTTAAATTGAAAACATATTTTTTCAATCTTTAAAAAAAAGAAAAAGAAAGAGATATAAAAATCATGAAGCAAAATATACAAACATTCTCTTTCCATTCAGCCTTACAGAATTCCTGATTACCGGTAACTGCAATAGGGTTCGCCACTGTACCACGTGATCAATACCTCTTAACGTTTGTGCTTAACATTTTGATAAACGTCAACGTCAAATTCCAAGAATGATGTTGTCTTCACAGGAAAACTTCATCTCATGCGATTCCATATGCATTAGAAATAAGTGTTGGACATAAACCTTAGAGGTTATCACTTGGTACAGCAGCAAACCCTATTAGTTTATTTACTGTATATTGCTTTATTTTCACGGTGTCAAATTTTCAGGGTTTGACGATGACAAGTGTATTCTCCGTGTTAAATTTTCGCAGTCTTATCTGATCAAAGGAAAATGACTAGGAAGGTTAATGGGCTGGTAGTTCCAGTGTATATTAGGGGTGGTTTTATTTTCGCGGGAATACACGACCCCGAATATAGTAAAAATAAAACCACTGCAAAATATAAGCATTATACAGTACCAGCTCACAAGTTCCAAAATATACATTCTCTTGTATAAAAAACATAATAAATAGTTCAGTAGTGCTACAAAGTTATAATACCCAGTAATTTGATTCTCAACAATTTTGATTGGTTTCTACTATTTTTGCATGAATGAATCTCTTCTCTATATTATTGACGAAGCACAGATATATCTGAATTCCTACGCCGCATCAATGATATAATATTACTTGCTAAGGCCAGTATTGTTGTTTAAATTATTGATTTGTTGTTAAATAATTCTATAAATTGAATTTATTATATAATCTACTCAATAATCCATGTAATACGGCCATACAATAAAAATCATATTGAATGAGTGTGACGTCATAAAATTATGAAAGTCATTCCAGAATGACGTCACACAATATTGACCCAGTTCACAGTTGTTTGTTTCATTTGACAGTTTTAAGCTGATACTTTTGTACTTTTCTTTTAAAAAGAAGATACATTGTATTTAAATTGAAAATGTTTGTCTTGTTTTTGTATCCTGCGGACAGACTATTTACTTTTAATATTTCAGCAGGATCACTTTTGGCGCATGTAGACAGTTACGTGAACTTGTTATGTTTCGGTCAATCTGCTGTTTTCTTATAACAAGAAGACAAGTTTTAAATCTATGAAAACCCCGTTTTTATGGGATTATATAATAAATAGAATCTTGCATTCGTGTTTATGCAATATTGAATTAATTAAACTCGTTGAATAATGTTTTATGCAACTCGCCAAGGCTCGTTGCATAAAAAATTATTCAACTCGTTTAATAAATTCAATATTACATAACCACTCATGCAAGATCCTCTATTTCCAGTGCACAAAATGTCCAATTCTTTTATTTTTCCATTACAAAAAGAAAATTAATTCAATTTCTATCATAATTCTATAAAACTAATAGTATATACTCATACTGTAATGCAATTTGTGAAATTTATCACAAAGAGAGACAACCCTTTTCAAACTGAGTTCAGTTCCACAGTAGGCTTGACACACTAAAGAACCATCCTTGCACATTATCCTGAGCTAATTGCATAGGTCACAATTTTTTGCCACTTTGCCTATAGCCAATGATGTTTTGATATAAATGAAATATAATTGAGTTGGACATAAAACCCCTATCAAACAATAAAAAACATCAAAGGTAAAAATGTCTTCCGTATCACCTGTAGCTTGTAAAGTCTCTATATACGTAAAAAGAATTCTGAACTAGGATGTTAAACCCTATTGAAAAACCTATCATAACAAAACCTCATGGTAAATTTTTGTATTGTTGTTATAAAAGACTTACTTTTTAACAGGTCTGTTTCTAGGTCAGTATCATATTCATCAGAATCATGTGGCGACCCCACTAACCATGTATCAAATGTTGGAAGCTTCTTTAATTTCTTTTCTTTTCTCTTCTTTCTATCATCTTCATCTTCTTCATCCTCATCTGGTATCTTCGTTAACTCCCAGCCTGGTTTAGGTGTCACTAATAGGTTTTGTTCTAAAATTCATTTAAGCATTGAATTCAATGTTGATTTTCATTCTGGTGTTGAGAAATGTAGCTAGCTAAACAGGAGGTGCTTACCCTTCCAGAGCACCCGGCCTCACTTCCCTGGTGAAAGTTCACGTGTCTAACCTAACTTGTCAGTTCCTAAGTTTTTACTTTGCTTCTGGATTATGATTCGGACATGGATTAGTATGTTTTGTTTTGATTTTTTTTGTCATTGAAAAATGACCTGAATAGACATTTTGTTAATTCCCAGCCTAGCTTAGCAGGTTGACAATTATAAACTTTGTTCTGAAATTCATTTAACCATTTTTCAACCCAATTTTGACACAAACAAATTTCATATGAGGGACATAGTAATGGCGTACCATTACAATTTAAAGTTATAAAATTTGTAGCACATAATACAAACACATCAAATTTCCTAATTATTTGTGCTAGAACTGTTCTCAGTCATTTATTATCACACAAAAACCTGTTTTTTTCCATCTCATATACCTGGTAAATGATTTTGACTATTCACTACTACAAAGTGATGCCAAAACCCTACATTGTAAAATAAAGTGTAGGCATGTGGCTCAGTTGGTGGAGCACAGGGATTAAAGCTTATCTATTTTGAGTTAGAGACCCAGATCTCTTCAGAAAAGAATTTGTAATAGTTATAAATAGCTGAAATGTGTAAACCCAGACTCATTTTTAGTAGTCATGGGCTACTGGGCCTCTGCTAATCTTCATCCCTGGGAGCATCAGACTCAAGATTCAAGGGTCATGAGTTTTAATCCTGATGGGGAGGGGGGGGCTTAGTAAGTTACTTCATTTCACATTGCTGCTGACTTGCCCAGTGTCAGTTTAATGGTCTGGTTGGGGCTGTCATTGTTGTCTCCATTGAGCTAGCACCTAGGAGTCACCCTGAGTGGCGCTAGTACAAAGGATAGTACACATTTAGTAACATGGAAGAGACTGGTGTCATCTGGCTGACACTAGCTTCACAGTGCAAAGATTAAAATACACCAATACAACCCTAAGGCTTACTAAAAGTGTCTAATAAAGTAAAATAAATACAATCTATAGACCCAATAAAGTAATGGTTTTATACAACATGTACAAAATAACCTGCTGATACTAGTACACATGTACCAAAATTCTGAAGAAATCCATGTGGAAAATTAATTATTGGAAAACCAACTAAGTAGTTGGTATGCCATATGTCCGTCTGCTAATGCCTATCCATTTAACCCATGGATGATATAACTATAAATTTGGTGAGGTATATACTAAATACAGATCTCATATACAGAAAGGAAAGAACCAAATTAAAAAATGTCAGAATTTTGTCTGAAAAAGTTCTAAATTTTTATACAGATATAAGTGGTTACAAAAATTTAGACAATAATTTTTGGTGTAAGATAATTCATAATAATTCTGATATTTTTCTGAATAATATCGACCAAATTAAGACACTAATTTTTTATTCAAGTAACATTCAGAATGAATTCAGACATTTTCAGAAATATTCAGACAAAATTCTGAAGTTTTGATCAGAATGAAATAAACACTATTTACCTGAAATAAGTGTTCTGACTCCATGATCTAAATTGTCTGGTTTTTTGGTTGATGGTAATATAAGTGTTTCCGCTGTGTAGGTTTTCAAAGCTACATTCTCTAGACCAACCGCTGCAAGAGCACCACTGTCTGTCGATGAAGGTGTATCAGAACGCCTTGGTGGACGTAGATGTGGCTTTCGTAAATTCTGTCTTACAACTCTCTTTGTGGAAACATCTGATCGTGTTTTTGCTTGAGCTGACCATGGGCGTCTTGGGCGGTTTTTATTTATTTCTGCTGCTTCATCTGCCGGTGGTCTCTTGAATTTAGCAGAATGTGGTCGAATCAGTACCTTAAATTTGTCTCCCTTTGTTCCATCTGGAGATAGTGATTCCTGGTGTTTATCCATCGCTACAATACCCAATAATGGCAGGGTGATTAAGTCAATCAATGTACATATATATATTTAGGTATAGTCAAACAACTTTGACCTGTCGGTTTGACCTTTCATTCGGAATATTGATGTGGAAGAATTCACCTGATATATGGCTAATTTTAGCATTCACAGTTTATACACTGACAATACAGGTGTTTACATTATGTACCTGTGTTCCCTATACATATATAAACTCGTCCATAATAAACATTTTAATTAAAGGTCAAGCAGACAGGTCAATGTTGTTTACCTTTATTCACCTTTGTTTACCTGTGTCACCATGCATTGTTTTGATTAATTGGTGAAAAAATTGTTTAATACACAAGAGCATTTAGGAAAACAACATTAACCTGTCAGCTTGACCTTTACTTTAAATATTTATATTAGACCAGACCATTTAGGTATAGGGATGAAAACAGATGTTTATTTTGTCTACACTATTGTTTCTGAATTAAATGTGAAACCTAAGTCCTAAGACTACCCGTATATTAGATGGATCATCATACTAAAAATTAATTATGAAAGGTCAAGTGAAACAGGTCAAAGTTGCTTGCCTATACACAAGAGTCAGCAGTAATCAAGTTAACAATGAATAATTAACACTATGCTATTTTATGGCTGCTGGTATCAAAACAAGATTTTTCATAAAAACTCCAGATTGTAAGTCAACTTAATATATAATTTAATATTTTTTCTTTCTCACACGCAGTCTATACATGACTCCATAGCGTATTCTAGACCAACAATATTGTATTGTATTAAATTTGGAAATTTATGTATTTTTCTTAATTTTGTCAATTTGCGAGATAGTTTGAGTAGAGTAATGGGGTTTTATGTCCCAGTCGAGAATATATCATTTATATTGAGACATTGCCAGCTATAGGCAGTGCAGAAATTTTGTGGGTGTGTTGCGCTGATACCATTATACAGCAGGGTTCTTTATTGTGCCAAGCTTACCGTGACACGGGACCTCGTTTATTTTAAGTTCCCATCCTAAAGAACCGTGACTTTTATTTCATTATGCCGAGTGCTTGGTGTAAGTACAGTTACTACCCACTATCAAGTCTTGGGTCACACCCAATCAGGATACAACCCATGACCTCCCACTTACAGAGCGAGCACTCTACCAACTGAGCTCCCAGGACACATAAATAAAAGTACAGTCAAATTTGTATATAAAGGCCACCCAAGGGAACCAGTAAAAGTGGCCTTTATGAGCAGGTGGCCTTTATATACAGGTTCAAATAATATAAATGAAGAACAATTAGGATACAATTCTACTGGCATTATAAGCAGGTGGCCCTTGTATAAAGGTGGCCTTTAAAGCAGGTTTGACTGTATGTCACATGATGTGAATATCTCAATCAGGTGATTCTAGCGAAATTTAACTGATGTGAAAGTTTCCCTGTTTACAGTAATTGAGTCATCTTGAGACATCCAGTTGTTTAAATTACCACTAAAAATGTCAAGTGCTAATGAAAGGGAAAAAAACAGATTCCTCATTGGGTTAATCCAGACATTTACCAACAATGTTTCATTCTACCACAATACATCACTTTGTGACTTACAATAAACAATTTGAAAAAATAAAGTTATCTTTCATCCAACTTAAACTGAGATGTTAAAACTAGATTTGATTAGTGTAACGCCCAATTCAAGATTGTTTTACTTATATTAGGCCAGCAATTGAATGATGATCGAAACTGTGGAGTAACTTGAGAAAACAACAACCTCTAACAAGCAGATTGACAAACTTAATCACACAAGGCAGGCTGAGCAATCTGTTTTTGATGGAATTGTACCATAAAAATGGATAAACGGACCGATAAAATGAAAAGGTCAAGTTAGACAGATTTTGACCATTTTGATGGATTTTTCAATTAAAAGCACTAAAATGTTGAACTTTTTGTATGAAATTGTACAAAAATCAAACACTTAACAACAACAAGAGGCCCATGGGCCTGATACGCTCACCTGATAACTAATGGCTAGCTGATAGATTTTAAGAAAACATAAATACTAAACCCCAATGACTTTTTTCTTTACATCATGATAACCATTGTATCAATACCTACAACATTCTAATATACATGCCTATACAAAAAGTTAATAGTTTTCAAGATAATTAACCATTTCAGTAATGTTTCACATCTGTGACCTTGACCTTTGAACCCATGACCATTTTCTATACATCAAAATGATCGTTGTATCGATACCTACAACATTCTTATATACATGCCTATACAAAAAGTTTATAGTTTTCGATATAATTAACCATTTCGATATTGTTTTGCATATGTGACCTTGACCTATAAACCAATAACCTTTTTCTATACATCAAAATGATCGTTGTATCAATACCTACAACATTCTAATATACATGCCTATACAAAAAGTTTATAGTTTTCGAGATAATTAACCATTTCGTTATTGTTTTATATCTGTGACCTTGACCTTTGAACCCATGACCTTTTTCTATACATCAAAATGATTGTTGTATCAATACCTACAACATTCTAATATACAAGCCTATACAATAAGTGTATAGTTTTCAAGATAATTAACCATTTCGGTATTGTTTCACATCTGTGACCTTGACCTTTGAACCCATGACCTTTTTCTATCATCAAAATGATCGTTGTATCGATACCTACAACATTCTGATATATCATATGCCTATACAAAAAGTTTATAGATTTCGAGATAATTAACCATTTTGGTATTGATTCGCATCTGTGACCTTGACCTTTGAACCCATGACCTTTCTCTATACATCAAAATGATCGATGTATCAATACCTACAACATTCTAATATACATGCCTATACAAAAAGTTTATAGTTTTCGAGATAATAAACCATTTCAGTAATGTTTCACATCTGTGACCTTGACCTTTGAACCCATGACCTTTTCCTATACATCAAAATGATCGTTGTATCAATACCTACAACATTCTAATATACATGCCTATACAAAATTGTTATAGTTTTTGAGATAATTAACCATTTCGGTATTGTTTCGCATCTGTGACCTTGACCTTTGAACCCATGACCTTTTTCTATACATCAAAATGTTCGTTGTATCGATACCTACAACATTCTAATATACATACCTATACAAAAAGTTTATAGTTTTCGAGATAATAATTATAATCAGAGGTAAAAAAAAATTAGGTCACGACCTTCACAATTGACCTTGACTTCATTTTAAAGATACTAACAAGAAGAAGTCAAAACTGAAAACCCCATGTCATTATCTGGTCAAATAGTCAAGTTATAACAATTTGAAGCTATTTTACGATTTTTTCAAAATTAAACGCAAAAACGCGTAACCTATTTTTTATCCGAATTTCACAAAATGAACAAACTATAGGCTTAAGCCCCTAGAAAAGCCAAATATCACATCAGATTTTTTCTCCAATCAGTACTTTCGGAGAAGAAGATTTTTTAAGATTTTTGAACCCCTAGGTCACCTTGACCTAGTTATGGTAGCCATAGCAACACCACGAACAAATCTGAATTGCACTGGCCCATATATACTTCTGACAAAGTTTCATTAAAAACTGTCCAGTAGTTTCAGAGGAGAAGTCGAAAATAGGTGTTAACGACGCACGCACACACGCACACACGCACGCACGCACGCACGCACATACACACGCTGCGCTATGCCATAAGCTCACATGACCTTCGGTCAGGTGAGCTAAAAACCTACCTAAATGCAAACCTTGCACACTAAAAACGTATCGATCTGGAAAAATAAATAAATTTGATTGTCAGCCTGACAAGGACCTGAATGAATGAGGGTCTAACCTGACCAATGAGAGTTGATGGAATCTGTAAACCAGCACTTTAGACAACATGATTCAATGAGTACCTATTTCAAATTAGTATGACCAATAAGGTCAGTGACATTCTCTGGGCACTCCAGTTTCCTCCACTATCCAAGAATTGACATCCTTGGTATAAATGAAAGAATTTTGACTGGGGCATGAAACCCCATTTACAGTCTAGACTGTCTTAGGTACCCTTCCAAGGGAAACTAGCCACGAACCTTGTCTGTATATATGTAAGAAATGGGAGTTATTCCCCTTGATCAGGACCACCTCAAAGTCACTTAATGCAGGTAAATTTAAGACTTGTACCCATAAAATCATGGCCGCTTGTCACATCAGACAGGGAGTCACTATACACAGTCAAATTGCATAGTGAAATGTTCTATGTACTGATGTCGCATCAGACAGGGAGTCGCTATATACAGTCAAATTGCATAGTGAAATGAACTATGTACTGATGTCGCATCAGACTGGAGTCGCCATATACAGTCAAATTACATAGTGAAATGTATAGGGCGGTCCAAAATAAGGTCGCATAAGACAGAATGTCGCTGTATATAGGGGGCCGCTATGGCAGTCCAGACTGTAATTCTATTCCATTCCACTAGTCTCTTATCCTGACAGTGACTTCACATTCTTAATGGCAGCATGTTAAACACCAATTATATCTATGAAACAATCTCACATCAGTAAATATTTTATGATACTGTTTTAATTACAGAGTCACAAGGTCATACCCTGACTATTTATGACCACTCTCAAACTGGGATATGTTCACTTAGAATAATTTATTGTTCCATGTAAACTTTTCAACCCTCATAGCTCTTCAATATTTGATTGTTTTTCGCTATTCTGAAGGCCATCATTCTACAATTAGACAACTCTTTTATGTTTTATTTTTAATTTAGATTTCAATTTGGTGCCTCTAAATTGGCCATTAAGTGGTCTGAACCCCATGCAGTTAAGATTGCAGTCCCTCTAACTGCCCAGTTTGAGTCCGACTAGAGACAGATCCTAGTGTGAGGAAGTTTCTCTTGTCAAAGATCAGTGGGTTTTCTCCTGACACTCTGGTTTCATCTACCATCCCTGAAGAAACAGTCTCGATAAAAGTGGAAAAAAAAATCTTAACTAGAATATATATACATTTATTTTAAAACTCTTTAGACTACCACTTATATCCATATGAACAGCAATCTATGGCTCATATCATGCATATGGTTTGTGTAGATAAGTATAACCAAAACTAATTATGTTATACCTCATTTACTTATCCTAACAAAATATTGTAATTTTTTTCAACAAAAATTGCCTTAATTAAACAAAAAATCTTATGCCTGAAGTTTCTGTCCTGAAAATCTCTGATGTTGTAAATAAAGGTTTCTGTCCTGAAGTGAAAACCTAACAACTTACAATAAATACAAAATTAAAATTAAAAGCAAATTTAAAATGAGTTTGGTAATAATTACAATCACTGAGTTGGTGCCTCTGCTGGTAAACTAAGCATCCCTGAGGATATTGTCAGATAAACTAATCAAACGATCTCATTAGTAAAATTTCAAAATCCTTAAAAATTAGGCTATGCTGTATCATTTAAAGTATTGCCTTAGGTGGATTTGCCATTTAGTAAAATTTTATTCCTTCTGTTTTTCTTATTTCAACATCTAAGAAATATTTGGATTTTCAAAATTTTGGTCTGGGTACTATTGATGAGGAACTGTATTCTAAAATGACCATCTAGTGCTGTAAAATTCAAAACAGTTTAGTATTAAACACACTTGTATTTTCTGAACTTTTGTCAATTCTTCAAGATTTAAGGACGTTCGAGTAAAAAATTCTTGAATCAATGTCTGAGGTATCGGTCCTAAAGCAAATAAAAAAAAAAAAACAAAAAAAAAAAAAAACAAACAAACAAAAAAAAAAAAAGACGTCCAAGTCAAAACCTCTAGGATGTTGAAAGGCTTCCGGCATGAAGTGAAAAGAAATCCTAACAAAATTTGTATTGTCAGAACTTTTGTCAATTCTTTAAAATTTAATGATGTCCAAGTCAAAAACTCTAGGATATAGAAAGGCATTCGTCATGAAGTGAAAAAAATCCTAACAAAATTTGTATTGTCAGAACTTTTGTCAATTCTTTAAAATTTAATGATGTCCAAGTCAAAAACTCTAGGATGTAGAAAGGCATTCGTCATGAAGTGAAAAAAATCCTAACAAAATTACAGTAAATACACTTGTACTGTCTGAACTTTTGTCATTTCTTTAAGATTTAATGATGTCCAAGTCAAGGATATTCCAGAGAGCAGTGGGATATCAATGTATAGATATTGGATACATATTTAAACTGATGGAGTGATACAAGTCATTTACATTATCAATAAAATACTCCATACAATTCCCTCAGATATTGTTAGTACTGCCATAATTTACACCAAAATCAATAGAGACAAGTAAACAATGTGTTAACTTCACTACTGATGCTCTTCCAACCAATAAAGATTGTAATATATATGTATATATATATATGGTAAACACTAATGGGCCTGTGTTGCTCACCTGGACACCAAAATCAATAAGACAAGTAAAAAATGTGTTAACTTCACTACTGATGCTCTTCCAACCAATATAGAATGTAATATTTATGTTTTACATGGTAAACATTAATGGGCCTGTGTCGCTCACCTGGTCTAAGAAAAAACAACAACAAAATATAAATAAGAAATCTGTGTGTTTAACTGACTGCTGATGCTCTTCAGCCAATATAGATTGTATATGGTAAACACCAATGGGCCTGTGTTGCTCACCTGGACTAAGCAAAACCAAATAAAAAGCTACAAAATTTTAACAGCATTTAAATAAATATTCACCAAAATAGTCAAAATGTCAAAAAATGGTAAAACTTGCATTATAATACAATCAAAATAGCTGAAGTGGTGGCATAAGTACAAATGTCACAAATTAGGTCATGACCTTGACATTTGACATAATTTTAAAGGACATTTCAAGAAAACATCAAATGCAGCATTAAAGTCATGACTCTAGTCTTTGACTATGTCTTCATTTTAAACATCAGTTTTGCAATAAATTAAAAATTAAGATCTATGAAAGCTTCAAAACTAACTGATTTAGTAGCAATAGTTAAAAGCTCAAAAAGTAGGTCAAGGTCTTTGATCAAGTTTCAAATAGAATTTTAAGAAAACACTGGAAATCCCATGTTAATACTTCCAAAGCTATTTTACTTACCACATTTAATCTTAAAAAAAAATTTACAAAGGCTTAAGACCCTACAGAATCCAATTATCAAATCAAATTTTGCCTACAATCATTCAAATAAAGGTTCAGGAGAACCAAGTCAAGATTTTTGACTCACAGTGACCTACTTTTGATCCCTATTGTGACACTACAAACATTTTCATTTGGAATTGCACCATCCTTGATATATTTATGGCCAAGTTTCATTGAAATCTGCCCAGTAGTTTTGGAGGAGAAACTGAAAATAGGTGTTAACAGCAGGAGTCTGCATACACACACATAAGCTGCATTATGCCATAAGCCAATATGACCTTTAGCCAGGTGAGCTAAATATGAAAAAGGAATTATTTTCAGCAAAAAAAAATTAATAATAAAAAAAATTATTAGAAAGTAAAAAAAAATTAATGTACTTGAATTTAACCTAAGAATTTGCAATATAATTTTCCCCAAACCTGTCGTAATTAATAATCTGGCACAAATGTTTTTTGCAGGTATCAGGTGGTTTTGCTGCATACGAATCCCATTATTAGTTCTACAATTTCTATCTTACTTGGTAAACAACTTTGACCTGTCAGCTTGACCTTTAATTTAAATATTTACTACGGATGGGTGTATTTATGTATAGGAATCATGTTGGTTTATTTTGCTACACTAATCAACGACCCTGTATACACATGATTAACTGTGAACCCTACTACTACCCATTTATTGGATGGATTCTTCTATATGAATATTCCTAATGAAAGGTCAAGCAGACAGGTCAATGTTGTTTACCTATATACTAGTACACACTGCAGAATCTTCTTCACAGATATATATCCTTATAGGTAAACAACATTGATCTTTCCGCTTGACCTTTGATTTAAATATTCATTATGGACAAGTAAATTCAAGTAATAGGGATCTTGAGTGTATATTTTGTATACCTGATGTGAACACTAATCAAGGACCCTGAATACACATATTGCGAACTCTGCTTCTACCCATTTATTGGATGGATCCTTCTATATGAATATTCCTAATGAAAGGTCAACCAGACAGGTCAATGTTGTTTGCCTATATACTATTTATTGTATGTATTTCCTTACCACTAACTCAGTAATTGTTTATTTGACTTGGACTGACTACTATTGATTAAGTCTTCAGTAATGAGGTAATTAAGTTGACAGTTAATGTAATAGAACTTCTGCTAGTTGTACTAAACAGACAGTAATCATACATCAAAACAAGGCAACAAGGGACTGATTATACATAATAAATATTGTAACAAAGTAATCGTTACTGGCCAGGCAGTCTTAGAGTCTTAAGATGGTGCAAGGACTGTTTATTGTTACAGAGTAATCGTCGTTAGTCAGATGGTCTTGCAAGTTATATCTAAAAGGAAGTAATGAAAATGATATATCTTAATATAGCGAGATGGTACAAGGACTGTTTGTATATAATAAATATTGTTAGTTGGCCAGGGGGTCTTACAATTTCTGACCAAAATGATATATCTGAAAGAAGCAAGATGGTGCAAGGACTGTTTGTACACAATAAATATCATTACAAAGTAATCGTTGTTAGCCAGGCAGTCTTACTATCTTAAGATGGTGCAAGGACCATTTATACATAATAAATATTGTAACAAAGTAATTGTTACTGACCAGGCTAACCAGGCTAACCAGGTGGTCTTACGGTCTTACAATTTAATCAAAATGATATATCTCAAAATAGAATAAGATGGTGCAAAGACTGTTTATCTAAAAGTAAGGTCCGTTTATACATAATAAATATTGTTACAAAGTAATCGTTACTGGCCAGGCAGGCAGTCTTATGATTTCTGACCAAAATAATTTATCTAAAAGTGGTACAATGGTACAGCGAAAGTTTGTACAAAGTAATCATTGTGTGTTGGCCAAGTGGTCTTAACATTCCTGACCAAAATGATATATCAAAAAGAAGCAAGATGGTGTAAGGACAAAGTAATCATTTGTGGTCAGGCAGTCTTACGATTTCTAACCAAAACTATATATCTGAAAGTAACAAACAGGAGCAAGGGCAATTTGTACATAAACATTATTAGAGAGTAATCATTGTTGCCCAGCCAGGCTTATTGTTTTCAACCAAAATGATATATTTAAAAGAAGCAAGATGGTGCAAGGACTTTGTACATAATAAATATTGTTACAGTGTAATCATTTGTGGTCAGGCAGTCTTACGATTCCTGACCAAAATGATATACGAGTATCTGAAAGTAACAAACTGGAGCAAGGGCAGTTTGTACATAATAAATATTGTTACAAAGTAATTGTTGTTGGCCAGGCGGTCTTGGTCTTACGGTTTCTAACCAAAATGATATAACTGGAGCAAGGGCAGTTTATACATAAACATTATTAAAAAGTAATCATTGTTGCACAGCGGTCTTACAATTTCTAACCAAAATAAGATTTCTAAAAGAAGCAAGATGCCCCCCCCATTGTGTAAGGTCTGTTGGTAAATTAATAAACATGAATAGAAAGTAGTCAACAATTTCTGACCAAAGTGATGTATCTAAAAATAGCAAAATAACATGAAAGGAGAAAGAAGAGTTTTGGAAATAAATTGATTTACTTAATGGGATTTTTACATCCTACATGGTCAATATTTTCTTATTTATAGTGTATTTTGAAAAGTTATTGATTGAAGGTGATGTACAGTGTTAAGTGATGATGAGAAGAACTGTACTAACTTTTGTGTTAAACATATAGGTTCATATAGTATGTATAGGGTCAAAATGAATGAATAAACGACAGACGAACAAACAAATGAATGAACGAATGAACGAACGAACAGACGGACGGATGGATTGATAGATGGTTAGATGAATGAATGAATGAATGAATGGGTAGATGGATGGATGGATGGATGGATGGGTAGATGGATAGATGAATGGATGGATGGATGGATGGACAAATGAATGAATGAATGAATGAATGAATGAATGAATGAATGAATGAATGAATGAATGAATGAATGAATGAATGAATGAAACAGACAGACAGATGGATGGATGGATGAACAAACAAAAAAGTATGAATGAATAAATGAACAAGTGAAAAACAAAGTAAGGGACAAACGAATGAATGGTTCTGTACTGAAAGATCTTTTTATCAATGGACAATTAATTTCCCTAATGAAAATATATGTTTTATGCTAAAACAACTCTCACCTAAACAAAAGGATATTGTTAAAAGTAATGAAAATGTGTTACATGCCCACAAAATAAATTACAGTGTTAATGGGGTTAGAAATAGCCTAACAATTATCAATGGCCAATTAACCCTGAATATGATTATTAAATGGAAATTGCAAATCGTGTGATATCTGGAAAGAGAATGTTTGTTTTAATTTTTTAACACCATAGAGACTGTGATAAAATCTATCTACCGGGTATACAACTAAATTATCATACTGAGTGAAGTGGAGAAATGGTGTTTTACGCCCCAGTCAAGATTTTTTCACTTAAATAGAGGACAATGCAGTCAGTTCTTAGATGGTGGAGGAAACTGGAGTGCCTAAAAACCCACCAAACTTCAGCAAGTGAAATGAACTGACAAACTTTTTTCACACTAGGATCTGTCCCTAGGTGATGAGAGGCACTGAGATCCTAAAGTAAACACTTCAGTTCACTCTGTCATCAAGGACCTCTGCCAAAATGAATCGTCTTATTAAAAATCAATATAAAGCTCAGACAGACAGGTTAAAATGGTCAAAATATAAAATATAAGAGACCTTTACTGAAATGCATGTGATTTATTTATATATTTTTATTTTTTATTTATTTTTTTTTTGGAACACCTGGTATGGGTCCAGGGATTTATCAAGGCCTATTTAATGCCGAAATTCGGCCCCATTCCCAATGGAAAAACTTATTTTTTCCCAAAACGGGCTGAGAAAATTCCCAATTAGAAAATCATACCAGATACATAGCTAAAGTCTGGCCATAAATGTGGCTGCTTTTCTCAATCTTCAATCAACTCAATACACTAAAAGCATTAGATTTAATCATTAATGGCATAAAAATGATGTTAAAGTTTTCCCAAAATGAGCAAAAAGTTGATAGTTTTTCCAAATTTTTAGTTTAGGACCTTTTCCCAAAAGACCCTGATAAATCCCTGGGGTCAGCAAGACAGGTTAAAATGGTCACATTATAAAATATAACAGTTACTGAAATGTATGTTTTTGATAAAAAAAAAACCTGATACAGTAGGTCAGCAAGACAGTAAAAATGGTTACAGTGTAAAATATAACAGTTGTTTTTTATATGAACATCTGTTATGGGTCAGAAAGACAGGTCAAAATACAAAAGACCTTTACTGAAATGTACCGGTACATGTTTTTGATATGAACACCTGGTACAGGTCAGAAAGACAAGTTACAATCATCAAAGTATAAAATATAACAGATCGACCTTTACTCAAATGTGCACAATTTATTTTTATTCTATTACTTTCTTTTGTAACACCTAGCTAGTATGGGTCAACAAGACAGGTTAAAATTGTCACAGTATAAAATATAACAGTTAATGAAATGTACATGTTTTTGATATATGTAAGCACCTGGTACCTATTGTGCCTCATTGTTAAACACAGTGTAACAATAGACTGGTTTCAGGTTAAATAACAGGTAATCTTGTCCCAACTCATATTTCCCTGTCTAAAATTGAAATTTTAAATCTTAATCAAATACATGAAGTTGTTTGAGAAAGATTTTCAAGCATGGATCAATGAGCTTTTGTTGTAAGAAAGTCAAAGAAATATAAACAAACTTAGGTTTCATAAACCTCCCTAAAGTATATTTAAATTGTTTTTAAACATTGATTGGAAGATTACAATGTTTAATTAACTTTTCAAAGTTGACTGATTTACAATAGCTTGATTAAATTTTTACATTTTATTGCACATGTTTGTATGTGATAGTAGACTTAACCATTTGATTATATATATTTATCTCTTTTTTTATTTTGGTCAAAATTTTAAATGTGTACCATTTGATAGACAATGTTTAAGTTTTTTAGAGGAGTTATTTTCAAAAAAAAATAATTATCATAACCATTATAAAAAATTAAGATTTTTACATTCAAACAATGTTGAATAATGAACATTATATTCAACTCTGAGTCTGGACATATCCTAGTATGAAAAAGTGTCAGTTCACTTGTCAAAGCTTGCGATTTTCTCCGGGCACTCTTCAACAATCTCTGAACTGACTGCCTCGATATAAATGAAAAAATCTTGACTTGGATGTAAAACACCATTGCTCCAGTCAACCCCTCCACCCTCAAACTGACTACAGTTTGGCCCTTTCTGTAAATTTTAAAGTAGAAGTAAGCAGTAATATGTATTGCAAAATATATTGACAAAATCTTAACTCAGTGATTGTGGGCGACAAACTTAATCCAAATCCAAACAAGTAGCAGACGACTGACTACATATACCTTAAAAACATGCAATACACCAATATATTAATCAAACTACAAACCACATTACTTCACTACTCCAAGCTTCTAATGTAAAGTTTATAAACACTAAAAACTTGTAAGGATCTAAAACAAATTTAAACCTGCCAGTGTTGTGTGTAAGAAAACAATGAGGGGGGTTCTATAAATTATAAAACAGTCTTCAGTATTATTTATGGCCCTGTAAAAATAAAACATTATGAGAAAATCCAAGTCATGATTCTTTCAGCAGGAAATACTCAATCATATATTAAAGTGAATATGAAATGCAGATTTCAAAACAAATTTGGGATTAACAATAACTATCAAGTTATCGTTAGCAATACTTGAACCAAATTTGATAAAGTATGTAATATAGAAATTTGTAAAGCTCTCTAAATAATATGGGGGCTAATCATCAAATTTAAACATTACATGTGGTCTCTATGTAGCAAACATGCACCACAAAAGTGGGATTTTTTATCTTCATTTCCAGGGTTCCGCAGGGAATTTAAACTAAAATTATTTTATTTGACAAGAGAATGTATCTGATAGCATGCTAATCAGTGTTACGGTAATTAAAAAGTATTTTACTACAGTATATCATATTAACAGAACATCTAATTGTATACATTTCCCAAAAGAGCATTTAAATTCTCATTTTCACATATAAATTCCCATTCTCAATATCAACAACCACATGAACTGGTAGTCTGTGCATATTATCATTCAGGTAATGTTCAACTTCACAGACCTATAAAGTTTTCACCATCATTTTAAAAATGAACCGACAAACGGACCCAAAAACTTAAGTTTTAAAAGTGATAAAAAGAAGTCAAAATAAGCTGTTATAGCTTTTCAACCTTTACATTCTAGGTAAACATGGTAAACACTGGTATATTTGGGTTGGGGAATGGGGAATAATTTTTAATTTTATGTAAATTATGTATAAAACAAAATGCACAAAATATGCTAAAACATAACAAATCAACCTTTTAAAAAATGTCTGCCCCTATTCCTATGTCAATTTTTATACAGTCAAACCTGTCTATATAGGCCACCCAAGGGAAACAGTAAAAGTGGTCTTTATGGACAGGTGGTCCTAATATAGGGTTCAAATATCATAAATAAAGAACAATTGGGATAAAATTTTACTGGTTCTTATATATAGGTGGTCTTTTAGACAGGTTCAACTGTGTACAGGAGGAACAGAATTTTCTATGTTTCTAACACCAAAATTGGCCAAATATCCCATTACCTGTAAAAGTAAATATATTAACATCTAATTAATGTATAAATCTCAGCTGTTTCAAAATCTTATTTATACCTAAGTTAAATCCAATTTAAGTATCAATTCAACAAAAACCTATTATATGTACTTAAATACAAGATATACATTACAATAAATACAAAAAAGAATTATTTACTTCATAACTTCTGGGTGTTCACAAATCTCCAGGGAAAAGTTGAATTACTTCTTATTATTGGTACTTCACAACTGGCGAGAACATAACTCTTCAATCAATACACAAAATCAATTATCTTTACACCTGTAAACCACCATTGCGTGTATATACAAGTCACTTAAGTGATAGAGAGCTATATCACTAATGTAAACTATGCTCTAGTTACTGCACTTCCGTGGGTAGAACGTAGACGAAATTGTTGACAGTTTCTCTTACGTCATCAGTTTATGATGTTCTTAGTTATTGGCCGAATATTTATGGTGCGAGGAAGACCGTATTGTTTACATTTTGCCACACAGATTTAAGATACTTCGTAAGTTTTATAAACTATATTTTTCTGACCAAAATAATGTTTAATGCACATTTTTACTTTTATCATGTTTAGTCATTCGTTTAAAAACTTTGGTTGTCATTTTGTTAAATTGTTTACTAGATCTAGTAAACATGTCGGATCAGGTGATCCAAAACCTCAACACCAAGTGAAGTTACGCAACATTTTTCTGTTGTAGATGTGGTTAAGTAGGAAAAAATAGGTTGTATACACTCGAAATTGTCACAAAAGTCATGTTTATACACAGGCCATCTTCTTATGCATGCTGGCAGTTTTTTTCTTGAAATATCTTGGTCATGAAATATTTTTGTCATGGTTGACTGGTTCTCTGTATCTGTCAAGATGGAGCACAGGGGTCTTATTCATTACCAAATTTGAATAAGACAAAATACTCATTGTATATATAAATACTACTCTTCAAACCAGAGATCAATCCCTGGACTTCCCAGGCTCCCACACTATTTGCGAGTGATCTACCACTAGCCCGAGATTCCTCTGGCCCGAAATTTTTTTTTTTTTTTTTTTTTTTATCAATTTCGGGCCAGAGATCGGGCTTCATTATTTTACATAACGTGATGCCGTTGAAATCCTACGGCAGGGTAAGATTTAATTTGGCGGATATGTTCACTTTATTTTCACGGGCATTGGGTAATGAACCAGTCAGATCGCTTACCTGAACCTTTATTCACAAGAATCCATCGAAAAAACTACGTGGCAACTCCGTTTTATATCCATTCCAGCCATATAAATCCAACACTTGTGTAAAATCCTTCATCATCTCGCCATTTTTTATGTTATGATATTCAAATAACGCGAGATCTCGCGGGTTAAAGTCTCCCTTTTCTGATACACAAGTGTTGGATTTATATGGCTGGAATGGATATAAAACGGAGTTGCCACGTAGTTTTTTCGATGGATTCTTGTGAATAAAGGTTCAGGTAAGCGATCTGACTGGTTCATTACCCAATGCCCGTGAAAATAAAGTGAACATATCCGCCAAATTAAATCTTACCCTGCCGTAGGATTTCAACGGCATCACGTTATGTAAAATAATGAAGCCCGATCTCTGGCCCGAAATTGATAAAAAAAAAAAAAAAAAAAAATTTCGGGCCAGAGGAATCTCGGGCTAATCTACCACTAAGATGACTGGATTAATAGAATGCTAAATCTGTATAATTAAGGGAGGTCATGGGGATCAAACCCTAACCAAAACCTGGCAAAGGTCTGACCAAAACTTGAAAATATCTAGACTGATTTTTAGTAGCCATGGGCTACTGGGCCTCCTGCTTATCTTCATCCCTGCACTCCACAGTTAGAAAAGAAAGTCAAATGGTCCTTCTGAAGAGACCTTAAAAACCGATGTCCATGTCATGGCATGCATGATATATGTTAATGAACCCTCTCTGCACATTGCTGTAAGCACAGTGGGAAGGAAGAAATTCTGCCACTTTACCTTTTGATGGTGATGTCTCAATATAAGTGAAATATTCTAGATGCATAAAGTTCTTCCCCTGATATTTAAGTTTCCCAGGATCCTACATTGGAAATCTCACACAAATTCACTTCGATGGACTCAAATGACTCGCAATTGCCAGTCCACCACTTCCAAGAGTCACACTGGCAACTAAACTCAGTATAAACTCTAACAGTAACAGAAAGGTCTAAGGTCGGACTGGGGATCCATCCAGGACCTCACACACTATATAGGCAAGTGCTCTACCAAGAGTTACCCAGACCACTACATTTATTATGAATAGCCAGAGTTAACATTAAACATAATATGTTAAATATCAGTGGCTCACAGTATTTACTACAGTCCTCTACGAGCATATACATGCCATATACACAAATTAATGAAATAAACAAATGTAATACATTGTATATAGTACCAGTATTTACTGGAAACCTCAGACTTGTACAATTCCATAGCCAATGTCAGTGGAAATAAATTATACAGTCATGATGCTAATGTTATTCATGAGGTGTCTTGATTCTGAAATATTGTATTCTAGTGAACCACATTTACATGTATGCACTGCCTTAAGTGCCTAATGATGGACAAAGACTATATATTGTCTACAGAATGCCTGATTTAGTGCACTCGTACTTTATGAAATGTCACAGTGACAGATACATGATGTGACATCAACTTCAGGAAAGCATGACGTCATATCATGTGTCACTTTACCCTTTACAACTGCGTTACTCAGGTTAATGTCATTTAAGTTGCATATTGCACACAAGGTTCGTTTGAGTTGAATTTATTTATTAGTCCTTCATAACACATGCAGTGTTTATTCTAGAAGGGCCCATGGGTTATTTTGTCAAATGGCCCCATTGTATTGTATATTGTCACCCTTCAAAGAAATTTCTCGCATAGTGATTGGTTAACTTGCCGGGGTACATGGAACTATGTTCGGAAATCTGCCGGGGTACATGAACGCACGCGACATTTAGCCGTAAAAGGGAAGCCTGCGGCTCAGGGTACATAAATCTTTGATGGGGTACATGGGGCTGTGTAACCTGCCAAAACCCTGTATAACTTATAATATTTATAAGGTCATATTTAACCTCATATGAATGTAAAATATTGATGTCATGGTGATTAAACTTTTAGAGAAGAGTTCAAAATGGCCCCTTCCAAAAAAATTCTAGATTGAACATGTTGACCTCAAACTTGGTCTGCAAATGTTTTGGTATAGATTTAGTGCACTTGTACTTTATGAAATGTCACGGTGACAGATACACAATGTTACATAACTTCAGGAAAGCATGATGTCATCGTGTGTTACTTTACCCTTTACAACTGAATTACTCAGGTTATTGTCATTTAAGTTACATACAGGTAGTATGTATGATACATGTACAATGTAGTGTACACAAGATTCATTTGTGTTGAATTTACTCCTACATAAGATTAACATACATGTATGCTAGGTTTCCACAATTCAAAAATTATTAGTAGCCAAATTTCCAATATTTTTGAAAATATAGTGTTTTTTAAAGTAAATTCACAAATTTGCTAAAATAGGTTACTTTTTGAAAGAATTTCTCAGAAACTAGTAGCCAATGGCGATTTTGGCTACCAGCAATGGAAACATTGTGTATGTAGTGTTCATTCTAGAAGTGACCATGGGGCCAGTGATCCCTTATTTTGTCAAATGACCCCATAGACATTGTTAAGGTCTTGATGCGCCATATTTAACATTATATTGATATTATGGTGTTTTAGAGGAGAGTTAAAAATACATTGGCTCCTTCTGAAAAATTCTTGATCTATCTATCTCATTGAACACTGCACATGTCGACATCAAACTCAGTCTGCATATGTTTTGTTGTACCTTTTCTCATTATTTATAATGTGTGGTGTTAGCACACTAGGTTACTGAAGAGGTAGATTTTCAACTTGTCGGACCTTGCAGATAAACATCATTTTTTTGAACCCCAGATAGAAAAATCCATAAAAAGAGAGGTGCAAGATATTTCTATCTTGTACTCCCCTGTGCAAGATGGCCTACATGCTGTTTTTCTCGCAAAATTTTATCAACAAAATCAGAGGTGTGTCGATAAGTTGAAATTGATTTTAAATTGAAAAATTGTACTTTCTGATGCAAGAAATAGAATCAATCACTACTTGTAGTGCCAGACAAGGAAATCTCAACCCTTGTTCTAATATATTTGGTCCAGAACTCGGCAAGCCTTGTTCTGGACCAAATAAATTAGAACTCGGGTTGAGATTTCCCTATCTGGCACCACAAGTTGTGATAGATTCTATTAACCATTTTGCCATGGTCCTGTCAACAATTATTAATGTGATACCCACTCTTACAACATAAAAGACTGTTTCAGTAGCTCAGTGATAGAGCATTAACTTTGAGAGTTGGTGGTTGTGGGTTTGAAGCTGGCCAGTCATACATATGACATTAAAATTTGAGATACTGCTTCTTTTCTTTTGCTCTGTGTTAAGAGGGCAAAGTATTTCCTGGTTCACTCATTGTTAGATAAATGTGACTGAGGTAATGGTATGCTTATCTGCGACATACTGACTTAGTGAGCTAGCACCTTAAAGTCACTATGTATTACAAATACTATACACACAATGACACTCTGGCTAGGTTTCCATAAATTTAAAATAATTAATAGCAAAATTTCCAAAATTTGTGAAAATATAGTCCATTTTATAGTATTTTCCCCCAAATTTGCTAAAATATGTTACTTTTTGAAAGAATTCCTCAGAAATTAGTAGCCAATGGCGATTTTGGCTACCAGAAATGGAAACATAGCTCTGGCCTCAAACACTTGTTCATCCATTTCGATGGAATGTACAATGCATGTACATGTATATATATATTCTTTGACTTTGGGTTGCTCTACCAACAGGTTTGACTGCAAATTATTCTGGGGAATTACTGACTACTCATAAATATAAGTACTGGGTACATGTATATTGTAACCACAGCAGTGACATCATATTTAGGCAGCTCATGAATACATGCTACATGTAGGCTTCCACAAATTTAAAATCAAAGTAGCCAGATTTCCATAATTTGTGAAAATATAGCACTTTTAAAATCATTTTTAACACAGTTGCTTCTTGAAAAAATTCTTAATAATTAGTAGTCAGTGACAATTTTGGCTACTAGGAATGGAAACAGAATTTTCAAATGAATTCATATTCTGTTGTCATAGTTAGGCTCTTTCAGCGAATTGTACAGATGAGTCTTTCTGAATACTCCAACTAATAACTATGTTATTTGAATTTTTGAAGACCACCTACCATCTTTATTCTTTTGGTGGCTCTATTGACAGGGGGGTAACTGACCAAATGTAAGTACATGTGTACTGAAAGCACATCAGTGACATCATAATGAAGTGACACATGTATGTATAGGGAAATAGCATTGACCTGTCTGCTTGAACTTTTATTAGAAATGTTTATGTACAATGATCCAAACCAATACATGGGTAGTGTTCGGATTTGTAATTAATACATACACAATGCATGTCCCTATGATGTAGTCGAAATAATTAATGTAAATACATGTGTTCCCTATAGATAGATATACATATAGTGGTTCATTTAATTAATATTTAAATAAAAGATCAAGGGGACAGGTCAATGTTGTTTGCCTATGTATAGATGTACATGTATATGTGCATGTAATATACCACACAGGCTTAACATGTTACATAGGGGTAAAGTTCATGTTATTTACAACTTGTTGTTTACAAATAGCGCATCATAAAATAGGTCAGGCTGATCTTGACTGACTTAAACATATTGACATATGGTAATATTGATATATACATACACTAATGATTTACATGTAAATGAGGTGGTTGTTTAGTTAGTGTCATAGTACTTACAGTACACTAATAATTAGTAATAATAATAATAATCTTTATTGGTATTGATATCCACATGAATACAATACAATAATCATAAATGCAAGTATACATATAGCTCTCTCTCATACACACACAGAGGACACCTGTCCGTAACAGTGTACATTCTAGAAGGGTCATGAGGTCATGATCTCTTATTTTCCCAAAAACTAAAAGCCTTAGTGGGTCATATTTAACATTATGTTAATGCAGAATATTGATGTTATGGTGTTTTAAAGGAAATTTTTTTTGAAAATGGTTCCTTCTGAAAAATCCTAGATTGAACACTGCCTGAAAGGTCAGTTCAATTGTAATTTTGTTAGATTTATAGTACATAGAACTTTTATGTTTATTTGACTTCAGGGACCAGTTGTTCGAAGCTTGATTAGTTTAATGAATTGATTAGTTGAAATTTGAATTTTGCATAATTCCTGATATGTTATGAAATTAAAAGTTGTACATTTAAAAATGGATAGAATTTCATCAAATTATTTAAAGCACATTGTTATAAAAATATTGATTTAATAATGATACTTTGATTTTTGATGATGTTTTAAATTTCTGTTAATCATTGATTAAACTAATCAAGCTTCAAACAATTGGGTCCAGACATTGTCGACTCGATTTGATTCTTCACTTATAGAAAGAAGCATTATTCAACTATTGATCGATTGATTTAAAGGGTTTTAAATCACAGTCCGAGTCAAGAATATTTTGATTACAGTCCAACCTGCCTTAAAGGCCAACTCTACATAAGGACAACCTGCTTATAAAGGCCAGTAGAATTGTATCCCAATTGTTCTTTATTCATATTTTTTAACCTCTATATAAGGGTCACCTGTCCATAAAGGCCACATTTACTGATTCCCTTGGGTGACCTTTATAGACAGGTTTGACTGTATTTCACTCATATCCAGATGTTACCATATGTTATGGGTGAAGTATTAGAGATTTTGACCTTTGCGGTGTGCTCAGGGAAATGTGTCGAGAGGGTTTGTTAGTGTGCCCTGCCATCCATGACATGGGGCTGCAGTTTAACGTCTCTTTCGAAGATGGAATTACATTTACATATTTTTTGTAACATGTACACTTGCATTCACTTTAATTTATGTTTTGAGTTCAGATTTTTAAAATTTTAAATTTCATAAAAAAATCATCATAATTTTTGTCCTACTCAAGATACAATGTAATTTGCCAAGATGAAAGAAGCATCAAATGTTCTTTGTAGTCTTGGTATTATGTTTCCATTCCTTGTAACCAAATTTGCTATTGGCTACTAATTTTTTGACAAATTGTTTGAAAAACCTGTTTAGCAAACTTGCGTGAATTATCAAATTTTGGAAATTTGGTAATTATTGATTTTAAAATTGTTGAAACCTAGTTAGTAATATAGATGTTGTTTTCAATGCAGATTTGTCTTTATAATATGTGTTGTATTTCAATCCATGAGTCTGTGTCAGCTGTTTGAGTTACATAACTATCATAATGTACTGTTACATGTATCTACTATATACATGTACATATACTGTAACTGGACTTTAATCGTCTTGTGATGCACACGACTCATTACTATGTATGGAATTCCCGTGACCTTAATATAGATTTAAGATTAGACACTCCATTTCATTGTCAACATAGTGAGCTTAAAATACATATGATATCAATATATATAAATAGATAATACCGTAGTTTCAAACATATTGTGATCACCTCATACATTTGTAACAACAGTCCAAAGTCCAAAATCTTTATCTTCACCATATAATGATATATAAACTGGAATTACTATATAGTACTATAACATAGACAGAAGTGAAGTTGTAGTATAAATTAAATAAGGTAAGAACTATAGAGTGACACTAGGTTTCCTCAATTTTTAAAGTTTTAGTTATTAATTTTTATTTCCAAAATTTTTGAAAATCTTGTCCTTTTTAAAGTATTTTTTCACAAATTTGTAAACAACAAAAAAAAAGGTTACTTATTGAAAGATTTTTTCAGAAATTTAGTAGCAAGTGATGATTTTGGCTACAGGCAATAGAAACATATATGTAGCATTTGTGTATTTTAGTAATGTATGGATTCTGAGTTTAGGAGGTACAGTATTTCAAAACTTCTAATTTAGGATGAAATTAGCAGATTTATTGCAGCAGGAAATTAAAAATATTTTCATTTTGTATTTTCAGGTAAAATAAGACCAACATGGCCATTATAGTATAATAGTTCACAGGCTATATATCAATTATTCAGATAAATTAATTATTTAGTATCACATATCATATCACATAAAACATTGAAGATGGCGAGTGCAGATATCACACCGATAGAGCCGACCATTTTATCACAACCTGTATCATTTGGAAGTGCTGATCTGAACTCATTAAGTGTAGATAGTGAATATTCTGATGTTGAAGAAGACTTTAATTTTAGTGCCAAACAAAAAACTAAAAGATCTGAAAGAGGAAAATTATTAACTGGAAGAAGAAGGGTGAGTATCATGCATATGCACCCCCCATTATACCCCCGTAAACGAAGTTGGGGGGGGGGGGGTATATAAGAATCACCCTCTCTGTCTGTCTGTTCATCTGGTTGTCCATCCTTTTATCATGTCTGCTCCATATCTTCCATTTCTATGGATGGATTTTGATTAAACTTGGCACAAATGTATACCAACATACCAAATTAAATGTGCATAAATCAAAGGTCAAGGTCAGGAGGTCAATTTTGGGGAGTTGGGGTATTTGACTCTTAAGAGACAGTTCTAGTTAAAATTGAGTGCAGAGGTGTTCAGATCAGAGAGAAGGAGGGTTAAGAAATATTTTACTTATCAGGGGTTCAAAATTCCCTGGGTCCGAGGTCCGGGACCTATTGATTTTACCTTGGGACCATTAATATTTAAATTGTAAAAGTCCGCTGAACCTGCCATTTTTACCAGAATAATTCTAATTTTTCAATATAATTACATAATTGTACATGGATCTTTCAATGTTGATATTGGACTTTCAAAACTTTATGTGGGACCTGCCAAAAATAAAGGCAAAAGGTCCTGGACCTTCCATTACAAAACATAATTTTGAACCCCTGCTTATGTGACTTATGTTCTATGATGATAAAACAGGAGGGCTTACAATTAATTTTAACAAGTTTTCTTGTATAGGAGTGACAAGTTTTGGAAATACAGGCATACTAAGGAATCTATGCCTGCTGATGTAGGCTTGGGTTGAAGTTGCTTGGGGATTGGAAAATCTGGAATATTTCATGTACCCACTCATGTCATATAATTCCATCACTTAGTAGCAATTCATTTTGTAAAGTTCATCATTGAAAAAGAATACTTTTCTGTCAAAATTCTGACAATACTTTACCAGTGATTAGAAATCAATTACTTTCTAAAAAAAAAAAAATAGTATGTGAATCTTCTCAGAAAAAAATTGGATTGGAGTAGTGGTGATTGATGTCAAACTCAAGATTCTATCACTTATATCATGGTGGTTAATTCATTGATGGTGAAGTAATCGGGAGTATATATATATATATATGTACACAGAAAAAAAACCACGGAGCAAGTGAACTGACAATTTTTGTACGGCGTTTCACAATAGTGAACACGTACTTTGCTATCGCTTTCTTCCAAGATATCGGGCTTCTTTTCTATGAAATTATAAGATATGAATACGCATGGAAATAGTGCACCTGGTAAATGAGCGTGAAAGAAATATATCTGTTTTATCGTGAGATATGTACTCTGAGACGAGTAATGCATTTGGTTACATATGCACATTTGGAATAAATTTTCGGAATACATTTCGGAATCTAGTCAAATATTGCGACGGGATGCATCCAATAATTTCTGCAATTTGGCGAACTGATCTCGTGTTTACAATAAAAAGTAGTCCGAGAAGTTTGCCTCCTACGATGCAAAATCATAACTTTTTATAAAATAAACAGCAATGGCAGGTTAATTTAATTAATTCTTTATGAAATCTACGGTAATTTAAATTTATTATGAAGGGTATGATAACGTATTTTGATGTTGAGGCAATTGTGTCATATTTTAAAACTGTTTATCGATTAGATTTCACTTTCGTGAAAGGGAGATAATTCGTACAGTGTTGTGTGCAAATGACCACAAGTAGATTTTAAATACTTCACCATTAACATGAAATGGGAATATTGTGAATGATAATCAGAAGTTTATTAAAACTCAGATTTAACAGCAAATGACCCAGTTACATACAACCGCTAGAATGTACCCCCTCATAGCGACAGTAGGGTCTGCAAAACTCTACTTTCAATCTATCCGAAATGACAAAACGATTGGGTACGGCTTTATTAAATTTTAATTACTGATTGTCTTTTTCATATATTTATGAAATTATTCTTTTCTACCATTTAATCTAGCAATACATGGTTTGGTACATTGTTTCTTTTTCTAAAAAACATCCGTCGGACTATGCATAGATCATACCTTTAACATTATGTTACATGGCTTTGTATTGGAGATGAACTGTCCAATCAGTGTACATTTAACATTATGTTACATAGCTTTGTATTGGAGATGAACTGTCCAATCAGTGTACATTTAACATTATGTTACATGGCTTTGTATTGGAGATGAACTGTCCAATCAGTGTACATTTAACATTATGTTACATGGCTTTGTATTGGAGATGAACTGTCCAATCAGTGTACATTAATATTATGTTACATCGCTTTGTATTGGAGATGAACTGTCCAATCAGTGTACATTAACATTATGTTACATAGCTTTGTATTGGAGATGAACTGTCCAATCAGTGTACATTAATATTATGTTACATGGCTTTGTATTGGAGATGAACTGTCCAATCAGTGTACATTAACATTATGTTACATAGCTTTGTATTGGAGATGAACTGTCCAATCAGTGTACATTAATATTATGTTACATAGCTTTGTATTGGAAATGAACTATCCAATTAGTGTATATATAATGTTTATTTTGATATATATTATATATTAACAGCGAAGACATGTCCATTATGATGACGATGGGGATGAAGAAATCTCACATTCTAGAGTAGAGTCACTACTAGCTGGTCCTTGTAAAGTGGCAGAACAAGCTGAAGAATTTGTGAAGAAAGTATGGGAAGCTGGATGGCGTGTTGTACATCATGGATCTCTGCCAGACTGGTTAAGAGATAACGAATTTCTACATACGGGACATCGACCTCCATCTAACTCATTTATTACGTGTTTTAAATCTATATTTAGAATACATACAGAAACAGGCAACATATGGACACATCTGCTAGGTAAATGGCATATTCATTTGAAATTTAGATGCTAATTTGAAACTTTGATATTAATTGGAAATGTTGGTATTAGATATGAATAAAAAAAATTAATATTTTATATTTATTCAAAATTTTTATATCAATTCAAAATTTGATATTGCTCATAGTTTCAAATTAAAAAATCTGTTAAAGGGTTATATTCTCTACTTCAGGGTTGAGTACTAAATGGTGTTTTAAGATTATTTCATTTATAATATTGAGGTAAATTTTAATAGAGCTGAAACGAATGTTCGGATATTCGATTACGAATTGATTTTTTTAGTGGTATTCGAATGTTAAATTGGTATTCCAATATTCCTTCCCATAGAAAAATATGTGATGATGAAAGAAATCAACTTATATTTTGTCTGGAAGAATAAATATGTTGCACAGCAAAAACCTACTTTCAAATGCTTCCTTTCTTCCCCTATAGTTATTCATGAAAAACTTGATTAATCCAAACTGTCACCATAAAGTCGGGGAAAGACTCCACAATCTGACAGATCCTGCCATGTGCTTTCAGTTTGTTTACTTCCTGTCATTGCATCATGACATGGTTATGTCCCTTTAAATTCATTATACATGTTATTGGAACAGGGCTAGTGTGGATGACGACTATTTATCGGGTTAAAGTAAAAACATGACTGTCATGTTTTACTGCTTACATGGTCTTAATCATTAAATCTGGGTTTGTTTAAAAGAATATTAAAGAGATCATGATTTTATTATCGACATGAATAAGGAATATAATAAGGTAATTATTTTTCATCTGTTTTATGCAATCTACAGCGTTTCCATCCAAAAAAATGTCCTATATAGCTCTTTTCCAGAAAAGATGGAGAGTTTCTCTTTGGTGCCGAATATTCGAATAGGATTCGAACAACAGCCAACGAATATTCGAATCCTAAATTTGGTATTCGTTTCAGCTCAGTTTCAGGAAAAAACCATGGTCCTCGGTGATCACACTTGGATATGTCCTAGGTTGTATATGACTGTTGGATAATAAAAATTGTGTTCATTAAAGTTAAGACAGAAATTTCAAAAGTATTGCAGAGAACACAAGATACTGTGAATTTATTTATTTTCGTGATGTACTCATTTTCGCTTATTTCGCGGTCGTTTATTCTCAATGAAAATTTATACCGAGCGAAAATTATATTATGCTTATTGTGTTATAGTGCATATTTCGAAAATGGAAACATTTAACTATGCGGATATGTCTAAATGTCCTATACCGCGAAAATAAATACATGCAAAATTAAATATATTTACAGTACAAAACTTCTGCTAGCCAATTGGTTAAGGTAACAGAGGCTTGAACAACTTGGGCCAAATAGTTACAATATGTTATTTATTTATTTTCTAGGTATGATTGCCTTTATTGGTATTGCTGGATATTTCCTTAGTCGTCCATCAGTAGAGATACAATGGCAAGAGAAAGCAGTCTTCTCAGCATTTTTCATTGGTGCTATATTATGTCTTACATTCTCTTGGATATTTCACACTGTGTATTGTCACTCGGAATCAGTCGGTAGATTATTCAACAAGTAAGTCTATGTTTTTTTTGTTTTTTATTTGCAACATATTCTTCTGTAGCTCAGTTGATAAAGTGCTTGCTCCGTAAGTGGAAGGTCGTGAGTTCGAAACCAGACCGGATCTGACTTGAAAGTGGGTAGTGACTGTTTTTTCACCAAGCACTCGGTAATAGGAAATAAAGTCACAGTTCTTTAGGATGGGAACTTAAAATGAATGATGTCTCGTGTCACTGTTGGCTTGGCACAATAAAGAACCCTGCTGTATAATGCCATTAGTGCAATGCACAGGCAAAATTTCTGCACTCTTGCCAATAGCTGGTGATGTCTAGATATAAGTGAAATATTCTTGACTGGGACGTTAAACACCATCACTCAACTCGACTCCTTTTTATTACGTAGGAAAGTTGAAGACTTTTCAGATTATTGTCATTGTTTTGTAACTAACGGCATTTCAATGTCAACAAAATGTTTTTTCAACCAAAACACTACTGTTACACTTGCATTTCAAAGAAGTAGACCCACATAGAAGAGCACAATTTTAATTTTACAAATGCATTTCTGGTTATACATGTATATAATTGTGTTTTGAAAGCCAAATTTCAGACAAGTAAATTGAAAACAACTTCAATTGAAAAAAAAAAACAACAACCCCTACATATACAGCAAGCAGGAATTACGAAACCTATTCTCGTCTGGTTTGATTCATGCAATGCATTTATTGAAAAAAGTTATCCTGAATTTATTCTTAGAAGGTTTCCTTATAAGAATTATTTCCTTTTTTTTCTAGTAATTTTTTTAAACAAATTGTCCAAATTGTAATTTAAAAAACACAATTGAAAAAGTTTAGTGGCACATTTTCAGCATATATCTTATAGTAATTGCCCAGCTGTGCTCAACATATTTTTTTTTTCTAAAATTATGGAACTAGAAAAAATTATGAAATTAAGGGAATAGTCTGCAAATAATTCCGTTTTAAGCAATGTAGACTTTTTAAAAAAAATTAATTCCAGTAATAAATTTAAATTTTAACACATTTTTTTAAATTTTCTGTTTCTGAAATCAAATCGTATTAATATTATATATTTTCAGATTGGACTACTGTGGAATAGCAATATTAACTATGGGGTCCTTTGTACCCTGGTTATATTATAGTTTTTACTGTCGTCTGGGACCTAAGATAGCGTACCTTACATTAATATTTGTACTAGGGTCAGCTTGTATTGTTGTATCTTTGTGGGATAAGTTTGCAGAGCCACAGTTTAGAGCTGTAAGGGCAGGTATGTACATCAATATCACCAGGTTTCCACAAACAAAAAACAAGATCAAAAACCCCGTATAAACTGGGTTTCCACAAATTAAAGTGTTTAGTAGCTAAATTTCCAAAATATGTGAAAATAAATAGTCCTTTTTAAGGTATTTTTTTCACAAATTTGGTAAAATAGGTTGCTTTTGTAAAGAATTTCTCAGAAATTAAATAGCCAATGGTGATTTTAGATACCAGGAATGGAAACCTAATATTAGATATTGAAATTTAAAGTAGAAACAAGCAAAATTATGTTTGATTAAATTAAGCTCTTCGTTGTATCACATGATCGCCTGTAATCTTTGTTGCATATTGAAAAATATTAGTTATGTTTTCCAGTGGACATTGATTATGATGTTTCTTACTGCTTTTCCTCAGTCCTTGTCCGGAGCATTTCTTAGAAATAATATGGCTTGTCAGATATTTTCAAAACTTAAAGGAATAATAAAAAAAATTGTTTATTTGTGCCTTTTGCTATCCTTTGTTTTTGGGCTCAGAGTCAGTTTAGTCCAATTTTGGGCCCATTTTGGAACCTCAAGACATTAATATGTATGGTATTCCATGAAACTTTATGTTTTTGTTTCCGGGAAAAACACTTGCTGATTGTATTTATTTTGTTTTCAGGTGTATTTATTGCATTAGGACTTAGTGGAGTAATACCAGCTCTACATTATGTGATAACTGATGGTTTTTATCATGCTGTTAATTACGCTGCCCTCGGATGGCTATCATTGATGGCTGTCCTGTATATAGTGGGTGCACTGATATATGCAATAAGAATCCCGGAAAGGTTCTTCCCAGGGAAATTTGATATATGGGTAAGCATCACAACTTTTAAACGTTGAAAATCACCTTTTCCGTATGACTTATAAGAAGAGCATGATGGCATTGCCACAAATCTTGATTCTGTTCAGTATTTGATATTTTTGTAATCTTACATAATGGTCAAGTGAATCTAAAGAATAAGCTTATAGATGGCAATGCCTCTCACCGCCTTGGTTCATATCCAACTCTGGGCAAAATCTAGAGCGAGAAAGATTTTCAGTTAGCTTTGTGAAAGTCCGTGGTTTTCTCTAAACCATCTGAGGTTTCCTCCACCATTCTGAATTGACCATCTTGATATAAGTAAAAGAATCTTGGCTGAAGTACAAACATCATTACTCTACTGAAATAGATTCAATGAGAGACACTGTGATGCACAAGCTCACACCTTAGATCACTCTACCAAGGCTCTGCTTATTAGAGGGAATTGTAGTAAACTTCAAGGTTGTTTTATAAAAATTATATATAAATCTACCGTATATATTCAAACATGTAAGTAACATTGATACTTGCTGCAAATATGTTTAGTGGGTTATACAAATAACCCTGTCTGCATGTATCCCAAGTCTGGCTGTCCATCCCAATAGCGTGTCCACTTCACATCTTTCATGTGTATAGATGGATTTTGATCAAAAGTGGTACAAAACTTAATGTAAAACATGTGTCGCATACAAAATTTATATATGTTGCATAGGCCAAAGGTCATGACCTAATGACAAAACCGATGCTAGAGGATTAAATCAGCTCCAATAAAAGTTCTAGTTTATTTATTTATTTATTTTTTTATTTATTGTTTTACAGTTTCAGAGTCATCAGATATTCCATGTGTTTGTAGTGGCTGCGGCCTTCGTCCATTATCACGGAATAACAAAGATAGCGACATATCGTCTAACTCTGGGTGACTGTCTGGAATCAGAAATACAGTGATGTTACTAATGATCCTAAAGATCTATTTATTGTTATAGCTAAAACGATCTATTTCTATTGTTATAGCCAAACATTGACACTTGTACGACGACAATTATATCTTGTTTTGTTATAGAGTGTGTGTGAAGTCTATCTTTATCAATGCACAAAACTTTGAAAAAAAATATTTGAATTTATTGAAACATGTACATTGTATTATAATTTTTGTTTGGAAATTTATGTTTCTTAAAATCTGATAAACAAAATGTGGTTGTGTCATTTGAACAGTTTTTTAGTCCCGTCCCCGGTCTGATGTGACGTGACGTGTCTCGTGTCATTTGAATATTTCATAAGTCGTGTTCCTGGTCCAATGTGAAATGTCTCCAGATTTATGTTATGTTCTTTTGATATGTTTAAGATTCAAGCATTTTTGTTCTGCAATGCCACGATACAATTTTGGTCATTATATTTCCTAGGAGTTTTGTTACACTTAAACAATTACTGAATTTAGATTCATTTTGTGTGATGCAGAAATTTCGCAGCGTTTTCATTTTCACAATTTTCTTTTTTGAAGACTTTGTTCACAAATTCATGATTCTGGGCATTTGTGAAACTCAGCATTAAATAAAGAAATTTTTGGGGCATTAAATTTATAAAAATTTAACAATAAAAAGTACATTTACGGCAGTAAAATTATATCTACATTATCTCCATGGAATGGACAAAATTTGTTGAGAGTGCTTATAAGGGCACTTTTACCTGTTTGAGTTAGTTTTGTTACTTAGTTATTTATTCATAAAAGATCTACAAATTCAATATTTTTTATTATTAAATGTATTCAAGAAAATTTGTACAAATTTAGTCAATGTGGTGTTAGTTTCATTATAAGTGTTTTATAATATAAAAATATTTTAATAATCACATAAAGGTACCGGTTATTGCAATTCAATTGACAAAATAAAAAAATTTTCTGTGCTCTAATTATACTGTCTCTTCAAAAATTGTTTTGTAATAATTTTGATGAAGTTTTTAAATCATGTATGAGAAAATGTTTAATTGATTGAGGACAAAATTAAATAAATGTGTGATTTTGAGATTAACCAACAAAACAGGGATTGGGATTACAGTAACAGGGGCCCAGTAGCCCATTGCCCCTAGAAATTTCTCTGGTCCCCGTTTTTAAGATTTTTCTTATGTATTGCTATTGAAACTTCTCTTTAAAAGTAAGCTGGGCCTGCAACTCAAAATAGTTAAGCTTCATCCCTGCAAAACATGCAAAAATAGTTAATATTATGTATTGTTGAAATGTCAGTTGATACATTTGATTGTTAGATAATTATTTATGGCAAGTACAGCTGAATATATAAGCAGACATGTGATCAAGTGGTTAGAGCGAATGACTCATGATTCAAGGGCTCAAATCCTAGTTTGTTTGTCCTTGAGCATAACATTTAATTTAATTGCTGCAGTCCACCCAGCTAACAAATGAATGAGTGTATTTGCGGGACTAACCTTGCAATAGACTAGCATCACATGCAAGTCTCCTTACGCCATTGAATTCATGATAAGCGCCACCCTGATTAGCCTGTAAGCTCGGGACAGACATCAACTTTAATATGTATATATTGTCTAAAAGTATTTTGTATATAAAGTGAAAATGTTAAACCGATGAAATTTTAATGCAATTTATTCAAAATGTGTATACAAGAAAAAACATAAATTAACGGGTCCTCATCTTGTATGATATTAAACACCTTTGGTTTTTTCATAGGGGAATTTATTAAGTTGGCCTAAACTTTATGGAGATAAATTTCAGTGAATTTGTTACAGTTAAATTAAAAATACTTTCTGTCTTTAAGATAAAGAAAATTGAAATTTTGAAATATAACAAACTGCATTATAACATACTTGCAAAAGGTGGGATCCTCTTTGTAAAGATGTTAACCTGTGACAGTTTCTAAATTCACTGGTAATGTGTAAGGACAACTGGATTTAACTTGCTAATGTATTTATGTTGGTTTAGAAATTTTATTTTGATTTTTCAAATTGGGAAATTGCAGTTGTTTTTCCAAGGGAAAATTGCCTTTATTCGGTAATAATTCGCGGCAAACAGAGTCATGGAACTTGATTTGCCCCTTACACCCCTATGTTTAAATCAAAGACATGAAAAAATTATTATTTTGTAAGTTAATCTGTTAAATGTTTTTTAACTAATTTATGTGTATTTTATATTTTGTAAAATAAATTTTTTGGTTTAAAGTTCTTTTTTAAATGTGATTTAACATATCAGCTGATGTGAATATCTCTGTACATAGTATATACCAGTATTTAGTACTATCTATGGTACTAATGTTTCGTTTGTAAGACTATAAAGATATAGAACTTTGTACAGCTGTAATCAAAAATGTTTTTTTTTGATATGTAAATTTGGGAAAAAATTGGATATTTGTAAATTATGTTTCTCTTTAGAGGAAAATTACTATTATATTTGTTACATTAATGTAAAATAAATTTTGACAAAAGATAATGTTTATGTACCTGTAAATTGTATGTAAGAAAAAAATACATGTATATGTAACTGTTATACTCCAAACAGAAAAGTTTTAGGGACAGATTTTTTGTGGTGCTTTTGCCAGTTTGACCTTTTAACTAATATACATGTAAAACTGTGCAAAAATTAAGCATGTTTATTGTTAATAAGTAACCGTGTGTGCACACAAGAAGTTGGTCATAAAAATAAAACTATCCTTATTCTTTCTGTAAAGAAAATTCTCTAAAATATTTATACACATAAAAAGCAGAATGGAAGGAACACCCCAAATAAGATTCTTTCACGTATATTGAGGTCATCAGTTCAGGGATGATGGAGGAAACCTGAGTGCCCAGAGAAAAACCACAGACCTTCGGAATGTCTGTCTTACTAGACCACAGGTCTTCAAGAATTGAACAGACAAATGTCTGTCTTACTAGGATCTGCTCTGAATGGGATTTAAACCTGAGAGAGGGACTGCGATTTGTAAGCAGGCACTTTGGACCAATTGTCAATCAAGGCCCCTTGGAACAATCGTCAATCTAGGCCCCTTGGATCAATCGTCAATCTGGGCCCCTTGAAAAAACAAAGCTACAGAGAAGAGTAAAGCTGAATATTATGTAAAAAGCTAACATTCTAAGGATCTTCAGTTTTTGGTAATAAATAATTTTACCTTAGCTTACAGATTGCCCATTAAAAATGAAATATTCAGCCTTTTGAGTAACATTTTTGACTGATGTTATCAATTTATTGTTAAATGATATTTACTAAAATCAAATGCCAAGATCTTTCATGAATTTTTTATGAATGAAAATATCAAGTACAGGTACACAGGATGTCCCACAACATATATTACAAATTAAAAAAGATTGCCCTGCCTGGTAGTTGATAGTTAATGTGATTACAAAGTTTTCTTGAGAGTATTGAAATACTGATGTTATATACAAATGTGTTACTAAACATGAATACAAGTGTGATACGTCGAGCGAAAACCAAACTTATTTTTCATTCAGTTGATTTTTATTCCATTACTGAAATTCTTCCTGGTACGTCTGATGTATGAAATGTACACAAAATCTTGTGTGTAGATTTATATGTGAATGCTATGTACCAACAATTGAAAAACCATTTTGACAATTTTGGTATTATAATATTGGTCCAAGCACCACTGATAGAAATTGTATTCCAAAACGGCCATCTAGTGCTGTAAAATTAAAACTGGTATACTATGTAATTTGATGTTTTATGTTTTATGCTACGGCACACCATTTTTAGAGAAAATGAATGATCATACTGTGTTTCATGATCAAATTTAGATGTGGGTTTCTAAAAAGTATTACCAGTGATTCTGAACTCCATGATAAATGTCGTACATTCATGCTGTTTTCATTCATGGAGGAAAACATTCACAGTTTTCTGACATCAATTTCTAATTTTCTGACATCAATTTCTAATTTTTTCTGACATCAATTTCTAATTTTCTGACATCAGTTTCTAATTTTCTGATGCAATTTCTAATTTTCTGATGTCAATTTTTTATTTTCTGACATCAATTTCTAATTTTCTGACGTCAATTTCTTATTTTCTGACGTCAATTTCTAATTTTCTGACGTCAGTTTCTTAGAACATCTCAGAGACAAGTATGGTTTTAGCCTGAAGCGTCACAGACACATATACTTGTGATTTGTTATTCTATAGTAGATATACTTGTTGATGTTGTCTTTCATTTTATAACATAGAAGAAATATTCTTCCAGGCTCCAGTTTCACAAACGTTCCTTAACTAAGATTATCTTTTACTTAAATTTACTGATAGGTGTTTTTGACAATATTTTTTTAACTATAAGTAAAAAAATCTCATCAAAATTAAAATATAGATGTAATGAGGTTAGATTGATGTTCAGTAGGACACCATGAATTCACCAAAGTCTTGAAAACAAAATCAACAAAATTTTACATTTCAAATTTGCTAGATTTTAGTTTAATTCAGATTTCAAATATGGCAGATTAAAGTTTTAATTCAGATTTCAAATTTGCCAGCTTTAAGTTTAATTCAGATTTCAAATATGGCAGATTTTAGTTTTAATACCGATTTCAAATTTGCCAGATTTAAGTGAAGAAAAAAATCTTCATTAAGAATCGATTATGAAACCGGGGCCAGTATAAGGAATTGTAATATAATACACATAGATTCTAGTTTTGTATCAAATATGATGTACATACCTCATGTGAACTGATGGATATCAGGTGTTTATATGACAACCCTGTGATCCCCAAATGCCTAATGGTATTACCCAGAAGTTGACAAATCAGATTATCCCATGTTAATTTAAAAGGAGAGATGGATTAGAATTAAGTATTTTTCAGTTGTAAAATTGAAAAATTGCAGACAGAGACTTTTCTTTTATGTGTTTGTTTCGTTGTTGTTGTAGTCATGGCAACAGTTTTTTTCTGAAATTCTTTTTAAAACTTCTTCAAATCTTTTGGACATACAGAAGTAAATTGCCCCAAGTACAAAATCAAGATTGGACCATAAAGATTTGAATGAAAAGATTCTCTTGATTTCTGTACACTGTAGTTACATTGAGTATTATTAAATTTTTGATTTCAAGTATTAACACAAAAATGTCAAGAATGAGTTAATAATTGTGTTTTGGCCTCTTACATTTATTTTAAATAAAACTGTTTTGGTTTTTGTTTTTAGATGAAGAGTAAAAATTGAAATGTCATTAACATAAGAATGAGGTTCACCTCTGTACCACGTGATTCATACCTCTTTGACGTTTGTGCGGAACATTTTGGAAAATATTTATGTCGCAGACTCCCGGAATAGCAGACTCCCGGAATAACATAGTTTTTATGGGAAACGTCATTTTATATGATTCCGAATCCATTGAAAATAAGTGTGTCCACACAAATGTTAGAGGGTTTCACGTGTTACCGCGGTGAACCCCATTGTTAGATTTATGACCATAAGATGTTGTGGACTGCTGTTACAATGTTTGATTACCGGTATTACTGTTAAAAGTTGTAGTTGCACAGTCTTAAGATAGAACAAAAATGCAAATTACCTGTTTGTTATTGTGTGTGTATATAAAACTGTGATATTGTGTTGATTGTATTGTAAATTTTATAATTATGATAATAATGATAGTTATAACTTGTTAATTAATGAAATTTGACTCTGTTTGTTCATACTTACGTCAAAATGTAAATATATGTTAAATTTTCTATCAAAATTGGATCTGCCACTGTACCATGTGGTCAACACCCCTCAATGTTTGTGCAGGACATTTTGAAAAACATTTACGCCCTGCATTCCTGGAAAAACATTGTTTTTACTGGAAAAATTGAACCTTCATGGTTCCATATAAAATGTAAATAATTGTTCCACACAGGCGTCAGGGGTTATTACATGGTACAGTGGTGAAGCCCATTAATCTGTGTTTTTCTGGAATGTCTGAAGTTCCTTAAAAAGAAATCAAACACTTGTACTAAAATTTAAAATTAATTTTGAAGACGCTTTTCAAGTTATAAGTCACCCTTTTAATAACACTGCAACTGCAAGGTGATATAATAATTTTTAGTTGGCAAAACCTTGGCCTAATTGAAATTCTGTTTTCTATCTCCACCATAATTTGCTTGTCACGAATTGCTGATGCTGCCTAAAACATTCAACCAATCCACCATATTATTGTAAGCCAATTTATTATCAATCTTGCCGCTTTTCCCACCACAATAATGTGATAACAATGAAAGTAGAGCAGTTAAATTAGATAAGAGAATTTGTGTTGTTGGTTTGTTCAAACATTGAAAATAGACAGAAAAATCGTTATATATATAAATGTATTTAATAACACGATTTTATACTTTTTTCTGCAGTGCTTGGCTGTTATCTTGCATTATTTATTTTCAGTTTTTCTTGATTGTTAAATTTTCTATAAATATTTTCAAATTTGAAATATTACGGATTTATATTACTAGTACACATGTACCAGTATTTATGGTTTTGAATTTATCTTCAGAAATTCTATTTTTAGCTACTTTAATTTATTGGATATACATGTTTTTGTTGCAATTCTTTCTTTAACACTATTTATGATATAAGCTGCTCCATGACAAAACGACCCTTGAGGCAAAGGGGTTTGTCGCTGTGCCACGTGATCAATACCTCTTAACGTTTGTGTGGTACGTTTTGGAAAGCGTCAACGTCACAGATTCCCACAATGACGTGGTTTTCGCAGGAAAATGTTATCTCATGCGATTCCATATCCATTGGAAATAAGTGTTCCGCATGTATGTTAGAGGGTATCGGGTGGTACAGCGGCAGACCCCATTATGTCATAGATGCCAAAATTTTCATTGGTTAAGTGACACATTTAATTGTGTCCTTTGATTCTATGATAATTTCAATAAAATATACTCTTTTAAATAAATAAAAACTAGAGAGATTATTTGTGGATGATTTTTTTCACTGTTAAATGCAGAAGAAAATCACACTTAAGTACTTTACTGATCTGTTAAAAGCACAAAATCAGTATTTTTGCCATAAGGATTATTTTGTCTTGGGGACAGCTTATATGTATGCAGATATTAAATTTTGGTTTTTCAATCTATGTATATTGAAAGAGTGCTCTCTTTGTTCTGTGTGGTGTGTGTGTGTGTGTGCGTGTGTGTTGGAGATCTTGAGAGAGAGGGAGAGAGAGAGAGTTTGTGTGTGTTTCAAGATTCAGAAAAGTATTCTCTCTATGTGGATACTGGAATATGTGTAACACACAATATTTAAATGTTAAAGGAATTAAAAAAATTGTTTTATATAAATTCAAATAGTTGTGTTTATGAATTTCAAATATTTTATTCCCTAAAGATTTTGAGCTTCATTTTGTGACTAAGAAACTGGTTCAGAGAAGTTTTGGTTTTTCTGTCAAGAGTTGTAAAGTTCAATTTACTCTCCTGTCGGTTTAATCTTTTATCAATTATTTGATTACATGATTCTTCTATCAATGGCTTAGTTGGTAGAGTGCTCGCTCCGTAAATGGGAGGTCATGGGTTCCATCCCCGTCTGAGTCTGACCCAAGACTTGAAAGTGGGTAGTGACTGTTTTTTTTGCCAGGCACTCGGCATTATGAAATAAAAGTCATGGTTCTTTGGGATGAGAACTTAAAATAAACGAGGTCCCATGTCTTGGAACGCTAAAGGACCCTGCTGTATAATGCCATCAGCACAACGCACAGGCAAAATTTCTGCACCCTCGCTTATAACTGGTGACGTCTCAATATAAGTGATATATTGGACGTTAACCAGCATTACTCAACTCAACCTTACTCTTATATCAGTAACTTTTTTGTCTGTAATAGGAAGTAAGGGAGTTTGACAACCCAGTACAATTCTTTCATTATATTGAGGCAGTCATTTCATGGATGGAGGAAGAGACCTGATAGCCTGCAAAAAGCCAGCAACATTTGGCAAGTAAACTGACAAACTTTCTCAAACTAGGATCTGTCCTAAGTGGGATTTGAACTAAGGACATGAGAGGTGCTGTGACTACTAGGCCACACAGGCTCCCTGCAAACTGAACGAAAAGACCTACCAGCTTGAAAATGTATATTCAGTATGAAAACACAAGAGCTACCAAAAAGGTCACATTGACCTGTACATTATTATCGTCTTGCAATGAAGGACTTGGGTAGTTCAGTTGGTTGAGTGCTTGCTCTGTAAGTGGGAGGTCATGGGTTCCGAGTCTGACCCAAGACTAAAAAAGTGGATAGTGTCTGTTCTTTCGCCAAACACTTGGCAATATGAAATGAAAGTTATGGTTCTTTCAGATGGGTACTTAAAATAAGCAAGGTTCCATGTCATGGTAGGCCTGGCACGATAAAGAACCCTGCTGTATAATGCCATCAGTGCAATATACAAGCAAATTTCTGCATATTTGCCTATAGCTGGCGATGTCTTGATGTAAGTGAAATATTCTTGACTGGGACTTAAACACCATTACTCCATGAACCTGAGATTGATCCTACTGTGAGAAGTTTGTCAGTTATCTGCTGAAGGCATTCAAGTTTCCACAATCTTGTGTAGCTTTGTTGGTATTGTCAGGCTCCAGATCCAAAGATTGTGGGATCGAACCCTATTTATTGAAGGTTGTACAGGCGTATACAGTCTTGTCATATAACAGGCTTGTTCTTAGTCTTCTTGCTTTAGTAATAGTTAAGTATGCTAGTACAGTCCAACCTTCAAAAACCACATCTATATAAGAGACACCTGCTTATAAAGGTCACCTCTATATAAGGGGCACCTGCCTATAGAGGCCACCTGCTTATAAAGACCAGTAAAATTGTATCCCAATTATTTATTCATATAATTTGAACCTGTATATAAAGGCTACCTGCCCATAAAACCCACTTTTACGGGCCCCTTGTACAGTCCAACCTACCTTAAAGGCCACCTCTATATAATAGCCACCTGCTTGTAAAGGTCAATAGAATTGTATCCCAATATTGATAGTTATTCATACTATTTGAACCTGTACATAAAGGTCACCTGCCCATAAAACCCACTTTTACTGATTCCCTTGTGTGGTCTTTATAGACAGGTTTGACTGTATATGATTCAGTCCTACACTTTCTCTGTTTTACAGATGACATACTGACAAACACCGAGTTTCTGTATAAAGCAAAAATTTATTTTGTGCTTTGTATGATAGACAGTGAAACAATAAAAAAATATTTCTGATTGCAATAAAGCATTACATAATGTGAGTTTGAAACTTGATGTTTTTTGTCCTCTTGTGATTAATAAATATCGAGATCTATCGGAAATACTACCTACAATTATGATATAGGGTTATAGAAATGAAGATTTTAAATATACCCTTTAACACAAAATTACAAACTTTTAAGGGTAATCTAAGTAGGGAAATTCAAGTGAAAACCATTTGGTTGAAAAACGTGAAAGAGGGGTACAATTATGAAATTACCTATACACTGTGAAGATTTATAAATAAAAAATAAAGAATAGATAATTTAAGAATTTTTAAAATATTTGTTTCATTTTTTTATGGAAATTGTGCAAAATACACGTTTTGGGTAAAAAATAGTTTTTACCTTGTATGACGAATTAATTTAAAAAATGAAAAGATATTAATATATTCAACGTCATAGAGTAGTGCATAGGGGCCAGAGTCTGTAAAAGAAATACGAGGTTTTTTGAAACTCGACAATTTACGGTTGAGGTTTTTTACGACTTTTTTCCCTTTTAAAAATGCGTGTACCAGGCGTGATTATTTTTGAGAACTTCAAACACATAACTTGCATTAATTACAACCTCGTAAATACAGTACAGTCCTGTCACAAGTTTAACACTAAGCTAACGAGGTAAATCGGCAGCTCGCTGTGGTCCTTTGTTACCTATCGGTTGACAGCTTTCCGGGGGCTGCTATCTATATCTCTGCAGCCAGCCTTTTGGCTGCCACTAGCCCACCGGAGTCAAGTATTCAATAGTATACGTTGTCTTCATAAACCTTTTCTATGTAAAACCATCAATGCTCTCATTCAAAGACAACCACCTGAATTTCGAAGCGAGCGCAATGTTAAAGCGGAAAGAGTACCAAACTTCTGTTGCTGTTATGGATACAATACAGTGTTGCTACCCGTGTTTCGATCACTCGACAATCAAGATTGGGGCCAGTGTCGACAGGTCGGTAATGTATATGTTTCTTGATGAAAATTTGATCTCCGTCAAGACAAAAAATCAACTTCAAACAACAATTAATAAGAAAATATAAATCACAAAAATGGGTGTTATCACAAAATATCATTGAATACTGGTATGGACAAAAAGGCAAAACAACTAATAGCGTTACAAATGTAAAAACACATCGATCGTCACAAAATCCTGATTTTAGTAAAACACTGTATAACAACTTCTTACGCATAGACGAATATAGGCAAGCAACATTGACCTGTCCTTTTGACCTATCATTAGAATTATTCATAATATAGAAGAATCCACTCACGATATGGGTAGTATCAGGATTCGTAATTAATACATGAACAATATTAGTGTTTAGTCCTTCTTGTTATGTAGACGAAACAAACGCGTGCATTCCCTATGTCATATACCATTTTTGAATGTATTTTATGATTAAATTCAAAAAATGGTGTATGACACCTATATATAAATATATTCGTTCATAATAAAAATTCCAAGCGGATAGGTCAATGTTGTTTGCCCATGTTGCACAGTTATTACAAATGTTGTCTTCAACCTTGAAACAATGAATGCATTTAACATCATTGACACCAATACGCAATTTCTATATGCAATACTGCAATGCGATACTATATGGTGCATCATTATTGCAAATAATGAATTTAGGTAATACATATAGGAAAACTTTTAAACAGTATGCTTGTATTTTTAGTTTCAACACAAAATTTGCTATATGCCTTATGCTACAGGGAGTTACTTACTCTGGCAAAGTGTGCAAGTACATAAGCATTAAAGATTGCCATAATGACGAGCTGATTTGAAGATTGCTTTGAATATTGCTAATAAAACACTGGAGATGACGATATTTAAAAAATACTCTGATCCAATGATAATTAATGTTTAAGAACGCTCTAAGAACTATATGGTGAACCATAATATATTATAGTGATAGTCTTAAATTTTTATATATATATATATATATTATATATATATATATTATATAATATATATATGCTGGACAATAGGGTTTCAATATTTGGCAAAAGAACTTATGTGAAGGCAATTAATGCTATAAGTAACTATTTGCGTACAATCTTTAAAATAGTTCCAAGGCGAAATGATTTTCATTTCATAACAATGCTTCAGCGGACAAATTCAAGGGTCAGAGCTTTTTTTGGCGACATCCATGTCAGATCGACTTGTATTCTCTGCAAGTTTCACACAAATTCAAGCATCAGATCCTATGTGGAGAATCCCTTATTCATGCAATGCTTCGGTTTGATTTACATGGTGACATCCTTCACCATGTAAGTTTTTCAAACAAATTCAATTACCAAACCCTATGTGGCGACATCCTGAGCCATGTAATGGTTCAGGTCAAGACTTATGTGGCAGCATCCAATATATCATGCCATGTTTTAGAAAAAAGAGTAAGAAATGATGTGGCGACATCGCTACAACGAACATTGTTGCTCATATTGGAGGACCCTATGTAAGATCGGCTCAGTGCAAATAAGCAACCCTAAAAAAATAAAGTAATTATTATTATTAAGGCGCCCAAACGAAGTTTGGCGACTTATTGTTTTTGCACCGTTTCTTATTATTATTATTATTATTATTATTTATTATTATTTTTATTATTCTTCCTCTTCTTCTTCTTCCGGCCATGAACTTGTCCAACCAATTTCTCGAAGACCGTTGGTCAATCTTAACCAAACTTCACAGGAAGGTTGATCCCCATCTCCTTCCCCAGAGGCCGAGGTAAAATGCCCATGGGGTCATTAGGGGAGGGGCAGGAGGGCGGGGTCTTAAAAACAATAATGCTCAATTTTGCTATTTATACTATATTTTGTACTATAAAACCATATATATTCATGATCAGTGTCTCAAGATGTACAAGTCTGTATCACAAGATTTTCCCGGGGGTATCAGGGAGGGTGGGGATGGGCGGGGCAGTGTGCTAACTTTTAAACGGTTAAGATCCCCACCCATAAACTATATATTTTCTGATTCTGCATGAAAGTTGAATTGAGTGATACTAAAGAAAGTCCTATGGGGTCATTCCTGATGGAGGGTGGGGATGGGCGGGGCTTGGTACTAACTTTTAAATGGTTGATATCCCCATCCTGAAACTATATATTTTCCAGTTCTGTTTTAAAAGTTGAATAGAGTGATACTGAAGAAATTCCCATGGCGTTTTCCAGAGGAGGAAGGGGACATGCAGGGCTGGGTACTAACTTTTGATCAGTTGAGATCCCCACCCCTAACATATATATTCTCTTATTCTTTATGAAAAGTTGAATAGATTGATACTTAAGTAAACCCATATGGTCATTCAATAGGAGGGTGGGGACAGGTAGGTCTAGTACTAACTTTGAGATCCCCACCCTCAAACTATAGTTTTCTTCGTGGGATGGTTGCTATCGTTTTGTTTAAGAATTAAAACCATAAGCATGAATTTTCATTGTCAAGGATACTTAAGTAATCACTGATCCATGTCTAAAAGCTCTCAAGCTAAATATGTTTTTATAAGCAGCACCAATGGTCAGTTATCCTTGGGGCATGATTTATGATTCAATTCGATAGAGTAGCTGCATTTAGTTATCAATATGACATTACATGGGTAAATGCTTGGATTAATTTAAAATCAACACATCATTGGCTAATCAAAACAACGGGTTGTGATATTGAGTATAGGCGATGTCAATCAACTTTGCCTATTGTTTGAATTTCAACCAATTGGATTCATGTACTACTTCTATATATAAAATCAAATCTTAAAATAAAAAGAATAATACAAGTTTAAAATTTCTAATAATCCATGTTGGGATTAAAATAAGTGTTACTATTTGATTAGGGATTTTTAAGTTTGGAAACCTGGTATTTGATAAAAAAAAGTTCACTAAGTACATGTTTACAATAATGTAATACCATGTAAATGAAAAAATGATATATTTTGTAATTATGCAAAGTGATCATATTTTTGTTGTCCTTTTAAAAATGGCAAAAAGTAATTTGGTTTCCCTGCAGTTTTTAGTGATGTAGATCGTAATTAAAGGTTTAAAATTTTCAAAATGGCAGCCGTTGCCATGGACATGGAAAAAAGCGGCAAAAATACAAGTCCTCCTAATATGAGTTCTAAGTAGAGGGTTTGATTTTTATTCGTTTGGGCGCCTTATTTGTAATGGTGCATCCATCATTACATTAATACTCGTTATTATTAACATGACTACATAGACACAAATACACACATGAGCTTACTTCCGCACTTACTTCAATGATTTGATTGCATAATTCAACATATATCTGTTCCGGACAAAAAATCCGTAAAAAACTAACTCATAACAATCTCTTCGTTGTTCTTAGAAATAATTGCATCCAATAAAATGAGTCAACAATAAATTGTCAATACAATACACTGAAAATCGGGAAATTTTCGCGCTTGTTTTATTTTTGCAATAATTCGCGAGAGTTACAAGTTTTATTTTCGCAATAATAATTCGCGAGAGTAAAAAGGTTTTATTTGTCGTACTAATAATTCGCAGGAAAAAGACGTTTTATTTTCGTAATAATTAGCGAAAGTAATAAGTTTTATTTTTGCAATTTACTTATTTCGCACTAACTCACGAGAGTAACAGGTTAAATTTTCGCAATATACTTAATTTCGCACTAATTCGCGAGAGTTACAAACGTAATTTTCGCAAAATTCGTGATAGTAACAAGTTTAATTTTCGCACTAATTCCGTTTTATTTTCGCACTAGTTCGCAAGAGTAACAAGATTTATTTTCGCACTTATTTTGGAGAGAAACACAACGTAAAAGTGAAACTTTCGCGAATTATTTATTTTGGTGCAATGCATTTGCAATTGTACTGACCATCATCGACGGCGCAAAAATTAAGATGTGCGAATACCTTCAAATTATTATTCTTGCAATAATTAACTGACGCCAAAATTTCCCAATTGACTGTATAATTATCACAGATTAATCACAAACGTCACAATAGAAAAAATGAACAAACAACAAAGAAAAACTGTAAATATGTAAAACAAATATAGACTTTCAGAGTATATCCGATTAAGAAACATCACAATAGAAAAAAATGAATAAACAAAAAAAACGAACATTTGTTAATATATAAAACAAATACAGTCTATCAGAGTTGACCGTTTCCGCAACCCTCTGAAATGATTTGCAAAATTCATATTTAATCTTTGGTAATTTTAGCTATAAAATTTTCAATTATATATATATTATAAAAGGCAACTTGATGAACTTGATAAAAAGGTAAATTTCCATATTCAGCGATTTTAAATAAAGTCAATTCAAATCCCAAACAAAGAATTTCGTTTCGTTAAAAAAGAAAATATCCTATATAATAAATTAACATCCTGTTTAAACCGGAAGTGCAATGTCCAAAATGGCGAAAAGTAATAGGAAAAATAACAATAGAATTATCAAAAAACACCCTTACGCTACTCATTCTAAATACTTTCGTGATATTCAGAAAGTTTAATAATAAAAATATACATAGATAATATGTAATAATTATCAAAACAAGGGAATAATATGTCATGTCTTACGCGTTCATGTACATGCATGTCACTTCCTCTCAATAAGCTTTTTATTATCAGTGCATTTGTAATGTGCTATTGTTTTAATTTAAATGAAATAAAGTATTTAAATAATTAATTGTATTCTCAATGATAACATGTCATGTCTTACGCGTATTTCGCTTCCTCTACGATGAGCTTTATATATATATATATATAATTTCAGTGCGTTTGTCATGTGCTATTGTTTTAATTTTTTAATTTAAATGAAATAAAGTATTTAAAATATTCGTATTCTAAACCATAAAGAGTGTTAAAAATAGTTAAAGCTATAAACTGCGGAATGATTAAAAAGAAATGTCATACAAATATTGTGTAGAAAGTATATATAAATGTAATTATGTTTGAGATCGTTGTGTGTCATGTATATAATAATCAAATATAAATTGCATGTTCATCATTTTCATAATACTCATATCTCTAAAATAGTTATCCATAAAAATTACGAGATGGCATTAATTGAAATTCGTTTAACTTTCTCTTGTTTTTACATTTTTTTCACGATTTAACTTCACGATTTATAAAAATCTTTCAAATAACAGCATCATTTTAAATGTTTGAGAACAAAGAGTATACGCTAAAACGTTCACACCTGTCGAAAGTTTAACACTAAGCTAACAGATTGGTGTCGATCAAATCGATCCATTGTCAGTTATATCTCACCAGCTTCTCGATAGCTGTTATATCTCCCGACAGCCTGTCGACCACTAGCTGTCTATGTTTCGGCAACTCAAAAGCCGAGCTTCGATTCCCCCTTTTATTAGTTCGGCGTTAAAATTTCGACAGGTTTGTAACTGGACTTCAAACATGCTTACATGCCAAACAAATTAACCGGATAACAATACTAGTAATTAAAAAAAAATTTTTGCACAGGTCTGTAACAGGACTTCAAACATGCTTACAAGCCAAACAAACCGGAAAACAATAATTATAAAAAATATCTCATTATGTTAGGATAATTAATATTAGACACGAATAAGTTGTTAGCTTTTGATCAAGTGTTTCCTATACAAAGTCAATTTTAACAACCTAAATTCTACTTCAGATCTTGGTTGTTCAAAGTTCAGTTAGCTTTGCTTTGATTTGCCAAATGTTTTTGGTGTGTGTTTTAAACAATATTTCTAATTTAAAAAAAATGGTCAAAATTTAATGTACTCAGTTGTTATAACGAAATAGCAGCAAATGTTCACACTGTTTGCTATATAGAATTTATATTTTGATAATATTTTGAGTTTTAACCAACCGTTTGGTTGAGATAATTGAATTTTGAACAACAGGTCCTGAAAGTATTTTTCTCAATCATGAAAAATCAATGTGCACAATTTTGGAATGTAAAAAAACTATTATTTCTAGATAATTCATTCATGAGCAAAAACAAGAAATCATTGTGTATAAATTTGGAATGTAAAAAAATCTACCTCTAATAATCTAGTTAATCATGTATAAAAATCTCTGTGCGCTATCACCAAAATTATCATCAATCAATTTTGTGGTTTTGTGGAGATTTTATCCGGATATTTAAACTGAGTAAGAAATCTGCCAGAACATCTTGCCAAATTCCGAGTATTAACCATCCTGGTGCGTATTCCAATGTGATCAAACCCATAAAATTGTACGGATAATGACTGTAATCCCAGGAACAAGCATCAAACTGGCGAAGCACAAGGCCCCAACAAAACTCCCATGCATATGCAATACATACGTAAAGAGGTAAGCGTAGTTTTCGTGTTACGCCATGCTTCTGGTGAAGAAAAACATATAATCTCTCCGTAAAAAAGCTACAAGTTCCGTAAATGAATATTGAGAATATTGAAGAATGTCCTTTTAAGGAACTGTTGCCATGGGGATGCAAGATGAAATCAAACAATGCCGTAAAGAGGATTTCAACTAAAAGTCCATGCATGCCGTAAAACACAAATCTGGCCCATGCTGGTAGCTGTTTATAATAGGAGTCGTGTTGAGTCATCTTCAGTCACGAGAAGGAAATATACATCTGAAAAGAAAAATTAATATATAAATATATTTCAAAATCATTTACAAAATATCATTTATGATAAAAACAAACATACCAGTTCAAATTATAATCTTAAAAACAAAGTAAAAACTTTGGAAACTGGCTTTAGTATATACACGTGAACTTCCAACACGGATGGGGTGTCGAGTTCTTCGGAATGGTAAACACCTTACCGCCTACCGACTCCTCTGAATGTTGGATACTACCTACAGGGGCGTAGATAAGACCCAATTATAACCGAGGCAAAAATAGAAGTAGGGGGTCCAGGGGCATGCTTCCCCAAAAAATTGAAATAATGGTACTAAACGGCGCATTCTGACAACGCCTAAAAATGACACTTGCAGTTAAATGATATTAATAAATATAAGATAAAACTTATAAATTTAAATACAAATATATCACCCCATGCTTATGAATATAAACATTATCAAAAAGGCAAAGCAAAACTTTGCCTAAATCGAACATTGCATATACAGTTGAACAAGTAACTCAAGTTTTACTGGAGATTATTATTTAGCCAGTCATTGAAAATATAGATTTATTATATTTACTGACTACTACTGTACGAACAACTGTGACTGTGACAGTGAAATTCTCCTCATATCCATAGAAAATCACATAAATTTGAATAAAGTTTGATATTTTTCACTTACTTGTACCTAGTCGTAACAGGAAATCTGTATGCGCATCCGCGATTAGCCCACAATATATCTGCATAGAGTAAAACGTCGGTGCTATGGGGATTTAACATGTTGAAAAACCATGCAAATGGCGGATTCTGTTGCGCATATGACGTAAAACGTCACCAATGACATCACTTTCGATGTAAACATCGTCATTTTGGCATGTGTAAAATCCCCATACCGCCAACAATTTCCTTTCTACAGACATACTTTATGACAATCGCGGATGCGCATACAGATTTCCTATTACGACTAGGTACAAGTGAGTGAAAAATATCAAACTTTATTCAAATTTATGTGATTTCTATGGATATGAAGAGAATTTCACTGTCACAGTCACCGTGAGTGGTTCCTACAGTAGTATATCTGTTCTGTATAAATTATTTTTATCCTTTTTTCTATTTTCCCTGTGTTTCTGTAAAAATATGTAATATACGTTCTGACTTTTACCGAGGCAGTTGCCTCGGTTGCCTCATAGTTAGCTACGCCCCTGGACCTACAAGATACAAGGCAGACCATAAAACACACCCCCACATCGCGAAACATACACAAACCTTTTCTTAGATTAATCCTCATCCAAAACAGAATTTTAAAACTCGCAAATAAAGTTAAGCATGTGAACTTTCACTACGGAAGTGAGGCCAGATCCTGCGTAATGGTAAACACCTGTTTAAGCAAGATACATCCGTCACGTGTTGATTGAAAGCAACATCCATGGAACTATGGGACGTCAAAAATATCTACGGAAGTGAGATTGGGTTCTGCAGAATGGTAAACACCTGTTTAAGCAAGATACATCCGTCACGTGTTGATTGAAAGCAACATCCATGGAACTATGGGACGTCAAAAATATCTACGGAAGTGAGATTGGGTTCTGCAGAATGGTAAACACCTGTTTAAGCAAGATACATCCGTCACGTGTTGATTGAAAGCAACATCCATGGAACTATGGGACGTCAAAAATATCTACGGAAGTGAGATTGGGTCCTGCAGAATGGTAAGCACCTGTTTAAACAAGATACATCCGTCACGTGTTGATTGAAAGCAACATCCATGGAACTATGGGACGTCAAAAATATCTACGGAAGTGAGATTGGGTCCTGCAGAATGGTAAGCACCTGTTTAAGCAAGATACGTCCGTCACGTGTTGATTGAAAGCAACATCCATGGAACTATGGGACGTCAAAAATATCTACGGAAGTGAGATTGGGTCCTGCAGAATGGTAAGCACTTGTTTAAGCAAGATACATTCGTCACGTCTGGGTTGAAAGCAACATCCATGGAACTATGGGACGTCAAAAATATCTACGGAAGTGAGACCGGGTTCTGCGGAATGGTAAGCACCTGTTTTAGCAAGATACATCCGCCACGTCTGGGTTGATAGCAACATCCATGGAACTATGGGACGTCAAAAATATCTACGGAAGTGAGACCGGGTTCTGTGGAATGGTAAGCACCTGTTTTAGCAAGATACATCCGCCACGTCTGGGTTGATAGCAACATCCATGGAACAATGGGACGTCAAATATATCTACGGAAGTGCGACCGGGTCCTGCGGCAAGGTAGGCACCTGTTTAAGCAATATACATCTGCTACGCGTGGATTGATAGCAACATCCATGGAACTATAGGACGTTAAATATATCTACGGACGTGAGGCCAGATCCTGCGTAATGATAAACACCTGTTTAAACAAGATACATCCGCCACGTGTGGATTGAAAGCAACATCCATGAAACTATGGGACGTCAAATATATCTACGGATGTGAGACCGGGTCCTGCAGAATGGTAAGCATCTGTTTAAGCAAGATACATCCGCCACGTCTGGGTTGATAGCAACATCCATGGAACTATGGGACTTCAAATATATCTACGGAAGTGAGACCGGGTCCTGCAGAATGGTAAGCAGTACTAAGCACTACCTACAAGATACAATGCAGACCATAAAACACACCCGCACATCGCGAATATACACGAGCCTTTTCTTAGATTAATCCTTATCCAAAACAAAATTTTAAAACTCGCAAACAAAGTTAGGCATGTGAACTTTCACTACGAAAATGAGACCGGGTTCTGCAGAATGGTAAACACCTGTTTAAGCAAGATACATCCGTCACGTGTTGATTGAAAGCAACATCCATGGAACTATGGGACGTCAAAAATATCTACGGAAGTGAGATTGGGACCTGCAGAATGGTAAGCACCTGTTTAAGCAAGATACGTCCGTCACGTGTTGATTGAAAGCAACATCCATGGAACTATGGGACGTCAAAAATATCTACGGAAGTGAGATTGGGTCCTGCAGAATGGTAAGCACTTGTTTAAGCAAGATACGTTCGCCACGTCTGGGTTGAAAGCAACATCCATGGAACTATGGGACGTCAAAAATATCTACGGAAGTGGGACCGGGTTCTGCGGAATGGTAAGCACCTGTTTTAGCAAGATACATCCGCCACGTCTGGGTTGATAGCAACATCCATGGAACTATGGGACGTCAAATATATCTACGGAAGTGCGACCGGGTCCTGCGGAATGGTAAGCACCTGTTTGAGCAAGATGCATTCGCCACGTGTAGATTGAAAGCAACATCCATGGAACTATGGGACGTCAAATATATCTACGGAAGTGCGACCGGGTCCTGCGGAATGGTAAGCACCTGTTTTAACAAGATACATTCGCCACGTGTAGATTGAAAGCAACATCCATGGAACTATGGGACGTCAAAAATATCTACGGATGTGAGACCGGGTCCTGCAGAATGGTAAGCACCTGTTTAAGCAAGATACTTCCGTCACGTGTTGATTGAAAGCAACATCCATGGAACTATGGGACGTCAAAAATATCAAAGGATGTGAAACCGGGTCCTGCAGAATGGTAAGCACCTGTTTAAGCAAGATACATCCGTCACGTGTTGATTGAAAGCAACATCCATGGAACTATGGGACGTCAAAAATATCTACGGAAGTGAGACCGGGTTCTGCGGAATGGTAAGCACCTGTTTTAGCAAGATACATCCGCCACGTGTGGATTGAAAGCAACATCCATGGAACTATGGGACGTCAAATATATCTACGGAAGTGCGACCGGGTCCTGCGGAATGGTAAGCACCTGTTTGAGCAAGATGCACCTGTTACGCGTGGATTAAAAGCAACATCCATGGAACTACGGGACGTCAAATATATCTACGGAAATGAGACCTGGTCCTGCGGAATGGTAAAATGGTAAGCACCTGTTTTAACAAGATACATCCGCCACGTGTAGATTGAAAGCAACATCCATCGAACTGTGGGACGTCAAATATATCCAGGATAATCTTGGATACTGCAGAGAACACGACAACCAATAGGCATCTGAGACGGATAAACAATACAATCATATTTTCATACTAAAAGTAATTTACAAAAATAGCATTTATGATAAAGTAATATTAATTTACGGTTCTTTTTCGCAATTATGCATTTATTCTCAGCTTGTGAAGAAAAACAAAGCCTTGAAAATATCATAGTAAACAATTTGTTATTTGGAAGATGATTTGCATTAACACCATATGTATTTCTTTATCCAGGTCGTGAAGTTGATATTATTATTACTAATATATGTTTTCGTTTCAGATAAGTAATTATCACTGCATTAAAAGCCAGTCTCGATAATAGGACAAAAACATGTAACGGGGGAGTAATAGATTTGTAATAGCGGGGGAGTATCCACAGCGAGCTTAAAAACGTGATGTAGAGATATACAGTAAAACCTCGATTTATTGACCTGGGGTCAGTTGCTCGAAGGCTGATTAGTTTAATCAATTGATTACTCAAAATGTGAAATTTGCATAATATTGGGTTATTGAACTGATATTGTGAAACATTGTCCCGAGTTTACTCGACATTTGCACGAACTTGCGTACAGTCAAACCTTGATTCGTTGATATGGTTATCATTTATTCAGTGTTTTTTGCATAAAAAAGGAGAGGGAGAACTATAAAGAAATAGATATAGACTTCGGGACTTCAAAATACTGTGACAATAAGTGAGATGGCAAAGTTATCGGATTAAAACATATTTTTTTCATTCGTGCGCCAACCTATAGTACATGTATGTAGAGTAAACACAAACATGCTAGCTCGTGTCCAAATCAAACTAGAACTGTCTCTTGAGAGCCAAATACCCCCTCCCCAACATTTAAAGTTTTCCTGCGACCTTGACCTTTTTTCATATGACCTTGGTTCAAGGTCATGACACACCTTTGAACCATTAAGATTATTCGTGTGAAGTTTCACGAGAGTCGTTCAAAGTACTGATGATATGGCCCGCACACGATATGGCCCCTCAAACTAGTTTGCGAGGGGTATAATGATAACCCCAAAACAAAGAAAAAATTTTGAAAACTGGCAAACTTGAATAAGTAAAAAATATAACTTCCACCAAGGAGGCGAGACCGGGTACTCTGGGAGGGTAAGCACATAAGAACAGCTAAATAATTTAATACTGGCGACTCTTTATCTCAGATGACGGTATTCAACTTACTTCAGGCGTAACTCCAAAGCAAAGTAAAATTTTAGAAACTGGCAAAAATAAGTTAAAAATATAACTTCCACCGAGGAAGTGAGGCCGGGTACTCTGGAAGTGTAAGCACCGCTAAATAATTTTGTTAAGAAATTTTAAACTGGCATATCTTGATCGGATGACGATATTAAACTTACTTTAGGTGAGTGTTCTGTCAGATGAGCTACTTACACCAATGCATTGACTATAATCCAATTTTTGGTACTAATGTATGCAAGTGAATGTTGTGATACTTTTTCTCTTGTCAATTTCACAAATCTGCTGTACAGAAAGTGTGTCATGAATTTAATAAGTAAAATTCAACCCTATTCTAAGATTAATTTACTAGTAGTAGTAGAAACCGTAATGGAAAAATTCAGTAAAAATGATAAAAATAATTATAAAATGCCTTGAAGCCTAGAGCATACAAGGTTCAATCCTAACAACAGCTTGCTTATGACTTAACTAAATGTAAGATTGCAAATGTTAATACAGTTGATCTGAGGTGAAGTATAAAATTAATATACAGTCGTTTAAAATCCAACACCGAGAAAGAAGAAAACCATTGAGCTACATCAGTAAAAATCTTCTGAATATGTTGACCAAAAAAACTGCAATTATTGTAAAACGTTGAAAGAGCCGTAGATCAACGTCACTGAAAATCTTCTGGATATGTTCGACCAAAAGACAGTCTGCAATTATGGAATAATGTGATTTGAAAAGCACCAAAAATGGTATCTTGATAGCTGTAAATCCAATATACCATGAACACACCTAGTTGAGTAAAGTTTAAATGTTCCGATACTGTTCTGTTCGACACAATGTCAATCATTAAACACATAAATACCGGTCCATGGTCAAATCGCAATCTTGAAAGCAAAGTAACAACGTTGAAAACTGGCAAATTAAATTAAGCACATGAACTTCCACCATTGAAGCGAGACCAGGTGCACCGGAAGGCTAAGCGCCTCTTGTTTCAGAGTTAGATACACCCGCCACTCATTTGGATACTGGTATCTTAGCCGAAAAAACCTTATGAGACGCATACTTTATAGTCATCAGGAAATGGCATGGATTATCGCACACCAAATGCAGAACAGACCTGTGGAACGTTAAACACTATAAGTTTATCTTTGCCCGTCGTTAGCTATATAGCTATACCGCGACAGCTCTTCGACAAGTCCCGTCGTTAGCTATTTAGCTATACCGCGACAGCTCTTTGTAATTGACAAGTCTTACCTCTCATATCTCTCGGCAGCTTTCCGGTCACTAGCTTATCCATATCTCGACCACCGGGCAGCCGAGTTCCTTCTTTAACTTTAACTTGCTCGTCTATTAGTACGTAATGAAGATCATAATGTAGATATACTGTACATGTGTGTGTATTTTAAAACTTCAAAATTTAAGATACGCATCTATCAATATTTGTTGCAAGGTCCAATTTAACGGGCTTTACTATATGTGTCTATTGTGCCTAGTGGCAAATGAGAGAGAGAGAGAGAGAGAGAGAGAGAGAGCAAACACACTTGTAAGTGTCAACGGCGAAGATGTTGAACAACTATCATACTGAAGTATTCGTTTGACATAAAAAAGGAGAGTCAGACTGGAGGCTCGGCAAATACCACCAACTTACGTCTCTTTGTTTCTTTAGGGTTCAAGTCCAACTTGCCGAAGTTTTGTGGTGTTTCAAGGACGGGTGTTAAGGTAAAGGCATTGTGTTAATCACAAAAACTTTTTAACTGATTCTGTTTATGTGTTTGGACAGATAACTGTACATCATAGACTTTTCAAGTGTTTATAAATATAAACATGTATATAAAACAGATATATCTGTATATGAAGGACATCTGAGGACAAATATATCTGTATATAAAGGACACCTGAGGACAGATATATCTGTATATAACGGACATCTGAGGACAGATATATCTGTATATGAAGGACATCTGAGGACAGATATATCTGTATATAAAGGACACCTGAGGACAGATATATCTGTATATGAAGGACATCTGAGGACAGATATATCTGTATATAAAGGACATCTGAGGACAGATATATCTGTATATAAAGGGCACCTGGGGACAGATATATCTGTATATTAAGGACATCTGAGGACAGATATATCTGTATATGAAGGACATCTGAGGACAGATATATCTGTATATGAAGGACATCTGAGAACAGATATACATGTATCTGTATATAAAGGGCACCTGAGGACAGATATATCTGTATATGAAGAACATCTGAGGACAGATATATCTGTATATGAAGGACACCTGAGGACAGATACATCTGTATATGAAGGACATCTGAGGACATATATCTGTATATAAAGGACACCTGAGGACAGATATATCTGTATATAAAGGACATCTGAGGACAGATATATCTGTATATGAAGGACATCTGAGGACAGATATATCTGTATATAAAGGGCACCTGAGGACAGATATATCTGTATATGAAGGACATCTGAGGACAAATATATCTGTATATAAAGGACACCTGAGGACAGATATATCTGTATATAAAGGACATCTGAGGACAGATATATCTGTATATGAAGGACATCTGAGGACAGATATATCTGTATATAAAGGGCACCTGGGGACAGATATATCTGTATATTAAGGACATCTGAGGACAGATATATCTGTATATTAAGGACATATGAGAACAGATATACATGTATCTGTATATAAAGGGCACCTGAGGACAGATATATCTGTATATGAAGGACATCTGAGGACAGATATATCTGTATATGAAGGACACCTGAGGACAGATACATCTGTATATGAAGGACATCTGAGGACATATATCTGTATATAAAGGGCATCTTAGGACAGATATATCTGTATATAAATGACATCTGAGGACTGGCATAATTATCTGTATATAAAGGACACCTGAGGACAGATATATCTGTATATAAAGGACACCTGAGGAGAGATATATCTGTATATGAAGGACACCTAAGGACAGATACATCTGTATATGAAGGACATCTGAGGACATATATCTGTATATAAAGGGCATCTGAGGACAGATATATCTGTATATAAATGACATCTGAGGACTGGCATAATTATCTGTATATAAAGGACACCTGAGGACAGATATATCTGTATAAAAGGACACCTGAGGAGAGATATATCTGTATATGAAGGACACCTGAGGACAGATATATCTGTATATAAAGGGCACCTGGGGACAGATATATCTGTATATGAAGGACACCTGAGGAGAGATATATCTGTATATGAAGGACATCTGAGGACAGATATATCTGTATATGAAGGACATCTGAGGACAGATATATCTGTATATGAAGGACATCTGAGGACAGATATATCTGTATATGAAGGACATCTGAGGACAAATATATCTGTATATAAAGGGCACCTGAGTACAGATATATCTGTTTATAAGGAACATCTGAGTACAGATATATCTGTATATAAAAGACACTCGAGGACAGATATATCTGTATATAAAGGACACCTAAGGACAGATATATATGTATATAAAGGACACCTAAGGACAGATATATCTGTATATAAACAACACGGGAGGGCAGATATATCTGTATATAAAGGACACCTAAGGACAGATATATCTGTATATAAAAGACACCTGAGGACTGACATATCTATATAAGGAACACCTTCTGTATATAAAGAACAAAGGAGGGCAGATATATCTGTATATAAAGAACACAGGAGGGCAGATATATCTGTATATAAAGAACACAGGAGGGCAGATATATCTGTATATAAAGAACATGGGAGGGCAGATATATCTGTATATAAGGACACATAAAGACAGATATATCTGTATATAAAGGACACTCGAGGACAGATATATCTATATATAAAAGGGCACCTAAGGACAGATATATCTGTATATAAAGGACACCTTAGGGCAGATAAAAATAACGGGAGGGAACATATATCTGTATATAAACAACATGGGAGGGCAGATATATCTGTATATAAAGGACACCTTAGGACAGATATATCTGTATATAAAGGACACCTAAGGGCAGATATATCTGTATGTAAATGACAGGTATATCTGTATTTAAAGAACACATGAGGACAGATATATCTGTATATAAAGGACACTTGACAATAGATACATCTAAATATAAAAGGAGGCCTGAGGACAGATATATCTGTATATAAAGGACAGTCGAGGACAGATCTATCTGTATATAAAGGACACCTAAGGACAGATATATCTGTATATAAAGGGCATCTGAGGACAGATATATCTGTATATGAAGGACATCTGAGGACAGATATATCTGTATATAAAGGGCATCTGAGGACAGATATATCTGTATATAAAGGACATCTGAGAACAGATATATCTGTATATAGAGGGCACCTAAGGACAGATATATTTGTATATAAAGGACAACTTACGACAGATATATCTGTACATAAAAGGAGGCCTGAGGACAGACATATCTGTATATAAAGGACACTTGGCAACAGATATATCTGTATATAAAGGGCATTGAGGACAGATATATCTGTATATAAAGGGCACCTGACAACAGATATATCTATATATAAAAGGATGCCTGAGGACAGATATATCTGTATAAAGGGAATTTAGGACAGATATATCTGTATATAAAGGGCACCTGACAACAGATATATCTATATAAAAGGATGCCTGAGGACAGATATATCTGTATATAAAGGGAATCTTAGGACAGATATATCTGTATATAAAGGGCACCTGACAACAGATATATCTATATATAAAAGGATGCCTGAGGACAGATATATCTGTATATAAAGGGAATCTTAGGACAGATATATCTGTATATAAAGGGCACCTGACAACAGATATATCTATATATAAAAGGATGCCTGAGGACAAATATATCTGTATATAAAGGACAACTTACGACAGATATATCTGTATATAAAAGGATGCCTGTGGACAGATATATCTGTATATAAAGGACACTTGACAATAGATATATCTGTATATAAAGGACACATGAAGACACATATATATATATATATATATATATATATATATATATATATATATATATATATATAAAGGAGGCCTGAGGACAGTTACATCTGTATATAAAGGACACTTGACACAAGATATATCTGTATAAAGAACACCTGAGGACAGATATATCTGTATATAAAGGACACTTGAAAACAGATATATCTATATATAAAAGGAGGCCTGAGGACAGATATATCTGTATATAACGGACACCTGAGGACAGATCTATCTGTATATAAAGGCCATCTGAGGACAGATATATCTTTATATAAAGGCCATCTGAGGACAGATATATCTGTATATAAAGGCCATCTGAGGACAGATATATCTGTATATAAAGGACATCTGAGGACAGATATATCTGTAAATAAAGGGCACCTGAGATCAGATATATTTGTATATAAAGGACACTTTGATGACAGAAAGGACACTTGACGGCAGATATATCTGTACGTAAAGAACACCTGAGTACAGATATATCTGTATATAAACGACACCTGAGGAGATATATCTGTATATAAACGACACCTGGGGAAAGATATATTACCTGAGGACAGACATGAAGGAATTTGGATCATAATAGCTATATATAGATTACAGCTGGTTAACTAGATTGAGGTGTATTGTTTTCTTTCATTAATTTCTTTTTTTAACATATAGTACTGCTTGTTATGTTTACACCGAGACGACATTTAGTCTATAATTTAGGGTATATTATGGTCGAGTCCCGGTTAGTCCCGTGTGCTGTCATAACTGTGTGCACGGGGGATCAAGGACATGTCATTGTCAATGCCGAAACAGTCTTAACTTGGACAGCTGAGATTGAATTAAGTAATGAACAATTTGGAGACACTTGTATATATTTGCGTGAAGACAAAACAACCACAATATTATCTACATTACCGGTATTCACTTTAAAACGAAAACAGACGCTCCAGTTTTCCACCGGCCCTGTAGCCATATATTATTTACATTGGTTTCGGTCAAAGATCATGACACATGCGCACTTCAGAAATCCAAGATGTCTGCGCCCATGAGACATGTCAGATCTATGAAACAAGTTTAGACTTAGTGAAGTCATTTTTATCGTATCTGGGAAAATAATTTTGAACGAGATAGTTAAAATAGAAATCCTTTAAAAATGGCAGTCTCGGACCATGAAAAGAAAATGGTCCAGTTACAACATGACATGAGAAACAGTCAAAAGGATTTAGCTGAATTTTTATCCGACATGACAAGTTGGGAAGATGAAATCAAACAAAAAGAAAAACAACTGTTAACACAAAAACAGGACACAGACCAGGTACAAACTTAAACTAAGATATCTTGAATAAAGTTGTGTCTGACTATGTTTTAATACCAAGACATTTGAATAAAGTTGTATGTAACTATGGCAATGTTGTGATTACCCCCCCCCCCCCGAAATTCCATCTTTTATGTTGTACAATGATACCACTATGGTAGCTCAGTTAGTAAAATGCTTGCTCTCTATTTGGGAGGTCAGTGGTGCAATCTCGGGCTGTGGTCTTTCTAAAAAATGAAAATAGGTAATGTCTGTCTTTCACCAAGCATTCAGCATTTGGAAATAAAAGTAGCTTGGTCCTTAGGAAGAGACCTTAACAACTGAAGCCCTGTGGCAAGAACCCTCAAGATCAAAATTTCACTTCACCTATAGCTGGTGATGTATAGCTATAAGTGAAATATTCTTGACTGGGATGTATCATTGCACAGCATGTACAGTTTCTTATTATATATGTCTAAGCTGGATTTTGTCATTGAAGTTGAAGGTAAAACTCAATAATCAATAATCTGTTGTACAGTGTGTACCGGTATAAATAATGATTACATTGTGATGGCAAATAGGTAATCTGATGTCAATAATGATTACAATACTTGTCATTGCTTATAAAACAGTGGTTTTTTCTCAGAAAGCATTGATTTTCAATAGGACAATATAGATAGTTCCCATGGACCTCTAGCAGTTGAATTTTTCAGTAAAGTGGTCGCCATTTTGTTGGTCAATCTATATCGTATATCTATCTATTTAACCAAATTTGTTAATTTTTAATTTATTTTTTCAAAAAGTAATCGGGATATCAATAAAGTTTTTAAATTTATAAAATTGTCATGTTTTTACTTTGATTTGGTATATTTTATAAGATTTTTGTCCCCATAACAAGGATGTGACAATAAATTTTATACACCCTATTTTAGAAAGAATTAATAAGATTCAATTTCTAAATACGTACAAAATGGCCGCTACTTTACCTGTGAAGTGGACAGTGTGACGTCACATGGGAACTATCTATAGCAAATCATACATGTACAACATCCCAGTAAACCTACTAATGCTGCTCATTGACAATAGAGTTTTTAAATGATTGAATGGGGTTTTATGTCCCAGTCAGAAATATTTCACTTACCGATGTATTGATATGTGACCAGCTGTAGGTGAAGTGGCAGAAATTTTTACCCTTGCAGTGTGCTCAAGGCAATGTACAGGAGAGTTCTTCAGTGTGCCATGTCTGCTATGACACAGGGTATTTGTTTTTAAGGTCTCTTCAGAAGGACCACATGATTTTCATTTCTAAATGCAGAGTGCTTGGTGAAAGAACAAGTCTTTGACAGACCCGGGCCGGTTGAAATTGACATCGTACTCACCCTTATGTTTGTTGCCAAAAGAATTTAACATTGAATAAACGACTAAACTAGATCTTAACAGAAACTGTGACCACTTAAAGTTAAACATATTTTTAGTAACACATTATAATTTATGTAAGCTATAATCTTTGTACCAATATTTGATTTTTTTACATGCAGAGTTTGCCACCAGTAAGAAACAGTCTTCATCAAAAGAAGAAGAAAAAGAAACAGAAAGAGAAGGGGGAGGTTAATGGAACAGTGGGAAAACCAAAGAGAATCAGTGGTTATGATTACAGATCCTGGGATAAGTTTGATGTTGTAAGTGATTATTTGTAATGGCTAATCTTATGTGCAGTTAAACCTCAATATAATGGTCCTTGATCAATTTTCCACCTAGCAGCAATGCTTATCACCAAACTATTTTGAAGTCCCAAAATTCATTTTTATCCTGCACTTTTTGAAGAAAGGGGTTCTAGGAGATATAATATTAAAAAATCTGTCCCTCTGTCTGTCTTACCCTCTTCATGTTTTGATGTGTGTTTTTGTCTGTCTTACCCTCTTCATGTTTTGATGTGTGTTTTTATAACGCTCACTCTATCTACTACTAAAACCCTTTTAACACCAAAATTTGACTGAACAAGCAATTACGGTAATCGAGGTTTTGTTGTACATATTATGTAAGTTTTCATTATGTCTAAAATGTAGCAGGAATGCTGTAACTACCAAATGTTCATCCAACATATACGGTGTGCATTGAACTGTACTTAGATTATTAAACAAATTGACGGATCGCCGGCCACGCCCACAATGTTGCGACAAAGGCCATGCATGCTTGAATTACACACAAAAAGAATGAAAACTTGGCCTGAATTGTGCTATTTAATGACGTCACTGACACTAGTATGTCATTAGTTGCAGTGACGCTGCTTCGGTGCCGTGATGGCAGCCAGTGTCGGAACATAAAAGGCATGGTCGGCGATACATCAATTCTTTTGAAAAATTGCAGGTTTTGGTCCTCTGATTTTTCCACGTTGCTGGAATTTATTTTGGAGAGTTATGTCCCTTTTTAGCTCACCTTTGCATAGAGTTCAAATGAGCTATCATTATATCCCCATCACCAGTGTCTAATGTTAAATTTATGAATTAACCTATATAAAATGATGCCTGCAATACAGATTAGATATCTTCCTCTGATGATACTTGTGGTAGATGGAATGGTCAATTTTGTGACAAATATTTGGTTATATTCATAGTACTAAACTATTCACAAAAAAAAAAATAATTGCAAAGGTGGTTCATGTGAGCTATACAGGCCTTATTGTCCTTATGTTTTATTTTCATACTGTCATTTCTATTTTTAGGACAAAATGTGTGAAGATATAGATAAGGAAGAAACAAAGAACTCTGATTCATCAGAGTATGAAACTGACGAAGAATGGGAGATAGAGAGAAAGAAACAGCAAGCATTAATGGAAAAAGACAGGGTAAATATAACTGGCTTCATAAGTTCAAGGCCCAGTAGTTCAAAACTTATCAAGTTTAAGTGATTGATTTATTAAATTTTTCTTTCATACCATCAAACATTTTGTGAATATTGTGAATAAAAATTCAGGCATTTCCAACAAATGATAACTATTGTTTTAAAACTTTCGTTTCAATCCATAACAGTCTCTATAACTTTCTACATTGCTCAGTCTGTTTCAATCGCTTATAGTTGTAAGTGTCCTCTGTAGCGGCCACAGCTGACCTACTCTGCAGAGGTGTCTTTAGCGTGCACAGAGACATGGGACCTAGGTTTTGAGTCTCATCCGAAAGACTACTGAGTAACAAGCTTTTTACAGCTCTAGTATGGACAGGAGATGAAAATCATCTCAGAAAATTTCCAAGTCCCGAGTGAGGTTCGATCCCACAACCCGACTTAGAAAGCCAGTGACAGCACCACTCGGCCGTGTCCACCCTTTATAAGTGAAAGAAGCTTAACAACAGTGTAAAACACCCTTATAAACTTAGTAATAAAGTTTTTTTGAAACTATATTCTAAATTAAATCTCAATACATAAACCACTCTGATTTAAAAAAATGGAAATTTATAATCTAGGTCACAAATTGCTGAATTACATTATTTTTGGAAGAAAATGTAAATTACAGTAAAACCTCGATATACTGCCCCTCAATAACATTGCCACCTCACTTATCGCCACACTATTTTGAAGTCCCAAAATCCATTTTGTTTATGTTTTTCTTTATGAACCTCCCTCAATTTATGGCCAAACCCCTTTATAACGCCAAAATATGACTGAACAAATGGTGGTGATGAATCAAGGTTTTACTGTATGTGATTCCATATCCAATTGAAATAACGTAATGGTTATTGCCCCATACATGACAATAACAAACATGTTATTACCGCATATGTTATAATATTATAGGGTTATTAAACTGATATTGTGAAATACTGCCCCGAGTTGACTCGACCATTGCACGAGCTTGCAAGTGCAAATTTCGAGTCAACGAGGGACAATATTTCACAATATTAATACAATAACCCTTTTATTATATAGAAAAATATATTTTGTTTACTTCTGTCAAGTATTTCATCTAAAATATCATTATTTTTTCCAAAAAATTGTTGTCTTAAATGATGGATGATTCAACCTTATGGTGAAAGCAAAATGGCGGATCTAAAATATATTTATGTTTTTTTTATCAAAAAGATGTATTATTTGACCCAATATGACAAATTTCTTATATTTATCCTTTAATTATCACTAAATTGATGTGTTTGAGCCATTTATAACGTTAAATCGCCCATATATAAAAACAATAATAAATAATATGTGGTAATAACACATTTGTTATTGCCACATACAGGGCAATAACCATTTCATTTAAATAATGGTTGAGAACAAACTGAATTGGGTATCATTTGCTGGACTGGTGTCCCTGTTTTAGACAGGACTGTCTGATGTTTTGAATAATTCAAATTATTTCTTTTTATACAGGGAAATGATTTATTCAAACAAGGTGACTATTCAAGTGCAATTGAGGCTTACACCACAGGGATGACCTTAGATCCAACAAACCCTTTGCTCCCAGCAAACAGGGCAATGGCTTTACTGAAACAAGAAAAGTAAGGAAAATGGATGTTGAAATTATACAAATATTGCTACTTGTGCAAAATGTCTATTTCCATTATTCAATATTTACAATATGACTGTATCTGTCTTCGATGAAACATACAGAAGCAATTGTATTTCAATTCACCAATGAAAGACAATGGGGGTCATGACCCTTGATGTGTATCAATTTTCCCGCAATATTACGTCATGTCCTACACAGGGGATCGTGTGGTCATGTGAGATATGCCGATCTCGCATGACTAAAAACTCTATATCACATGCGCAGATATGGAAAAAATAGCGCCAAGGTACAAAATATTTATTGTAAATATAAGAAATGACATTTCTGCTCATGGTATTTCAAGGGGTAATGGAAGATAGTGTGGCGCGTGCCAAATTCATTTTGAATTTGGCATGGGCCACACTGTCTTGCATTACCCCTTGAAATATCATGATCAGAATGTCATTTCTTAAATAACAAATAGAAATATGAATTCATTTGTTGTAATAACCATATGTCCCTCAGTGTGTGCCAAACTTCGTCGGACCGTCGGACAAGTCCGATAAAATTACCGCTGGGATAAAAAATCAGATTTTTCCGGACCGTATGTCCGGTAACCAGTTCGGAAAATAGAGAGCGCCAAAATCCGGATTTATAGTTCCGATCCAATTCGAATTTTATTATTGCCATCCGACTTCCGTTATTTCAAAAATGCTATTCCAGGGAAACAATAAAACGGAAAGCTACGGGAGGCGCAAATTATGAAGAAAACGTGAAAGAAAATTAAAGCAGCATTGGATGGAGGGGCGACCATGGTTGCAATTTGACGAGGTGAAATGTGTAATGAAATGCACACACTGCTTTGAATTTTACGGGTCGGGAGGCGCAGCACACAATAATAATTTAAAAGGCCAGAATACATTTATTTGTACTTCCATAAATAAATGTATTCTGACCTTTTAAATTATTATTGTGTGCTACGCCTCCCTAACTCGACCTGACCCGACTCGTTTCTCCTTGTCAAATTGCAACCATGGTCGCCCCTCCATCCAATGTTTCTTAAATTTTCTTGCAAGTTTTCTTCATAATTTGTGCCTCCCGTAGCTTTCCGTTTTAAAGGAGAAAATAAGTAAAAATTTACAAAACCGAATAATTGTTTTCTTTTTATTGAAGAAATTTTTAGTCCAGTAAAAAACTTTACGGTCTGGTAAAGTTTCTAGGTTTACCAGACCGAATGTCCAATAATCATTTTGAAAGTTTGGCACACACTGGTCCCTGAAACAGATTGCAGGTTAGGCATATATTGTATACTCCATGTCTTCCACAAACATTTTTGCCTTCCACTTTTCTGGAAAACTGTTTAACGGATATTTATGAAACTTTGGGGAACAATATTTCATCATGCTTATAATTTAGAAAACATGTGTTACTAAAATTGACACTTGGAGTTGTGTTGGAATTTGCAGTAGAGAAATCGTGGGATGATAATAAAAATAGGGGGAAAATAGTGTTTTTAGGTATAAATGAGTCAGTTGGTTGTAATGTTGTTTAAAATTTTTTAGCTATTAATGACAAAGGCAAGTTTATCAATCTCTAAGGATTTATTTAATAAAAAGTCTGTTTGTGTGGGATCTGCAAGTCTGTTTTATGGTCTACCTGTAATTTTACATTCTTGGTGAGTTTAAGGGACATGAGTGTAGATCACAGACAAGCATACCACTCCCCAGTCACATTTTACCAGGTGAATCATTAGATACTCTGTCCTCTAACAGAAAGTGGGAAGTAGTATTACTTACTTACTTACTTAGTCCTCTTCGTGCGTATGTGCACATAAGCCACCATCAGCTCTCGTCACAACTGTCTGTCCTTTGCCTTTTTTCCGCTTCCTTCCACCCCATCCCCATCTCTTTCAGCTCTTTCTCTACTGTCCGCCTCCATGTTTCCTTTGGTCTTCCCCGCTTCCTCTTCCCATCTGGTGTCCATTTTAGTGAGACTCTGGTGGTACTGTTGTTGTCTTGTCTCATCACATGTCCAATCCACCGCCATCTACGTTGTTTTATTTCTGCTATGATATCCTTCTGGGCACAATTTTATGTAGCCTATCATTACTTATTTTTCTTGGCCAGTAGAACTTACATATCTTTCTGAGGCAGGTGTTATGAAATGCGGCCAATTAGCCAGGAAGTAGTATATGTACCTCAAATTTGAAAGTCTTCTTATGTATGATGCCGTAATTTGAGCCCAGGCCCTCCCATGTTATAGGTATGTGATAATGCATTTTGTATTAAATTAGAACCATTTATTTATCAGTATGCTGCTGCAGAGTTGGACTGTGCACAGCTTTGTCATTAGACCCATTGTATGTAAAGGCTTACTTAAGAAGAGGATCTGCAAGATTTGGATTGAAAAAATTCATTGAGGCAAAGGAAGATTTTGAAAAAGTTTGAAATTGGAACCACAAAACAAAAAAGCAAAACTTGAAATAGAGAATATTGATAAGGTTTGTACATACTCTTTGTGAATTCTTTTATATTTAAATTAAAAATATTTTGTTATACTCTGCACACAAAGTTTAGGGAACCACTGCCATATCTCAGTTGGTAGAGGGCTCTCTCTGCAAGTGGAAGGACGTGTGTTTGAACCCTGACCAGGTCTGACCCAAGACTTGAAAGTTGGTAGTGACTGTTCTCTTGCCAAGCATTCGCATTTGAAAATGAAAGGCACTGTTCTTTTGGATGAGAACTGTATAATGCCATCAGAACAACACTTAGGCAAAATTTCTGCACTTTTGCCTTTAGCTGGAGACATTTTGATATAAGTGAAATATTCTTGACTGGGATGTTAAACACCAATACTCTCTATCCATCTTTCCCAATATCATGTTTACTCTATAGGTCAAGTGTCAAGGTCACAAGGTCAAACCTTAGAAATAACAACCCAGCAATGTTGGGAACAGGGATATTTTTCTCTCAAGGTATTTATAATATGGAATGAATACACTCAAATAGAATGTTGTTTCTTATATTTACAATCATGAAAAACATTGTTAGCAAGACAGAAAAGCAATACAGGTTATATTTAACATTATATGATTATTTTTCAGGAACTTTCAAAAGAAAAATGGTTGCCAAACAGAACCTGCAGCATCCCCTGATACAGGAATTGTTTATGCAATCACAAAACCTCCACATGAAAGGTCGAAGGTAAGTTTGACACACCAATAGCATCCTGATACAGGAATTGTTTATCCAATCACAAAACCTCCTCATGAAAGGTCAAAGAAAAATCTGACCCACCAACACCATCTGCATTGTCTTCTGATAAAGGAATTTTTTAGCACTTTAAAGTTTGTGAAGTAGTAAAATATTTAAACAACTTGTCATAAACCAAACAGTCTTGAAACTTAATAGATAACATCAGAGTGTGAAGTTCTACCATGTGTTATTGACTTTGATCTACTTTCGAGGTCACAGTGACCTTTTTATGGTAAAATCTTTAAACATCTTGACATGAATCAAAAGGCCTAGAAACTTCATATATAGCATCTGGGTTTCTAATTCCACCAATTTTGCAAAAATGATTGACCTTGACCTACATTCAAGGCCACTCTGACCTGATATATAACAATACAAATATGCTTACTGCATAATTATTTTGAAACCTATACATATTTTGTATAGGCATGTGTATGTATTCATATAATGAACTTTTTTAATAGGTCAAAGGTCAAGGTCATAGATGCAAACAAATTCTGAAATGGTACAATAAAACATGTTTAAAATGAAGTCATGGGGACTCTATTTTTAACTTTGTTATAAAGTGACTTCTTTATATTGTTATAGATAGACTTATAGAGAGGAACTGGTGGGCCCAATATTTGACTTCATACTATCCATCATTCAGTTTTAGGCATAATTGATAGGGATGAAGCTGAACTATTTTAAGTTAGAGACCAGAAGTTTTAATGATAATAAATAGTTAAAATGTGTAAACATTAGGGCCCAGACTGATTTTAGAGCCATGGGTACTGGGCTCCCACAAATTTTATCCCTGAATTGTTATTCATGTTTTACTGTATTGGAAAAATTAAACTTTTTGAAAAGGTCCATATATTAGAATATTGTAGGTATTCATTTAATGAACATGATTGTCTCTTGTTTATAAATATGTTTATTTTTAGAAACCTCTGAAAAGAATGAAGTAGAAGAGGTTGGACTTGATGATGACGAGTTACAAAAAGCAGCTATAGCCAAATTAATAGCAAGTCAAAGTGACACAAAGAAACAATGACACAGAAGAGACAATCAAATGTTTGAACAGTTAACTGGGTCATCAGATTCTGGAAAAAGTGAAGTTCGGAAAAACATTTCCATAAATGACAAAAATCAAACATCAGGAAATAAAGAAAATATCCAAGATAAATCTCAGCAGAACATTGTTAAATCAGAGATTAAATCAACTAATGATCAGGACAATAAAAAGTAGCTTCAAGGTTAAAATCTTCTGTTGCTATGACAACAGATACAAAGCTTGATTTGAGTTCTGTGTCAGATTCAAAACATTCAGATGACAGTCCATCAGTGTCACCAAGAAGCTTACCTGTTCCTCAAACCTTTTCAGTTTCAAAAAGACTACAAAAGTGTTAAAAGTAATCTGGAAGCCTTCTACAATTATTTAAAGGTTAGTACCACAACATTTCCAAAATTTATGAATATTTTTAAGTTCTGTACCTTAATAAGTTCAGATTTCTCCTGTTTAAGAGAAACATTGGTGGTGTAAGAGCACACTTATGTATCACAACCTTGTCACAGTCAGGTTAAAACCCGCTGAAAAGATATAGTGGGAAGTTTGTCAGTTCTTTAGGCACTTCTGTTTCCTCCACCACCCAAGAACTGACAGCTGTAGGTTATGTTAGAGAATCTGATATGATGTAAAACACCATTTCTCAACATGTTTTCTTCCTTTCTTAAGGTACATGATGTTTTTGCTGTATAATTTAATTTATTTTCTCAGTCGATTTTGATGTAACAATTCAGGTTGTTAACCTTTGAGCCACCAGACTTCAAATTTCAGGAACTCAGTTTTAAATCTATGGCCCCTGAGTTTGATTTTAAACTATGTTAAATTTACTGGTAGATAAGTATTGAATTTCATTTGATTTGTTTGTTATTTGAGATTAGGTTCTATGCACTATTTGTGTTGGTCATAAATGACTGAATATGCAACTAACTTTTGAAGCTTGGCTTGCTCAATAATGATGTTTCATGACTTTCTTACATGTGAAAACTTTGGGTGCCTATGAAAAAAAAGTTAAATCTAAATTTTTCTTTTCATATTGAAACGCATTTGTTTCTTTTTTTTCAGAAAATTGACCCATGTCAATATCAAAAGTTATTTGGTGAAGCAATGGAAGCAGAAATATTGATGAAAATGTTAACAGTATTAAAGATTATTATATAAGGTATGAAAGGACAGAATAGAATGAAGTGAAGTAATGAATTTTAATTCTTTTTATTATTTTACTTAAATTAATGCAGTCAGTTCTGGGATCATGGAGGTATCCACAGTATTTAGAAATAAAAACAAACCTACAGCAGTCAGACTGATAAATTTTCTTGCACTAGGATTTGCTGTGTGGGATTTAATCTGATGCAGTGAGAGGTGTTGTGATCCGTAACCTTACACTTTAGAAGACTTACAATAATTCATATTCTGTTTATTTGGAAAAAAAATGAAAAAAAAACTTCATAACTTCATTCAGTTGTAATTGTAGCATTATAATTACTGACCTTTTAATATTTTTGATTTCAGTTCCAATGAAGACTTTTATCCCCATCTGTGTAATTTGACTCAAGTGAAGAGGTTTTCAATGACTGTGATGTTCTTATCCAGGAAAGACCAGCAAGGTATTTTATATATGGCCATTTGGGGTAAAGACCTTAAAATGAATTTGACAAAAAAGTCCATATTTTGTACTCTTTTAGGCAAGGGATCTTGAAACGAAATTGGAAAATCCAATCCAAAAAGTCCACATTTGAAAAATTTCTCCTTTTTGTTTAGCTAATTTTGAAATCCTTTAATAATAATCTTCCTGTGTACAGATTATTTTCAAATGCATTGCATACCTTGTAACAGATGCACATTGAATACACATAATACGATATGTGTCAATGTAGGTTATATTAAACAAACAAACTTAGCCGAAAATATTGGGAGGATTTTTGTCACCTTTTCTTGAGTTTATATATACACATGTATATATTACCTGTATATTTGTGTACAACTTGTCCATTAAGACCATTGCTTAAGGGACCTTTTGCTTCAACCATTGCTTAAGGGACCTTTTGCTTCAACCATTGCTTAGGGACCTTTTGCTTCAACCATTGCTTAAGGGACCTTTTGCTTCAACCATTGCTTAAGGGACCTTTTGCTTCAACCCTTGCTTAAGGGACCTTTTGCTTCAACCATTGCTTAAGGGACCTTTTGCTTCAACCATTGCTTAAGGGACCTTTTGCTTCAACTATTGCTTAAGAGACCTTTTGCTTCAACCATTGCTTAAGGGACCTTTTGCTTCAACCATTGCTTAAGGGACCTTTTGCTTCAACCATTGCTTAAGGGACCTTTTGCTTCAACCATTGCTTAAGAGACATTTTGCTTCAACCATTGCTTAAGGGACCTTTTGCTTCAACTCTTGCTTAAGGGACCTTTTGCTTCAACCCTTGCTTAAGAGACCTTTTGCTTCAACCCTTGCTTAAGGGACCTTTTGCTTCAACCCTTGCTTAAGGGACCTTTTGCTTCAACCATTGCTTAAGGGACCTTTTGCTTCAATCATTGCTTAAGGGACCTTTTGCTTCAACCATTGCTTAAGGGACCTTTTGCTTCAACCATTGCTTAAGGGACCTTTTGCTTCAACTATTGCTTAAGAGACCTTTTGCTTCAACCATTGCTTAAGGGACCTTTTGCTTCAACCATTGCTTAAGGGACCTTTTGCTTCAACCATTGCTTAAGGGACCTTTTGCTTCAACCATTGCTTAAGAGACCTTTTGCTTCAACCATTGCTTAAGGGACCTTTTGCTTCAACCCTTGCTTAAGGGACCTTTTGCTTCAACCCTTGCTTAAGAGACCTTTTGCTTCAACCCTTGCTTAAGGGACCTTTTGCTTCAACCCTTGCTTAAGGGACCTTTTGCTTCAACCATTGCTTAAGGGACCTTTTGCTTCAATCATTGCTTAAGGGACCTTTTGCTTCAACCATTGCTTAAGGGACCTTTTGCTTCAATCATTGCTTAAGGGATCTTTTGCTTCAACCATTGCTTAAGGGACCTTTTGCTTCAACCATTGCTTAAGGGACCTTTTGCTTCAACCATTGCTTAAGGGAGCTTTTGGCTTCAACCCTTGCTTAAGAGACCTTTTGCTTCAACCCTTGCTTAAGGGACCTTTTGCTTCAACCATTGCTTAAGGGACCTTTTGGCTTCAACCTGTTACAAAAGAAAGAACATCTTTATTAAGATCAACTTTTCTTTAATGTCCATATTTCTTCGGTCCCATGGATGGTCCTTTTATACATGTTTTATCTTATTTTGTTCCTAGGTAGTAATGTTTAAACACAAACGGCAAAAATATGAAGTTGAATATAAAATTGAAATAAAACTAAAACAAAAAAAAACCTGAGAACCTTGTAATGAAGATATACTGTTAAAAAAAGATGAAACTATAAATAAATATATTTAACTTGATTTTAAGACAATTTTAAAATTGAACAAATTGTAGAAAATTAAACTTCATATTGAAATTTATATAAGAATTGAATTGCACTTTTTACGTTGTTATCGGGGTGTAACAACGTGAAAATTATCACAAATTGTGTAAAACCGCGTAGGGTAATCCCCGAAACGCTCTCAAAGTAGTTCCGGTAGAAAATGTTGTTATTGGAATTAACACCGTGTGTTTGCAAGACAACAACCAATGAAATGCTCTAAATTGTGTAACAATGTGAAGTTTGTAATTATTAGTCTTTAAATTTTCTTTTTCAGTTTTGAAGGAACTATTTGACCATCTACGGAATAAAGGCAATGTCGATAATTCTGAACTGGATAAACTGGCCAAGAAATATGAATTGAGATGACAGCTTTTAACCGTTTGACTCTTGATGTTAAAATTTTGTGATAAAATTGACCTTATTTCATTATGCAATCATTGTTTGAGATAAATTTTAGATACAAAAGGATGAACAATTCTAGTTTTGATATATTATGATAAGTTATTTTTATTTCCTCATTTAATGGGGGTTTATGGCAAAGATTTATTCCTTGATAAAGGTGTTTATATACAATTTTGTTTCTTTTGTTATTATAGCCCCCACAAACTAGTTTGAGAGGGGGGTATATAGGAATCAACATGTCTGTCTTCTGTCTGTCCGTGGAAAAATCAAGTCCAGGTCATATCTCATAACTGCTTTGAACGACTGTCATGATAAAACTTCACATGAACAATCTTCATTGTCCAAAGGCATGTCATGGCCTTGAACCAAAGTCATATCAGAGAGGTCAAGGTCATTGGAAAAGTATGTTTGAAAATTGTGTCCAGGCTATATTCTATAAATGCTTTGTACGACTGTCATAGCACTTCACATGAATAATCTTCATAATCCAAAGGTGTGTTTGACCTTTTTGACCTTGACCTTGAAAGGTCAAGGTCACGGAAAACAATAAATGTTGGGGATGGGGTATTTGGCTTTCAAGAGACAGCTCTAGGTTTTTATTATAATTAGTCAAACAAACTGATTATTTCAATACAATTGAAAATTTAAAAGAAAAACATACCAATCCATGTTCAAATCACAATCTCAAAAGCAAAATGTTATACTTTGAAAACTGACAAATGAAGTGAAATGTGCCCCCCCCCCCCCCCCCCCCCCCCCCCCGCCATATCATGGAAGTGAGGCCTGGTGCTTTGGAAGGGTAAGCTGATTGCGTCAATACAACATACTAAAGTAGATATCAATATATATTTAATGGTCTCAATATAGGTTGAACAACCTAGTCAATTGAAAGTCGATTGTAGACTCCTATTATCAGTAGGATAGCCAAGTCCAAAATGTGCGTTGGTTTTAAAATTTGAGACCTTCCGCGGTAAATAGAAAGGGATTATTTTTTGGCAAGTGTCTGAACCCGAAAAAAATTCGCCATTTTCAGAATCGTTTTTATACCATAAAATTAACATTTCTAGCTACGAATATGATGCAAGCGTGTGAGGAATTAACTAAACTTTCTACATGTATCAAAAAGTCCGAGATAAAACGCCACATTTATTTAAAATTACTGATATCTCGACGATAACCGATTTCTCTTGAAAATCAACAGAAATTTCTTCTCCATTTTTGAAACTGGTACGTTTTTTGTGTAAAGAATAATTTTCCTAGAAATTTTAATACAATGTCAGAAAACTATTACAGTATACGCCAGTAAATTATCGTACCTGGTGCATGAGGGTTAAATATGCGAAAATCGCAAAAATCCAACAGCATGATTTCAGTACGTCTTGTTGTCAATGAAAACAAATATGGCCGCGACCTTGGTAAACATTGTTCTAACGTGATGACGTAAACAACGTTCCCCGTGTCAAATATATAGGTCAACTGTCTACTGTATACACAGTACACGCAATGTACAGTACAGACCTGTCGAAAGTTTAACACTAAGCTAACCAAAAGAAGTCAAAGCTCGACTGCCGAGTGCCTAAGGTATGGAAAGGTAGCGGTCGAAAAGCTGTCGAGAGATAGATGGCAACTGCTGTCGATATAAACACCAAACGAGGAACCAATATGGACTGTCGGCACTAATTCGTTAGCTGGGTGCTAAATTTGTACAGGTCTGTACTGTATTTATCGATTTTTTTTTTGCAACAGGCATCCTCATCTGGCACACATCATATGACATGTGTTTGTTGATAGAGATACTTTAGGACCCCTACAGGAATAAATAAATAGAGCCTACATTAAAAAAAGATAAATGATAAATAAATAAATAAATAAATATATCAGAATTTCTACAGAGAAATAAGTTTAGAGGGGACACAGTATGTTGAGCAGGTTACAAAATGTCTAGCAGGTTAGAGATGATAATAAATAAATAAATAAATAAATCAGACCTTCTACAGAGAAATAAGTTAGAGCTGGGACACAATATGTTGAGCAGGTTAGTGATGATAAATAGGGTAAATAAAAAGAGATCAAAATAAGTTGCATTTTGTCTTTCCTCAAGGTACTAACATGAAATGTGGCATGGGTACCATGGAAAGTAACCTCAGATATTTTTTTGAAAAATAAAACAAATATTTTTATATGAACAAAATTAACATTTAAAAAATAAAAGATATTGAATTACTAAAAAGTTAGAAAAATTTATGAACAGGCAGATAGTTAGAAATTTTGTCATATTGTTGTTTGTTAAATGAATGACAAGTGGGCCATAATAGCATTTAAAAGGACTAAAATTGTCTAAATGCTTCTCTTGATACTGAATACCTCTTTTTCACCACATGAAGTGTAGCATGCAGGTAACAGCATAGGTTAAAATTTTACTATGTCAGAAAGTTTGCCAGTTCTCTTGTTGAGGGGTGTGATTTACCTCAGGGATGAAGCCTGAATATTTTGAGTTTGGGGCCAGCCCACTTCATAAAAGAATTTGTAACAGTACTAAATGGCTTAAATGTGTAAACATTAAGTGGCCCATACTCGAATTTAGAAGCCATTGGCTACTGGGCCCCTGTAAATCTTCATCCCTGCACCTATTTTCCTCCTTAATCTCATTTACCTGATTATAATTGAAATAATCTTGAATGGGGTGTGTATACCAACCAATCAATTCTAAATTTAACTGATAAATCAATAAATCTGGAATAGGCCTAGTGTGTTACAATTATTTTGAATTTTTACAAACTAATAATGCCCATTTGGATACACTGTGTCATGAATTTCACTGCATTTGCATCAACTTATTTCTTAATGCTATTATCAAACCAGTTCCCATGAATTTTCCTAAAAGAAGGTGATATTTATTTATTAGAATTTTACAATTTTACAGAAATTACTGAAATTCCTAAATATTTTACAGATCTGTATTTAATCATTATAATATGGAGTTAAATTTTTAACCAAGTAATGAAATCCACATGATTAGTATTCACTTTTCCTATTTCCTACTTCCACATAGTCTATTTTAAATGTTATTTGTGCTATGTCAAGTTGACTTAAAACTTTTAATGAAGCAAAATAATCAACTTTTCATGTCTAAATTGTACTAAAATAATAATGCCGGGGTTATTGGCATCAAAACAGAAACAAAAATTTAAATAATAAAGACCAATGTTGTGTTGACTCTGGCTAAACTAACATGGGAGATGTTTCCTCATTTTGGGAAATATTTCATAAAGAAAAATCCAGTCTAACCCTCTTTAATGATATTAGCTTATTTATCCAATGATATGTACTGATATGACAGACAGGTCCTGTTTATATTTGCCAGCAAAGCAAAATCAGTTGGTAATTTTCAGTAATTCTGAGTCCCTAACTAGCCCTACATGAGCAGGTTGCACTGTACACTGTATTGGTACAGATCCCGAGTCCATATGGGTAAAATTAGAACACATGTATATCTAATGTGTTCGGCAGCCATGCAGATCGATCATACATGACAAATAAGGCAAAAAAGCTTGACTATTTTGTCCAAAATACACGATGACATTTTCTGCATGCTAAAATTGTGATCGAAGCGGGACGAATGCTAATCAAATATGTCCGACTGGAAGTAGTTCCAAAAAATCGGCAGATTAGACGAGGAATGGAGTGAAAATACAATATTTTTAAGGAAAAACTTACTTTATTTCAACAAAAATATCTCCACAGCGTCTCTCGATTATCAAATTTATACATTACATACAATAAGGAAGCTGTCTTAGCATTTTTTCTGTGTCAAATTAGCCGGAAAAGGGGCGGCCCATGATCGAGAATCCGGCAATGTCATCGATTTTTTCGACATTTGAAACTGGTACGTTTTTTGTGTAAAGAAAATTATTTGACAAATTATACATCAAAATAACCGTGAAAAAAAGTTCTTTCCGTTCATGTAAAAACATCTTTGGTGCATGAGGAACTGCGTACACAGAATGATATTTTTTAAAGTTTCAATTTTCAATTTTTCGCCGGTGCCTAACATTCAATTACGATTTAAATTGTTAAATTCTCACCGACTTTGATAAAAATCGTCTTTAATGACTTACTTTTGTCCTCAAAAGACGATAAAATACTACAAATAGTATTAAAAACTCGCAGTGAAATAAATATTGTGTAATTTTACCGCCTCGAGTGAATTCAAATTTTTGACAATTTTTTCACTTTGTCTGCGCGTGAAATTTTGTTTGATGAATCAATGCGCTGGCCGGGTTGGCTATCCTACTGTATACAATTCAGTTGTAAGATTATTTGTGGAATTTGCGCAATCTTTCGTTTCATATGCCACTGTGAAACTATTTACAATTGAACAGTTCGTCAGAAAATAATGTTGGTCATAAAAAAAAGTTCAAATAGAGAGTGATGCCTATACATTTGTATTGTCAATATAAAAAAGTACCACAACTATATTTATCAGTATATAGACTTTATTTCATGGATTTTAATTATTATTACAAATAGTGAAATTTAACAAATGGTGTGACATGAGGTATCTATGGTTACAGTTTTCTATAATGCCATTAAATGTATTTATATGCCACATACTAAATTTTACCTACCATAAATAAGAAAATATGTGCATCAGCAGTGATTTTGTTTGCTTAAAATGACTAACGAATAAAGGTAGTTTCCCCATGGGAAAAATCACTAAAAGTTCCCAATTTGTCCACTAAAATTCCCTAAAACAACAGTTATGCACCGAAAAATTATTCAGTTTGCTAGATCTTAGAACTTCAATTTTCTCAATCTTTAGGTAGAAGGTGGTTTTCAAATAATGTAACAAAATCACTGATCAGATAATGTTTGCAAGAAACACCATCTGCATATTTTAACAGTTTTTTGCATTGTTTGACAAAACTGGTGTAAATGGACATAAAATGTTTTATCACTATGTTTCTGATTCTGTCATCTTAATTTTCTTACATTGTTTTTGATTAAATATTATACCAGTTTTAATTTTACAGCACTAGATGGCTGTTTCGGAATAAAGTTCCTTATCAGTAGTGCTCGAACCAAAATTATGAAACCAAATTGTATTAAAATGTTGAAAAGATGCCCAAATGACAAAAATATATTTTACCAAATTTAGCTAAGGAAATACTTTACATGAGGGAGTATACCTTAGTTTTTGGGGAAGTTTAAATTTTTTACTAGCATCACATTTTGACAATAGTATAAAGAGAAAAAGTATGTATGGTAGACTTCCTCTGACATCTGTAAATACTTGTGTTTTATAAGTTAGTGTTTTATAAGTTATTCATTATCCTGGCTTTTAAGTTGCTATATTAGTTGTTTTGACTGACATCAATGTTACTGCAATTAGTTTTTAAATCAATTACAACATTATGTTTGTGTTTTACAAATGAACTAAACAGTAAACTGCTCTTAAAAACGTGAACATAATGCAATTTCAAAGACAGTAGGCAGAAACTACCACAGGAGCCCTTAATAAGATATACCCTTTGTTATCAAACACTGCATGGGGTGTCGGATAATAAATGGGATATTTAATTTATGAAATTCCATGGTGTTGCCGAAAACTCAATTTAGACAGTGCTACAAAAGGTATGTTAAGCTGTCTGTAATCCACAAATATATATGTTTCTGAAGTTATATGAACTATGAGTTATATGGCTTTAGAATAAATATAATTTTTTGCCTTGACAATGCAACTGTTACCTTAATTTGAATCAATTGATAAAAATATGCAAGAAAATTAGAAGCTACATGAGAAAAATATTGCTTTGAGCCTTTTTAGTTGAGAATATCTAACCGTTGGATTGGAATCTTGACCAATACTCTCATTGTATCAATAATAATTTTAATCATGTCGTGTACTATTTTTAATCACACAATACACTCAAAAATGGTATATGACAGTGCCTATAATTTTTTTCCCTCATGCAAAGTATTTCCTTAGCTTAATTTGGTAAAATATATTTTGGTCCTTTTGGTAGCTTTTCAACATCTACAAAATAATTTTGTTTTCATAATTTTGGTCCAAGCACTACTGATGAGGAATTGTATTCGGAAACGGCCGTCTAGTGCTGTAAAATTAAAACTGGTATAATATGTAATTTAAGTATTTATAATGCTAAGCGATGAAAATTAAAGTTATGTATAAATATAAATTTGTATTTCCGACTATTTCACCACCTTACATTCGGACTTAAACTGGCCCATGTCAAATAACAATGTATTAACAAAATTTATATATCAAAAGATATGTAGATATAGAATAAAATTCTGCATTTATTGTGTTCTATTAAAAAAATCTACATCAACAATAAATTAATAAATAAAATCAATAAATCAAAGAAAAGTTTTGTAACAATTATTCCAGTATATATATAACTGAAATTCACTATCCAACCATTTCCCCTTATTGTAAAATAATTGAAAAAAATGGAGAATCTTCAAGTTTGAATTTTAAGTAGCGTTAGTCTAGTTTATTTCAAAGCAGTTAGGGGTTTATTTTTACCCAATTATTTAATCAGCTATCTAGTGCTGCAAAATTAAAACAGGTTAAATATTAGTTATCAAATAGTTTGTGCTTTATTTGAAAATGTTTTCAACATATTTACCTACAAAGTAACTACTTAGAAATGAAAATGTTCTTTGTAACACCTAAAAACAAAATCAGATTGCCCTGGATATATTTGAAGTCCCATAGTTCCATGTTACTTTACGCAATGTTGATTACACACGTGGCGGGTGTAGCTAGCTAAACAGGAGGTGCTTACCCTTCTGGAGCACCCTGCCTAATTGCCCTGGTGAAAGTTGACGTGTCTAACCTTACTTGTCAGTTCCAAAGTTTTTACTTTGCTTCTTGTTTGTGATTTGGACAAGGATTACCGTAGTATGTTTGTTTTTTATTTATCAATAACAATTAAAAGCGCTAAAACAAATTCTAATACTAAAAATTACACAGAGAAAAACAAATGCCACCAGTTACATGGTGTCATATTATTAAAAAGAATAACACCGGTATTATTTTCAGTACTAAAATAACATAAATGTTAAAATGTAAAATAGACAACAATTTAAGTGCGAAAAACTATACACAGATCAGGCTATCACAAAATTACATATTGGTTAAAAAAATCTATCAGTTTTTAATATGTGAAACACTTTCTTGATAATGGATCAGTAATATGAAAAAATAAAAACGCCACTAGAAAAGTTAAACATAGCATTACAATTAGTGTAAGTTTCTAAAAATAAAACGAACAGAAAAATAAAATCCTACTTCAATTTCTAATAAATGCAATAACTAGTCCTCTGTTTTAAGTTATCTTTAAATACAAGTAAATAATAATAAAACTAAAATAAAATAAAACAACAACAACAAAAAGAAGAAGAAACACAAATCATATTTATAATAATATACAACAAATATTTTGGACGGACACTGGAGTAAATGATTCAATAAATTTTGACAAAAAAGAAAATATATCACAATTCACGCTTGCATCATCACTAAATTGATATCTATCAAATAATACAAATAATATATATCATTCATAAGCTCAATCTCGTTACTATGTCATGCAAAGTAGGCATTTGAATAAAGTGTAACATGAAATGAAATGGAAAAAGAAATAAATCCAATCATATCATCTTTAGTTTGGACAGAACTTTACATCACACCACAACAAATCAGGACTCAACAATACAAAAGTTATTTTTGGTATTATACTTGCATTCTTTTCAAATGATGCCCATTGTACACAGGTTTCAAATATGCTAATAGCAAGTTTTAACAATTTAGTTTTTCTTAAGGTCTATTGCTTTTCCTATTTTTCATCTGTCTTCGCTACCCCTCTTTTGCTGGTTCCAGATGATGCCTATTCAGAGTTTACATGTAACATTCAAGACCCAGACTACAGTTTAACAATCATTTTTTAACTTAAATTGTCTTCAACTTTAATTTAGCAAATATTTGTAAGAACTACATTTTCGTTAAAGCTAAATAGAAAATATTATAAAGTTGAAGTGATTTCAAAAGATGCCTTAAATTTCCCAGTAAACTTATAAATCAAGGTTAATCGACTAGTTTATATTTTACACTCCTACATGTCAATGCAAGGGTACACATTTTTCAGGAGTTCTAATGTTTCACTAATGTCGTTTATCACATCTTAAATCATCAGGGTTTACCATAAGCGAAAATCCTTTCGGTTCTTAAAAGTTGCATTAGCTTAACTTTTTTATAAGAATATCTTCGATTTTAACTTGTAACTAAACACGTATTTCATAAAAATGAAGCTAGTTCGTGTACATCTTCCAGACCACCCGGTCTCACTTCCCTGATAGTAATTCACATTTGTACTAATTTGCCAGTTTTCAAATTTTTTTCTTTGTTTTGGTATCATGATTTGAACATGGGTTGGTATCTTGGTTAAGGTAACTAAGGTGTTAAAACTGGGGACATGCCACCCTCCTCTATTCATCTGTCAACAACATATTAATTCATATCAGCGGTTAAAATGAGTTCGATTAGAAGTTTTTGAGTAATGCATAGGACAGATGTTCATGAATCCTTCCAGTTGGTTTCAATTGATGTTTGCGGTGTCACTTGAATCTATTGACTGTAGGAACTGGAATTCTAGTAAGTTTTTGTCTTCAGTTGATAATTGTGACATTGCTGATGAGCCTACGGAGAGTCGGAACTGGTTTCCAGATAATAATAGACATCCTGTTTACAGTGTTATATGAACCCTTAGATGTCTTCAGTTAACGATTGTGACGTAAATGTTATGCCTATGGAGAGTCGGAAGTGGATTGCAGTTAGTTATAGACGTCCGGTTACACTGTTATATGGATTCTTAGATGTTACTTATATCATTGTGATGCAACTTTTGAGCCTATGGAGAGTCAGAACTGGATTTTAGACTTCCGGTTACATTGTTACATAGTCTTCAGTTGATGATTGTGACGTAGCTGATGATGCTAAAGAAAAATCCGATAACTTTTCTTCTACTGGTCTAAGTGATCTTATTAATGGTATAATGTCCTGATATTTACTCCCTGCTATTTCCTGTATGGCTTTCTGCAAGTAGAGGAATTAAATACAAACATACTAATCCAGGTCCAAATCACAATTCAGAAGCAAAGTAAATACTTTGAAACTGACAAGTTAGGTTAAACAAGCGAACTTCCATCAGGGAAGTGAGACCAGGTGCTCCGTAAGCGTAAGCACCTTCTGTTTAGCTAGCTACACCCGACACGTGTGTAATCAAAACTGAGTGAAAGAAACGTGAATCTATGGCACGCCAAATATATCCAGGGCAATTCCTGACACAGTGACATCAAACTTATCAAAATACTGTGATGACGGCCATAAAACTTTTTAAGGCCCATAATTATGTGTATAACGCTTAGAAATCAAGCCATTTTTGCATTTCCGTGTTTTTTTTTCATTCTCAATAATTCAAACAAGATATTGGAGTACTCTGTGGTAAAAATAATACATAAATGTTTAAATGAGAAAGACTTACAAAATAATCACCTGGATAAAGAAATTAATAAGTTTTTAAGAAAAAATGTTAGAAAGTAGTTTTGTAACAAAACCATTGATTGAATTTATCAGATTGTTTAGCGACTTACCCTTTGAGCTTCTCTATTTTTCTCTGTCCTCAGTATTTTAAGTATTTTAGTTACGGGTTCGGCACCTTGTAATATTTTAACAAGACTTCTAAAAAAGAAATATAAAATTTCAAGTAATAAAGTATTCTCTGGATGGTGATAATTCGAAAATTGTAGTCCAACTTTCTTTATCTCTTTAATTAAAAAAATCATATTACACCCTTACTACCAGAATTCCCGTAGTTCTATGTTCCGTTCATTCTAAATTATTACACATTTTTTGTGTTTGCTAGTTAAACGGGTAGTGATTACGCTTTCATGGTGAAAATTCAGGTATTTAACTTTATTTGCCAGTTTAAAAGTTTTTCTTTGCTTTGAGATTGAGATTTGGACATGGATTGGAATGTTTGTTTTTTTTCATTTCAACAGACATACCCCATGTCTTTTATTCATGACAGATATAGCATTGACATAGATGTTTAGGGAATGAAAGAATAATTGAATATTTATTAAATAGAGACTAGAAAATATAGACATACCAAGTAAGGTTATTGTTTGATCTTGACGTCAGCTACTTATGATTAGTTACCTTGATAAACTTTGACATTTATATTGACTATGGGCGCCAAATTAAAAACAGTTCAATTGTAATATTTTAGTTGAATATTTTAAAATATATATTTCGTTCATTTGGCAACTAAAACATAAAACTGTACATAGCAACTAAATTCAGGGCGATCCCCTTTCATGGAATAACCATAGAGAAAGTGCAGCTTCCAACCAAAAAAGGTTCACACTTTACGATAAAGACATAATCAAAAACAAACATATTAATCCATGTCCGAATCACAATCCAAAAGCAAAGTAAAAACTTTGGAACTGACTAGTTAGGTTAGACACGTGAACTCCACCAGGGGAGTGAGGGCGGGTGCTCCGAAAGGGTAGGAAAATCTGGTCGCTTGACAAAGATTGTACTAAGGTAAATCGTCCATATATCCAATATATCAATCTACGTCCAATTCACAATCCAAAAGCAAAGCCACAAGTTTAAAACTGGAAATTTAAGCTAAGCAAGTAGCATCTTACAGGTAGTCGAGGCCGTGTGCACCGGGTGGGTTACCACAATCTGTTCAGCTAGCTACTCCCGACACGTGTAAAATCGAAATTGAAAATGAAAGAAACAATAAGTTAATGTATTTTTGTAGGGCGAGTGCACCTGTATCGATTGATATGTCTTATAAATTGAAAGTTCTGGCTAGTACTCTTTGCAAGGGAAAAACTAAGATGATGATTTAATATTCAATCCATTGTTTTAGCTTTTATACAAATGTGCGTGTCACTTTTATGGCATAGCATAATTTATTTTCTATTTTTCCCATTTCAATGTCTTAAAATATCCCAAATGTTGGTACTAGCACTGATGGGACCAGTTGTTTGAACCTTGAATACTTTCATCAATTGATTAGTCAAAATTTGTTTCCTATTTTATTAAAATAAATATTTGTTGCAAACAAGAAAGTTTTGTCAAATTGCAACAAATTGTTGATTCAGTAATGATATGTTAATCATCATTAATTAAAATAATCAAGCATCGGACAACAGGGTCATGATGACAAATATTATCGCGAAACGACCATCTAGTACTGAAAATTAAAACAGGTGTGGTAATAACTACTTACAGCGCCATGTTTAATATAAGGCGTGATTACGTCACTTTAACCTGCAACGCAAGCGAAAACTCGGAAATTTCGTTGTGATTAGAGTTTTCTAATATGTACACATGTAAAAAGGACAAAATGGAAAAAAAAAGTTTCGATAAAGTAAGCTAGGAAAATAATTAATATGTAAATGTACGTACGCCTGAATTTCCGTCGACACATTGACGCAAAATTTATCTGATTCTGATGAAATACGTCTACGTGGTTCTGAAAAAAACCCAGAAAATTCATTGTTAATTTTATAAGTTCATTTTAAGATTTTCAAATTATGCAAATTTTGATGGACTACTTACTACCTCTACTCAAATAATTTTGTAAACTAAAAAGCTTACTATCTCCGTTTTAATGTCCATCTAGTAGATTTTTATCTTAATTGTATTCGATAGATTTAAGCGATTCAACTTTCTCGGATTAACAAACATTAGCCCCATTTTTAGAACTAGAATACTCAAATATTTAATTTCTCTTTCATATTTCTGTCAAGCGGTTTTAAAGTGAGGTGCATACACAATTACGTAATCGGTGAATGGACGGTCGTTCAACATTGTCATATTCCTCCGTTGCTATGTGGTGATGGGGTTTATTAAATATTTATTTTGAGATTTAATCGTAAATTTCTCTCATCTATCCAAGAATGTAGTTTATATTAGGAATCACTATTTGGCTATTTCAAGTTGTAAAAGTGAAACATTAAAAAGCTTAATAACTTTAGTAATTTTTGCAAAGCCCGTTATAGATAAAAACGCACAATGTTAAAACATATTAAAAACAAATCGCATCACTATATATAGTGTATAAGTTTCTTAAGATTCTATAAATTTTGTTAATTCAAAGAAACCACTGCAGTAGCTCAGTTGGTAGAGTGCTCGCTCCGTAAGTGGAAGGTCGTGGGTTCGAACCACGACCGGGTCTGACCCAAGACTTGAAAGTGGGTAGTGACTGTTCTTTCGCCAAGAACTCGGCATTACGAAATGAAAGTCACGGTTCTTTCGGATGGGAACTTAAAATAAACGAGGTCCCGTGTCACAATGGGCTTGGTACGCTAAAGAACCCTGCTGTATAATGCCATAAGCGCAACGCACAGGCAAAATTTCTGCACCTTTGCCTATAGCTGGCGACGTCTCGATATAAGTGAACTATTCTTGACTGGGACGTTAAACACCATTACTCACTCACTCACTTAATTCAAAGACTATCCGGAAAGAAAGGTATATTGAATTATTTAAGTTAACTTAGTCATCATAACAGCTTTGTCTATCTATAGCAATTTGAGACATCTTATGACCATATCAAGGGTTGCTGATCAGAAATTTTCAGATGATTTTTTTAAAAAAAATAATGTTTTTGATCGAACAGTTACAATTTTCAATTAAATCTATTCAATACCACTTTCAGAATACTATGTTGCAATAAACATGATTGCTTCTTGTCACCAGTTTGCCTCTTTTTTCAACCTTGTTGTAATATACAGATTAAACCATAGAGAATACTGTTTTAGTATATTAGGAGTAAATATGTTATTTCAAGGATTCATTTCATAATGTTACATGTCATTTTCTGATTTTACCAACACACGCATGTTACATGTCAAACTAATTACTCCAAACAGCATCAAAATACCTAGTTTCGGTTTTATATTTTCCGATTTGCTACTTTGTTTTCTATGAAAATCGGTTCTACGCCCTAAAACAAACCACACACGTATAGATAAAGGCTAAACACTATAATATAGCATTTGAACTGAAATGTATGGTTAGTTAAAAGAAAATAACTTACAGTGGATAGTTAATTCGTTTGTATAGAAATGTATAAAACACTTTTTGTGTAAATCTAAAACAAACATATCAATCCATGCCAAACCATAATCTCAAATGAAAACTTTAAAGCTAACAAAACAGGTTAAACATGTAATCTTCCACTAGGGAAGTAAGGCTGTGTGTTCCTGAAGGGTAAGCAACTCCTGCTAAGTTAGCTACCCCATCAAGTGTTTATTTAAAATTGGAAATGAAAGGAACATGAAACTATGAGATTTGAAATATATCCGGGGTACTTTTGGATACAGAGACATCATACTTATCAACAGTGTTGTGCTCATGACTATAATTTTTGAGGACCTTTATAACATTAAATTAGCACTTATATGAGGTCATAAGCAGCCACGGTGAAATATGTAGAGTAGAATATAGAAACATCCAATTTGCTGGAGTAAAGATGATCATTTACCATAGGTAAGTATTGATAATAAAATTCAGCATTATTCATTCCACTTAGTGTGATACTAGTAATTTAAAGCTAGTTAAACAGGAGTTGCTTACCCCTCCGGAGCACCCGGCCTCATGTCCCCGTTGAAAAATCACGTTTAACCTAAATTGTCAGTTCTAACGTTTTTGCTTTGCTATGGAATGGGGTTCACCGCTGTACCACGTGATACATTGAGGTTTTTGCATGGAATGTTTGTTTTAATATAAAGAATAATAAAGTAATGACATAAAAATACAAAATACATTAAGAAAAATTATTAAGCACAAAATATTCCATAATGTGAAATATGATGACAGTGATTTCAAATTTGTTAAATCTGTACAATTAGTGGTTAAGAAATGAAAATAAGCTCCTTACTTAACAACATAACTATCGTTTCATTTTATTAGCTCATTAATAAATTTTAACGTATTTTCTCATCATTATTAATTATTAAAGTTATTTGAAAACTAACCTCTAACAGATCCACTCCCACCAGCAGCGTATCCACTATCCACGTTTTCATCCTCGGAGCTATGAGTTGATTCTGTTTCTTCACATGGGATGTGTCTTGACAATTTATTCACTATTGTGCTGGCTTTTGGTCTTTTCGGGGAGCTTATATTCAACATACTTTTTATGAGTTCTTTCGTGTCACTACAATAGCGAATTTCTTCAAAATCTGGTACCTACAATATACATTTAACCATAACAGTAAACAAGCCTAGCTGCACAATACATTACAGTGGTTGAACCAGGGATTTCCATCTTTTATACATGCGGAGAAGGACCTCGGGGAGTTCTAGGGGTATAATGCATCCTAGATTTAAACGAAGCATAAAATCCTGAAAGTTCTTGTTATCTGAATAAGTGACACATACATAATATCATGAACAGAAATATAGGGGTTTTACTCCCGGATCAACTCTATAGGTTTGGCAGTACATACATATCCACCATATAAGTTTGATGCTCGCTTTTTAAAATGCAGTTTTGTTTCTCTGTCAATTCTAATGGATAATATAATTATATTTTTAGCTCACCTGAGCCGAAAGGCTCAGATGAGCTATTGCTATCTATCACCGTCCGTCGTCCGTCGTCCGTCGTGCGTCGTGCGTCGTGCGTAAACTTTACATTTTAATCTTCTCCTCCAAAACTACTGAGCCAAATTTGATGAAACTTGGTGATTATTATGCCTGGGTGACAGCCTTTTAAAATTGTGTTCGGGGTTTGACCACGCCCAACAATATGGCTGCCGTTACTATAAATAGCCAAAAGACAAAAAAATCTTCTTCTCTGAAACCAAAAGGTGCAGGCAAATTTTGATTAGATTTTTGGATTCAGGATACCTAGATACACTAAAATTGTGTTTTTCATGAAAATTGGACGAAAAATAGGTTACGCGTTTTTTGCGTAAAATTATGTAATTTTAAAAATGAGACATTTATTGTTATAACTCAATAACGGCTGAAGATAATTGTATGGAGTTTTCACTGTTGATCTTGTCTTGCGATTTTTTTTCGATTGATGTCAAGGTCAAAGGTCAAGGTCATGTCCCAGTTTTTGACCTTTGATAAAAAATGCTATTTTTTAAACATTTCTGGTGATAATGATGTAGGATTTTTGGTTAATTGTAGGTATTGACATGACGATCATTTTGATTTATCGATTAAGGTCATGGGTTCAAAGGTCAAGGTCACAGATGTACAAGTTTACCAAAATAGTTAATTATCTGCAAAACTATGAACTTTTTGTATAGGCATGTATATTAGAATATTGTAGGTAATGGCCCAATGGTCATTTTGATATATAAATAAAGGCCATGAGTTCAAAGGTCAAGGTCACAGATGTAAACAAGTACTGAAATGATTATTTATCTCAAAAACTATAGACTTTTTGTATAGGCATGTATATTAGAATATTGTTGGTAATGGCCCAATGGTCATTTTGATATATGAATAAAGGTCATGAGTTCAAAGGTCAAGGTCACAGATGTAAACAAGTACTGAAATGATTATTTATCTCAAAAACTATAGACTTTTTGTATAGGCATGTATATTAGAACATTTTAGGTATTATCCTAACGATCATTTTGATATATGAATGAAGGTCATGGGTTCAAAGGTCAAGGTCACAGATGTAAACAAGTACTGAAATGATTATTTATCTCAAAAACTATAGACTTTTTGTATAGGCATGTATATTAGAATATTTTAGGTATTATCCTAACGATCATTTTGATATATGAATGAAGGTCATGGGTTCAAAGGTCAAGGTCACAGATGTTAATGAATACCTGAATGGTTAATTATCTTGAAAACTGTTAACTTTTTGTATATGCATGTATATTAGAATATTGTAGGTATTAGCCTTACAACCATTTTGATATATGAATGAAGGTAATGGGTTGAAAGGTCAAGGTCACGGATGTGAACAAGTTCTGAAATGATTATTTATCTCAAAAACTATAAACCTTTTGTATAGGCATGTATATTAGAATATTTAGGTATTATCCTAATGATCATTTTGATATATGAATGAAGGTCTTGGGATCAAAGGTCAAGGTCACAGATGCAAATGAATACCTAAATGGTTAAATATCTTGAAAACTATTAACTTTTTGTATAGGCATGTATATTAGAATATTGTTGGTACTGGCACAGTGGTCATTTTGATATATGAATAAAGAGCATGAGTTTAAATGTCAAGATCACAGATACAAACAAGTACTGAGATGATTATTTATCTCAAAAACTATAAACTTTTTGTATAGGGATGTATATTAGAATATTGGCCTAATTATCATTTTGATATTTGAATGAAGCTCATGGGTTCAAAGGTCACAGGTGAGCGTTAAGGCCCATGGGCCTCTTGTTAATATATATATGAGATAATATTTGATATATTTGGGATAATATAATGATATTGTTACAGTTGAAATATGGCAAGAGACTGAAGATTAATTTAATATATCATATAAGGTTTGGGCAATTTTGCTGTATTGAAAGCTTTAATTAATGCAGGGGCAAATTAGCAAAAAATCGTCGATATATTCATTTTTCTCAAGGGTGATAGGAATCAAAGTGAGATTAATGTGCATTGAAGACGCATTCGCGCTAGGCTTACAAAATCTTAAAAATCAAAGACAGAATATGCAATTTCCTGCATTCTGAGAACAAGACTAAACATTAAAAATTTAAAATGATCAAATACAAATCTTTGGATTTGATTTTTTATTGACAAGATAGCGCATTGTTGTAGGGTTGAATCTTATGAATACTCATTTTGAACAATAGGGAAGATCTATTTTACAAATATGCGTTAGAAAATGTGTGGTGTGCTTGTGAGCGTAGTTAAATATCAAAATGCGTGCAATGCGTGAGAGTTGACAGATTATATAGATATGGTATCATTAGACTTGCTTATACCCGCATTTTGATGGGGGAAATGATGCTCAAATTGACATTAGGGTTCATATGACTCTTTAAACGCTACTTACTTGTCCCCGACCTAACTGATTTTTCAATTCTACAAGTGATTGTATGGTATATGCCTTTTTCCCTGTAGCCATTTCGTATGCTGTACAACCAAGACTCCATATGTCTGTCTGTGAAACAAGATGAAAATATTCGGATTTTTAAAAAACAGATAAAAAAGACAAAAAACCAAAAATACAAATAACATAGGAATGACAATTCAACAACATTTTTTTAAAAGAAAGGCCAGTAATGTTTATATTTTTATTTAAAACTTTCTGTCCACTTTTTATTTAGAAAAAAATTACTTTTTAAAAAATATCGTGGAAATTGAAGTAAAAAAATAAGAAGAAATACAATATTTATATCGCATGCCCTCATTCCATAAATATTAAGGTAAATATATATCACATGCTTGCAATAGCTTTGGGCTTAAATGCAGATATATTATGTTATGACAATATCTGAAAATATCAAGGCTCAAGGCAATCTTTGGCAACTGCATTTAACTTGTATTGAAGATTTTGTTTTTGTACAACAATCGTTGCGAAAACTATAAGGGCCAATTAGGACATTTCCAAAGGAGAAACTATTTATTTTTGGTAGTACGTTTAGGCTAACAAATTTACCGAATTGTATATCTATCTTTACGAGACCTAATTCGGTTTTTCGAGAGTCGGTTACATCCCTTTCCAAAGATTTGACCTTGTAACATCGAACATTGACCTACCCACCTGATGTTATACGAGATTTATAGATTCATTATTTAAATAATGCTATACCTTTGTTCGAAGTTTGATCAAACTCCAACTATAAATGTGAGTAATGAAGTGAAGATTATGTTACAGGGACAGACCAACGGACATGAGTTGATGTGAGTTCCCTATACACAATCGACCCAGGAATACGTGGGTCGGTATAATCAAAAACTAATCATACTAATCCATGTCCGAATCACAATCGAGAAGCAAAGTAAAACCTTTGGAACTGACAAGTTATGTTAGACACGTGAACTACCACCAGGGAAGTGAGGCCGGGTGCTCCGGAAGGTAAGCACCTCATGTTTAGCTAGCTACAACGGTCATGTGTGCAATCAAATTTGTGTGAAAGGAACATGGAACTATGAGACGTCAAATATATCCAAGACAATCCTGGACACAGTGTTAAGTGTTATCGGTACTTCATTATCATACCTTATCATCATAGTCCTTTTTCTGGTGCATTTCTGGACTCATGTACATGTTTGTACCGACAATTGACTGCTGATTAAACATAGTTAAATCTTGGACTCTACAAAACACAACAAACATCGCGCTTTACATATTATACCAGTTTTATATTTACAGCACTAGACGGCCGTTTCTGAATACAATTCCTTATCAGTAGTGCTTGGAACAAAATTATGAAACCATATCTATTTTGAAGATGTTAAAAAGCTACCCAAAGGACCAAAATATATTTAACCAAATAAAGCTAAGGAAATACTTTGCATGAGGAAGTATACCTTAGTTTTTGAGAAATTTAAAATTTTAACTTGCAGGAAATTTAGACAATAATAGTATATTTCTTACAATAATACGAAATTATTGCCTACTGAGTTTGTGATTTCCTCGGGCCACCAGCAGAGATATCGGCTCAGGGGTTTAAATTACATATACCAGTTTTATATTTACAGCACTAGAAGTCCGTTCTGGAATACAATTACCCATCAGTAGTGCTTAGACCAAAATTATGAAACCAAAACTATTTTCAAGATGTTAAAAAGCTACCCAAAGGACCAAAATATATTTTACCAAATTAAGCTAAGGAAATACTTTGCATGAGGGAGTATACCTTAGTTTTTGAGAAATTTCAAATTTTAACTTGCAGGAAATTTAGACAATAATAGTATATTTCTTACAATAATACGAAATTATTGCCTACTGAGTTTGTGATATCCTCGGGGCACCAGCCACCAGCAGAGATATCGGCTCAGGGGATTAAATTACATATTATACCAGTTTTATATTTACAGCACTAGACGACCGTTTCGGAATACAATTACTCATCAGTAGTGCTTGGACCAAAATTATGAAACCAAAATTATTTTCAAGATTTTGAAGATTCCCATAAGAAAATACTTTGCATGAGGGATTATTGATTATTACTAAAAACTGTTTTAATTGACGGATCGCCGGCCACGCCCACTATGTTCCGACAAAAGCCGCCACCACGGTACCAAAGCAGCGTCACGCAACTAATGACGTACTAGTGTCAGTAACGTCATTAAACGGCGCAATTCAGGTCTAGTTTTCTTTCTTTTTGTGTGTAATTCAAGCATGCCAGACCTTTGTCGGAACATTGTAGGCGTGGTCAGCGATACGTCAATTGTAGCACTAGACGGCTGTTTCAGAATGGGGTTCTCCGCTGTATCACGTGATCAATGCCTCTTAAACTTCGTGCGAGGCGTTTTGGAAACCGTTAACGTTGCAAATTCCCGGAATAAAGCCGTTTTTATGGGAAAACGACATCTTATGCGGTTCCATATCCATCGGAAATAAATGTTCCTCATAAACGTTAGAGGGTATTGGTACAGCGGCGAACTCCATCAAATTCCTCATCAGTAGTGCTTACACAAAAAATTGTTGAAATGTTGAATGAAATAAGAAAAATAAAAGTATCAAACTTTGTTTAACCAAAAACTTAGACTGCAGTGCAGTGCAAAGAAAATACAATGTTTATTAAGAAAACCATTTTCCAAGCTATATGACAATTATGATGATTTCAATTTTTCTTTTTATCTGTTTCTCCAGTTTGCAGTTAATTTGTTGTGCATTGTATGTGATGTGTTACAACTTGTTCCCAATACGGAAACTTTATACAATGAAGCAAGCTGCTTACAAGTAAACTATTGACTTGGGTATATTTCAAACCTACGATTATTAAAACGTTTTATGGTCGTCATCACTATATTGTTTATAAGTATGATGTCTCTGTATCCAAGGTTGTCCTGGATATTTCACGTCACATATATAGTTGAATGTTCTTTTTATTCCCAATTAGTTTTCACACGTGGCGGGTGTAGCTAACTAAACAGAAGGTGCTTTCTCTTTGGAAACACCCGGCACCTTTCCCTGTTGGAATTTCATGTGGTTAATATGCCAGTTTTTACCATTTTACTTTGCTTTTTGCAGTGCGATTTGAACATGGACCGGAATGTGTTTCAAATCCCACAACAAAAATAACGTATTAACAGACCGTCAAAGTGATATTGCACTAATGTGCATGTGAATGAGGCAAAATGTTTTTAAGTTCAGACTTGCAGCAAAACGTCATTTGTTATTTCATGTTACCTCTCTTCGGATTTTGCAGTAAAAACACTTTCGTAGGACAGTTCTTGAAAAATCATAATTTGATAGAAAAATGAGTATTTATAAAATTATTTATCAAAAGCAATAACACAAACATTATTATTACATCTACATGATGGGAAGTTATGTAACACGTATTCTGATTATGTGATTAAGATTAAAACAATCAATAAAATAGCTCTTTAATGTGTGTTTCAACTGTCTTGTAAGTTATCCATTAGAATTCCCAGACTATGTGGTTTTTTGTTTTTTTTTTAAAGTTCTAGTATTTCTTAAGAACCTAATATTAAACCAATTCACAACGCAAAAATATGAAAAAGTCGACAATACACAAAACACAGCCTATTGGGATGCATTTATAATTATGTGAACCTGCTAAATGACAAACACTTGTGTTTGTGTTTTAAGAAAGCTTATGGGGAAAACAAGGGAAACAATGGAACGAGGAAAATAAGATTACTTACTTGGCGACACCAAAATCTGCAATTTTCACGGTACCGTCGTTTGTTAGAAGTATATTTGTCGGTTTTAGATCTCTGTGTACGATGTCATTTCTGTGTAGATACTGAAAAACAAAACAAAACAAGACGCACGACTAATATAATACCCCTTTGATAACTTTTAATGGAACAATCTGCTTACAAATAAGTTATTGACGCATGGATCTTATAAAGTACCTCAAATGTTTTATGGCCGCCTTCGCAATATTGTTGATAAGATGGTGTCTCTGTATTTAATATATCCCTAGTTATAAACAATCAAAAACAAGCATACTAATCCATGTCCGAATCACAATCCAGAAGCAAAATAAAAACTTTGGAACTGACAAGTTAGGTTAGACACGTGAATTTTCACCAGGGAAGTGAGGCCGGGTTCTCCGGAAGGGTAAGCACCTTCTGTTTAGCTAGCTACACCCACCACGTGTGTAATCAAAGTTGTGTGAAAGTGAACTATGAGACGTCAAATATATCCAGGGCAATCCTGGACACAGAGACATCAAACTTATCAACAATGATGTGATGACAGCCAAATAAGAAATAAGCAAGAACTAATAACTAAAATGTCCCTCAAGGGCTTCCGTAAGAAGTAGTTTGATCCAGTTAATTGCTTGAATTTTGTAACACTTTTTCATAAATTATAACTATTAAGCATTTTATATTATGGTCAATTTTGAAATTTATAAGCACATCATTTCCTTTGGGAATACACTAAAGTTGAAACGACGCTTTGTCGCGATTTGTAGGTCAAAGGTCTAGGTCATGAGGTAACATCTTAGTTGGGGCAAAGTATCTGGATGCCAATAGAAGTCCTAGTTGCATTTGTACTTCCTTTGGTTTGGCCAATTATGGGGCATTAAAGGTTTCTTTTGCTTTTAAGCCCTTATTTTTCTTGTTTGTTTTTTGCATTTCATTTTATTTCGTGTTCTTGGTACCATTTGGTATTGTTAAGTATATGTGTACAGCTGCAAATTGTGATTACCTTTTAGAGAATCCTGTCCCATCTAATCGTAATGTCAGTATGTAATGTGATGGATTAATCTTGATATGAGTTTAATCAGTGTTTAACCTATTTAATAATTGCAATAGTGATAAGATTTTAAGCTATATGACAAGCGTGATGACTTTAATTTTTCTTTTGTAAACTTTCCTTTTTTATGCACCAATATGCCTGCTTCTGTTACTTATGATGCATTTGCTTCACAATTAATAGGCCATGGTAGAGCTTGTTCACACTACGGGAACTTTATACAACGAAACAAGCTGATCACAAATGGGTATATTAAAAGCCCGGGCTTATCAAGACCTTCAAAACGTTTGATGTCCGCCATCACAATATTGTTGATAAGTATGATGTCTCTGTGTTCAGCATTACCCTGAATAAATTTGACGCCCAATATTTCCATATTCCTCTCATTTTCAATTTGTATTGTACACATGTGGGGTGGAGCTAGCTGTAGCTAAACTGGAGATGATTACCCTTCCGGATCACCCGGTCTTACTTCCCTAGTGGAAGTTCACGCATTGTACTTAATTTGCGAGTTTTAAAGTTTTTTCATTGCTTTGGGATTGGGGTTTTGGACATGGGCCGTTATGTTTGTTTTTGATTTTTCATTTGCTTCATTTAAATTTATCATTATTTCATATGCACTGTGGGTCATGACTTGATAGCTCTTTTTGTGCTATATTTATACTCGCAAACTAGTTTTAGGAAGGTATACAGGAATCATCATGTCTGTCTGTCCGTCTGTCCGTGTAAAATCATGTCCGGGCCATATCTCACAATTGCTTAGGACAACTGCCATAAAACTTCACATGAATAATCGCCATAGTTCAAAGATGTGTCATGACCTTGAACCAAGGTCATATAGGAAAGGTCAAAGTCGCGATAAGACATTAACCCCTTGTAGATGTGGGGATGGGTATGTGGCTCTCAAGAGACAGTTCTAGTTTATATTTAATCACCATTACCTCTACGCCTGTGCAAAGTTGATGAAATAGCTTTATAAATGTTTCCTCTGACATTGGTCTCTCCTGTTGTTTGATATAGTCACGCAAATTGGTCGAACAAAGTTCCATCACGATGCAAAAGTACCGTGTTTCCTTCTCAAAAAATGAATCATAATATGACACAATATTCAAATGGTCACATTTCTTCATCACTTCAACTTCTTGTAGAGCGTATTTTTGTTCTATTTCATTTGCACTACTGTATTTCATTCTCTTAATGGCAAATTCTTTCTGTTAAGAATTTTAAAAAAAGAAAATTAATTTACAGAACCCAGAACAATGAAAATATACATCGGACACATCAATCGCAAACAATACTATTGTAAATTCATAAATTGCTTACACATGGTTTCAATCAAATCTTTCTTTTATTTTAAAAAGTGTTTCTTTATTGAACTAAAGTACTTATAAAATAAACAAAAAAAAAAAAAAAACAATGACCTAACCAATTAAAATTTTCAAATGACAAAATCTTTACCCAGTTCTTTCTGTACATAGAGAATTTTTTGGAATTTTTTTTAAGATTGACCAGGTTTAAACACTAATTGTGCCTCATCGGTGTATTTAGGGTCAGGTCAATTCAATACAATCAATATGCAAATTTTCATGACAATATTTCCTTGAATTGAAAGATGGAGAAAAGATGACATTGCTATAGGAGTTGGTTTTTTTTTCAGCTAAAGAGTCCGTTATATAACATTGTAGTTTCATTTTTTATATGCCCATAAGTATAAAAAACTCATGTACTTTTAAAAAAAAACACCAAATAAGCATACCTTATCTAAATCTTTACAATTTTGTTATTTATCAAGAAATTTAGGAATTTACTGTGTCATTTTAAAGGTTTCTCCAAGCTTATAAGATATACGTTCTATAGTTTTGTCGAAATTTGCATTTTGAATTGCATAAAGATTCCCAAAATTAGCTAAATTCGCCTTCAACTTAATTAAAGATTTTCGGATTTTTTTTAATTAACTAATGATTGTGAAACTTAGGTCGGGTATTTCAATGTTTCTTTGTCATTGGTAGCTTTCAATTCATAGTAATGCCGCGAGAATATTTCAATATTTTATTAAACTGAAATTTAAATTTATATTCAAACAAAAATTAAAATCATAGTTTGTCGCTCTCAATACAGACTTTAAAAATGACATTACGTGACAAAAATGAAAGCCTTTTAAACTCATATTTCACACAATTTAAGCAATTTGTGCATAATTGACATTAATACAAATGACCTGAACAGGTAGCACATTTAATTTTTTTTTCAATATATATTTACTTCCTGGTTTTAAAATTATTTGGAAAATTTCCAACGGATTTACAATACAGACCTGTTGATAGATTAACAATTGGCTAACAAACAAGAGTGGTAGCTCGACTGTCAAAGGGCTGAGATATTGATAGGAAGTGGCCGAAAAGCTCAGCAGCTGCCAAAAAGCTGACCTGCTGTAAAAAAGCTGACCAGTGAGATTTAAGTTAAATATAGGGGTCGAAATTATTATAAGCTGTCGATTTGGGATGTTAAACTTTCGGCAGGTCTGTACTGTTTGTCTTGGTCTCCCAGGTTGATGTTCGATTTATACATGGATTGGTATGTTGCTAAAAATAGATATATGAAAACCCCATAAATTAAAACGCGTAGTTGATTTAATCATATAATTAAAGTCAGTGAAAAATGTACAATTTGCAAAAATGAATTAAATCTTAAAAAAAACTATATACATATTTTCTAAAAATAGATACATGGAAAACCCCCTTTGATTAAAAACGTAGATGACGTCAAAGTCAATGTTTATTCCATAGGTATAATTTGCGGAAAAAATGAAATCTAAAAAACTGAATAATTTTTATAATATTGCTTTAGATATCAATATAATGACGTGTCGTCTCAAAATCTTACTTGCGATGTGCGTGATCCACCAGCTGGTTGATTGGACTTTGCTTTGTATACAGATCCATATGTACCTTTCCCAATTGACTCCAATAAAATATAACATCCACAAGTTTGTGGAAAGACACTGAAATCGGCCATTTTGAAGTTCTTAAATTTGTTTTAGTTTTTTGTCAAAAAAAATAAAATTAAACATTGCTTTCTATGATGTTGTATCTAACATGTCTATACTTATCTGGAAACCTTCCAATATGTGAATTTAAAACGACCTTTGTTTGTCAATTAACATGCGTGCGCAGTTATGTTTTTAAAACGTTGTCTGAAGAACATACCTATGAAATAATATGAAATATTTATTAAATTTATGGTCTATCGAGTGTTTTAAATATCAGTTTATTTTTACGAAACATTATATATAAGGTATCGGATTATTATTGTTATATTAAACTCCTAATGTTTAAGTATAATAAATAATGATTTATAGAATCAGATTTTTCACGTTCCTGTGTGTGAAATGTATTTAACTTCCCGATTAGTAAAATTTGGCAATTATAAACTGAATTATCACTAAAGTTGTTATTTTTACATGGATTTTTTTATAATTAATTAATGAATGAATTAATGAATTTATTTATATTATTAATTAAATTACATGTAATTAATTAATTAATTAATTACATGTAATTAATTAATTTATTTATTTATTTTCATTTTTTTTGTCGAAGAATAATTATAGATCTATCGTTTGGTAATTTTTATGCATTATTTCCTGGTAGACGGGAGGTACTTCCCAAAGTGTATATGACGAACAAAAAAAATAAAACTGATATGTTTACATTGCTTTTTACATTTGAAATAAATCTCCTAATTTCTTTAGAAATCATTAAATCTTGTGCTTATTTTTAAATGATCATTCGTTATCAGGAATCTCCTTGTTGCGTGAAATGAATACACATTAAAAATGGAACATTCATTCTTTTTTCAAATCCTCTATATACAACTCACAGAAACACTACCTTACAGACCTGTCGAAAGTTTAACACTGAACTAACGAAACTGAGGTGTCGAAGCCCGGCTGTGGAAGTAGCCGAGTCATGGATGACAAGTGACGGAAAAGCTGAAGAGACATAGATAGCAGCTGTCATGTGCTGTTTTTGCACATGTCATGTGCTGTTTTTGCACATGTCATGTGCTGTTTTTGAATGCATTATTTTAATAGAAATTCAAAAACAGCACATGACACAGCTGCCGAGATATATAGCCAACGAGGAGTCGAGATGAGCTGTCGATTTGGCACTTGTTTTTTAGCTTAGTGTTAAACTTTTGACAGGTCTGTACTGTATGCTAACGAATAAGTACCAAAACGTGGGCTCTTCTAGGCCCCTTGTAAGCCTGAGTATCTTTTTCGGCAGCTGTTTTCTATTTCCTGCATCTTTCTGTTACTACGTATCCATATCTCGACCACTAAGCAGTCGCTTTCTTCTCGTTTCGATTTAAACTTTCGGCATTTCTGTACTGTATGGAGATTATATAACAGTAATTATATATAACTGTGTCATATACCATTTTTGAATGAATGTATTTTATGATTAAATTAAAAAAATGGTATATGACAACTGTATAACGCAATTGTATAAATATAATAATTCATGATAAATTGAAAAGCTTTCGCAACATAACCCCATCCACGGTATTCACAAGTTATGATCTAGTGGTTATTCATGCTATGATCGACCAAGTTTTCGCTAGACGTGATGTATTCAAATACCTAGACTTGCACAAGTCCCTATATTAAATTATTAATTTTAGTATCTTGCCCCTTTAAAACTATTACAAAAGTCAGTTTACTATCAAAACCCAGGAATATAGGGACTTGTCAAGTCTGCATGAAGCTCTTGCTAACAATTATATTTGATTGACATTAGAGGTCAAAAAATCAAATGATAACACTGTACAGTCAGATTTAATTACAATAACAATGTGGTCCAGCACACGCTTGGTGTATATATTACAAACACTCACTAACACAATTACATTCTTTATGGCCTCGTCAACACCAAAAAAGTTTTTTAAGTTTATAAATTATACTCCAAGAACAAAACAAAAAAGGGATATCCAAAAGGTAGAAAGTATTGTTTCACACTTAAAAATATCTTATCAAACTACTATTGAGACATTACAAATGTCACATGGAAAAGAATATACAATTTATAAGAGGCAAATCAATGAAGAAGAAGAAAAGACGTCAAAATGAAAAGTTTTATTTCCAAAGGAGGACGACGACAAAGAAAATGACAAAAGTCAAGAGGATCTATGTAGTTTTGTTCCAATTGATATAGAAGAGAATACAGAGTATGTACAAGTAAGTTTTATTAAAATTTATATATCTGTAAAAAGTTGTAACGAATTTCTCCTTCATGACTAACCAAATGTGGCCCGTATAAGACAAGACCTCTCAAATCTAGTAATAAGTATCAATATTTGCATGTACTAGTAGTGAACATATTTCTGTATTTCAACATCATAATAAATTGCATTGTGTATGCCATTATTATCTCAAATTGAATATTGAAAAACAACTGACTTTCATTGTGATGCAAATAATAATAGTACAGTAAAACCATCATTTGGTCAAATTTTGGCATTATAAAGGGGTTAAGCGATAAATTGGGATAGGCGGATAAAGAAAAAACATAAAGAAAATGGATTTTTGGACTTCAAACCTTTTCTATTTACAGAAGTTGTAGTTTAAAACAAATCACTTAACCACACCACATTTATTTGACCTCTTTTTGTTGTAGATTGAAGTTTCAAATGGATCGCAGAAAACTGTGTATAATTGAGGCTGTGTCTCTGAACAATCACCAAAAACTGTGGCTTGCACTTCAAGAAATACCCGAACTAAAACACTTTGTAAGAAAGGTTTATTACAAACAATACAACATGAAATAAAAACATTGTCATCAAAAGAAACAAATTCTATTCTCAGAAAAACGGATAAAAATATTCTGAAATCAATCACTGTAGATCAGATTCTGTCAGAATGGATGGAAAAGGCACCAACATTTTTTTGAGATATTAGAAGCATGTACTATCAACCCTTCACAAAGCCGAAATAAGTACAAAAAGGATGAAACTTTGTTACCAGGTATTATGTCGGCAGGTTGCAAACTTTTATCAATTTACAACCAAGACATGAATCCACTCCAGCATTTAAACAGCATCATTTTAATAAATGGTGGGTGTAAAAAGTCTGCATTTACAAGGCTTAATGCAACATACGATTGTCTTAGTTATCAGGCATCCCTCAACATATCTGAAAAGTTTGGCGAGGACTGGAACCTTGAACTGAAGTTTTGGGGTCAGTAAGTTTCGCAAGATACCTGCATTGAGGGCAGATTGCAGAGTCAGATTAAGGAAACACAGGAATCAATTGACATACTAAGGCATAGGCGTAGGAGGGTTTTTAAACCGAAGCTATGTCTATGTACGACCTCGTGCCATAGGCACGAGGCGGGAAGAGTATGAGAGGGGTGCTAAACCCCTCGCATAGGTGGGGATCCGGAAAATTTTCAAAACTAAGTTTTGTCTAGACGCATTTTCAATGTATTGTGCATCGTTTTTGATAGGTTAAAATACTGTGATATCAAGGCAAGGAAATAACTGTATGGCACAAGTTCCATAATCACCCCTTTCAATGGAAATGGATACCAGAGGCTGATCCAGAATTTTAGAAAGGGGGGCGTATAATGTGAGAGCCGAAGGCTCGAACCTTCTAGGGGGGTTCGGGGGCATGCTCCCCCGGAAAATTTTGAAAATGTGGCGCAAAAATTCTGCATTCTGGTCCAATCTGAGCTGAACAATATGTATTATTAGAGACATAAAAGGGGGGGGGTATGTCCCCCGCTGAATCCGCAACTGGATATGGGGGTACCCCGGAAAATTTTGACGCCCTTTTACAAGTATAATGATGAAATTGATAACTGATTGGTTACCAGATGGACATTTCCTGTTAAAGCTCTTGGGGTTTTTTTGTTTTCTTTTTTTAGCACTTACACTATAAACATAAACTATGATACAAAATTTCACACAATATATTGCGAGGGCCTGCCCCCCCTTCTCTGACATGGGGGCGGGGGCGGCCCCCGCTGCCCCCCTATGCTTCTACGCCTATGTAAGGGGTAATCCATAGAATAGTTCAATACAGTTGATCTAATCATTGAATTATCTCAACTGGAAACAGATTTAGAACAACACAGAGCAGCTATGCATCCTGGATTTTATTTTGTAGGAGACAATGTTGATATGCGAACTAAAGTTCGACACTATAAAAAATACATCTTTATTTTGTAAATATGCCTCTATGGCCTTTTTCTTGTTTTCTCTAATCTCTTTATAAGATAATTGTTTTAAACCATTTCTAAAATCAATGCTGTATGTACTATGATGTTAAATAAAACAATGAGTTATACTGACCCAGTATGTGTGATTTAATTATATTTTGCTAGGGACATTTAAGTTCAGTCTGTAAGCTGTATCTGGAGAAGTAATTAAAGCTGTCAACAGTGTTAAATGAAAATTAATGACCGACCATATACTGGTCGGTGGAAATGCAGACTTGACAAGTCCCTATATTCCTGGGTTTTGATAGTAAATTGACTTTTGTCAGTTGATCTCTGTAATAGTTTTAAAAGGGCAAGATACTAAAATTAATAATTTAATATAGGGACTTGTGCAAGTCTATCAAATACCCTGCATATAACTGTGTTTTTACGATGAATTGAAGACCTAACGAGACAAATTCACAAGTCATGAGTCTGATCTAGTGTTTATCCATGCCGCGTATATTCGAACAAGTTTTCGCTAGACACGATGTATTAAAATCCTCCGCATATGGAGATTATTTTACTGTCCAACCTGCCTTAAAGACAACCTCTATATAAGGGTCACCTGCTTATAAAGGGCAGTAGAATTGAATCCCAATGTTCATTATTCATATTATTTGAACCTGTATATAAAAGGCCTCTTGCTCATAAAGACCATTTTACTGGTTCCCTTGGATTGCCTTTATAGTTTATGGACAGGTTCTACTGTACCTATATGCAATAGTATAACGCAATTGTATTATAAATTGATAACTCATGATAAATTGAAAAGCTTACGAAACATATTCACAAGTAATGATTCTGAGTTATATCGCTGTGGCACAGCTTATACGGGATATTACAGCATAAAGCGAGCCAACAGCCAATGTAAACAACACCAGCGTAAGTCAAAAGCCGATGTAATTCCCAGTACACAGCGTGTGTTCTCCCAACGTCTCCTGCTGCTTTATATCGCAATACATTGAGCTGAAGTTTTGTAGACTTGTAGTTGGAACGAAACTCCCAGCGACGTCAAAATCACATGTGAGCACTTACGCTTCATCAATTTGTTTCAATGTTTAAACAGTGTATCAGATGCAGTTAACTAATTCAATAGAATCATTTATATGCCCGATTGATGAACCAATACACCATCACATGTTAGTCAAACATCAGTTTTCGACTCACGCTGGTGTTGTTTACACTGGCTGTTTGGCTCACTTTATGCTTTAATATCCTGTGTAAGCTGTACAACAGTGTATATGATCTAGTGGTTATCCATGCTATGTTCGATTGAGTTTTCTCTAGACATAATGTATTCAGTGTATAATGGTAGTGCTCGTATTTATAAATGCTAGTTATCAATTAAAAAGATAATATGACGGCCTAAATCGAAGTATTCTGCTATGAAATCACACTGACATGCCGACAATAGACACAACGTACACGCATTATGACACAAAACAAAACACGTCATTGTGACACCTGAGTTTTGTTTTTGTGCTAGTAAAGTAATGGCAATTTCTGACAGTAGCGCTACACTTTGGTGCAGAATAACAAACATTTAAACTATATAGACAACTAACCAACCAGTAAAGTCAGCTTCCACACAAGGAAAAATGTTATTCATATGCAACGTATATATATTTACACAGAGATTTATTTGTACTTGGCCTCGAAGTAGTGACAGGTAAAGAGGCCTGATAAGGGTGTAAAATAGTTTCTTGCGTATATATTCCTATAGGCGGATAGGAATCATTCTTTGCATTTTGAATTGCATAAAGATTCCCAAAATTAGCTTTTGCCTTCAACTTAATTAAAGATTTTCGGATTTTTTAAAATTAACTAATGATTGTGAAACTTAGGTCGGGTATCTTAATGTTTCTTTGTTATTGGTGGTTTTCAATTAAAATCATAGTTTGTCGCTCTCAATACAGACTTTAAAAATGACATTACGTGACAAAAATGAAAGCCTTTTAAATTCATATTTCACATAATCTAAGCAATTTGTGCATAATTGACATTAATACAAATGACCTGAACAGGTAGCACATTTAATTTGTTTTTTTTTTTCAATATATATTTACTTCCTGGTTTTAAAATTATTTGGAAAATTTCCAACGGATTTACAATACAGACCTGTCGATAGATTAACAATTGGCTAACAAACAAGAGTGGTAGCTCGACTGTCAAAGGGCTGAGATATGGATAGGAAGTGGCCGAAAAGCTCAGCAGCTGCCAAAAAGCTGACCAGTGAGATTTTAGTTAAATATAGGGGTCGAAATTATTATGAGCTGTCGATTTGGAATGTTAAACTTTCGACAGGCCTGTACTGTTTTTCTTGGTCTCCCAGGTTGATGTTCGATTTATACATGGATTGGTATGTTGCTAAAAATAGATATATGAAAACCCCATAAATGAAAACGCGTAGTTGATTTAATTAAAGTCATTGAAAAATGTACAATTTGCAAAAATGAATTAAATCTTGAAGAAACTGTATACAAATTTTCTAAAAATAGATATATGGAAAAAAAACCTTTGATTAAAAAACGTAGATGACGTCAAAGTCTATGTTTATTCTATAGGTATAATTTGCAGAAAAATCTTAAAAACTGAATAATTTTAATAATTTTATCAATATAATGATGTGTCATCTCAAAATCTCCGGACCGAACTTACCTGTGATGTGCGTGATCCACCAGCTGGTTGATTGGACTTTGCTTTGTATACAGATCCATATGTACCTTTTCCAATTGACTCCAATAAAATATAACATCCACAAGTTTGTGGAAAGACACTGAAATCGGCCATTTTGAAGTTTTTTTTTTTTTCAGTTTTTTGTCAAATAAATAAAACTAAACATTGCTTTCTATGATGTTGTATCTAACATGTCTATACCTATCTGGAAACCTTCCAATATGTGAATTTAAAACGACCTTTATTTAAAATTGTCAATAAACATGCGCGCGCAATTATTTTTTTAAAATGCTGTCTGAAGAACAAACCTTTATTTATGTGTAAACCGTAGAATATGAAATGATTATAAATTTATGGTGTATCGAGTGTTTTAAATATCAGTTATTTTACAAAACATCATATATGATGTGTCGGATCATTATTGAAATATTAAACTCCGAATGTTTAAGTATAATAAATAATGATTTATCTCACGTTCCTGGGTGTGAACTGAAATGTATTCAACTTCCCGATTAGCTAAATTGGCAATTATTATTACTTTATGAATATAAAATTGAATTATCGTTGACGTTGATATTTTCCTATGATGATTTTTATTTTTTTATTTGTTTATTTATTTATTTATTTATTTATTTATTATTTATTTATTATCATTATTATTTATTTATTTATTTATTTATTATTTATTTATTTATTTATTTATGTATTTATTTATTTATTTATTTATTATTTTTTGATAGTTATAGATCTTTCGTGTGGTAATTTTAATGCATTATTTCCTGCTAGATCGGAGGTACTTACCCATTCCGAAGCACCAGGTTCCATTTCATTTCTCTGGTTCTCGGAAGTTGTTAGCGTTGGGCTTTATTAGCCCGTTATTAGTGATCACTGTTTTCACTTTGGAAATTGTGATTTGAAAACAAATACCCCGAACTCCGTGGTTAATAATATTCAATACATCTACTTACAACGGTATATAGCATATTGTTATTTAATATATATCACAAATAGTCAAAAGTAGTCAGTGGTGCATGGTTGTCTGTTTTTATGAGTATACTATCCCTATTATCATGCCTCGGTAAACATCTAGTGCACTGTCCCACCTCTGAATGACAAGGACTGTCGCATTTGGGTGTACATCTTGTCTTGTTTCCTTGCTTGTCGTTCAGAGATGGGTCAATCGGTGTCATTGTTTACGTTTTTTACTCAGCAGTCAGACAGCCATGTTCCATAGTTCTACTTGTAAAGTTTAGGCAAAAATTGTAAATAAAACTAAGTTATTATAACTACCATTTTGTATATTATAGAATAATTATTTTGTTGTAAACATTTCAATTTAATGTACCATTTCCATGAACATTGCAAAATATTGTATTATATTGTATATACACTCATAAGTTGTAAAACTTTCAGTGAAAATAAATATATTTATACACTAAAAAATAAGCAAAGTTAAAATTTTGAAACTAACAAATTAAATTAAATATGTGAACTTCCACTAAAGAATTGGGGCCGGGTGCTGTGAAAAGGTTAGCACTTCCTGTTTAGCTAGTTAAATTAGTCACATCATGTGAAATCAAAATTGAGAATGAAAGGAACACAAAACATATCCTTGATACCAGAAGTCATACTTATCAGTATTGTGATGACGACCATAGAATTCTTTGAGGGTCTTAACAAGCCAAGTCTTGGAATATCCCAGAGTCAAAAAAATTGTTAGTAAGCAGTTTACTTCGTTGTATTTAGTTTCTGTATCTAGTTATTTATTTTCAAACATAACACTTAAAAGTATACAAAAGTGTTTCGTTTAACATACTAAATTTCATACTGGAATATTAATAAAACACAGACTAGCACAAGCATGCAGGTAAAAGGGTAATGTCCCCTTTCTTGTAAAAGGTACCAATTCTTACCTCTAACCATAGAGAGTAGTAAAGGGAGACAACAATGTGAAACTGGCCTATTGTGATGCAAAAGGACAATTAGCAGGAGACGCAGTTATATTGCTGCAAAGAAACATAGAACAGGAAGTTTCACAAGTAAGAAACCCTGTCTCAAGTCGTCAGAAAAACAATTTTAATAAAATAATAATAATTATAATAATACACCATCTTTAGACATGTCATATACGTTGTTTTAATTTTATCTTTCAATAAATTCAAAAAATGTTTTAACTTAAATTTTAAGAAAGGTATATGACGGACAAAAAATAATAAAACTGACATGTTTGCATTGCTTTCTACATTTGAAATAAATCTCCTAATTTCTTTAGAAATCATTCAATTTTGTGCTTATTTATAAATGATCATTCGTTAGTTGCGTGAAATAATTATTATACACATTAGAACATTCATTCTTTATTCAAATCCTATACATTCAACTCACAGACCTGTCGAAAGTTTAACACTGAAATACAAAAAGGCGTCGAAGCAGCTTGGCTGTCGAAGTGGCCGATTCATTGATGACAAGTGACGGAAAAGCTGCATAGACATAGATAGCAGATGGCGATGGGTTGTCGATTTGGCACTTATTTGTTAGCTCATTGTTAAACTTTTGACAGGTCTTTACTCTATGTTAACGAATTAGTACAAAAATGGAAGCTCATCTGGGCCCCTCGTAAGCAATATTTTTTCCGGCAGCTGTTTCCTATTTCCAGCATCTTTCCCCTTACTACGTATCCATATCTCGACCACTTAGCAGTCTAATTCTGCTCCATTTGGTTAAATTTTCGGTATAATAGTGGACATTATAATAATCTCCATATGCGGAGGATCTGAATACATCATGTCTAGCGAAAACTTGGTCGATCTGTACTGTATAGAGATTATTTAATAGAATTTATATATATAGTCAGGGGGCAGATCTCAAAAAGTAGCCTCTTTATTGACCCCCCTAAACTTTTTTGTTAAAAGCAGGAAACATGGTGGATCTTATTGCCCTATATGTACTTAGTCAGGCTAGGTATGTTTCCACCTTGACTTTTTCCGTTTAATGAAAATATGGCTGCCAATCCAAGATTGCCGCCAAAAAAGATCATTTAAGTATGAAAATTCAATATCAAACTGTGGTTGTAAAATTCAATATGGTCGCCATTTTAAAGATGGCCGACTTATAATCATCGCGCTTCATTTAAATCATATCATTATTTTATGACATAAAACCAATGTATTATGTTCAATATTTACATTCATATATACAAAGAGGTCTAATAGCTACATGTATAACATCCACAAGCACCTTGCTGTTTTGTGTATATCGATTATATGTCGAATAACACTTCAATAAGCAATTGCATCTCTAAAGCCCATAAGCTGTTATATTCAGATATGGATAACCACCAGCAACGAATGATGCATGCTCCTAATGATGCATATGTACATATTCAACCTCACCTTGAACATCCACAACCTAATAATCAACATATCCCATTACAACAAACTAGATACAAATGAATGTTGGAAACGTGTGTTTGATAGACTAGATGTATTTGAGGCCAAGTTGTCAAAATTAGACTTAATAGAGTCAAATTTAAGTCATGTCACATCACGAGTAGATAAAGTTGAAGCCTCTGTTAACTCAATGGCCCAGGTTCTGCAAAATTTTGATCAGAATGTGAAATCAGTAAATGAGTTCAATGGCATAAAAATACAAATGAAAAAGGTACAAACAGATTCGAGAGTGATAGAAGAAATGCAGAGACATTTGTATGATCTAGAAAGTGAGAAACAAGAATTACAAGACAGAGTGGTCTATCTGCAGTCACGGACAATGAGAAACAACCTGATATTCAGAGGTATGAGAGAAGTAATTGATCAGAATGGAGATACCGAAGATACTGAAAATCTTGTTAGAGGTCTTATAAGAGAAAAACTAGAAATCCCTAAAGATAGAATTTGAAAATGTGCATAGGTTTGGAAGGTCACAGGGGAATAGACCAAGGCCGATAGTCGCAAAATTTTCGCGTTTTAAACAATGAGAAAAAGTCCGAAAGAGTGCATACAAGTTAGCAGGTACTGGATTTGGGATAGCCGAGCAATTTCCCATTTAATTAAAATAGAACGAAAGAGGAAGGAACTTTATCCCGTTCTTCGACAGGCAAAAGATTGGAATAATAAAGCTGTTTTAGTGAGGGACAATCTTTATATAAATGGAAAACTGTACATTGAGCCACAATATCGAGATGACAAGCCTGGTGAATTGGCTCAGGTAATGGATGAGTATTCAATCTCATTTGTACCAGACAATAGGAGATTGACAGGTTTAGAGATAGCCAGGAAAGAGCCAATAAAAGAGCCAGAATCTATTCAAATGAATCACCAAATCATACATATGCTGAGGCGCTGACTAATGGATTAGGAACCAGGAAGAAACAGCTGCACAACAATTTACATAGGATAGCCCGGAGGTGAAACAGTAGTTTACAGTTCAACTGGCTCGAATAATATTGATGTACATAGTTCTGTTTGTAAAAGCACTGACAAAACTATATCACATTCTAATACTCCAATCAATAATAAATCACGATGGCTGGTGGTTCTAAATCCCCGATGAGTACAGTCTCATCAGTTATGACTATACATATCAGAAATTAAAATTTGTGCGCTGAATGCATGCGGCCTTAAATCTAAGTTATTAATACCAGAATTTACCAGTTTCATTAACAAGCATGACGTTATATGTTTATCTGAAACTAAGTTATCTCACCTTGATAAAGTACAGGCCAAGTTACTGGTTATGATATTTATTTAAAAAATAGAGGGTTGAATAAATCTGGAGGTATCGCAATATTGATTAGAAATAGTCTATCCAAACATTTCTCCGAGTTTAGTTCTAATAGAGATTTTATACTGTTTGTCAGGGGACATGAAATTTGTAATGGCAATGACATTCTTATTGGAGCAGTGTATTTACCACCTGTTGGTTCACTGTACTCGGATATAGACTAGGCACAAATTCAGAAAATGTGACTTGAAGCGGCATTTTTTAGTAAAAGTTGGTATCATGCTTCTAACATAATTCGAGGGTGCTGAATTCAAAAATGGCGGATACCAAGCTCAATTTTAGTTTTTAAACCCATAATTCCAAAAACAAAATGGCGACTAAAATTAATGGTGTACCAATAAAAAAGAATGTTACTTGGGTTGACAAATTTTAGTAAAAGTTGGTAACATGATTTATTTAACATAGTTCGAGGGTGCTGAATTAAAAAATGGCGGATACCAAGCTCAATTTCGAGTTTTTGAACCCATAATTCCAAAAAAAATGGCGGCTAAAATTAATGGTGTACCAATGCAAAAAACGTTACTTGGGTTGACAAATTTTGGTAAAAGTTAGTAACATGATTTTATTTAACATTATTAGAGGATGGCGAATTAAAAACTGCAGATACCAAGCTCAATTTTGAGTTTTCCAAAAACAAAATGGCGGCTAAAATTAATGGCAACAATGCAAAAACTGTTACTTGGGTTGAGAAATTTTTGGTAAAAGTTGGTAACATGATTTATTTGACACAATTCGAAGATGCCGATTCCAAAAATGATGGATACCAAGGTCAGTTTTGAATTTTTTAACCCAAAATTACAAAAACAAAACGGCAGCTAAAATTAATGGTGTACCAATGCAAAAATGTTAGTTGGGGTTTCAAATTTTAGTAAAACTTGGTAACATGATTTATTTAACATAATTTGAGGATCCCGAATTCACATATGGCAGATACCTAGCTCAGCATTGAGTTTTTGAACCCATAATTCCAAAAACAAAATGGCGACTTATAGTGTACTAATGAAAAAATGTTACTTGGGGTTTCAAATTTTAGTAAAAGTTGGCAACATGCTTAATTTGATATAATTCGAGTTTGCTGTATTTCAAAAATGACGGATACCAAGTAAAATTTTGAGCTTTTGAACCCATAATTCCGAAAACAAAATGACGACCGTTTAAATTTATCGGCATATGATTTCTCAGTGTTATTTAAGTTCCATGTTTTAGCAAAAGATGGTACTTTGTGACATTTCAGCATAACTTGCAGATTTGGGGTTGTTACATTAAAATGAAAAAAGGCTAAACTGAAGTATCAATGTTTAAACCAAAATTAAAACAATTTCTAAAAATAAAGTGGTGGCTATAGTTAAGTGTTTGTTCATTATGTGTGTTTTTTGCATAGAAGACTGATAAATCTACATGACTAATAAATTGAGTTCATAACCAAACCATACTGAAATACCGCTCATGGTGTGGAATTACCAGTCAAAATCGAAACTTGTGTTTGAAATGCAAAAGAGGATTTTCCAGAACGCTCTTTTATACAGTTTGCCACATGTTCTTGCAAAATAGTATGTAGAACCCGTGATTGTCAATGTCAAAATACCAAATTACTATGTCATCATGCGTCAAACTTTTAAGAATGATATAGCTTAAAAGGTAGAATCAAAACCATTACTTAAAAACATATATCGATTGATACGTTGTGAACCCCATATGTAGTTAATTTTTTTAAATTTTGACGGCAATATTGCATTATTTTACAACATTGTATCAGTCTCTATACAGTTTTGCCAACGATGTTTAAGGAGCTCAATGCAACTTTTAAATAATTTATTTTCTGGAAAATTCAAAAAGTCCTCCAATTAATATATAACATCACCATCTCACTATAAAACTGGGTAATGTAAATAGCAAGACTGATGTGCAAGCTTAAGCAAACAGTTGGCCATTCAATTTAACTCAATTTAAAATAAATTGCAGTCAAGGCAAAGGTAGAATTGTGTCAGTGGAGTAAGACACATTTACTGAGTTTTCCACAACACTTGAGTTGAATATTTTTCCGTAACAACCTGAAAAGTAATACAAATTATGTGCCATTTATTTTTTGTCCCTTTTGGAAATAATCAACATGTACCATTAGTATCAGTATCTTAGTTAACTGTGGTGATGGAACAGTCTTTCTCTGCCTTCTTTCGCGGAGATGAACCAGGTGATTCCATTGTTTAGACTGTTATTTGGGCTCAGGGATGAAATATGTTCCGCTTTGCTTCCATAGAAACAAAGCTCTTATGGGAGCTAGCAGGATATACCACTAAAATATTTAGACTAACACGCGACAAAGTGCAGCATCTTGTGTGCTTCTGGTTAATTGCCAGAAGCCCAAACAGACCCAAAGCTTTCTTATTGCAAGATGTCAGAATAGAATGTACTGTTCTCTGTGAAATATAAACTCACTGCTCTGATATTTTCTGTAACTCACCTGTCAGTCATAACAATACCATCGTTTTTATCTACGGTTCCACAATCTTAAAATGATTAGTGGCCAAACTTTCAAAATTTGTGAAAATGTTTAGAGTATTTTTGTTTTTACAGATTTGCAAAAACAATTTGTTTTCTTTTTGAAAGAAAAGGATTTCTCAAAAATGAACAACCAATGGTGATTTCGGCTACCATGAATGGAATGAAAATAAAGCTCTATTGACCATTTCTGGGGTTGCAACTGTGGCATATCTTCTATGACTGGGGTCATCATTAATTTTCTGCTTGTCCTGTTCATAATCCGCCACCAACCTCTTTACTCTTGCCTATGTAGGGGCATGTTGCTATCATATCAATATGGATAGCCTTAGGTGCCTAACCATTTTTGTGCAAATATTGGATCTTGCTCTTTCACAATTTTTACATTTGCCAAGTCACTAGTCCTATTTATTTTAGAGTAATACCTTGCTGATATGAACTTACAAAATTACACTGGTCTTCGGATACACGGATTTAAATAGTTAGGGGATAGAAGGGTTGAAAAGGGACATCGGCGCTAATTTCCTTAAACAGAAGGCTCATGGTATATCGTTCAGCCTTCTTACTTCTTACCAGTTTTAATAAAATAAAATGTAGTATTACTTTTGCTATAGTTGAATATCAAACTTCACATCAACATTTTGTAGTGCAAGTTCACCTTTTTAGCAAATAGTCAGCTTAGAGTTGCTCGGTGATGACTTAGCACCCCTAAATAGGTTTGGAAGGCTAGTGTAGTTACATTTACTTTGCTCTTCCAATGCAAAAAAGAAAAATTCTTAAGCATTTGGTGTAAACACAGGCTTCAATTTTGTAAGCTATTTCATTCACACTCTAGAATACATATATCAGTGTTTCAGCATGTTATATGTCATACTTAATTTATTGAATTAAACAGAGACATACAGTCCTATGTTCAATTACAATCCAAAAACAAAAGCGAAAATCTTTAAAACTGGCTAAAATTAAACATGACAACTTCGTTCATGAGTTAAATATATACATTTTTTCATAATGACCTTTGTCGTCAGGCCACCTAAGACGAAGGCTTAGCGGCATGCCAGATCTTTTGATTTCTTAAATATCAAACCCCCACTTTACAGACTTATTGCCCCTGAAAAATACTTGATTTTTTCGCAAATTGTCCTGGTTTTGTGGCTATTTACTAGAAAACTATTAGTGTTATATAAAAAAGACATTAAAAAATAATGAACATGACAAACTAAGTAGCAATGTTTGTAAGAATAAGATGATCCATAGAGGAGTTGTTACCCCTGGAGTATAATTTTTGCGAATTTGTGTTTTTGACCATATTTTTTAAAGAGTATTATAAATAGATAACAACACCAAGTTGCAAAAATAATCAACATGCCAAGATCTAACTTCGTAGCAAATTTTGTGTATGATAATCAACGAAGGTGTTGTTGCCCCTAAAATTTCAGTATCTTTTAAATGTTTTCAGGTGAGCAATAAGGCCCATAGGTATTTTGTTTAAATTTTCTGTTCATCAACACCCAAGTAAGCCTTGAAATATTACAATCTTTGATTAATATCCGTTTGTTGCTACCATAACAACTTCTATATCAACTTTCATGCAAAAATGCATTTTGATTTTGGCGGCCATTTTGTATTTGAATTTTGACCTACTTAGAGCAATTTGTCAGCTTGGTATCCGCCATTTTCGGACTACGCACACCCAAATAAGTTAAGAATGATATATGGTTTGCTTTTACTAAAAAAATGCCTCTTCCTCTTTAAAACGGCGTCTTTTCTGAAAATGTGCCTAGTCTAATACTAATAGTTTTAATACAATTGAAAACGAAATAACAAGAGTTACCTCCTTTTGTACTAATATATGTTTATTGGGCGATTGGTACGTTGAGAGATTACGTAGAATGTGATAATCTTATTTCAGATTTTATTGATCTTGATAATGATACTGAGAATGTTTTATTTGGACCAACCACACTTCAAAAATTAGAAATCCCTCTTGATAGATGTAACAGTGATAAAGCAACCCCTAAACAATTTGGATATAAACTTATCGATCTATGCAAAAACCTCAATCTATTTATCGTAAATGGCAGAATTGGGACTGATAAAGGGGTTGGGAAAGTCACGTCAAAAGGGGTCAGTTTAATAGAGTATGCTTTGTGTAACTCAGGTTTATTTGAATTCATTACAAACTTTATCGTCTCAGAATTTTGTGAACTTTTGTCAGATATACATTCACCGATAATACTTTGTTTGAATTTCAACATGTTCTTTGATAATGCTAGGCCTGATAAGAAGGAATTAAAACCAAGAAAATGGTTACCTACAAAATCCGATTAATTAGTTGAATCTATCAGTAACGAGGATGTAAATAGTTTGTGTAATATTTTAGATAATAATGATGATGTAGATAAGAAAGAAAAAATTGAACATGTTGTACATAGTGTTGTTAATATGTTTACTCAATCTGCTGCATCTGCTTTTGGTTATAAACGATGTAATATGAAAACAAATTCGAATAATAAACCCTGGTTTGAGAATGAATGCAACGAAAAAAGGAAACCATTTCATAAAGCAAAAAGTAATTACAACAAAGTAAAAACTGAATTAACCAAAAATAATCTAAAAGCTGCAAGTAAATCATATAGAAAAACAATTTCAAAGCATTTTGCTAAATATCGGAAACAGACTAGAGAACGGTTGAAAAATTTAAGATCTTCGAATTCTAAAGAGTATTGGAAAATTGTAAATAGAAATATTTCGAAAGGAGATCATTCGGTAAATATAAATGTTCAAACCTTTTTCGATTTTTACAAGAATCTTAATGAATTAGAACAAAATGATGATAGATTAATTGTCCCTAATTTAGATGATTATATGGCTTTACCGGATAATATAGAAATAAATCAACCAATAACGGAAAGTGAAATATCTGAAGTTATCAGTAACTTGAAAAACGATAAAGCCTTTGCAGAAGATGGAGTAATTAATGAATATTTTAAGTGTTCGACACATATTATGATGCCTATATACATAAAACTTTTTAATTTAATATTTGATTCTGGTGTAATTGTACCTGCTTGGTTGGTTGGTGTCATTAAGCCTATTTAAAAAACAAGGGCGATATAAATAATCCGGAAACTACAGGGCTATAACTATTCTGAGTTGTTTTGGGAAATTTTTTACGGCAATTCTGAATAAACGTTTAACTTCTTTTGCAGATAAAACTAATTTGATATCGATGGCTCAAGCGGGTTTTAGGAAAGGGTATTCTACTACTGACAATATTTTCATTTTACATTGCTTAATTGAATTATATTTTGCCAAAAGGCAAAAAACTATTTTGCACATTTGTAGACTTTCGCAAAGCTTTTGACTCTGTTTGGAGGGGTGGACTGTGGATATATGATCAATGGAAAATGTTTTAATGTTATTAGAAATATGTATGATTCTAGAAAATCCTATATTATGAATGGAGAATTTCATCTGCAATATTGGGGTTAGACAAGGTGAAAATTTATCACCATTTTTATTTTCAATATTTTTGAATGACTTAGAAGATTATTTTTATGAGAATGGGTTTGAGAGATTACAAACTCTACTGCATTGTTTGAACAATTAGATATTTATTTTAAATTTTTTGTATTGCTGTATGCAGACGATACAATAATTTTTGCAGAAACTGACGAAACAATGCAATTAGCTTTAGATACATTTTCTGATTATTGCTTGACTTGGAAACTGGAAGTTAACTCAGAGAAAACAAAAGTTATGGTTTTATCTAAAAACAAAGTTAAAAATTACCTGCCTTGAAATTTAATTCAAAGATATTTGATTATGTTAGTGAATTTTGTTATTTAGGAATTTATTTTAGTTACAATGGTAGTTTTAAGAAATGTAGAAAGGTTTACTAGATCAAGCATCTAAAGCCATGTTTTGCGTTTCAAAAAGATTAATAATCTGAATTTATCAATAGAATGTCAGAAAACTCTTTGATCACATGGTTGAACAAATTCTTACTTACAGTTCTGAAGTTTGGGGATTTGAAAATTTAAATTTATTAGAAACGCTTCTCCTTAAATTTTGTAAACGAATATTGAATTTACGTAAATCAACACCAAGTTATATGGTATATGGCGAGTTTTAATTCCCAATAAGTATAAAAATTTATAAGAGAATTGTCTCATTTTGGTACAAAGTGGTCAACTGCGAAAACAAACTAACTTTTCTAATTTATAAATTACTGCTGAACGTGCGTGATATTAAAACAGTTCCATGGATAGCAAAAATAAGAAACATTTTAGATTCTTTGAGAATGAGTAACGTTTGATTTTCACAAGGTGACGGAGTTAATAAAAATTGGTTATTAAAAGCTGTTGAAAGGAAATTACAAGACCAATTTATTCAAAAATGGGAGGGGGATATATCAGGTTCGTCAATTAAAGGGGATAATGTATAGCATAATAAAAACGAATTTTGAATTTGAAAATTACCTGGACATTCTGTCGCCGAAATTTAGAATAGAATTGACAAAATTTAGAACTTCAAATCATAATCTTCCCATTGAAACTGGTCGTTGGCATAATATTCAAAGGCACGAAAGATATTGTACTTTTTGTAAAACTGAACTGGGGGACGAATTTCATTTTTTGTTTGTTTGTGAACATTTTAAGACTTTGCGAAAGCAGTTGATACATGCAAGTTTCTACAATAAACCAAACATACTTAAGTTAGCTGAACTTTTAAATTCTACAAACCAAACAGTTCTGATCAACTTATGTAAATTTATAATAAAAAAATGGATTTAAGGGGGTTACAGTTTAAATCTAAATAGTTATTTACAATGGCAATTTATTTCTTATACACTCATATTTATGTTGAGATACTTGTGGCCTAGTTTTCAAATATTTATAGTTATTTATATAATCATATTAAGTAGTAATTTGTATATACATATGTATTTAGATCTATGGTTACCACTTTGCTTGTTTATAAAAATGTAATGCAATTATGTTATATTTATGTAAATAATTTTTATGTTGTTTTGTATAAGGCATGCGCATTCTTGTATATATATTACCTCATGTACCACCTCCTATGGGCTTGAGTGAATAAAGTGAATTGAAATTGAAATTGGCAAATATTATGTACATTGCCGTATTTCACCTGTGTAACGATCTACAGTTCAGTGTCTTACGATCGGTACATAGAAATACATAGCAGGTGTAGTTTTTATTGCGTTAAAAAGAAACCAAAAACGATACAAAAAATGACCACATATATTTGAGTTCCTTATTAAAATCCGGTTATTTCAGTATTTTTTGTAAAATTTTAGGACGTCGGGAAATTACTTTCATTTTAAGTTATAAATATAGCAGTTATTTTGGCACTATCTCTTAATATTCTTGATTAATTTTTGAAAAATGTGGCGAAAGACCGTTAGTTATAGGCTTTTTTCACGCTAATTTGATTTTTTTCAAAAATGACCACATCTAAAGTGTTAGATCACACTTTGATAAAGATAAAAACATAAAAATCAAATGTTGGTTTTGACGGCAAATTACTTCCAATTTTATTTAAAGATAGGGGAATTTGTGAATATCTAGTGAAGAAATATCCAATATGGCCGACACCGCACCAAGTATAAAACAAGCGATATGTTGTTTTATTTTTCCCCACCAATTCCGGTACAATTACGTCGACTTCCCCGTAAGTGAAAAGCGGTAATAATAATAATAATAATAATAATAATAATAATAATAATAACCAAATAAAAGGTGATATACTTCTCAACCTTTGGATATACTATTAAAAGTTTTAAAAATTAAAAAATTAAAGACAGATTTGTCAGTCAGCTTCATAAATGTTCTGGATTTTTTTTTCAAATAAATGTAACGAGAAAAGTGAGGAGAATGAAAGTGAAATAATCCCTTAAGACAATAAAAAAGTATTATAAATAATAATTCAGTCAAATAAGAAAAATTATATATTTTAATAATTTAATTTCATTAATTAGGCCAGTAAGCAAGTCGGTCCATCAGTATATCCATCAAAATTAATCAGAATGATTTAGTCAAATATATCTTTTCAAAATTACAGAAATAGCATTTACCGGGTATCACAAATCTAGTGATTTATACACACACGTGCCAATGATTTTTTTACAGGTGATAAAGGTCTACTAATAAACAGGATGTTTATTGATAATCTTTTAATTACTGGTATGTGAGATCCCACTGTAAGCAATATTAATTTATTGTGAATTGATAGTAATCAGAAACTACCTATTAAAGTTTGCCGTGGAAAGATTGATGTCAAATTTGATGTCTTAGATTTTGATGAGTGGTCTGACCACGCACCTTTATATTTTTCATTTAACTGCAATTTTTATGAAAATGTATATTTATGCAAAACAAATAACAATAATGAGTATTATAGAACATTACAATGGGATCCTGGTAAGGCAGAAGAACTACAGACTGCTATTGAGACTTCTGTTGCTGATATTATTCCATCGTTATTAACACTTAATCATAGTATAATGTTGATCAGATATACGTAGACAATATTGTTACTAAGTTTACTGATACTATTTTTGATTCATCTTTTAATGTTATTGGCAAATTTAAGAGGAAATGTTATATATCTTCAAAGCAAAGTCTTTGTACCATAATGGTGGTAGCAATGATCTGAATAATTTACTCATATACTGTTTATTTTATGCTGATGATACTATTTTGTTTAGCCAAACAAAAGAAGGATTACAACAGTTATTGAATGGATTACATGAGTATTGTCTAAAATACCAGTTGTCGGTTAATGTAGATAAAACAAAAATTGTTATCTTTCAAAGAGGGCGTTTTAGAATTTTACCAATACTGTTTTTTATTACAATGGTTTAAAAATAGACATTGTTAAGAACTTTATATATCTTGGTGTTTCTTTCACATATAATGGATACTTTAAATCACATGAAAGTAAGATTGTTGATCACAGTACCAAATCATTATTTAATCTGTATAGTATTTTTCATGACGCTGATCTTAATGTAAAGAAGAAATATTTTATGTTTGATACATTGGTTCTACCTATTATGACATATGCATCTGAAGTATGGGGATTTAGTCAGTTTTGTCAGCTAGAGAAAGTTCACCTAAAATTTTGTAAAAGGGTTCTAAATGTTAAGTCTTCTACTGCTACTTGTGCAGTTTATGGTGAACTTGGCAGGTTTTCTTTAAAGTTTGACTTTTTAAAAAATATCTTTAAATACTGGTTAAAAATTTTACAGAATAAAAACTCTTTATTGTATTTTGTATATTCTCTACTACGTACTGATGCAGATAATGATGTAAATTATAATGGTCAGAATTGGGCTAGTAATATAAAAGATTGTTTATGTAATCTTGGTTTATCTTTTTATTGGTACTGTCAGGATTTTTATATGCATGATCTTGATGTTATTAAACAAAGAATATATGACCAGTTTTTACAAAAATGGATTGGAAGTATGTCAGATTGTTCAAAAATGTATTATTATAAACAATTTAAGTGTATATTTGGTCTAGAAAATTATTTATTAGTTGATATTGAACAAAAATATAAACATATAATAACTCAGTTTCGTGTTGGTTCACATTCATTGTTTGTTGAAACTGCAAGGTATCACAATGTTGATAAGTCGTTACGTTTATGTAAATGTTGTAACATGGGTGTCATAGAAAATGAGTATCATTTTCTTCTTGTCTGTTCTACATATTCTGACTTGCGTATCAAATATTTTTCTAAATATTTTTGTCATTGGCCGAATTTATATAAATTTTATATATTATTATCATGCAATTATAGCTCTGCCAAAATTAACAAACTAGGTAAATTTTTGTATTATGCTTTCAAACGAAGAGACTCTTTACTTTAACCTGTTTATCCATCTAATCAAATGTATTGTATACATGTATTGCTTATGAAACATTATAACATTATTGTGACAGCCAAATATATAACTATGTTTATGTATATATGCTACAAGTATGTATGTACTTTACGCAATAAACAATTATTATATTATAAAAGTGATTTTATACATATTTGTTTGTTATTGCAATATGAGAAATTTTCTGATGCAAACATGTATTTTATTGATATAAATAATACATTCTTATTTCTAATAACAGTCCAAAATATAATTTAAAAATTTATTTATTTATTCATTTATTTATTTATTTATTTTGCATTTACCAATTAAATATTTGTTAAATTAATTTGAAAAGATAGTTGAACATTAGCATTCCCGGGATGGATGGGTGCGGTGTATCGTGAATAATCACATTTATTAAAATGTGCATTAGCATTTTTACTTATACATGTATTTGTATTGCGCACACATATAGTTTTTATACGATTTGATTCATGACTTGATCAAGTTACTGTTTTTGTCTAAATTAAAAGGACAAACGTTTAATATATATCCCATTGTTTTTTGCCTTACAAAAAGTATATCTTCTACTTCTAAATAACAATCTACTTTTTCTTTCTCTCAACTTGTATATTTTCCTCTTCATGTAAACATTAAAATTAATTTACTGTTTTGCTTGGAAGATCTCTAATTAGAATCATTTTACCGTCACCAGTCCATTTTAATCTCATAATGACCATGTCACGTTGTCAGTTACCCAGTGGTCAGTTATCGATAGCTCTTGGTAACGAGGTTGTGAAATTTACCTGGAAGAGTTATTCCGCCTGATATTATACAATATTTTTGCAGTCGTCATTTGATATAAAACTAGTCAGAAAGTCTTATTCTCTCCCGTATTTATAATTTTTCAAATTCTCAGGTATTCTCAGATGGAATTCCATCTCTCTTCTGCGTTTTTAAATCTGTTTATACAACGGTGCAAACTGCTAACAAATCAATTGTTGATGCAGGGACAGTACAAGCCTTGGCTTATCAAGGCCCTCATAAAGTTTTATGGCTGTCATCACAATATAGTATGGTGACTACCATTAATATGTGCGAACCAAAATACCATGCTCCTATTAATGAGCGTTTCTGTCTGTTTCTTTCTTGGTAATAATACTTTATGTTCTTTTTTTCGGGGAATTAGCTTGTAGACCTAATAATTAAATAGAAGAAGTACTTGTTGGTTCTTTTCTTTTTATTTTCCGATGTTCCGGCACAAGATCTCAATACATTATCAAATATAAAAAGATCACACATGAAACAAAGACATAATGCCAACCTCTGTGCGTTGTAACTTTACTTTTCAGAGTCATCACGCACACTAACATAGTGGGCCATACTTCGAAGTGTCATGGTACTTTATGGAGACAGTGTATGACACCTGGAAGTATATGAAGACTTTAAAAATAGTATACCACAATGGACTCATGTATCAGGGCGCCAATTTCTTTGGTTCCATTGCAGTACAATATCTTGTAATTTATTTCATTTAAAACCAATGTGTAACGAATGCCAAAAGCTAGAAAAGGAAAGGAGGCCTTACTCAGTCTTTGTTCCAAGTCGATGTACAATAATGTCCTATGACATAAATCATTAATTTTAACCGGATGTAAACATTAAACCGGAAGTAATGTAATTTCCAAATTTGATTTAACTAGCCGAACTTGAATATAAAATAAAAATATTGATTTACTTTAAAAGATAAATGAATGAATTAACCAACTAAATAAATCATGAAATAAAACCATAAGTTTGACACCGGAAGTGCACTTCATCTAACCGAGCTATGACATGGGTGTAGCCCTAATCAGAAGTCACTCACCGGAAGTAACCTAACAAGAAACTGGGACAAACGCTTTCTTAATGTAAGAGAGTTCAAGCGTTCGACACCGGAACTAACGACATATTCTAACCGATACAACCGGAAACGAGCTCAACCGGAAGTATGGTGAAGAATATTATAACCACCTGTTGGGGTCTATTTAATTACTAAGTGAAAAACATGCGCATGTTAGTGAATGGCGACTCACCCTAGAAGCCACACTAGACGTGCTTAATCTAGTCAGAAATACCAGGTTTTTTCGTACATTTTATCCCGCTACATAGATACCAAATGTAGCGAAGCGTTTTACTATTTCGAATTAGTTCACGCCAGATAGTTGAAGTGCGATTCAGGTTCAATATAATACAATTTCAATAATGCGCTCTTTTTAAATGTTAAATAAAATTAAATCCGGCTAGTTACTAATAAATAAGTCAAAGACTTTTGCCAAACTAAAAATGACATACACGCTAGCGTCCAAAAATGGCGGACACGTTGGCGTCAAAAATGGCGGACACTGAGTTGATTCGAAATTCATTTTAAAAGCAAACTTTATAAATTAAAATTGACCGAGTCAATTTTGTGTTGAGAATTCACGTGGGTGAAAAATCCACATTTAAATTATAAAACAAAAAATCAACATTTAAACATGATAATGTTTGAAATCTAAATTTCTAATTTTTACCGTTGCGGTTTATATAAAATTCTAGTTTTTCCTTTCAATTGAAATTCAAATTCAAAATAAATAAAAAACAGACCAAGTGTCTATTCAGACGCCGTCGTAAGATGAATAAAGGTGAAAATAATTAAAAATAATTACAAAACAAATATTATGGTAAAATAAGTTAAAATGAAATAATGTAGAAACTGATTTATAAGAAAATTCCAAAAATAAAATAAATTATTATTACTTTTCTTAACTTTGTTAAATTCCAAAATGTTAAATAAAATAATGGTAAACGTGACTTACCAAATAATTAAATAGAAGAAGTACTTGTTGATTCTTTTCTTTTTATTTTCCGATGTTCCGGCACAAGATACCCTCCTTGCCGCGAACATCGAATTTTATACCGGATTAGCGTTTGGACGGTGGGTGGGACTTTTCGACTGCCCACCGTCCAAAATGTGACCAATGAACGCCATGGTAACAATGAGTGACCACCGTTCTGTTGTCCGGTGTGGGATGCACGGTGACCCCACGTGCGCTTGGTAATCTCAAGAACCGACAAGTACAACCCCTTTCAATTAGGTAATCAAGCAATTAAGCTTAAGTCACTGACCAAATAAAGGTGTCTAAGTGACATCTGAGAAAATGAAAAATAAAGCCATGCAATCTTATGTGGTATGTAGGTTTTCTATGTGAACAGTTTTCAACAATTAGTTAAATAAATATGAAAAGATTGCCAGACGTCTGAATTGCAATTTCTGTTTTTCTTAAAATTAACATTAGCCGAAAATAAGATAGGTTGACACTAATTTCCTTGACAATAAGAATTAAGTTAAACATTTTGTTTAGACTGTTATAAAATATATTCTAACAAAATCGAAATGACAAAATGAATTATTAATAAAATCTAAATTCTTAAATTGAGATTTATCATATTAATATTTAAAACAAAAAATTAATATGAATCTTTTCAACCTAAACATATCAATATTAAAATATAAAATTGGTCCGATTACAATTCAGACCAAAAATACATTAATATAAAAAAAACACTAAAATTTGTCCGGTAACACTCCTTTCATTCTAAAAAGTGTGGAGTGCTCAATTACCCTTCCAGGTCACTTGTTCTCACTTCCCTGTTGGATGTACCTGTGTTAAACTTCATTTGAAGTTTCAAGATTTTACTTTGCTTCATTATTATGATTTTGACATGGATTGGTATGTTTGTTTCAAATTTATTATTTTTGTCTGGTTCAAGCCATTTTCTAAACGATACTTTGTGATTGCCGCGAGACAATCTTCAAAGTGCATATTGTGGTTTTCCAATGCTTTTAACCAATGCCGTACCATATATTATCGTACAGGTCTTTATATTTTTCGGTAGCATTATGGAGTGTAAAAAATGAAAACAATAATAGCTAAATAATATCAATGTGCCAGTGAAAGCAGGAAGAGGTAATGATGATAGTGATATACTGGGCAAAAAGAAGTAACTCTATCCTAAGTAATATCATCAGGTAGTTTACGACCAAACAATAAACATCTGATGTAGCCAAAGGTTGATGATATCATCCAGAAATGTTCAGAAAAGGTATAAAGATTTAAAGGTCACCGGTCACCAAAAACCGAATTTTTATTAGTACTATTTTCCGAAAGATTACATTATAAAAAGTCGATTTAGCCACAAAAAAACATTTTTTAATCATTTCTGTCCTTTTCTACAGCATAAATTAAAGTCCTATAACTGTTGCAAAACTGTGTTATCTCCCTTTGGTAGCAAAAGGGCACAAAACCGGAAGTGACGCAGAAGGTGTTATCCCAGCTATTTAGTAAATGAAGCTTGTATAGTGAACTGCATTTATTACCCAGATTGATCGGAAATAACTTCTAGTGTTTTTATATATTTATTTATTTTTTAGCATTGGGTATTTCAGTTTCCTTCAAATAAAAAATAAACATAATAATAAGAAATAAATAGAAGAAAAAAACTATATTTGTGTTTGCTCTAAGTATGATATACTATTTACTAATACTTTTACAAAACATACTTTTACTTTTCTTTTGAAATTTATTTATCTATTTATTTATTTATATCTATTTATCACAACAAATAATAAAAGAACCTAATTTTTCGTTTTTTATTTAAATATTGTTCATATTAATTTTCATTAATATCTAATATCATTTTAGTTATCTTTACATATCTCTTTGATTTATTTATTTATGTATTTATTTATTTATTATTTATTTATCACAACAAATAATAAAGAACCCAAATTTCCGTTTTTTATTTAAAATATTGTTCACATTAATTTTTATTAATATTATTTAATATCATTTTAATTATCTTTACATATCTCTGATCAATTAATTAATTAAGTTATTTATTTATTTATCCATTTATTTTTATTTATTTATCATAAGGAATAAGTTTTGTTTTTATTTAAAAATAAATCTTTTCTTCTCTCTAGTACAGCTATATTATGGCCTCAAATTGATTTTAATTATATTTGTTTTAGAAACTGTCCAATTTTTAATTTCTTTTTAGATTAAAATCAAAGATTTAATTATTATTATTATTATTATTATTATTATTATATATTATTTACCCATGTAATGAATAAAAAACACGTTTTTTGGGTAGAATCTGGGTCCAAGACCTGTAGTTTTTTGTACAACGAAAATATCAAAATAAAAGGTTTAAAAATAATTTCTTATTGTCTCTCAAATAAAATCTTTCATCCCAGTATTACTTAAATATGAAAACAATTTCAATTCAATAGCTTCCTATTCCTTATTTGCAGTGAGTTTAATCGTCGTCATCATCATCATTGTTTCCATGATAAAATAAAAAATAAAAAAAATGTTCTTATTATATCTTTATTACGCTTAATTTTTAATGGGATGAAAAGAACGTCATCAAAATGTGATACCAGTGGGATTATGCTCGACTAACTAAGGACTCAAAACTCGAGTGAAACTTTCCTTCATTTATTCATAATAAATTAATATCGTTCATAGTGTGATTTACACCCCCTCACATACCCGTAGTTAAGAGATTATCATTATGCTACATTGGGAAACATCCTGTTTAGAAGTAGACATCTACCACCTGTAATCAACAGAGTTTACCTTACAATATGCAACATTAATTGACACGTGCGTATATCTTTCTGATATACCCGGTAAATGTTATTTGTCATTTATGATGGATTCTGAAAGTTAGATTAGTTAATTTGAACAAGACATACATCTCTGTTTGAACGTGTGAATTGGTGAACTGATTGAATAACGGAATTAAATTAATTTTGAAAATTAAAATTGTTTAAAATCTATATATTTGACTGAATTCATTCACAATAATTTAAATTGTCTTCAATGATTATACCGCTCTTATTTCCCTGACTTATCTAGTAATGTTTATTCTGATTACATTCAAAACAATTGGAAAGCTGCATGAAGGACTTGTGAAAATCTGGCTTTAATTTGTTCTGAATTTTGTGGAAAAACATGTTCATCGGTCATTGTGATTTTATTATATCCAAACTTCACAAAATATATCATTTTTACTTGAAATCAAACTTTAAAACACTTCAAAACACCACACAAACCAACATGTAATATATGGATACATATATAGGTAATGTGTCTTTGATCAGCAGCTTAACACCATGTACGTCATCAATTAGGTCGCCGGAAAGTTACGAGCGGTGTCGGAAACTACCGAGTATTAGCAGTTCGTTTAGGAAAGGTTTTTGTGTATTACAGGTAAAGGTAAGGCGTGGGAAACCGTCAGACACATCAATATTGACTATTCTATCCATAGGAATGCAAAATACAAAATTGATAAATTCGGTGACCGGTGACCTTTAAACCATATAAGAGAGTATGACACTGATTAAATCATTCGGAAAGCGCCAATACACAAACCTTTGACAACATTATAGATTTGCAGATAACACAAAGTGTCATTTCAGGTATAGTGATAGAGTAGATGTTTTGTGATGTTTTGTTTGATTGATATTTTGAGCATTCTATAAAGTCTGACAAGAAAAAAAATCCAAAACAAACACAACACTCAATCCACAAATCACAATCATAAAGCATTAAAACCAGTAAGAACTGGTAAGAATAATTCGATTTAAAGAACGATACATGTACTGCAGAATATGGAAATTTGAAAATTGGAATAATTCAATATACATATGGACGAGAATAAAGAATGAATCTGATTTTTTTTAGTTTTATATCAAATGAGATAAACAAAAAGGGTGTATGGCATGCAATTGATGGTTAGGTTAGGAATTTTTTGATACGAATTCTACATTCTCGAGTACAGAGCGGGGTAAATCAGGTCTTTGAGCAAATCATAAAGAGGCAGACACAAGAATTGTCCTGTGCGCCAAAGAAGCCAAAGAATAGATAATGGTCAGACGCTTATCCTTTGTAGCGATGCAGATATTTTTGTTATGGTCTTGGTTTTTGTTTTACAATTAATGTTTTGGAAGTAAAAGATTGTTATTCAATCCTATATTTATAGCTGTTGAACCGGGGAAATATGTTATATTCTGATCATACTTATATAATAAATATAAGGGAATATACGTATAGAATATATTGCTGCAAGGTGCTTGTGGATGTTATACATGTAGCTATTAGACCTCTTTGTATATATGAATGTAAATATTGAACATAATACATTGGTTTTATGTCATAAACTAATGATATGTTTTAAATGAAGCGCGATTATTATAAGTCGGCCATCTTTAAAATGGCGGCCATATTGAATTTTACAACCACAGTTTGTTCATGAAAAATTAGTATAAATATTTAATTGATCAAATACCAAATTTTAACTCAAAAGGCTAAGCGGTTGATTTTTTTTGAAATTTAATTTTAAAATTATCTTTTTTGGTGGCTATTTTGGATTTGGAAACCATATTTTCATTAAACGGAAAAAGCCAAGGTGAAAAAATACCTAGCCTAACTAAGTAACATATATTAAATATAATACATTGGTTTTATGTCATAAAATAATGACATCCTTTGTTGTATTTGATTTAAAATGCAGAACGATGATTATAAGTCGGCCATCTTGAAAATGGCGGCCATATTGAATTTTACAACCAATGTTTATGCATGGAAAATGAGTATAAATATTTAATTGATAAAATACCAAATTTCAACTAAAAAGGTTAAATAGTTGATTTGATATTGAATTTTTATACTTAAATTTTCTTTTTTGGCTGCCATCCAAGATATTTTCATTAAACGGAAAAGTCAAGGTGGAAACATACCTAGCCTGACTCAGTACATATAGGACAATAAGATCCACCATGATTCCTGCTTTTAACAAAAAAATTTAGGGGGTGTCACGTTTTTGGGATCTGCCCCTGACTAATAACTGTATACAAAAATTGTATAAATATAATAACTCGTGATAAATTGAAGACCTAACGAGGCAAAATTCACAAGTGATGAGTCCGAGTTATGGTCTAGCGTTTATTCATGCTATGATCGACTAAGTTTTAGCTAGACTGATGTATTCAAATACCCTGCAGAGAATATATAATATATAATTAAATATAACTGTTTTTACGATAAATTAAAGACTTAACGAGACAAATTCACAAGTGATGAGTCCGAGTTATGATTTAGTGTTTATTCATGCCGCGTATGTTCGACCAAGTTTTCGCTAGACATGATGTATTCAAATCCTCCACATATGGAGATTATTATAATGTCCAACCTGTCTTAAAGACAATCTCTATATAAGGGTCACCTGCTTATAAAGGCCAGTAGAATTGAATCCTAATTGTTCTTTATTCATAATATTTGAACCTGTATATAAAAGGCCACCTGCCCATAAAGACCACTTTTACTGGTTCCCTCGGGTTGCCTTTATAGTTTATAGACAGGTTTTACTGTATGTTTATGTAATGGTATTACGCAATTGTAACCACGTCGGAAGCTCAGTTGGCAGAGTGCTCGCCTCGTAAGTGGGAAGTCGTGGGTTCGATCCCCGGCCAGGTCTGACCCAAGACTTGAAAGTGAGTAGTGACTGTTCTTTCGCCAAGCGCTCGGTATTACGAAATGAAAGTGACGGTTCTTTCGGATGGGAACTTAAAATAAACGAGGTCCGTGTCACGGTGGAATTGGCAGGCTAAAGAACCTTGCTGTATAATGCCATCAGAGCAATGCACAGGCAAAATTTATGCACCTTCGCCTATAGCTGGCGACGTCTCGATATAAGTGAAATATAGTTAAACACTATTACTTAACCCATTTCGCAATTGTATAAATTTATAATAACTCATGATAAATGAAAACCCGGCGAAACATATTCACAAGTAACGATTCTGAGTTATCGGCATGTTTAGATCAAGTGGTTATCCATGCTATGTTCGATCGAGTTTTCTCTAGACGTAATGTATTCAGTATATAACGGCAATGTATAAATGATAGTTATCAATTTGAAAAAGATAACAGTATTAATTTGTGTTTCGTAATTTTAATGATTATCCATGCTGTATTCGACCAACTCCTCCATGCTAGACGGAGAAATGCCGATAGATGTACCTGAATAAAGTATTATCATGTACCTATTGCAGGTACACCCCCCCCCCACCAATGCCCAAATTTTTGAAGTGTCATTTCGTTTTTCTATCGACAGTACAGGCCTGTCAAAAGTTTAATACTAAGCTAACGAATAAGCACCGATTGGCAGCTTATCTCGGCTCCTCCTCTCTCTACACATTTTCGGAAGATTCTGTATGTCTCATGAAAACTTTTCGGTCACTAGCAGCTCCTGCTCCTTTATATCGTACTACATTGAGCTGAAGTTTTGTAAACTTGTAGTTGGAACGAAACTCCCAGCGACATCAAAATCACATGTGAGCACTTGCGCTTCATTAATTTGTTTCAATGTTTAAACAATGAATCGGATGCAGTTAACTATTTCAATAAAATAATTTACATGTCCGTTTGATGAACCAATACACCATCACATGTTAGTCAAACATCGGTTTTCGACTCACGCTGGTGTTGTTTACACTAGTTGTTTGGCTCACTTTATGCTTTAATATCCTGTGTACGCTGTACAACAGTGTATATGATCTAGATGTTCGATTGAGTTTTCTCTAGACGTAATGTATTCAGTGTATAATGGTAGTGCTCGTATTTATAAATGCTAGTTATCAATTAAAAAGATAACAATACTGATTTTGTGTTATGTAATTCTAATGGTTATCCATGCTGTGTTCGACCAACTCCTCCATGCTACGCGGAGAAATGCCGATATATTTATCAGGATAAAGTATTTTCATGTAACTATTGCAGGTCCCTCCGTGCCTAAATTTTCGAAGCGTCATTTCGTTTCTCTAACTTCAGTACAGACCTGTCAAATGTTTAACACTAAGCTAATGAATAAGTACCGAATTGGCAGCTAATTTCAGCCCCTATCCTCTCTGCAACTTATCGGAAGCTTCTATGTATCTCATGAAAACTTTTCGGTACCCAGCAACTGTACCCATTGCTCGGCCATTTGGCAGCCGACCTCTGACGCCTTTTTGTTAGCTAAGTGTTTGACTTTCGACAGGTCTGTACTGTATATGCAATATGACAAATTGCTAATTATGTTTTGTTCAACATCAGAACCCACTGTCAGAGCCGGTCTGTTTGTGACAGTAAATAACGCTTTATTTCTGTAGAAAACCAAATAAATCTAAACAAAAACTGATACTGTTCATTTACTTGTACCTAGTCATAACAGGAAATCTGTACGCGCATCCGTGATTAGCGTAGAATATTTCTGCACAGAGCAAATACGTTGGCGCTTTGGGGATTTAACATGTTGAAAACCAGGCAAATGGCGGACCCTGTTGCGCACATGACATAAAACGTCACCAAGGACATCGTCATTCATTTTCGGCATGTAAAAAATCCCCATAGTGCCAACATTAGCATTTCAGTTACGACTTTGCACAATGAAGTAAGTGAATAAAATCAATTTTGATTTAGATTTATTTGATTTTCTATGGCGAAAAATCGTAATTCGTTGTCGGAACAAGCTTCAAAAACATGGAACTGAGTATATCCGAATGCAATAAACATTATCAATTCAAGTGAACGATTCTTGGTTAAAGGGTGTAAAACACCATCACTTTACTCCACTGCATTTCTTTACTTTTGTAATACCCTTGGTTTTCGTGAGGCGTTTTATATCAATTTGAATTCGATCAAATAAAATCGGACATTTACGCAAGCTTCTTACAAGTAAATTGTTGATCCCAAGGGTATTGCCAGTCCAGACTTATTACGGCCCTCAATAAGTTTCATGGTCGTCAATACAGTATTTTTTGATAAGCAAGATGTTTTTGTATCCAAAATTATAATGCCCCACAGTTTCTTGTTTTTCCTACACGTGGCAGGTGTAGCTAGCTATGCACAAAGGAGGTACTTACCCTTTCGGGACACCCGGCCTCACTACCCTGGTTGAAGATCACGTGTTTACTTAATTTTTAGTTTTTCAAAGTTTTTACTTTGCTTTGGGATTGTGATTTTGACATTTTGGATTGGTATGTCTTAGTCCGACTAATCAGCCCACTAAACCCCCATTTTAATTTTTTGACTTTTTGGAGGTTTGTGGTCTGACAGCTTCCATTATTGCATTCTTGAAATTTCTGGCGAAAACGACAGAAACGCTTACCTCGCTCTTGTTGACAACATGGAACACTTCTTAAAACATTATTCTACCGATCCATGCTTAATTTTTAATTAAAATCCATCGATATGGGTAGAAATACAAGGTTTTCTGATGTCTCTTCAGCTCTCTGTCACTTTCACATCGTGAAGACATTACTAATTTGCATTGACCAATCAGATCGCGCGTTGCATTTGGATGGTGATAAATTAGTAATGTCTTCACGATGTGAAAGAGACATCATAAAAACCTTGTATTTCTACCGATATCGATGAATTTTAATTAAAAATTAAGCATGAATCCGTAGAATAATGTTTTAGGAAGTGTTCCATGTTGTCAACAAGGGCGAGGTAAGGAAATAATGGAAATTATCGACGCGTTTTCGTTTCTGCCGTTTTCGCCAGAAATTTCAAGAATGCAATAATGGAAGCTGTCAGACCACAAACCTCCAAAAAGTCAAAAAATTAAAATGGGGGTTTAGTGGGCTGATTAGTCGGACTAGGTATGTCTGTGTGTAATTCAGGAATAGAGTTAACTCTCTGCCTATTGTTGTAAATTTTGATCACGTGTTGCTTATGTGGTAGAGACATTTATATTAGGTATTGTATTATGTTTTATTTGCATGTTAATTTAGTACTTGTGTGACGATTCATTGTACTCAGCGAGAGTAATTTGGAATAGCCAAGATATGGTCATTTACAGAGGGAGGTTAAATTGAACAGCCAAGGTGGCGGAGTAATTTTAACAAGATGAATTAAACTTCCTGGTTTATATTTTGATTAAATGCAATAATTCCATCATTAAAATATAGATAAATTCATTGTGATTCGATTCCCTGATTTAATATTATTCCAAAGATACCAGAATACCAAGGCATTAGGTGGTACTAGTTAATGAGTTTTATAATCAGTGATAGGACTATCTTAATTAGCGGATGACTATAGACTCATCACACATTAAGGGTATATAAGGGGTGCTTCAGATCAGATTGATCATTCTGTTCTGAACAGTCTACAGTCTACGTTGAAAGACAAAGCTAAAGATACAAAGGTAAGCTTCTAATATAATAAAATATTAGGGAAAAGCGCCGCTGGGAGACCCGGTCGCTTGGATAAAGCGTCAAGGCAAGGCACACAAAGGTTTGTGGACTTGGGCGTTCATCTGTGGTACAGAGAAGAACAGGGCACCAGTGGAAACTCCGGTGTTGAAAAGCGTTGGAAGGTGTCAGAGGTTTAGCCCGGCACAAGCTAAGGTTTCACCAGTGGTAGGCCTGGTGAACCTAAGCCCTGATAACGTATTACACGGCAACACAATAACACGACGCACGTCAGCGTAGAAGAAAGTGCACGGCAACGTTGGACGCATTGCACGACAACGCAGTAACACAACGCACGGCAACGTGGGAAGGCGCACAGCAACGCGGGACTCGGCGCACAGTGAAGTGTGACGGCGCAGCGCACGGCATCGGTGGACGAAGTGCACGATAAAGTGGGACGCACCGCACAGTAACGTGGTACAGCACACAAAACCACGTGTGCAGCAACGCTCGGCAATTAAGAAGAAAGGGTACATAGTTCGGCATTGGAGAACAAGACAAGACTTGGTCAATAATATTCGCAGCTACGCCATTCCGCAGGTCTTGTTAACTCGGCAATAAGTCCGGTGGCGTCCATAAAATATATTAAGAAAGAAACAGCTCGAGGTTACGCTACACTTGCACTTCACTATCTTGTTTTCTTATTTCCTCAGTCAAAACTACGCTTTTATTTTCCTTTCTGGAGCCTCTACTTTATCATACCTATATCTATTATACTTACCTTATGCGCAGCGACATCTATAACTGTCAATTCTAGGTATTTCATTGGCTAAGATATTCCCGGTGTTATATGAATTAGACCAGGGTACACGTCGGGTGGAAGCCATGTTGAGTTTATAAACGACGGAACGTTAGATCTGTGTTTTGTGCTAGTTTGGGATAGGATCGTCATTTTTAAATGTAAGTACAGTTGTCAGTTTTGTCATGTTTAACTGTCTTAAGGGTCATCTAAGTAGGAAAATTCAAGTGAAAACCATTTGGTTGAAAAGCGTGAAAGAGGGGTATAATTATGAAATTACCTACTTAAGTGTGAAGATTTATAAAGAAAAATAAGTAGGAATTGATAATTTAAGAAATTTTAAAATATTTGTTGCATTTTTTAAAGGAAATAGTGCAAAAATACACGTGTTGGGAAAAATAGTTTACACCTTGTATAACGAATTAATTTAGAAAAATGAAAAGATATTAATATAGTCAACGTCATAGGGCAGTGCAAAGGGGGCAGCGTTTGTTAAAGAAATACGAGGTTTTTGAAAACTCGACAATTTACGGTTGAGGTTTTATATGATTTGTTTTCCTTTTTAAAATGCGTGTACCAGGCGTGATAGTTCATATTCTAAGGGTACCAACGATCCAAGGGAAGATTATAAAAGCTAAGTTTGTATATTACTTGATTATTGTTGAGGCATATTCGGCTTTATATAGTTCAACATTGTTGAAACCAAACAAAATTCACCTCAATTCAAATAGAACAGTATTGTGTGACCGTGCACTTTTAGTGACTTGTTGTATTTTGGATTATTAGTGGCCTTAGAATATAAATATCACGCCTAGTACACGCATTTTTAAAAGGAAAATAAATCGTAGATAACATCAACCGTAAATTGTCGAGTTTTCAAAAACCTCGTATTTCTTTAATCAACCCTGGCCCCTTTGCATTGCTCTATGATGTTGACTATCCTAATATATTTTCATTTTTTTAAATTAATTCGTTATACAAGGTGTAAACTATTTTCCCCAACACGTGTATTTTTGCACTATTTTCACTAAAACAGGCAACAAATATTTTAAAATTTCTTAAATTATCAATTCCTGTTGTATTTTTATTTATAAATCTTCACGCTTGTGTAAGTAATTTCATAATTATACCCCTCTTTCAAGCTTTTCAACCAAATGGTTTTCACTTGAATTTTCCTACTTAGATGACCCTTAATTGGTTTTATCGGTCATACCTGTCTATAAAGGTATTTTTTCAATACTTACATGTTTCTGTTACTTTTCCCAAACACTGTCCATATACTGTCCATTTAAAATACCCATTGGTCATAAACATTTTATTATCATAAATCCCTAAGTCTTTCTTCTATAGCAATATATATTTTATTGTCCAATTATATAAACGCCGTGCCAGCGGTTGAACATTCGCTGTGAATGTCAAAGGTCAAAATCCGTGTACAAGGTGTATAAATAGAACTGTGTTTCACGGTGTTATACATAGACATTGTAAAGTATATTATATATATATCGATATCGTATACCTGAACGGCGTTAATATTAAAATGGTATTTTATAGAGTTTTTATTTTAATTGGTTGTAGATGGATTGCCCTGTAATATATTATTGAGTACGGTGTAAACAGGAACCATCTGAACAAGACTCTGTTCCATAAACAGGTATACATGTGATTTAATTAGTTTTACTGATATATTTATGTTCCGTTAATAACTTTTAAATAGTTTTGATACGAGTGCAGAAAGGGTGTAATCCAGGATTATGTCCCCTTGATTAAGCCGAGTAAGTCCGGCATATGTGAACAAGCCAAGTATTGATTTGTCATGTACGATATATGACAAATGTTTACAGTATAATAATGATTATTATAGTGAAATAATTTATAGTAATTTAGAATTACTATATATAGCCTTAATTCAACACTTTGTTGAATTGTACGAATATTTAGCATTTTCAGAAGTTGCACTCAATTGAACTTTGTATTTTAACTCTGTCTACTTTATTTGTTTCTTACAATTGTTATTTTGTTTTCTTTGACAGGGTTGTATACTTGTTATACTTTTGTCTTGCCATAAAGTGATTCGTATTAAAGTGAATTGAAATAGAGATTTGATTTGAAAGAATTGGATTGAAATGAATTCAGAAAATAAACAGAACCCTTGAACAGTTGAAGTGAATTATTGTGGTTATTTGTTAGTTGTCAGCAGTAACCCTTTTACACTTACATTTGTGTTGTACTTTAAGGATAATTTTAATCCTTTTCATTTTTAGCTCACCTGACCGAAGGTCATGTGAGCTTATGGCATAGCGCAGCATGTGTATGTGCGTGCGTGCGTGCATGTGTGCGTGTGTGCGTGCGTCGTTAACACCTGTTTTCGACTTCTCCTCTGAAACTACTGGACATTTTTTAATGAAAATTTGTCAGAAGTATATATGGGCCGGTGCAATTCAGATTTGTTCGTAGCGTTGCTATGGCTACCATAACTAGGTCAAGGTGACCTAGGGGTGCAAAAATCTTAAAAAATCTTCTTCTCCGAAAGTACTAATCGGAGAAAAAATCTGATGTGATATTTGGCTTCTCTAGGGTCTAAAGCCTATAGTTTGTTCATTTTGTGAAATTCGGATAAAAAATAGGTTACGCGTTTTTGCGTTTAATTTTGAAAAAAATCGTAAAATAGCTTCAAATTGTTATAACTTGACTATTTGACCAGATAATGACATGGGGTTTTCAGTTTTGACATCTTCTTGTTAGTATCTTCAAAATGAGGTCAAGGTCAATTGTGAAGGTCGTGACCTAATTTTTTTTACCTCTGATTATAATAATTATCTCGAAAACTATAAACTTTTTGTTTAAACATGTATATTAGAATGTTGTAGGTATCGATACAACGATCATTTTGATGTATAGAAGAAGGTCATGGGTTCAAAGGTCAAGGTCACAGATGCGAAACAATACCGAAATGGTTAATTATCTCGAAAACTATAAACATTTTGTATAGGCATGTATATTAGAATGTTGTAGGTATTGATACAACGATCATTTTGATGTATAGAAAAAGGTCATGGGTTCAAAGGTCAAGGTCACAGATGTGAAACATTACTGAAATGGTTAATTATCTCGAAAACTATAAACTTTTTGTATAGGCATGTATACTAGAATGTTGTAGGTATTGATACAACGATCATTTTGATGTATAGAGAAAGGTCATGGGTTCAAAGGTCAAGGTCACAGATGCGAATCAATACCGAAATGGTTAATTATCTCGAAAACTATAAACTTTTTGTATAGGCATATATATTAGAATGTTGTAGGTATTGATACAACGATCATTTTGATGTATAGAAAAAGGACATGGGTTCAAAGGTCAAGGTCACAGATGCGAAACAATACTGAAATGGTAAATTATCTCGAAAACTATTAACATTTTGTATAGACATGTATATTAGAATGTTGTAGGTATTGATACAACAATCACTTTGATATATAGAAAAAGGTCATGGGTTCAAAGGTCAAGGTCACAGATGTGAAACAACACCGAAATCGTTAATTATCTTGAAAACTATAAACTTTTTGTATAGGCATGTATATTAGAATGTTGTAGGCATAATACAACGATCATTTTGATGTATAGAAAAAGGTTATTGGTTTAAAGGTCAAGGTCACATATGCGAATCAATACCGAAATGTTTTATTATCTCGAAAACTGAAATGATCTTGAAAACTATTAACTTTTTGTATAGGCATGTATATTAGAATGTTGTAGGTATTGATACAACGATCATTTTGATGTATAGAAAAAGGTCATGGGTTCAAAGGTCAAGGTCACAGATGTGAAACAATACCGAAATGGTTAATTATCTCGCAAACTATAAACTTTTTGTATAGGCTTGTATATTAGAATGTTGTAGGTATTGATACAACAATCATTTTGATGTATAGAAAAAGGTTATTGGTTTAAAGGTCAAGGTCACATATGCGAATCAATACCGAAATGTTTTATTAGATCGAAAACTGAAATGATCTTGAAAACTATTAACTTTTTGTATAGGCATGTATATTAGAATGATGTAGGTATTGATACAATGGTTATCATGATGTAAAGAAAAAAATCATTGGGGTTTAGTATTTATGTTTTCCTTAAATCTATCAGCTAGCCATTAGTTATCAGGTGAGCGTATCAGGCCCATGGACCTCTTGTTTGTTTGGAAAACGTGCAGATTTACATCAGATGATGAAATCAAATTTACATAACACGTTAAAATTTTTATTTTCATGTAAAAAAAAAAGATTTTCGTTATCGCCGCCAACAAAAACAAATAAATAAATATTTAAAAAAAAAACCAAAAAAACAAAAAAAAAACCAGTTAGTCATGGTTTTATTTCCTGGAAGCTGTGATGGATGATGTGTTTGTTTTGTTGTGAAGCAGACTATAAATCCCCAAATTTTACATGTCTATCTATAACATGTGTTTTTGTTTTCTTTATTTGAAAATTTGTATGGTGTTTGTTTTGTTAAATATTTTATATTGCTTTAAGCAATTATGTAAATTGTGTTTGAGCAATAAATTATTATTATTATTATTATTATTAGATCTAGATTGGACTGATAGACCGTGTGATTTAGGTAAGACAGTATGCTTCATTACTACCAGAGTCCGGTACCCAGTATTAATACAATATTAATTTTATATATCCCCTAAATTACACAATGGATATGTCAGTTTGAATATTCAAATTAAAGGTCAAACTTGACCAGTAGGATAGCCAAGTCCAAATATTGTGCGTTGGTTTTAAAATTTGAGACCTTCCGCGTTAAATAAAAAGGGATTACTTTTTGGCAAGTGTCTGAACCCGAAAAAAATTCGCCATTTTCAGAATCGTTTTTATACCATAAAATTAACATTTCTAGCTACGAATATGATGCAAGCGTGTGAGGAATTAACTAAACTTTCTACATGTATCAAAAAGTCACATTTACTAAAAATTACTGATATCCCGACGATAACCGATTTCTCTTGAAAGTCAACAGAAATTTCTTCTCCATTTTTGAAACTGGTACGTTTTTTGTGTAAAGAATACTTTTCCTAGAAATTTTAATACATGTTCAATGTCAGAAAATTATTATTGTATACGCGAGTAAATTATCGTACCTGGTGCATGAGGGTTAAATATGCGAAAATCGCAAAATTCCAACAGCATGATTTCAGTACGTCTTGTTGTCAATGAAAACAAATATGGCCGCGACCTTGATAAACATTGTTCTAACGTAATGACGTAAACAACGTTCCCCGTGTCAAATATATAGGTCAACTGTCTACTGTATACACAGTACACGCAATGTACAGTACAGACCTGTCGAAAGCTTAACACTAAGCTAACCAAAAGAAGTCAAAGCTCGACTGCCGAGTGCCTATAAGGTATGGAAAGGTAGCGGTCGAAAAGCTGCCGAGAGATAGATGGCAACTGCTGTCGATATAAACACCAAACGAGGGACCAATATGGGCTGTCGGCACTAATTCGTTAGCTTGATGCTACACTTTGAACAGGTCTGTACTGTATTTATCGATTTTTTTTGCAACAGGCATCCTCATCTGGCACACATCATATGACATGTGTTTGTTGATGGAGATACTTTAGGACCCCAACATGAATAAATAAATAGGGCCTACATTTAAAAAAATAAATAAGTGATAAAAAATAAATAAATAAATAAGACATTCTACAGAGAAATAAGTTAGAGCTGGGACACAATATGTCAGCAGTTAATAAATTCTACAGAGAAATAAGTTAGACTTGGGACACAATATGTCAACAGTTAATAAATAAATAAATAAATAAAAAAATCAGAAATTCTACAGAGAAATAAGTTAGAGCAGGTTACAAAATGTCTAGCAGGTTAGAGATGATAATAAACAAATTACATAGGCGTAGGAGCAGGGGGGGGGGGGGGGGGGGACGGCCCCCATGTCAGAGAAGGGGGGGGCAGGCCCCCCGCAATATATTGTGTGAAATTTTGTATCATGCTAAAAAAACAAGAGCTTTAACAGGAAATGTCCATCTGGTAACCAATCAATTATCAATTCCATCATTATACTTGTAAAAGGGCGTCAAAATTTTCCGGGGTACCCCCATATCCAGTGGCGGATTCAGCGGGGGGCGTAGGGGGAATACGCACCCCCCCCTTTATGTCGCTAATAATACATATTGTTCAGCTCAGATTGCACCAGAATGCAGGATTTTTAAATATTAAAACATTTCAATAACCCATTATAAAAAGTTAACACGTACTTCATACAGTCTGTGTTTAAATATCAAATTTTGTGTGTAACATGTATGTGGTGAAAGATTGCGAAAATCACATCATAAAGATTAAACTCCCTCCCTATGCGTGTGTGTGGGTGGGTAGTTCAAACTTGTAACTAGTAGATTTTCTTATGATTTTATGGGAAAATAAATACATACAAATTAAAATATATAGTACTTTTGTAATATTAAAATGACTTGTTTATAACTTTCACATAATTATTTACTTAATATTTATATATTTATTTGTGCTCCTTCTAATATTAATTAACCATGATGTATATACATTTCTTGGAAAGATCAGAAAAAATGACATCACCTACTTCCGAACACAAGTTCACGACAATTGATGACGCAACGTTAAGACTGGTATATGCAAAATTGTACTTAGCAATCAAAAACAAACATACTAATCCATGTCCGAATCACAATCCAGAAGCAAAGTAAAAACTTTGAAACTGACAAGTTAGGTTAGACGCGTGAAGTTCCACCAGGGAAGTGAGGCCGGGTGCTCCGGAAGGGTCAGCACCTCCTGTTGAGCTAGCTACACCCGTCACATGTTAAATCAAAATTGTGTGAAAGGAACATGGAACTATGAGACGTCAAATATATCCAGGGCAATCCTGGACACAGAATCATCAAACTTATCAAAAATACTGTGATGACGGCCATAAAACTTTTTGAGGGCCTTGATAAGCCTAGGCTTGCAATATCCCTGAGTCAACAATTTATTTGCAAGCAGCCTTTTTCGTTGTACAAAGTCCCCGTAGTGGGAACACGCTCTACTATAGCGTTTTAATTAGAAAACAAATACACCATAAACAGGAGAAGCAGGTATATTGCTGCATAAAAAAGGAAATACCATATAAGAAAGTTAAGAAAGTTTTATTGTATAATATTACTACCGCTGCTCATTTTTATTATTAAATTTTCGAAGTAAAAGTTACTTTGAAAACAATTTGATCAGTAAATCCTGAGTTCGGTTACTTATGTGTTAACCAGACATAAAGGCATACGTGATATTATATATATAGCTATCTGTACGACAATTATACAAATGAGGTAATTGGGTTAGTAGGATTACTCGCATCTCAGCGATAGGCGCTGCATGTGCGTAAATTCATTCATCTTTTATAACATTTTGACATGTAAACTCAATCATAAAAGTGGAATAAAAAATAATGAAAATAAATTATTACCATTTCATAAGAAATGATAAAAAGCTTTCTTATAGACTCTTCACTAATCAAAGAGACAACCAAATTATTGACACCCGAGAATTATAATCTGAGTTTCGCCTTCACTTAAGCTGTCTTTAGCCACTAGAATTGAAAATATTAATTAAGGTAGTCATTAATAGAGATCATGTGATAACTATATTATATATTTTAGATATGATGTCATAATCTAGAACAATGGTTTACAGTACAGACCAGTACAAAACTTAACACTGAGCTAAAGAAAAGGAGTCAAAGTTGGGCTGCCGAGTGGCTGAAAAGCTAACAAGAGATAGATAGTGACTGACCAAAAAGAGAAATACAGCAGTAGACAAAAAGCTGACAAGAGAGAAATAGCGACTGATCAAAAAGAGAAATGCAGCAGTAGACAAAAAGCTGACAAGAGAGAAATAGCGACTGATCAAAAAGAGAAATGCAGCAGTAGACAAGAAGCTGACAAGAGATAGATAGTGACTGATCAAAAAGAAAAATGCAGCAGTAGACAAAAAGCTGACAAGAGAGAGATAGTGACTGACCAAAAAGAGATATACAGCAGTAGACAAAAAGCTGACAAGAGAGAGATAGTGACCGACCAAAAAGAGATATACAGCAGTAGACAAAAAGCTGACAAGAGAGAGATAGTGGTCGACCAAAAAGAGATAAACAGCAGTAGACAAAAAGCTGACAAGAGAGAGATAGTCACCGACCAAAAAGAGAAATACAGCAGTCATAGGCGTAGGAGCAGGGGGCAGCGGGGGCCGCCCCCCAATGTCAGAGAAGGGGGGGGGGCAGGCCCCCACAATATATTGTGTGAAATTTTGTATCATGCTAAAAAACAAGAGCTTTAACAGGAAATGTCCATCTGGTAACCAATCAATTATCAATTCCATAATTATACTTGTAAAAGGGCGTCAAAATTTTCCGGGGTACCCCCATATCCAGTGGCGGATTCAGCGGGGGCGTAGGGGGAATACGCACCCCCCCCCCCATTAATGTCGCTAATAATACATATTGTTAAGCTCAGATTGCACCAGAATGCAGGATTTTTGCGCCACTTTTTCAAAATTATCCGGGGGAACATGCCCCCGAACCCCCCCCCCCCTAGAAGGTTCGAGCCTTCGACATTATACGCCCCCTTTCTAAATTCTGGATCATGCTCTGATATCCATCTCCAATGACAGGGTTGATTACGGAATTTGTGTCATACGGTTATTTTATATAATCTTGCCTTGATATCACAGTATTTTAAACCTATCAAAACGATGCACAATACATTGAAAATGCGTCTAGACAGGACTTAGTTTTGAAAATTTTCCGCCTCCCCCGGACCCCCACTTATGCGAGGGGTTTAGCACCCCTCTCATACTCTCCCCGCCTCGTGCCATAGGCACGAGGTCGTATCTGCGGCACGACATAGACATACCTTCGGCTTGCCCCCCCCCCCAATATTAAAAACCCTCCTACGCCTATGAATTAATAAATAAATAAATCAGACATTCTACAGAGAAATAAGTTAGAGCTGGGACACAGTATGTTGAGAAGGTTAGTGATGATAAATAAGGTAAATAAATAAAAAGAGATCAAAATAAGTTACATTTTGTCTTTCCTCAAGGTACTAACATGAAATGTGGGATGGGTACCATGGAAAGTAACCTCAGATATTTTTTGGAAAAATAAAAAAATGTTTTTATATGAACAAAATTAACATTTAAAAAATAAAAGATATTGAATTACTAAAAAGTTAAAACAATTTATGAACAGGCAGATAGTTAGAAATTTTGTCATATTGTTGTTTGTTAAATGAATGACAAGTGGGCCATAATAGCATTTAAAAGAACTAAAAATTGTCTAAATTATCAAACTTAATTTAGAAACTACACAAACAGGTGGTTTTTATGGGGAACAGGTACTTTCTAGTTGCTCTGGCTGTGATAAATAGATAAATCATTTCCAAATAAATCAAAAACTATGGGATCATATGGCAATGTTAATTCTAGAAAAGGGCTGTTGATCCTTTATTTTGCCAAATGGCACCATTGTAAAGGCCATAGTGGGCCACATTTGAAATTAGATTTCAAATGCAAGTTCAAAAAATTTGATAGCATTGTCATATATATGAAACTTTTAAATACTTTTTAAATACAAAAGCTTTTACATCAGCCTAAAAGACTATAAGTCACATCAAACATTAGATGTATGCAAAATTATTGATGTTATTCAACTTATTAGAGGAATTTTATTAGAAATGAACTCATCTGAAAAAATCCTAGAATGAATACACATAATGGAACATTTTACAAAGAAAAATGCATAATGTGTGACTAAACCAACTGTGTAAATTGTAATAATGTTGAATGTCTCATTTCATGTAAAATTAAAACATAACAATATCTTAATACACTAGGAATTAGATATAATCAGGACATTTATAAATGTGTCATTTTATTAGAATTAAAAAATCAAACACATATCAATATCCTTAACATACTGGGAATTATATACCATTACACATTTATGAATTGAATGCTTCTCTTGATACTGAATACCTCTTTTTTCACCACATGAAATGCTTTTCATGCACCCTTGTCTGAAGTGTAGCATACAGGCAACAGCATAGATTAAAATCTTACTATTCAGAAAGTTTGCCAGTTCTGTTGTTGAGGGGTGTGTTTTACCTCAGGGATGAAGCCTAACTATTTTGAGTTTGGGGCCAGCTCACTTCATAAAAGAATATGTAACAGTAATAAATGGCTTAAATGTGTAAACATTAAGTGACCCACACTCGATTTTAGAAGCCATTGGCTACTGGGCCCTGCAAATCTTCATCCCTGTACCTAGTTTCCACCTTCATCTCGCTTACCTGATTATAATTGAAATAATCTTGAATGGAGTGTGTATACCAACCAGTCAATTCTAAATTTAACTGATAAATCAATAAATCTGGAATAGGCCTAGTGTGTTACAATTATTTTGAATTCTTTTAAACTAATAATGCCCATTTAATAATGTGTCATGAATTTCACTGCATTTGCATCAACTTATTTCTTAATGTTATTATCAAACCAGTTCCCATGAATTTTCCTGAAAGCAGGTGATATTTATTTATCAGAATTTTACGATTTTACAGAAATTACTGAAATTCCTAAACATTTTACAGATCTGTATTTAATCATTATAATATGGAGTTAAATTTTTAACCAAGTCAAATGAAATCCACATGATTGGTATTCACTTTTCCTATTTCCTACTTCCACATAGTCTATTCAGTCAATTGAGAATAGACTATTTACCAATAATTTTACTTCATATAAATGGCAGAGTAACTCTATAGCCAAGTTGAATGCCATTCTTGTAGAAGAATCTTTCCATAATAAAATTCAGTCCTTTCTAGCAAAAGATTTTACATTAAATGAGTCCGGGGTCAATGAAGCCAGTAATACTCTTACATGTACAGACCTGTATAATTTTTTATCTGAAAAATGTATGAGAAATACCAAAAACTTTAAACATAAAAATTCAAAGAAAAAATCTCCTTGGAGTGATAATCAATACCTTGAGCACAGAAAAACTGTTTTAAAATTAGCCAAAGCCCTAAAAAATTCTCCCTATAATAGAGACATACGTTTAAATTATCTACACCATGCTAAAAAATAAAAAAAGATGAAAAAGCAGAAACAGTCAGAGTTCAAGAGAAACATTGTTCATCAAATCTCCACTTGCAGTAATAAAGACAATAAAAAATTATGGTCACTTTTAAAGTCTTTGCTGAAAAAAGAAACTTCAGATAATATAACACAGGTTCATGAGTTTATTAGCCACATTCAGTCCCAAGGGAACCCTAAAATGTTTGACAATAATTATTCAGAATAGGTAAAATCTACTTGCTAATGATTTAACAGACCAAACAATTTCTATGGCTGAAATAAAATATGTTCTTAAAAATTTAAAAACTGGAAAAAGTGTAGGCCCTGATGCAATCTCATATGAAATATTACTTCATAGTAGTCACACAATGATGTCATGTTTAGTAAAATATTTTAATATGATTTTATCCTCTGGTCAAATTCCTTCAGAATGGCAAAAAAGTTTCCTTGTTCTACTGCATAAATCTGGGGATAAATCAAATCCAGATAATTACAGAGGCATGTCTTTAAACAGTTGTTTATTTAAAGTTTTTTTTACAGCAGTATTTAATAATAGATTCTCAACACTGATAGATGAACAATATAGCAACATGCAGTTTGGATTTCGAAAGAACAGTAGAACTTCTGACAATTTATTCATTCTTAAAACGTTGATTAATAAATACGTTCATTCAAAAAAGGAAAAAATTTATGCCTGTTTTATTGACTTTAAAAAAAGCATTTGATTCAGTTTGGCGTGAGGGTCTTTGTTTCAAATTGTTAACTCAAACCAAAATAGGCTCTAAAATGTACTCATTATTAAAGGTTATGTATCAGAAAACTTTGGTGGCTTTGAAACATGATCATTCATAATCAGATTTCCTTTCTATATTTAGAGGTGTGCGCCAAGGTGATAGTCTAAGTCCTTCCCTATTTAATTTCTTCATTAATGACATTCCTGACCTGTTTCATAATAATGACCCTTTAACACTATTAAATTCAAAAATAACATCACTCTTATTTGCAGATGACCTAATTATTCTATCAGAAACAGCAGAAGGATTACAAAAATCATTAAGTGACCTTGCCAAGTACTGTTTTAAGTGGCAGCTTACTGTTAATTTACATAAAACCAAAATTCTCACATTTCAACAAACAAATTAAGTAACAAAACATTTTATTTTCAAAATGAGGCAATAGAAAATGTAAAAGAGTACAAATACTTAGGAAACACAATAAATGCAGCAGGTTCCTTTATTCCCTCTTCAAATGAATTATCAAAAAAAGGTACCAGAGCACTTCATTCAGTTTACAAGTACAGCAGTGGTGTAAACAATATGCCAATAGATATAATGCTTAGATTATTTGACTCTCTTGTACGTCCCATTCTTACTTATAATTCTGAGATATGGTTTATGAATCTTTATAAACAAATATGGTCATCCAAAAACAGAGCACTCAATAAGAATCAACCAATTGATCTAATATCCTTGTATGATGTTTTTCCCATGGAAAAGGTACACAATAAATACTGTAAATAACTTCTTGGTGTCAGTAAAACTTCTTCCAATCTTGCTACAAAATCCGAGTTAGGCAGATTTCCAATATTTCAATTTATATTAAATCAAGTAGCTTGCTATGTATCAAGACTTAATTCTAATAACTTAAATCCTTTAATTAAAGAAACGTTTATTTTATCCAAGAAATTAGATATAGATAATACTTATTCCTGGTATTCATTTGCTAAAGAAGCATTATCAGAAATATCATTAGATATAAATACTGTTCAGTCATTTTGATTATACAAAACAAAAACAGAAATTAAAATAATTATGTTATTTGTCTTTTGGACAACATTATACAAAACTCTTTTCAGAGAAAATGAATTCTTTAGGAAATGAAAGCAAACTATATATGTACAGTAAAATCAAAACCAGCTTTTCAAAGGAACTATATCTCGATATTCTGAAAGATTTTAATTCCAGAAAGCAACTTACTAAATTTAGAATCAGTGATCATTCACTAGAAATAGAAAAGGGTTGTTATAAAAAGTTAAAAAGAGATGAAAGAAATTGTAAATTCTGTAACACAATTGATGATGAGCAACATTTTATTTTTGACTGTACAAATAACAAGGAACTCCGTAAAGATTTTATAAAGTCAACCAAAGCTTTTTTAAACTGTAATGTTAATGAAAATAATAAGTTTTCAACAATGATCATGATTTTGAAATCTTATACGTAAATTAGGTGCCTTCATTAAAAAGTCTTTTGAACTGAGGAGGACAGGCTTATTGAATATTTAGGATATTAAACTGAATGTTTTCATACAGATACATATATATCATTTATTTTATTTTGTGCAATGAATATGCTGTCAAAGGTATTAATTTGCAATATTGCATATTTTATGTAATTCTTGTAAGATGATTGTAACAAACTATCTATGTAGTTTATATGCAATAAAGTATTATTATTATTATTAAATCTATTTTAAATGTTAGGTGTGCTATGTCAAGTTGACTTAAAACTTTTAATGAAGCAAAATAATCAACTTTTCATGTCTAAATTGTACTAAAATAATAATGTCGGGGTTATTGGCATCAGAACAGAAACAAAAAATTAAATAATAAAGACCAATGTTGTGTTGACTCTGGCTAAACTAACATGGGAGATGTTTCCTCATTTTGGGAAATATTTCATAAAGAAAAATCCAGTCTTACCCTCTTTAATGATGTTAGCTTATTTATCCAATGATATGTACTGATATGACAGACAGGTCCTGTTTATATTTTGCCAGCAAAGCAAAATCAGTTGGCAATTTTCAGTAATTCTGAGTCCCTCACTAGCCCTACATGAGCAGGTTGCACTGTACACTGTATTGGTACAGAGTCCGAGTCCATATGGGTAAAATTAGAACACATGCATATCTAATGTGTTCGACAGCCATGCAGATCGATCATACATGACAAATAAGGCAAAAAAGCTCGACTTTTTTGTCCAAAATACACGATGACATTTTCTGCATGCTAAAATTGTGATCGAAGCGGGACGAATGCTAATCAAATATGTCCGACTGGAAGTAGTTCCAAAAAATCGGCAGATTAGGCGAGAAATGGAGTGAAAATACAATATTTTTAAGAAAAAACTTACTTTATTTCAACAAAATTATCTCCACAGCGTCTCTCGATTATCAAATTTATACATTACATATAATAAGAAAGCTGTCTTAGCATTTTTTTCTGTGTCAAATTAGCCGGAAAGGGCGGCCCTAGATCTATCCCGTACGTAGTGTTTATTTCTGTTGAAAAAAGATTTGTTTAGCAGTGAATTTATAAATATATTTTTTACAATCAATTCATAAATTGAATTAACTTTTATTTGAGTAATATTGTAATACTAATCCGTATTACTTTGTTACTCCATGTATCCTTTCCTTAATTTACATCTCATGTTACATTGACTTGAAGGTGACCGAAATTTACCAACTTTTAATGGAAACATAACGGAAAAATTCGGTCATTTATTTTTTCAGTTTTTGAAATGTGGAAACCGTTTTTTTTTTTTTACTTATTATATGAAATTTATAATTTTGTGAATCGTAAAATTTAGATTTTGTTATCTTATGTACACTTTTATCGGTGGATACTTACTTTGAAACAGCAAAATCGTTTTAACATATAGCCACGGCAGAAACTGTAATTTAAAATACTCAGTATTGACAGTAAAGGTCATGGGTCAATTCAAGCATCATTTTGACCCTGACCATTTTCACAACTTTAATATACATATGATTAATATCATGAAAACGTTTTTTGGATTATCAATTAAAGAAACCGGAATGTACTTCGTGACTCGTTTTCAAATTAGACGTTACAATTCATGAGTGACCGAAATAACACAACTGACCCGAAATATTACCACTGTACTCTACGTTTTTTGTGTAAAGAAAATTATTTGACAAACTATACATCAAAATAATCGCAAAAACTCGCAGTGAAATAAATATTATGTAATTTTACCGCCTCAAGTGAATTCGAATTTTTGACAATTTTTTTTACTTTGTCTGCGCGTGAAATTTTGTTTGATGAATCAATGCGCTGGCCGGGTTGGCTATCCTACTGAGTCATGATCTTGAAACATCGTATAAATAGAGCAAGTGCATTGCGGAGTGTGGTTGCATTCGGTGTTGTCACTTGTGAGAAGAACCATGCGTGTAACGTTCGTATTTTTCCTCATTCTGGTCGGACTAGGAGTTTGCAGTGCCTGGTTTCCTAGGGTAAAAAAAATATTATTTTTTTTTCAGGATTTAGTTGTTCGAAACTTTAGTTTTAATGATTAACAGAAATATAAAAAAAAATGAATTGAAAGTTTAAAACAATGTGTTTCAATTTGATGAAAATCTATTCACTTTTCACTTTTCGTCTTTTCAACATGAAATTTACAACATATTTTATACTATTATCGACTTTGCGTTTGATCAATAGTTGCGCATGCGCTAATTTTTCCGGTTACTTTCTACCTGAAGCTAACAAAGAATTATGAAGGATTGAAATTTATTTCTTAAATAAAACATTAAAAGATCAACAATATCAAATTATTCCTGTTATCATTAAAAAGAAGAAAATGAGAGGAATTTTATGGTATTTTTTAATCTGAAATATTTTTAAAAAAAATTTGGGGCTTTTTTAGTTTGAAATTTAAGAACTTTACAATATAGATAAAGAAGGAAATATGTTGACGTGGTTGCTTAAAACAGTCATATCTATAATTTTACTTTCATTTTCGAAAAAGTTCCTGTTATAGCTAAAAAGAAGACATTTTGACGATTCCAATGGTGTATAACACGAGAAAATAAATAAATAAACAATTGGGGCTTTTTTAACTTTAATATAAAAATAGGTCCTATTTTTTGACCAACTATAGCGGTTATCTTAAACCCGTCACCTATATACAGATAAAGCGCTCGGCAGGAGAATAGGTTTATATAGGGAAAACATGCACCTGGTTTAATATTTTTCTTATTATGAATTTAATATGAATATTTCTTAACACTTTCAAATCATTTCATATTCTACAATTTTTCTGCATCTTGCTATATTTTTTTCAGAATTTTACGATAATGGCAAATTACTTCAAAATTACTTTGAAAATAACCCTTAAATAACGCATATATTCATGGAGTTATATAGTAAATAGGTGATAATTTACATAAATAGGCTTACTTTGATTGACAAAAACTCTAAATCTTTAATAAATAGTCTAACACTTTCAAATCAGTCCACATTCTACAATTTTTTCTGCATCTTAAGACATTTTTTTCGAAATTGTACGGTAATGGCAAATTACGCCAAAATTACTTTAAAAAGTATGATTTTACGGATAACGATATTTTCGCATAGATTGATATAGTAAATATGTGAAAAATTGCACAGGGATGCTTGTTTTCATCTTCAAATACATTTTTTAATATAGAAAATGTAACACTTTATTATCGTTTCATATATTTCACATTTTTCTCAAATTAAGATTTTTTTAAAATAATTTTCCGACAATGGCAAATTACTTCAAAATTCTTTTGAAAATTATTAGAGCGGTATATATCTGTTTTGTAACTCCGTTTAATGTCAACTATTATAAATAAATAAATAAATAAATAAATAAATAAATAATAAATAAATAAATAAATAAATGTTTCGAAAGGTAATTTTGTCTGCACCTCTGGTGACCGCGAGACTATTTCTTTTTCCTTTTTCCCGTGCGGACTGTCGAGTCCCGCTCGGACCACATGTGGGAAAGTGAATTTTCCTTACCGTTGGCCTTTACTGATTCACCTGGTATCAGTATAATGGACTGGGGGAGTGGTACGCTTGTCTGCGGCGTACTGACTCTGTGAGCTAGCACGGTAAAGTCGCCTTGAGTGCGCGCTAGTACAAGGCAGACCATACAACACACTCGCACTTCACATGCATAGAGATTAATTAAATAGTTCTCGTCGCGAATAGCTGAAAAATTGCTGATGCGACGTTAAGCAACATTCAACCAACCAACCAACCGTGCGGACTGTCATTGGTTTGTTAGTAATTTTTGTTAGAAGAGAACCAGTTACGGATATATCGTTAACTAAAAGGTGATATTTCTGAATTTAATTAATGCCTCGCTTGTCTATTCAGGTGCGGGACATTCCCCATTAATTGAAAATCCCCTTCATACTAATCCCTTTGCATATTCGAATTGACCCTGGCACCGGATCCTGTTTCAAAGAGGATAGATTTTGTGCATATTACCTATGTCAATTAATCACTTGTAAACCGGATATCGCTAATTAACTCTATCCATTAATGTAGCTTCCAGTACTCTATCTGAAAAACTGCTTCATTATTGTGTACTACAGATTAAAATTCCTTTCAGTAATAATTTATAATATAACAGATGCAGTCTCTCTCTCTCTCTCTCTCTCTCTCTCTCTCTCTCTCTCTCTCATAGTTTTAAACATCTCATTATCACATAAAAGTACATTGTACAAAAAATAATATTAAATATTAATACATGGACTCAAGAAGATTATTAAGCTAATATCATAACTGCATGTAAAAAAGGAAAAACGATTTAGTAAAAAAACAAAGAATTCTAAGAGAAATCAAACAGACCAACGAAAATTATTTGGAAAATAATAAACCTATAAATGAGGAAATGAAAAACTTGGATGAATATGCAATAAAAGAAAAAACTATCGCAATTGGGAATAAAAACAAGAGTGAGGAAAAAGGACAAACTAGTTGAAATATTAAAGGTCACCGGTCACCAAATTTATCAATTTTGTATTTTGCATTCCAATGGGTAGAATAGTCAATATTGATGTGTCTGGCGGTTTCCCACACCTTGCATTTACCTGTAATACACTAAAACCTTACCTCAACGAACTGCTAATACTCGGTAGTTTCCGAAACCGCTCGTAACTTTCCGGCGACCTAATGGATGACATACATGGTGTTAAGCTGCTGAGGAAAGACACATTACCTATATATGTATCCATATATTACGCGTGGGTTTGTGTGGCGTTTTGAAGGGTTTTAAAGTTTGATTTCAAGTCAAAATGATATATTTTGTGAAGTTTGGAGATAATAAAATCACAATGACCGATGAACATGTTTTTCCCCACAAATTTCAGAACAAATTAAAGCCAGATTTACACAAGTCCTTCATGCAGCTTTCTAGTTGTTTTAAATGTATTCAGATTAAATATTACGAGATAAGTCAGGAAAACGTGAGTGGTATAATCATTTAAGACAATTCAAATTATTATGAATGAATTCAGTCAAATAAATAGATTTTAAACAATTTTAATTTTCAAAATTAATTTAATTCTGTAATTCAATCAGTTCACACGTTCAAACAAAGACTTGTATGTCTTGTTCAAATTAACCAATCTAATTTAACTTTAATTTATTCGATTTTCAGAATCCATCAAAAATGACAAATAACATTTACCGGGTATATCATAAAGATAATCACACGTGTCAATTAATGTTGCATATTGTAAGGTAAACTCTGTTGATTACAGGTGGTAGATGTCTAGTTCTAAACAGGATGTTTCCCAGTGTACTGTAGTATATTGATAATCTCTTAATTACTGGTATGTGAGGGGTGTAAATCACGCTTTGAACGATATTAATTTACTGTGAATAAATGAAAGAAAGTTACACTCGAGTTTTGAGTCCTTAGTTAGTCGAGCATAATCCCACTGGTATCACATTTTGACAAAGTTCTTTTCATCCCATTAAAATTAAAGCGTAATAAAGTTATTATATGAAAATTTTTATTTTTTTATTTCATCATGAAAACAGTGAAAATAAATGAGAATTAGAATTCTGATCAGTACTCCATCAGAAAACATCAACAAATATTTTTAAAAAAAACCATTACGCTCTGACGTAAACTTCAATTTTCATTATTATGATTCCCCACCACCGAAGGTGGGGAATCATATTGTTTTCGTTCTGTTTCCTTATTATTATTATTTTTATTTTTATTATTATTATTATTCCGTCAGGACCATATCCTGAAGCATATCTCGGGAACGGCTTGATGGATTTAGATGAAATTTGGTACCAATAATCTGTTGTCTGTGTAGATAATCAAGACGTTTTCATTTTCGTTATCTTGAAGGTGGGTGGGTGTGTGTAAATTGCTTAATTGAATACGTAGTTAAATACCCGGGGAAACTAATTCTGAATGGACATATGCTGGTTACGACACTTTAATCATACCAAGCAAATGCTTTCACCTATGAGTTAATCCGATTAGTGACCATCAAAAACTTCGCGATTTTTAAAACCACAGCTTGTCACGTCACACGCCTGTTAATAAAACCTTACACAATGAGCTGAATGGTGTATACAATTTGCCTTGATAGATCGAAGAAGGTCAAGCGTGTCGAAATGGCTTCGGGGTATTCTGTTAATCACTGACTGTGGAAGTAGAAGACTGCCCACTTTTTAAGTAAACACCAATGAAATTTCTCCTTTTACTGACTGACACTTTCCTAATGACCGGTATGTCGTTTTTTTCCCTTTAACAGGACTTTATATAGTGTGTTACAAATATATTGGAAAATTGACGCTTTGGTGATGCATGTATTTATTAAAATACGATGTGTATTGCGCATTGAATCACGATTATTAATCAATAAACTTTTTAAAAAAATATTAAATAAACATCACAAAGGGTAACTTTTATTATACTTTATTTTGGATTTTACAATAAATCTGAGTCCATCGGTGTTTATACTGTCTGACGACATCGGGAGGGCACCTGGGTATATCCTCATGCAATGTCGACACGCTTCTATATTACCTGGATCTACCTGCCCATAATTAGAAGGTCTTACATTCACACCTAAGACAACGATCTTAATCAACTCATTCTTTAAGACCAGTCGCTAATTACTGTGTTTATTCAGTGACACTCGCCGATCCGTCACTGGCTGCAATGTGTTATCACATGTTAATTACTGGTAACCAAGATACCGGTGAACTTTAAAAACTTGTGGCCAGAAAAATCGCAAAGCGCCGTTTTTTTTTTTGTCGCCAGTTAAAAAAATCGCAATTGGCGACGTTTGCGATGCCCAGCGCAAACCCTCCTATACGTGTCCATTCATTGTAACACGCGGCGACGCCGAATCAGAGGCCTGAGAGGGGTTCTACGAGTTTTCTTATTCGAATTCAATGAAATTCATTGAAAACGTCACTTCCTATGCCAAGAAGGCCTTCCAATGTACGATTTTTCTCAACCGAAAACTTTAATTTAAATCTGCTAAGTTAACTTTCAAAGAAATCTAAAAAAAGTAATCAAGGTATGATTTTTTTAGTTTACCAGGTCGGCGCTGTACAAATGTACTTCAAACACAACTGCCTTTAGAATGTAACCGTTCATCAAGGCAATATATACACAACATTAAAAACGCATGTGACGCGAAAATCACAAAATTTACCTGTTGATTAATAACTAAACAACAACATCTCTTGTTCATTTATTGTTTTATTCAATCTTGTAATTCATATACGAAGGGCCGTAACTTTGATGTAAGACAACCTGCACATGCAGGTACCCGACTCGACTAGTCACGGTATTACGTCAAATGTTGTATGTGTCAAAAAGTATCCTGAAATTGGCGACAAAATTTTACAACTGGCGATTTGCTTGGCGACAGACTTTTCCAACCCAGCGCTAACCCTGCTAGGGTTTTTCACCAGATATATATTTATGGATGGTGGGGAATCATACGTAACTGGTATCCCAGTTACAATCTCTAGTATTATTATTATTATTATTATTTATTATTATTATTATTATTATTATTAAACTTACTGCAAGTAAGGAATAGGAAGCTTTTGAATTGAAATTGCTTTCATATTCAAGTAATCCTGGGATGAATTATTTTATTTGAGAGACAATAAGAAGTTATTTTTTAAACCTGTATTTTGATATTTTCGTTGTAAAAAAAACTACAGGTCTTGGGTCCAGATTCTACCCGAAAACGTGTTCTTGAGTAAATAATAATAATAATAATAAATCATTGATTTTAATCTAAAAAGAAATGGGACAATTTAAATTAAAATCAATTTGAGGTCATAATATGTCTGTACTAGAAAGGAGAAAAGTTTTTTTTTAAATGAAAAACAAAAATTTGGGTTCTTTAATTATTTCTTACGATAAATAGATAAAAATAAATAAATAAATAAAAAATAAATAACAGATAAATAAAAAAATCAATCAATCAATCAATCAAAGAGATATGTAAAGATAATTAAAATGATATTAAATATAAATGTCTTAAATGTTAATAAATCCACACCTATTGATGTATTGCTTGGCGAGTTAGGCAGGGTACCGCTCAATATCAAACGCCAAGAGCGTATAATTAAATATTGGTTAAAAATATTACAGAACAATGATAATATGTTATCAAATATATACAATTTGTTACTTACAGATGCCAATAGCGGTAAGGTAAATTGGGTCTCCAATTTACGTGATATGCTATGTAATCTTGGTTTTTCTGACTACTGGTATTCCCAGAATGCTAGCCTTATTAATTTTGAGATAGTTAAACAAAGATTGTATGACCAGTATATGCAGCATTGGTTTAACTACATAAATACATCTAGTAAACTTATTTTATATAAAGGTTTCAAATGTTGTGTACAGTTTGAACATTATTTAAATTGTGTAAATATTAAATATGTATATATGTTATCAAAATTTAGATGTAATTCCCTCCAGTTAAATGTAGTTACAGGTCGATATACAAATAATCCTAGAAACCAACGGTTATGTACATGCTGTTCAATGGGTGTCGTAGAAGACGAATACCATTTTTTATTAATATGTCCAATCTACAGACAAGCTAGACTGAACCTTCTACCACCATATTATAACCAGGTCTGGGATCCGCCCGAAACGGGGGATAAATCGAAATCGCCCGATCGGGGGATAAAGCGTCTAAGCGTTTTTGTGACTATAACATCGCGCATGCGTATTTTATTTGTTTGCCTAGAAACCGGCTTAAAATCGAGTAAAATTGATGACCTTTTATAAAAAACGGCCGCGGGGGTTCATTTCTAAGTAGGGGGACTCAAAATTTTGAACAGTTATAGTAAACATATATTTCTAAAGATCTGTCGTGCGGAAAAAAAATTCTGTCGTGCGGAAAAAAAGTTATAAGCTCTTAAAAATGCACTTCCGGTTAAAAATGTTCCAGTTAAAAATACATCGTAGTTACGGGTATAGAAATAATAAAAGAACTGTTTCTTACCTGGTGCAGATGTGTGATAAGAAGAAAAAAACAGATAAATGCACAACTTATTGTTAATGTGCATTTTGTAACTAACCCTTTGAAGATATTTTTTCATTTTCTGTCTGAATTTAGTCTCCCCGGTCCCTCATCCATTAAATATCAAAACGTTTTACAATCTACACATTCCTTCATGAAATAACTTGTTATTGTTCAGGGTAAAATGTTCAGGTTGTGTTATAAGAATTCTGTTGTAAAGTCAGATGAAAAGCTTGTAAATACGTAATAATAGTATATGTTTCAATTCTCAATCCAATGCCATAATATACTAACTAAGCTTTCAGTGGCAATTTGATTTTTCTGTTTTTAACCAGTGCATATATAGCTATATGTCGGGAGAATAGGGTAAATCTAGATGGTGCTTTTAGTTCCAACATAATTATTATAAACTAAAGAAGACTTGTCATTTAGCCTCCTTCTTTATTACAAACAAAAGAAATCATATTTCAATTGGACATTGATAATGACTGAAATTTACTAAGAGGTGTATCTTTCTGAGCCGTTCATATCTTTTTGAGTTGTTCATTGTTTAAGCTTATCGGGGGAGGCTAAAAAAATTGAGAGACATGTAATACTAATAATTTAAAATAATAACAATAAACAAAAGCGGAATTAACTGATTGTATCATCCAATTGGTTTTGTAGTGATTTGCTTGGAATTCCGAACCCAATTTATACTATATACAAAAATTATTTATAAATTAAAAATAAAAGGAAGAAAAACTGAAAAAATGAATGTCGTCCTCTGATTGAAAAACAAGATAAAATAATGTATTGATTTTTTTAATTGAGTTAATTTTTAGATTAGAATTAACAATCAATTTGTGTTTCATTAAAAATCTTCATTCAATTGTTCTTTTCATGCCATCATTGGAATACACTGCCGATATGTCTGCTATTAGTACCTGTTGCCTGTCGGATTGACAAAGCTTTATTGACAACCGCGAGTAGATGTACGATACACCGGATGTCTACATAAGGTAGTATTACTCACGAGCATCGGAACTCTTCTGTGCACTCGCGTGTACACCCTCAAGAATTACCTCCCTTTCATTGTCCCCCGATCGGGCGATCCCCCGTTTCGGGCTGATCCCAGACCTGATAACCGTTGGCCAACCCTACACAAATTTAATACTATAATGAACAGCAATTCCATCTCATTGTTAATTAAGTTATCAAAGTATCTTATTACAGCCTGGAACATTAGAACCAATATCCTATCCCCCACTTAATATTATTATTATATTATTATTATTATTATTATTATTATTATTATTATTATTGCTGTTGTTGTTGTTATTACTATTGTTATTACATTGTAATAATAATAGTAATGATAATGATGATGGTGGTGGTGGTGATGGTGATGATGATGATCATCATGATAATAATAATAATAATTATTATTATTATATTAAATACTTATTATCTATATTCATTATAAGTAAAACTCTACTCTGTGATACTTATTTTTGTTTTTATATATATGTACATGTACATGTATCTATATTTAGTTTTCCACCTTCACAGTCTTCATATTTGTATTCTGCCGCCATCAGTCCATTATTGTAAATAGTTAGGCTACAAGCATGTAATTTGCTTTTTGCTAATAAAGTTATTATTATTATTTATTTACTTATGTAAAACATTAATATAGCTAGAATGGAATAATTAAAATGAAAATTATTATGAACAATATTTCAAATAAAAACGGAAATTTGGGTTCTTTATTATTTGTTGTGATAAATAGATATAAATAAATAGATATTAATAAATAAATAAATAAATAAATAAATAAATAAATTAATTAATTAATTAATTAATTAACTCAAAGAGATATGTAAAGATAATTATAATTATATTAATATTAATGAAAATTAATATGAACTATATTTTAAATAAAAAACGGAAATTTGGGTTCTTTTATTATTTGTTGTGATAAATAGATATAAATAAATAAATAAATAAATAAATAATGAATAAATTTTAAAAGAAATGTAAAATTATGTTTTGTAAAAGTATTAGCAAGAGTATATCATACTTAGAGTAAACACCGTGAATATAGTTTTTTTCTTATCTATTTCTTATTATTATGTTAATTTTTTATTTATTTTTTTCTACTGAAGGAAATTGAAATACCCACTGCTAAAAATAAATAAATAAATATATAAAAACACTAGAAGTTACTTGTGATAAATCTGGGTAATAAATACAGTTCACTATACAAGCTTCATTTACTAAATAGCTGGGATAACACCTTCTGCATCACTTCCGGTTTTGTGCCCTTTTCTACCAAAGGGAGATAACACCGTGTTTCAACAGTTTCAGGACTTTATTTTACGCTGTAAAAAACGACAGAAATGATTAAAAAATGTTATTTGTGGCTAAATCGACTTTTTATTATGTAATCTTTCGGAAAATAGTAATAAAAAAAAATTCGGTTTTTCGTGACCGGTGACCTTTAAGAGATGCGTTGACAAGTACGTGTATTTGAAATGTGAATACTCTATATGGTAGTAACATTTTGCGGTGACTGGTAACTGTGTGCACATATTTAAAAAAATAGATGATGAAATATGTATAATCAATGAGAAACTGATAAGCCCATGTCATACGATTTATTTATTTATTTATTTATTTATTTAATTAATTATGAATGCTTGATGATAAATAAACCACGTGAATGAAGTTTTGCCTTCACTTGTCTTGTGTGCAAGTGTCTGATGGGCGTGATTGATTGATTGATTGATTCCAGTCGGAATAGTGAGCAATCACTTCTATCGGGTCGACGAATAAGCTATCAGTATATTTTTCTAGATCCAAGTTGAATAAAGTCCTTGATTCAATATGAAGAAATTCTTTCATCAGTTAACTGAACGGCAAAGCTGAGTTATGCTTGTCGCGCAACTTGCGAAACATACAGAATAGAATAAAAACTAACTTATTGAAATGAATAGTATTTTTCTCCGCTTTCAAGATAAATTGAATTAATTAATTCAATTCAATTATCATTATCTGATTCATTCAATTTATCTTGAAAGCGGAGAAAAATACCCGATTCATACGATATATCACGCGCGCGCGCGTGTGTGTTTAATACAGAACTGTTCATAAAGTGAAGACTATGTATAACTCATGTTGGTCAATTTTTATCAGTTATGGCCGGAGTTTTGATAATTATGAAACAATATTTAATTTAAAAAAATTAACAAACAGTTAAAAAAAATAATCAAATAAAATCGGAAATATTTTAATATAGGTTAAAATAAAAGTTTTACATGTACATATAATGTAAAGGAAAAAAAGAAAATTATCTTTTATCTTGTGAACAGCTCTAGCAGTCTAGTGAATATATATCCTCTCGATTAAGACACGATCTTACCTATAAAGTACGAGTTAAGTCCCTTGAATTACCGAACGGTAAGTTCATAATGCGGCGGATGAAAAAAATTGACTAATCAATTTCTTATCAAATTTTTAACAGCTGGGTCCAACTTTTTAGCAAATGGGTCCAGGTGCTTCACAGTAACCACTTGTCAGTGTTTTGTTTTGGTAGTAGTAGTAGTTGTAATGGTGTTTAACGTCCCAGTCAAGAATATTTCACTTATATCGAGACGTCGCCAGCTATAGGCGAAAGTGCAGAAATTTTGCCTGTGCGTTGCGCTGATGGCATTATACAGCAGGGTTCTTTAGCGTGCCAATTCCACCGTGACACGGCGCTTTAGATCATTTTGACACCGCTGTCCTAGATCATTGATAAAAATAAATCGAGCGGGATTATGAAAGCAATATATTTGATTGATGTTTTGTATTTTATATTTTGTGATTTATTACATGTATACCCTGTTCTTAGTGGCTCTAATAATGATTTGGGCATGGATTGGTATGTTTAATTCGATTTGACCTTATGACCTTGACCCTTGACCTATGAGACTACATTTGGTATACGACAAATCGTTGGTTAACATTTGTTCCAAGTTTGATCAAAATCCACCTATAGACAAGGTAGTTATGGGGTCGCGAATGATAGTAGAGCGCAAACATTTAATTTGTTCCAAGTTTGATCAAAATACACCCACAGTAAAGGAAGCTATGTGGTCGCGACTCAATAAAAGGGCGGATGGACAGGGCAATTACTAACCTCTAAACTGCCTGGTTTTGGTAGTGTGTTTTGGTTAAGTGTCTGCCATTTCTATACTATAAATTCCGCATTTTTAAATTAAAACAGTATTTTATTTAACAAGCTTGAAAATGATTGGACAGGGTACAACACAAAAAACATTTAACCATTGAAATGTCTAGAAAACACACTCTACAGGAAAAAAATATAGATCTAAATACAATAACAAATTGTCAAAATATTAAAGATGTAAACCGTTTGAAAACCTCAATTAAAAACATCTTGAATATTTTTTACTCTGACCAGTTAGAAAATAAAATTAAAACTTTAGATGAACACAATAAACTTTTTCTATATAATTTATTAAACTTAATAATGAACAAGAATATTACTTGAAGTACCCAAATTTTGAAACACGCCGCTTATTTACACAACTTAGAATTAGTGACCATCGCCTACAAATAGAAAAAGGTCATCTGAAATTACCACGCGAACAAAGAATACGCACAACATGTGAAACTATTGAAGATGAAAAACACTTATTATTATTGCAAATTTAATGAAAACTTGAGAAATACTTTCTTTAAAGATATATCATTTAAAATACCCAACTTTTAATTTTACCGATATTGAAAAACTGGTGGACCTGCTAAATCCTACAGACTTTTGTCAAGTAAAAAAACAGCCTCCTTCATTAAACAGTCGTTGGAACTGAGGACGGAGACTCTTAGTTGTTTTTTACTTTGTATTCGATATATGCCAGACTTATAGTATTTTTTATGTTCCTTGCTTGTTTGTATTGTATTTGTTTGTCACAATCTGTCATCTGATTATATGACAATAAAGTTTGAATTGAATTGAATTAAAATTGCCGTACAAAGCAAACTGAATAGCGTTATGATTAGTTTGCTTTGTACGGCAATGTAAGTTATATAGCATTATAAACACCATTTCTAGTCACATCTATAGCTATATCTACATTTCGCAATTTTTGAAAATCTTATTTTTGTCTAGAATTCTGAAATAAATTTAAAACACTGGCGTGTATAGCATGCAATACCAATTGCTGGAACAGCCAATCAATGGCGTCACGTGTATAGGCGTAACAAGAGATGAGTGATGCCACACTAGCAAGTGTATTTATAGTCCTATCTCAAATAGAGTTTTATAAAATCAAACACCATAAATGTAAATATAAATGCATAAATAAATTATAACAATAATACTAAAACATGAGAGCCACATACCCTCCAGAATATCTAAAAGGGTTAAATGTTTTTCCGTGACCTTGACCTCTCCGATATTGGTTCAAAGTCATGATTCACCTTTGGACCATGAAGATTATTCGTGTGAAGTTTTAAGACAGTCGTCCACAGCAATTATGAGATATGGCCCAGACACGATTTAACACGGACAGACGGACATACATAGTGATTCCTATATATGCCCCCATCAAACTAATTTGCGGGGGTACAAAAATTAACCGTAATTAGCAACTGACGTCGCCGGTCATGCCTTTTATGTCCCGACACTGGCCGCCATCATGGTACCAAAGGAACGTCACGGCAACTAAAGGCGTACTGGTGTCAGTGACGTCGTTAAATGTCACAATTCAGGTCGAATTTTCATTCTTTTGGTAATGCCAGGCCTTTGTCGGAACATTGTGGGCGTGGCCAGCGAACAGTCAATTATAACGTAAAAGTGAGGCTACTAGTGTTGCATTATCTGCTTTATGTTATTTTTAGGATGAAAGAGTCACCGCCTCAAGGATAGTAAGAGAAGCGAGGAAGTTCGATCGTAAACCAGACTACAGTTACAACGGATGTATACACGGATTATGTAATGAAAACAAGTGCAACTTGTACGTCTACGACATGTTAAAAATTTCCGGGGCTGTAGTTCCTAGAAGGTAACTTCATCGAATACAAATACACTAATCACTAATCTAGGTCCGAATCACAATCCAGAAGCAAAGTAAAAACTTTGAAACTGAAAAGTTAGGGTTTAACAAGTTAATTTCCACCAGGGAAGCTAGGTCGGTTGCTTCAGAAGGGTTTGTTTAGCTAGCCACACCCGCCACATGTGTGAGACAAGTAAAATTAAACACGTGAATTTCCACCAGGGAAGTGAGGCCGGGTGCTCCGGAAGGCCACGGTAAGCACCCCCTGTTTAGCTAGCTACACTCGCCACATGTGTGAGACAAGTAACGTTAAACACGTAAACTTCCACCAGAGAAGTGCGGTCGGGTGTTTCGAAACGGTGAGCATTTCCTGTTTAGGTCGCCACGTATTCCATTTAATATAACCCTTATATAACAGCCGCTTGTCAATAAAGTCGACTTTTACTGGTTCCCGTGCATGACCTTTACAGATAGAGTTGGTTGTAATATAGAATGTACTGAATACATATATGTAATATTGTTTTATGTTTAAACTTGTTCTATGTTTGACTTTGCCTTAGCCAATGTTATTTATTGAGTTTTCGCAGATCCCACGGTCGCAAAAAAAAAAAAAAAAATAAAAGAAAAAAAGAAGAATGAAACATTAGATAGGTGTTAGTTATATTACTTCTCTCTTTTATTGCTGTTGAAAAGTGTAATTAAATTTTCTTTTTTTTAATTTAGTTGATCACAAGAAGATATATAATGCTATATTTAATTTCAAACCAATTTCTCATACCCCCAACCCCGTTCTAACTTTATGACAAATATGAAAAATTTAATTTTACAGGTGAAGTACGTCGACGTTGTGTTTTTTCATCATCATCACCACCACCACCACCATTATTATCATCATCATCATCACGCTAATTATTATCTAAAAACTCGAATTTATACACGGCACAATTTGGTGTATTGAACGTGATAGAATCTAAACACTTAAATCTTTTTGCAAACAATGGTTTATATAGCATAAAATTTATAAAAATTTATTTTAATAACTTTATTTCAGACTTCGTTTCTCCTACAGTCCTATTGGTGCAAACGAGTGGGGAAATCCAAGATCGACCTATGTCCTGAACACTGGTTGCTATGAGAACGTAAACAGCCCAAATGCCGGAGATGTCGTTGCATTTCCGGCTTCAGGAGGCTCTGGGCATGTTGGGATAGTTACCGGACCTGGGCAGTATATCAGTGCTGGTCCTAATATTGTGGAAGAAAAAGCCATACCAAGCCAGAGAAAAGTATATTGGAGATATCTGTATACAAAGTCGAGATGTTAAGAAGATGAATTATAAGTACTATACTTTACAAGAATAAAATTTCAAGATCGTTTACTTTAAGATTTTGTAACTGGCAGGGGGGTTAAAGGGGGTCCGCCAATGTATTGGAGCTCAGTTGAGTAAGGGTGTTTAACGTCCCAGTCAAGAATATTTCACTTATATCAAGATGTCGCAAGCTATTGGCGAAGATGCCTGTGCGTTGCGCTGATGGCATTATACAGCAGGGTTCTTTAGCGTGCCAGGCCCACCGTGACACGGGACCTTGTTTATTTTACCGAGATCCCATCCGAAAGAACCGTGACTTTCATTTCGTAATGCGGAGTGATTGGCGAAAGAACAGCCACTACCCACTTTCAAGTCTTGGGTCAGACCCGGCCGGGGATCGAATCCACGACCTACTACTTACGGAGCGAGCACTCTACCAACTAAGCTACCGCAGAGGTGTCAATGTATTGGACATGCTTGTATACTAAGAACAGCTGTTATTAACACAACATATATGCACTAGACATAATTAAGAAGCATAAACAATCAAGATATTTTGTAGGCGTGGAGCCAGTAGCTTTTCTATATTAACTAATTTCCTCCCCACTTGCCCATGTACCTGACTTTTCACTTTTATAGATTGCTTGACGAGCCGATCGTAATGGGATCTGCTAATGTATTGGAGATGTCCGGATGCTAATAACACAAAATATATGCACTAAGCGTAATTAAGAAGAATGAAAAAATCAAGATATTTTGAAAGAACTTTCCCCTTTTCGGATTCTGTGACGGGCTCGTCGTTTTTGGGTCCGGCATTGTACTACGTGACCAATACCCCTTAACGTTTTTGCGGAACGTTTTGGTATACGATTACGCCTGAAACTACATCATTATACGAAAAAAACGCCGACTGATGTGATTTTATAAAGTTAATCACTTGATATGCTGGTACCACCGCAGTGGCTCTGCCCCAAGACTTGAAAGTAGGTAGTAACACAGTGTATGAACGGAACTGTACGCAAAAAGGTAGCTACTGTTCGGCGAAGCGAGAGACAGTGAGGTCAACGAGTAAATTGTTTCTTATTTTCTTGTTGCGTAAATAGCAACTCGAAATCAAATACGGTAAATAAGCAGTTGTTTTCTATCTTCTTCTTGGGCGTATTTGTATGTTTTAGAATCTCAAAATAAATTAAATATTCCATTAAGAACAGTCATGAACACGTATTTGAGCAACGCTGGACCAATCTAAAATGTAGATTTATGCTCATTTAATTGAAAATATCCGAGAATTTTAAAATACATGATGAAAACAAACCTTTTTTCAATCAGTCTTTATAGTTACAAAATATTCGTTGGCACAGAAACATTCAAAATAATGATTCAAACGACATGACTAACAAGATATTACTGTACCGGTAGTTTATATTTTGTCTGTACCGGTAGTGAGTTTCTAGTAACAGAAACACTGTACCGGTAGTTTTTATTGTGATACTTTAACTTCAGTCTCTCTGGGATACTGGGGAAATTTCTCTTTTTCCAGTCAGAGATTTTTAGTACTTTTATGCTTATTATGCTACCATATGATTTTATCTAATTAGTTGTATAAATTATTATGGTAATACAGCCACCACTTCCTTTTAAACATAACCCATGCGGTAGCTTAGTTGGTAGAGTGCTCGCTCCGTAAGTGGGAGGTCGTTGCTTCGAACCCCGAGCATGTCTGACCCAAAGCTTGGAAGCGGTTTTCGCCAAGCACCCGGCATTACGTAATGAAAGTCACGGTTCTTTCGGATGGGAACTTAAAATAAACGAGGTCCCGTGTCATGGTGGCTTGGCGCGATAAAGGACCCTGCTGTAAATTGCCATCAGTGCAACGCACAGACAAAATTTATGCACCTTCACCTATATATAGCTAGCGATTTCTTGATATAAGTGAAATATTCATGACTGGGACGTAGAATACATTTATTCAACTCAACTCCTCTTAAACTTGTGATATTGCTTTGGCCAAAAAAGATTGTCGTAAAATAAAATACTTTCATTTACAAAGATGGTTTCTTACCACTGTTGTTACTGCAAATAGTCTTCATACATTTTTATTTTTTACGACATTGAGCTTGAACTTAAGTTTAAAACTACTCGCACCTTAAAGTCGCAAAGAGTGTGCGTTAGTACAATGAAAACCATAAACCTAACTTAATGTTCTCTGCGCCAGAAGGCGCATAAGGCCTCAACGCTATCCTTCCATTTTTGCCTGTCCTTCGTTGCTGCTTTGGCTGTGTTCCATCTACTCCATCCAGCAGCGTTTCTTTCCTTTTTCATTGTTCTCCTCCATGTGGACTTAGGTCTTCCCTTTTTCCCCTCTGGCTGCCACCCTAGTGTTGTCTTTTAGTCATTTGTTCCCTCTTTCCTTAGTATGTGTCCGAATCAGTTCCACTTTCTTCTCCTGATCTCATAGCTTATGTTGTTAAGTCTAGCTGTTTTCATTATTTTTTTCATTAGGTATTTTCTGTTGCCATCTTATTCTTAGTATCCTTCTGAGGCATTTTGCTTGGAAGCCGTTAGTAAGAGGTGTTCATCTTTCTTCGTTCTTTTCTACGTTTTACTTTCATAAAACAATACTGGTCCTACTATAACTAAGGTCTTAAATAGGTGCATCTTTGTATTTTTTCCAATATTGTTGGTGTTCCAAATCCTTCTAAGTCTATTTCTTTGAGTTTAATTTAAGCCCTATCCTTGATGCCTCTTCAGTCGTTTTCCTAGTCTTATCATTCAGGTCTTAGAATTTGGAGGATAAAAGTGCTATATCTTCCGCAAACCCAAGACCTAACAATAATGTTGTTATTTCTCTTCTCACTCCATTTGTTGTTTTCTTATAACTAGTAGAAAGAACCCCTGACATTACACATCCCTGTTTTACACCACTTTTAATAGTGAACCACTCTGATGTTTCATTTTCTTCGATGACAGAACATTCGAATCACTCATACATCCCTCTTATAGCATTAGTGATTTTGGTTGGAATCCAATAGCTCTTCGTTACAGTCCAAAGGCTCTTCCTGTGCAACGAGTCGAATGCCTTTTCAAAGTCCACAAAGTATGTGTATATTGGAGTTCTGAATTCATTTGCTTGTTCCAGTATTTTCCCAGGATGCTCTGTTGTTACTCTCCCTGGTCTAAATCCTGCATGTTCCTTCCCGAGTCTCTTGTCCACTCCTGTCTTAATCCTTGCAATGACCATACAGTTAAATTCTTTGCTAATGACTGATATAAACACACTAGCAAATCTCACGCACATATATTAATTCTCAGAGGGTAATAATCTTGTTCTCGTCGCGAATACTAGCTTACGTTTAATAATATTTCTATATTATAGCTATCACCCCCTCAGTTCTTGCAATATGGAAATTTTAGTAATAAATTGCCAAAAACATGCTACAGTATACGATATATTTTAATGCAATTGCAAAATGTACTATAATTAAGGGGCTATTGGTCTTTAATATTGTCCATAGCATATTTTGCTTCAATAGAAAAGCATGATTTATAATTGAATTACAAAAATTTCTAGTATCATACTGAAAATTCCTTCTTACTTGCATGAATGACGTGGAAGAGAAAAGTAGCTACCGGTACAGAAACAATACAGATGTTGAAAACTACCGGTGCAGTTCTAACTTTCGACCACGGAAGGAAAACTTGCTTTTTCAGTGTAAATACGAGTTATGTAACATTCTTACATGCGTAAGGGAATCTAAGAGTATTTTTCTACATATAGGTACTGATAATGGAACATACAATGTGAAATAATACGTTTTTACATCATTTAACTAGAAATGAGTGCCCACGGCTCGACGTTTGATGATGATGTTCATCATCATATTTATTATATAAGTTGACACTTTTCTGAGAGCATATGGCTACCACTAAAGCTTTATAGAGTGAAGATGGATTAAATAAAAGGGATAAACTAAATCCATTAAAATTGAGCTTGAAAGATAGATAATCAACAACCTCGTGTCTCCCGATACACCTTCTTCTCGCTTCGACGAACAGTAGCTACCTTTTTGCGTACAGTTCCGTTCATACACTGTGGATATAAGTGGAATACTCTTTACTTGGACCTAAAATACAAAAAATGCACTTCAAACAAACGTACCATCCCATGTCCAAACCATAAAAAAATTTGAAGCAGGCATTTTAGATTAAACATGTGAACTTTCACCAGGGACGTGATGCCGGAAAATCCGGAAGGGTAAGTAATTCCTGTTTAGCTAGCTACACTCGCCACGTGTGTAGTCAACATTGGCAACGAAATGAAGTGGAACCATGGACGTCAAAAATATCCAGGATAATTTTCGCTACAGAGACATCAAACTTATAAAAATATGCGACTACGTTAATTGTATCCTCGAGGAAAGTTCCACCAACCCACCGACCCAGTAGTTAAATTCCAAAATAAACATACCGATCCATGTCCAAAGCAAAGATAAACATACAATAAACACGGATTGAGGCACTGGATACTGTAAACCACCTTTTTTCCCCGAGCACTTTATTTTCGCGATATTCGCGATCTTTGCAAGAATCGCGAAAATAAAGTGCGCGAAAATAAAATTTATGAATTGGGTAAAGGCCAAGTGACTAGATGAACATCATATAAACATTTAAATCAGTTGCTTTAAGAAATAGTCTGGTAGAGGATTTGGAAAAAACCGCTTATTTTTCGATGTAGGGAGGACAACGTGTTCAAAGGTGGCAAGTTATGTCATAACCTTCTTTGATCTTTACTTTAGTAGAATCGGCTTGTTGCCAAGCAAGATTTCACCCAGGGGCCATTGTGGGGGCAGCTAAAGGTCAATGGGTGCAAAGTTCAAGTGAAAATGCCCATATTCACCTATACACAAATTCAAGGTGGCTTACAGAAGTTTTTCTTTATACATTTTGTCTTCTAAATATGTAAGTGGTATCTTCAAATTAATAGAAAGTCATATCCAACTAATTCAGTCACATATTTTCAAAGTTTTCCATGAAAAATAAGATTAGACGCTTGCACAAATTTGACCTTTACAAATATGATTAATTGTGGCAAATAAATACTAGTATAAACACATTTGTGCATTTGAAATTGTTTAACAAAACCTTAGACTTCTGTTAAAATAATTTTACTGAATCATGTTGCCCGTAATTATATAAGTATCCACTTTCTTAAAAAAAGAAATCAAAGTACTGGTGGTACTGAAAGATTTGATTAGCTATAATGACTGTATAATGACTGTGTCTGTATAATACTATCAAGTGTGTTCTCTTTTTCTGGTGGAAATATTAGTGAACTGTTGAAACACAAACTATTCCCAGTGCCGCTTTCTATACCTGATACACCAGGACCCTTGTTATCTGCAGCCAACGAGTCGGATCTTCAAAATATCCCTGAAGAAGAAGTTTGCATGGAGACATTACTACCAAAATAATTAATGGTCAACCTTTAGTTGTAGCATTGGGAAAACGGAAAGGCATCAATACATTAGGCTAGTTAGGAAACGTACAAACTGTTTTATCCACGCGAAAGATAAATGTATTAAAATTTATGTCATTATGATAGATATGACAACTAATCCATAAAAGGGGAAACCATCTAGATAAAAGAGGATCATGTCCCCGTTCTGTTAGAAGAATTATTGATAATTAAAATATCCCTCTGCCATCAAATTGGTAAGATTTTATCAGTCACCAAGAAAACAAATAGGATCTCGTAGTAATCCAAGACACTTCTTAGCTTAGCTGAGGGTATCAGGGGGTCCAACAGACAGCATGTTTAATTCATACAGAGGAAGGAGTGTAACCGTTTTTAAAGCTTTACACAAGGAAGCCGAAACTAGCATTGTTCCCCATGGTGTTGATGCAAGGCTATAAAAGAACAGTTGTTGTCTGTCGTGATACTGATGACCTTATTCTTCTGTTGCTTTCGAATGAGGACCGGGACATCTAAAGTTCGTCCCTGTTCATAGCATAAAATTATCACCTCTGGAGAGGAATTAGCCCCCAGTATTCCATGCAATTACAGACTGTCAATTAACTTTCTGGACATTATAAATACAGCATTCCGTGTTTCCAGGGAAAACACAGGTCTTCTTCCCATTTTTGCAAGAGGGAACTTTTCTGAACTTGTGAGTGCAGATGCCTTCATTGAATGTACCTAGCGAGGTTTTCTCATCTCCGATGTAAACTGTTCCTCTCAGGGGAAAAGTACAATTGAACATTTGCTCCCAACATCATATGCAACCGACCTACATATTCAACGTACATACTATTAAACTGCTGTTTGGCTGCATTTAGTTATACCTGGTATTTGTTCCAGATCTTCCGTCACCTATAGGACACGGATGGTGCTAGTCTCACTAACTTGCATACTGTATGCATTTAACTCCTAGTGGAGGTTAGTCCATCGACAAAATGCCTCAAACTGGCTCTGTTCTGCGCAATTTTACCCCCTCTGTTTCAATTCCAGAAACTTGTCTCAAGGTGTCTTTGGTTCTTGTGTGTTCCATTTCAAAGTTTTGTGATGTTGTTGGCAGGTGTCTTGATGGTTTGACCTATCCATCCCCAATGTCGCTTTTGCGTTTGTGTTTCAAAACGACCTTGTTTTGTGATCCACCATAAACTTTTCGTTACTAATTGTGTCTTGTCATCTGGCAACAGGACCACGAACAATGCTAGTTTTTATACTTAAATCTGAGTTTTTTTCACAAATAAAACTTATTATTATTATTATTATTTTTTGTTTGCTTAAATCTTACTTTGAACTTTAACTTTTCTAAGACAATTACAGGTCAAAGAATCATGAACAAAACTTAACTTTTTGGACTTAAGTTAAGTATTTCCCTGATGTTCACGATTATTCTTGGACAGTTAAGTTAGTGCGAGTCTGAATGTGACTTAAAAACAGTTTTAATGAGAAAATTATAAATTAATTGATTGCATGGGGTTTTACGGGCTTTTACGTATTTCAGACATATCAAGACGTCACCAGCTATAGGTGAAGTGGCAGAAATTTTTACCTTTGCAGTGAACTTAGGAAAATGTGCAGGAAAAGTTCCTCAACATGTTACACCCGCTTTGGCACGGGGCATCGGTTTTTAAGATCTCTCTCAAAGGATCTCATTACTTTCGTTTCTAAATACCGAGTGTTTGGCAAAAGAACAGTCACTACCTTATTTCAAGTCTTGGTCAGACCCAACTAGGGTTCAAACCCAGGACTCACCACATACGGGGAGTGTGCGCTATACCAATTGAGCTACAGTAGGGGGTTTTTAATGAGAAAATAACCTTTACCAAAACCATGTCATGCATTGCTGAAATGTAAATATAAATCATGTTGCACTACAAGATGTACATGTAGGGCATACAATTTAAAGTGGGTGGCTGTATGCACTTGCAATGGGACCGTTGAACCGTTGATTGGTTGAACAATTTGAATGATAATGCCACATATAGTGATATTGATGAATGAAAAGAAATCGTTAGACGTGACTGATATATTCCAGAGATTCTCGTGACTGTGTCTTGCCGATTACAGTACTTGCAGTACTTTGATTTTAAACTTTTAATAAATTTCAAATTATCAGCTGGGTTTAAACAATATATTTGTTTTAATCACAGTCATGTATTTGCAAAAGAATTATATTTTAGCATTTTGATTCATGCTTTGATGTTGAATGTATATTTTTATTTTATTCTATCTCAAAGCTTGTGTCAGAATTTTGAAAAATAACATTGAAATATTTAAATTTTAGCCTAAACAGTCTCAATTAGCTTCCAAGTCAACGTTAAAACACATGAATATGCTATGATTGCATGAGAACAGATTTATTTGATTTATTTAAATCTCAGAAAGTATATATTTGGACAGCTATAAACTAATAAAGATTAATTTTTAGGAAAAAACCACTATCTGACCTTTGACCTTTTATCTAGCAAACCAAGGGTCGATAAGCTTGGCAACAGGTTGATTCTTGACCCCTAACCTATGATGGTATAAGACAGCTATGTTGCCAGCTTTGAACACTCATGTCCCCCTATTGTAAAATTTCATTTTTTTTCCACCAGACTAAAAAACCTTCTTGAATTTTTAGGGTTTCACATTGGATATCGCGAAAAATTCATGTCGCGAAATTGTTTTCATTACGGGATCGCGAAAAAAGGTGCCGCGAAAAAGTGATTTACAGTATATTGTCGCAATTGCTATTAACCACTAGCCTACTTGACGAAGTATGTCGAATCATTACGGTATTATAATTGAATTATTTTTGAAAATATTTTCCACGTGCGCACGTTAATCTTTTACATGTGCATAAAACCTATGACAAGAGTACTGACAACTTTTGTACCCGAGTGGGATTCGAACCTAGGCGGTGAGAGGCGCTGTGGTCCACAGTCCGGCGCTTCAGACCATTCGGTCACCGAGGGCTCAGGCTCCTTGAATGTAGAAATTGATTTAATTTAAGCGAAAAACATGACTTTTGCAATAACCAATACAACCAAGAACACAACATAGAATAAGAACAAGCAAGGAACCTAAAGTATGAGAAACACATTGTTACCACTGATTCTGTAGACGGGCACGGTAGATATATTAACAAAATGGTTTCCTGTAGTTATTGTTACACTATTTTTGAAGACCCCAACCATTCATTAGACCCATCTACAGTACAGACCTGTCGAATGTTTAACACCGACCTAACGAAATTGTGTCGAAGCTTTGCTGTCGAGTGGCCAATATATGGCTAGCGTGTGATCGAAAAGCTCCCGAGAGATAGATAACAGCTGTCTAAAAAGGTGTAGAGATATGGCTAACGAGGGGCCGGAATGTGCTGTAAAAATCATTTGCTCAGTGTTAAACTTTCGACAGGTCTGTACCGTACATTACCAATGGTTTAGTGATATAGCTAACGAGGGGTCGGAATGTGCTGTAAAAATCATTTGCTCAGTGTTAAACTTTCGACAGGTCTGTACCGTACATTACCAATGGTTTAGTGATATAGCTAACGAGGGGTCGGATGTGCTGTAAAAATCATTTGCTCAGTGTTAAACTTTCGACAGGTCTGTACCGTACATTACCAATGGTTTAGTGATATAGCTAACGAGGGGTCGGAATGTGCTGTAAAAATCATTTGCTAAGTGTTAAACTTTCGACAGGTCTGTACCGTACATTACCAATGGTTTAGTGATATAGCTAACGAGGGGTCGGAATGTGCTGTAAAAATCATTTGCTCAGTGTTAAACTTTCGTTAGGTCTGTACCGTACATTACCAATGGTTTGTTGATATAACTAACGAGGGGCCGGAATGTGCTGTAAAAATCATTTGCTCAGTGTTAAACTTTCGTTAGGTCTGTACCGTACATTACCAATGGTTTCGTGATATAACTAACGAGGGGCCGGAATGTGCTGTAAAAATCATTTGCTCAGTGTTAAACTTTCGACAGGTCTGTACCGTACATTACCAATGGTTTCGTGATATAGCTAACGAGGGGCCGGAATGTGCTGTAAAAATCATTTGCTCAGTGTTAAACTTTTGACAGGTCTGTACCGTACATTACCAATGGTTTAGTGATATAGCTAACGAGGGGTCGGAATGTGCTGTAAAAATCATTTGCTCAGTGTTAAACCTTTGACAGGTCTGTACCGTACATTACCAATGGTTTAGTGATATAGCTAACGAGGGGTCGGAATGTGCTGTAAAAATCATTTGCTAAGTGTTAAACTTTCGACAGGTCTGTACCGTACATTACCAATGGTTTAGTGATATAGCTAACGAGGGGTCGGAATGTGCTGTAAAAATCATTTGCTCAGTGTTAAACTTTTGACAGGTCTGTACCGTACATTACCAATGGTTTCGTGATATAGCTAACGAGGGGCCGGAATGTGCTGTAAAAATCATTTGCTCAGTGTTAAACTTTCGACAGGTCTGTACCGTACATTACCAATGGTTTCGTGAGATAGCTAACGAGGGGCCGGAATGTGCTGTAAAAATCACTTGCTCAGTGTTAAACTTTCGACAGGTCTGTACCGTACATTACCAATGGTTTCGTGATATAGCTAACGAGGGGCCGGAATGTGCTGTAAAAATCACTTGCTCAGTGTTAAACTTTCGACAGGTCTGTACCGTACATTACCAATGGTTTCGTGAGATAGCTAACGAGGGGCCGGAATGTGCTGTAAAAATCATTTGCTCAGTGTTAAACTTTCGACAGGTCTGTACCATACACTACCAATGCTTTCGTGATATAGATAGTTCCCATGGGCCTCTAGCAGACGAATTTTTCAGTAGAGTGGTCGCCATTTTGTTGAGCAATCTATATCAGTTATCAATCTATTTTAACCAAATTTGTTGATTTTTAAATTATTGTTTTTCAAAAAGTAATCGGGATATCAATGAAGTTTTTAAATTTATGAAATTGCCAATGTTTTTACTTTGATTTGGTATATTTTATAAGATTTTTGTCCCCATAACAACGATGTGACAATAAATTTTATACACCCTATTTTAGAAAGAATTAATAAGATTCAATTTCTAAATGCCTACAAAATGGCTGCTACTTTACCTGTGAAGTGGACAGTGTGACATCACATGGGAACTGTCTATAGCTAACGAGGGGCCGGAATGTGCTGTAAAATCATTTGCTCAGTGTTAAACTTTCGACAGGTCTGTACCGTAGATTACCAATGGTTTCGTGATATAGCTAACGAGGGGCCGGAATGTGCTGTAAAAATCATTTGCTCAGTGTTAAACTTTCGACAGGTCTGTACCGTACATTACCAATGGTTTAGTGATATAGCTAACGAGGGGCCGGAATGTGCTGTAAAAATCATTTGCTCAGTGTTAAACTTTTGACAGGTCTGTACCGTACATTACCAATGGTTTCGTGATATAGCTAACGAGGGGTCAGAATGTGCTGTAAAAATCATTTGCTCAGTGTTAAACTTTCGACAGGTCTGTACCGTACATTACCAATGGTTTCGTGATATAGTTAACGAGGGGCCGGAATGTGCTGTAAAAATCATTTGCCCAGTGTTAAACTTTCGACAGGTCTGTACCGTACATTACCAATGGTTTAGTGATATAGCTAACGAGGGGTCGGAATGTGCTGTAAAAATCACTTGCTCAATGTTAAACTTTCGACAGGTCTGTACCGTACACTACCAATGGTTTAGTGATATAGCTAACGAGGGGCCGGAATGTGATGTAAAAATCATTTGCTCAATGTTAAACTTTCGACAGGTCTGTACCGTACATTACCAATGGTTTCGTGATATAGCTAACGAGGGGCCGGAATGTGCTGTAAAAATCACTTGCTCAATGTTAAACTTTCGACAGGTCTGTACCGTACATTACCAATGGTTTCGTGATATAGCTAACGAGGGGCCGGAATGTGATATAAAAATCATTTGCTCAATGTTAAACTTTCGACAGGTCTGTACCGTACATTACCAATGGTTTCGTGAGATAGCTAACGAGGGGCCGGAATGTGATGTAAAAATCATTTGCTCAATGTTAAACTTTCGACAGGTCTGTACCGTACATTACCAATGGTTTCGTGATATAGCTAACGAGGGGCCGGAATGTGATGTAAAAATCATTTGCTCAATGTTAAACTTTCGACAGGTCTGTACCGTACATTACCAATGGTTTTGTGATATAGCTAACGAGGGGCCGGAATGTGCTGTAAAAATCATTTGCTCAATGTTAAACTTTCGACAGGTCTGTACCGTACATTACCAATGGTTTCGTGAGATAGCTAACGAGGGGCCGGAATGTGCTGTAAACATCATTTGCTCAATGTTAAACTTTTGACAGGTCTGTACCGTACATTACCAATGGTTTCGTGATATAGCTAACGAGGGGCCGGAATGTGCTGTAAAAATCATTTGCTCAATGTTAAACTTTCGATAGGTCTGTACCGTACATTACCAATGGTTTCGTGATATAGCTAACGAGGGGCCGGAATGTGCTGTAAAAATCATTTACTCAGTGTTAAACTTTCGACAGGTCTGTACCGTACATTACCAATGGTTTCGTGATATAGCTAACGAGGGGCCGGAATGTGATGTAAAAATCATTTGCTCAGTGTTAAACTTTCGACAGGTCTGTACCGTACATTACCAATGGTTTCGTGATATAACTAACGAGGGGCCGGAATGTGCTGTAAAAATCATTTGCTCAGTGTTAAACTTTTGACAGGTCTGTACCGTACATTACCAATGGTTTAGTGATATAGCTATCGAGGGGCCGGAATGTGCTGTAAAAATCATTTGCTCAGTGTTAAACTTTTGACAGGTCTGTACCGTACATTACCAATGGTTTAGTGATATAGCAACGAGGGGCCGGAATGTGCTGTAAAAATCATTTGCTCAATGTTAAACTTTCGACAGGTCTGTACCGTACATTACCAATGGTTTCGTGATATAGCTAACGAGGGTCCAGAATGTGATGTAAAAATCATTTGCTCAATGTTAAACTTTCGACAGGTCTGTACCGTACATTACCAATGGTTTCGTGATATAGCTAACGATGGGCCGGAATGTGCTGTAAAAATCATTTGCTCAGTATTAAACTTTCGACAGGACTGTACCGTACATTACCAATGGTTTCGTGATATAGCTAACGAGGGGCCGGAATGTGCTGTAAAAATCATTTGCTCAGTATTAAACTTTCGACAGGTCTGTACCGTACATTACCAATGGTTTCGTGATATAGCTAACGAGGGGCCGGAATGTGCTGTAAAAATCATTTGCTCAATGTTAAACTTTCGACAGGTCTGTACCGTACATTACCAATGGTTTCGTGATATAGCTAACGAGGGGCCGGAATGTGCTGTAAAAATCATTTGCTCAATGTTAAACTTTCGACAGGTCTGTACCGTACATTACCAATGGTTTCGTGATATAGCTAACGAGGGGCCGGAATGTGCTGTAAAAATCATTTGCTCAGTGTTAAACTTTCGACAGGCCTGTACCGTACATTACCAATGGTTTTGTGATATAGCTAACGAGGGGCCGGAATGTGCTGTAAAAATCATTTGTTCAGTGTTAAACTTTCGACAGGCCTGTACCGTACATTACCAATGGTTTCGTGATATAGCTAACGAGGGGCCGGAATGTGCTGTAAAAATCATTTGCTCAGTGTTAAACTTTCGACAGGTCTGTACCGTACATTACCAATGGTTTTGTGATATAGCTAACGAGGGGCCGGAATGTGATGTAAAAATCATTTGCTCAATGTTAAACTTTCGACAGGTCTGTACCGTACATTACCAATGGTTTCGTGATATAGCTAACGAGGGACCGGAATGTGCTGTAAAAATCATTTGCTCAGTGTTAAACTTTCGACAGGTCTGTACCGTACATTACCAATGGTTTCGTGATATAGCTAACGAGAGACCGGAATGTGCTGTAAAAATCATTTGTTCAGTGTTAAACTTTCGACAGGCCTGTACCGTACATTACCAATGGTTTTGTGATATAGCTAACGAGGGGCCGGAATGTGCTGTAAAAATCATTTGCTCAGTGTTAAACTTTCGACAGGCCTGTACCGTACATTACCAATGGTTTCGTGATATAGCTAACGAGGGGCCGGAATGTGCTGTAAAAATCATTTGTTCAGTGTTAAACTTTCGACAGGCCTGTACCGTACATTACCAATGGTTTCGTGATATAGCTAACGAGGGGCCGGAATGTGCTGTAAAAATCATTTGCTCAGTGTTAAACTTTCGACAGGTCTGTACCGTACATTACCAATGGTTTCGTGATATAGCTAACGAGGGGCCGGAATGTGCTGTAAAAATCATTTGCTCAGTGTTAAACTTTCGACAGGTCTGTACCGTACATTACCAATGGTTTTGTGATATAGCTAACGAGGGGCCGGAATGTGCTGTAAAAATCATTTGCTCAGTGTTAAACTTTCGACAGGTCTGTACCGTACATTACCAATGGTTTTGTGATATAGCTAACGAGAGACCGGAATGTGCTGTAAAAATCATTTGTTCAGTGTTAAACTTTCGACAGGCCTGTACCGTACATTACCAATGGTTTCGTGATATAGCTAACGAGGGGCCGGAATGTGCTGTAAAAATCATTTGTTCAGTGTTAAACTTTCGACAGGCCTGTACCGTACATTACCAATGGTTTCGTGATATAGCTAACGAGGGGCCGGAATGTGCTGTAAAAATCATTTGTTCAGTGTTAAACTTTCGACAGGCCTGTACCGTACATTACCAATGGTTTCGTGATATAGCTAACGAGGGCCGGAATGTGCTGTAAAAATCATTTGCTCAGTGTTAAACTTTCGACAGGTCTGTACCGTACATTACCAATGGTTTCGTGATATAGCTAACGAGGGGTCGGAATGTGCTGTAAAAATCATTTGCTCAGTGTTAAACTTTCGACAGGTCTGTACCGTACATTACCAATGGTTTCGTGATATAGCTAACGAGGGGCCGGAATGTGCTGTAAAAATCATTTGCTCAGTGTTAAACTTTCGACAGGTCTGTACCGTACATTACCAATGGTTTCGTGATATAGCTAACGATGGGCCGGAATGTGCTGTAAAAATCATTTGTTCAGTGTTAAACTTTCGACAGGTCTGTACCGTACATTACCAATGGTTTTGTGATATAGCTAACGAGGGGCCGGAATGTGCTGTAAAAATCATTTGTTCAGTGTTAAACTTTCGACAGGTCTGTACCGTACATTACCAATGGTTTTGTGATATAGCTAACGAGGGGCCGGAATGTGCTGTAAAAATCATTTGCTCAGTGTTAAACTTTCGACAGGTCTGTACCGTACATTACCAATGGTTTCTTGATATAGCTAACGAGGGGCCGGAATGTGCTGTAAAAATCATTTGCTCAGTGTTAAACTTTCGACAGGTCTGTACCGTACATTACCAATGGTTTTGTGATATAGCTAACGAGGGACTAGAATGTGCTGTAAAAATCATTTGCTCAGTGTTAAACTTTCGACAGGTCTGTACCGTACATTACCAATGGTTTCGTGATATAGCTAACGAGGGGCCGGAATGTGCTGTAAAAATCATTTGCTCAGTGTTAAACTTTCGACAGGTCTGTACCGTACATTACCAATGGTTTCGTGATATAGCTAACGAGGGGCCGGAATGTGCTGTAAAAATCATTTGTTCAGTGTTAAACTTTTGACAGGTCTGTACCGTACATTACCAATGGTTTTGTGATATAGCTAACGAGGGGCCGGAATGTGCTGTAAAAATCATTTGCTCAGTGTTAAACTTTCGACAGGTCTGTACCGTACATTACCAATGGTTTCGTGATATAGCTAACGAGGGACTAGAATGTGCTGTAAAAATCATTTGTTCAGTGTTAAACTTTCGACAGGTCTGTACCGTACATTACCAATGGTTTCGTGATATAGCTAACGAGGGGCTGGAATGTGCTGTAAAAATCATTTGCTCAGTGTTAAACTTTTGACAGGTCTGTACCGTACATTACCAATGGTTTTGTGATATAGCTAACGAGGGGCTGGAATGTGATGTAAAAATCATTTGCTCAGTGTTAAACTTTTGACAGGTCTGTACCGTACATTACCAATGGTTTTGTGATATAGCTAACGAGGGACCGGAATGTGCTGTAAAAATCATTTGTTCAGTGTTAAACTTTCGACAGGTCTGTACCGTACATTACCAATGGTTTTGTGATATAGCTAAGGAGGGGCCGGAATGTGCTGTAAAAATCATTTGTTCAGTGTTAAACTTTTGACAGGTCTGTACCGTACATTACCAATGGTTTTGTGATATAGCTAACGAGAGACCGGAATGTGCTGTAAAAATCATTTGTTCAGTGTTAAACTTTCGACAGGCCTGTACCGTACATTACCAATGGTTTTGTGATATAGCTAACGAGGGGCCGGAATGTGCTGTAAAAATCATTTGCTCAATGTTAAACTTTCGACAGGTCTGTACCGTACATTACCAATGGTTTTGTGATATAGCTAACGAGGGGCCGGAATGTGCTGTAAAAATCATTTGCTCAGTGTTAAACTTTCGACAGGTCTGTACCGTACATTACCAATGGTTTCGTGATATAGCTAACGAGGGACTAGAATGTGCTGTAAAAATCATTTGTTCAGTGTTAAACTTTCGACAGGTCTGTACCGTACATTACCAATGGTTTTGTGATATAGCTAAGGAGGGGCCGGAATGTGCTGTAAAATCATTTGTTCAGTGTTAAACTTTCGACAGGTCTGTACCGTACATTACCAATGGTTTTGTGATATAGCTAAGGAGGGGCCGGAATGTGCTGTAAAAATCATTTGTTCAGTGTTAAACTTTCGACAGGTCTGTACCGTACATTACCAATGGTTTTGTGATATAGCTAAGGAGGGGCCGGAATGTGCTGTAAAAATCATTTGTTCAGTGTTAAACTTTCGACAGGCCTGTACCGTACATTACCAATGGTTTTGTGATATAGCTAACGAGGGGCCGGAATGTGCTGTAAAAATCATTTGCTCAGTGTTAAACTTTCGACAGGTCTGTACCGTACATTACCAATGGTTTTGTGATATAGCTAACGAGGGGCCGGAATGTGCTGTAAAAATCATTTGCTCAGTGTTAAACTTTCGACAGGCCTGTACCGTACATTACCAATGGTTTTGTGATATAGCTAACGAGAGACCGGAATGTGCTGTAAAAATCATTTGTTCAGTGTTAAACTTTCGACAGGCCTGTACCGTACATTACCAATGGTTTCGTGATATAGCTAACGAGGGGCCGGAATGTGCTGTAAAAATCATTTGCTCAGTGTTAAACTTTCGACAGGCCTGTACCGTACATTACCAATGGTTTCGTGATATAGCTAACGAGGGACCGGAATGTGCTGTAAAAATCATTTGTTCAGTGTTAAACTTTCGACAGGTCTGTATCGTACATTACCAATGGTTTTGTGATATAGCTAACGAGGGGCCGGAATGTGCTGTAAAAATCATTTGCTCAGTGTTAAACTTTCGACAGGTCTGTATCGTACATTACCAATGGTTTCGTGATATAGCTAACGAGGGACCGGAATGTGCTGTAAAATCATTTGTTCAGTGTTAAACTTTCGACAGGTCTGTACCGTACATTACCAATGGTTTTGTGATATAGCTAACGAGAGACCGGAATGTGCTGTAAAAATCATTTGTTCAGTGTTAAACTTTTGACAGGTCTGTACCGTACATTACCAATGGTTTCGTGATATAGGTAACGAGGGTCGGAATGTGCTGTAAAAATCATTTGCTCAGTGTTAAACTTTTGACAGGTCTGTACCGTACATTACCAATGGTTTTGTGATATAGCTAACGAGAGACCGGAATGTGCTGTAAAAATCATTTGCTCAGTGTTAAACTTTCGACAGGTCTGTATCGTACATTACCAATGGTTTCGTGATATAGGTAACGAGGGGTCGGAATGTGCTGTAAAAATCATTTGCTCAGTGTTAAACTTTCGACAGGACTGTACCGTACATTACCAATGGTAACGAGGGACCGGAATGTGCTGTAAAAATCATTTGCTCAGTGTTAAACATTCGACAGGTCTGTACCGTACATTACCAATGGTTTCGTGATATAGCTAACGAGAGGCCGGAATGTGCTGTAAAATTCATTTGCTCAATGTTAAACTTTCGACAGGTCTGTACCGTACATTACCAATGGTTTAGTGATATAGCTAACGAGGGGCCGGAATGTGCTGTAAAAATCATTTGCTCAGTGTTAAACTTTCGACAGGTCTGTACCGTACATTACCAATGGTTTCGTGATATAGCTAACGAGGGGCCGGAATGTGCTGTAAAAATCATTTGTTCAGTGTTAAACTTTCGACAGGTCTGTACCGTACATTACCAATGGTTTCGTGATATAGCTAACGAGGGGCCGGAATGTGCTGTAAAAATCATTTGTTCAGTGTTAAACTTTCGACAGGTCTGTACCGTACATTACCAATGGTTTCGTAATATAGCTAACGAGGGGCCGGAATGTGCTGTAAAAATCATTAGCTCAATGTTAAACTTTTGACAGGTCTGTACCGTACATTACCAATGGTTTCGTAATATAGCTAACGAGGGGCCGGAATGTGATGTAAAAATCATTTGCTCAGTGTTAAACTTTCGACAGGCCTGTACCGTACATTACCAATGGTTTCGTGATATAGCTAACGAGGGGCCGGAATGTGCTGTAAAAATCATTTGCTCAATGTTAAACTTTCGACAGGTCTGTACCGTACACTACCAATGGTTTCGTGATATAGCTAACGAGGGGTCGGAATGTGCTGTAAAAATCATTTGCTCAGTGTTAAACTTTCGAGAGGTCTGTACCGTACATTACCAATGGTTTAGTGATATAGTTAACGAGGGGCCGGAATGTGCTGTAAAAATCATTTGTTCAGTGTTAAACTTTCGACAGGTCTGTACCGTACATTACCAATGGTTTCGTGATATAGCTAACGAGGGGCCGGAATGTGCTGTAAAAATCATTTGCTCAGTGTTAAACTTTCGAGAGGTCTGTACCGTACATTACCAATGGTTTCGTGATATAGCTAACGAGGGGTCGGAATGTGCTGTAAAAATCATTTGCTCAGTGTTAAACTTTCGACAGGTCTGTATCGTACATTACCAATGGTTTCGTGATATAGCTAACGAGGGGCCGGAATGTGCTGTAAAAATCATTTGCTCAGTGTTAAACTTTCGACAGGTCTGTATCGTACATTACCAATGGTTTCGTGATATAGCTAACGAGGGGCCGGAATGTGCTGTAAAAATCATTTGCTCAATGTTAAACTTTCGACAGGTCTGTACTGTACATTACCAAGGTTTCGTGATATAGCTAACGAGGGGCCGGAATGTGCTGTAAAAATCATTTGCTCAATGTTAAACTTTCGACAGGTCTGTACCGTACATTACCAATGGTTTCGTGATATAGCTAACGAGGGCCGGAATGTGCTGTAAAATCATTTGCTCAGTGTTAAACTTCGACAGGTCTGTACCGTACATTACCAATGGTTTCGTGATATAGCTAACGAGGGGCCGGAATGTGCTGTAAAAATCATTTGTTCAGTGTTAAACTTTCGACAGGTCTGTACCGTACATTACCAATGGTTTCGTGATATAGCTAACGAGGGGCCGGAATGTGCTGTAAAAATCATTTGCTCAATGTTAAACTTTTGACAGGTCTGTACCGTACATTACCAATGGTTTCGTGATATAGCTAACGAGGGGTCGGAATGTGCTGTAAAAATCATTTGCTCAATGTTAAACTTTTGACAGGTCTGTACCGTACATTACCAATGGTTCGTGATATAGCTAACGAGGGGCCGGAATGTGCTGTAAAAATCATTTGCTCAATGTTAAACTTTCGACAGTCTGTACTGTACATTACCAATGGTTTCGTGATATAGCTAACGAGGGGTCGGAATGTGCTGTAAAAATCATTTGCTCAATGTTAAACTTTCGACAGGTCTGTACCGTACATTACCAATGGTTTCGTGATATAGCTAACGAGGGGTCGGAATGTGCTGTAAAAATCATTTGCTCAATGTTAAACTTTCGACAGGTCTGTACCGTACACTACCAATGGTTTCGTGATATAGCTAACGAGGGTCGGAATGTGCTGTAAAAACCATTTGCTCAATGTTAAACTTTCGACAGGTCTGTACTGTACATTACCAATGGTTTCGTGATATAGCTAACGAGGGGTCGGAATGTGCTGTGAAAATCATTTGCTCAATGTTAAACTTTCGACAGGACTGTACCGTACATTACCAATGGTTTCGTGATATAGCTAACGAGGGGCCGGAATGTACTGTAAAAATCATTTGCTCAATGTTAAACTTTCGACAGGTCTGTACCGTACACTACCAATGGTTTCGTGATATAGCTAACGAGGGGCCGGAATGTACTGTAAAAATCATTTGCTCAATGTTAAACTTTCGACAGGTCTGTACTGTACATTACCAATGGTTTCGTGATATAGCTAACGAGGGCCGGAATGTACTGTAAAAATCATTTGCTCAATGTTAAACTTTCGACAGGTCTGTACCGTACACTACACAATGGTTTCGTGATATAGCTAACGAGGGGCCGGAATGTGCTGTAAAAATCATTTGCTCAATGTTAAACTTTCGACAGGTCTGTACCGTACACTACCAATGGTTTCGTGATATAGCTAACGAGGGGTCGGAATGTGCTGTAAAAACCATTTGCTCAATGTTAAACTTTCGACAGGTCTGTACTGTACATTACCAATGGTTCGTGATATAGCTAACGAGGGGTCGGAATGTGCTGTGAAAATCATTTGCTCAATGTTAAACTTTCGACAGGACTGTACCGTACATTACCAATGGTTTCGTGATATAGCTAACGAGGGGTCGGAATGTGCTGTGAAAATCATTTGCTCAATGTTAAACTTTCGACAGGACTGTACCGTACATTACCAATGGTTTCGTGATATAGCTAACGAGGGGTCGGAATGTGCTGTAAAAATCATTTGCTCAATGTTAAACTTTCGACAGGTCTGTACTGTACATTACCAATGGTTTCGTGATATAGCTAACGAGGGGTCGGAATGTGCTGTAAAAACCATTTGCTCAATGTTAAACTTTCGACAGGTCTGTACTGTACATTACCAATGGTTTCGTGATATAGCTAACGAGGGGCCGGAATGTGCTGTAAAAATCATTTGCTCAGTGTTAAACTTTCGACAGGGGTCTGTATAGTACACTACCAACGAGCACATTTAAACATAAAATTTAGCATTAACTTAAGTACGGTGATGTCATGACGGAGTATATTTCACGGATATAAAGCGGAAAGTAAAGACCTCGGACAAAATGCAGCTTTCACTGTGTGTCATTTTGTAACTACACAATGTATCTATAAATATGCAAAGTATGCTTATTCACAGAGCGGCTTCAAAAATAGCAAACTAACTTGTGAGTAATATCAGAATGCAATAGATTTGAAAAAAGCAGAATGTGATAATTTAGGCATTGTGAAGCTTTCACAAATTATTTAAGCGTCGTTTGTTTCCAAAAACATCAAACCAAGCATATCTCATAACACATTATACACGTATTTTATATTTGGGCGAAAAGTAAAGTAAAGGTCTTTGGCATAGTAAAGCTTTCGCTGCGTCTATATTTTCGAAGTGGCCGCGATGATTTTATAATAATATCTGTATAAGCAATGTCACATCCATGTATGCTTACCTCTGGAAATAGAAACACATGCTAAAAACAATGAAATTAAACAAACATCAGAATGTAATATTGTCATGTGCTACTTTTGAATTATATATTTCATAAAAATTCAAAACTTTTGTTTTTACATTTCTATTGAAATAATGAATTTTCGTATTTATTTTACTCAATGTTATTTTGTCTTAATCATTTGATTAACTAAAAGTAATATTTTACTGTTATGTCATGTGCTACTTTTGAATTTTTATGAAATAATATAATTCAAAAGTAGCACATGAAATTGTCATGTGCTACCTTTGAATTGTATTAGTTAACAGTGGCGGATTTAGGGGAGGGGTTGCGGGGTTGCAACCCCCCCCCCTTTGAAAAATTTAAAGAGAGAGAGAGTGAGATATTGACTGATTAAATTAATTTCTTGGCCCCCATCGGTGCTCTCAGGGCCATAGACCCATCGTCTCTGGAAGCTCGCGCCTTCGGCGCTCGCATCTAGCATTGATATAATTCTCATCCCCCCTTTCAAAAAATCCTGTATAGTTCTCAACACCCCCCTTTAAAAAATCCTGGATAGTTCTCAACCCCCCCCCCCCCCCCCCCTTTCAAAAAATCCTGGATCCGCCCCTGGTTCATAAAAATTCAAAAGTAGCACATGACAATATAAATAAAATAAGCAGAACCGTTGATGATTTAGACATAATGAAGCTTTCGCTGTGAACAAATTATCATTTGTAATTTTGTTTAACTTGCCTATAAGCAATGTTACTACTTGTTGTAATGCATACTTGTCTTCAGAGCAGGCAGCTTAGGAACGCCTAAGCAAATATCATAACACAGTAGATTTCATATTTAAGCGGAAAGTTAATGCTTGAGCATATATATATATATAGTGTTGCTTTCATTGCGCCCCGGGTATTATCGAAGTGTCATTTAGAAAAAGTGTGTCTATTCAAAACATATGAACACATTCTTCAAAGGAATTAAATCAATCAAAAACAAACATACTAATATATGTCCAAATCACAATCCAGAAGTAAAGAAAAAACAAACATACTAATCTATGTCCAAATCACAATCCAGAAGTAAAGTAAAAACAAACATACTAATCTATGTCCAAATCACAATCCGGAAGTAAAGTGAAAACAAACATACTAATCTATGTCCGAATCACAATCCAGAAGTAAAGTAAAAACAAACATACTAACCCATGTCCGAATCACAATCCAGAAGTAAAGTAAAAACAAACATACCAATCCATGTCCGAATCACAATCCAGAAGTAAAGTAAAAACAAACATACTTCCCCATGTCCGAATCACAATCCAGAAGCAAAGTAAAAACTTTGGAACTGACAAGTCATGTTAGACACGTGGACTTCCACCGGAGAAGTGAGACCGGTTGCTCCGGAAGGGTAAGCACCTCGATTCTGTCAAGTTAGCTAACTACATCCGCTACGTGTGTAATCAAAATTGTGTGAAAGGAACATGGAACTATGGGACGTCAAATATACCCAGGGCAACTCTGGACACAGAAACATTAAACTTATGAACAATACTGTGATGACGACCATAAGACTTTTTGAGGACCTTGGTAAGCTTATGGCTCGCATTATCCCTTGGTCAACTAAGCACACATAGCAATACGATACAGGCAGAAGGCGATGGTTAAGTGAAGCTTACAGTGTTAAAAAATTATTGTGTTTTTATTTATTTATATTTTTATTTTTTATGAAGTTTATAAGATTTATGAAGTTAACTTGATGATAAGTCCCCAATAGCCTCAAAAAATGTCATGATAACGGTCAAACTAAATATACAAATCTTGAAGAAAAAAATGATAAAATTGACTGGTAAACCTAGGAAAGGACGGTCGAAAGGGATATCTTGGATACGGTTTAAAATCTGTGAACCCAAAAGTATACCAATAGTTATTCGGTTAGTGCTCCAGAAATCGTAGGGAATTACACACAAGAAAACAAGAAAATGGCTGCAGGTGGAGCAAAACACTTGTTTCAGATTCTCCCAGTCTTGCGTAGCCGTTTTTCGGTGTCGTTCCAAGGTACAAATACAATATATGTTGTGAAATGAAAAAAATACAGAAACAAATGAAATGAAGAGCATTTTAAGCAACGACAAAGAATACTTTTGTTTGACACCAAATGATTGGGGGGGGGGCTAACTTGTCGTAGGCTAACGGTAGTGCACCCCCTTTGTGATATTAAGGGTTTCATATGAAGTCATAGCGTGGTCTAGATGGGATCCAAATCCATTAGCTTTAGATTAGGTGTATTGACATTCTTCTATTGTTGAACAAGATGTGAATGCGTAAAGCTGGACTTGACAGGTAGCCAATCGTCTAAAGTGGGTAGAACAACGTGGCTAACTTGTTGTAGGCTAACGGTAGTGCACCCCCTATGTGATATTAAGGGTTTCATATGAAGTCATAGTTTGGTCTAGATGGGATCCAAATCCATTAGCTTTAGATTAGGTGTAGTGACATTCTTCTATTGTTGAACAAGATGTGAATGCGCCAAGCTGGACTTGACAGGTAGCCGATCGTCTAAAATGGGTAGAGCATCCCTCTAGTTTTTTTGGAAAGTCTGATTTGCACCCAAATTTTCCTTTCCTTCTTATTCTAGTAAGTGGTCTTGATCTCAAACTCTACAGGGTCAGAAGTGTCATTAGGGAGACAGAATATAATGGCCAGAAAATGCCAAGGAGTTCACTGCTAGAAAACTGAAATTTAGATATATAGTTTATATTTTAAAGTGGTTATTACATAAATTATCTTTTAATTAAAATTAATAAAAGAAATGGTTCACAACACTAGACGAACAGTGGTGGTATGCCATAGTGTTGGCAGAAGTTCATCTAGGCGAACGGTTTCTTCTTGAACTGAGGGTTTCCTTTGTTGATCGCGCCTTTGTTTTGTAATGTAGGATTCTACATTAACTGTAGTTACTGGTGTTAAATTGCTCGAATTTGTAGTGTCATCTAGTGTTGAGAACCATTTCTTTTATTAATTTATTACTACTAGGGAACTCTGTTGAATACCGCATAGGTATCCACTAGACTGAACATTACCACAAATTACACCTTATGGGTGTTGGTATCCTTTTTTCTTATTAATACTTTTAATTAAAAATGAAATGTATAAGTTATGAGTTCTTTATTTTGCATACACGTAGTAGAGGAAATAACTCTTGATATATACAATGGGGAATAACTCTTGATTACCGGTACTGTATTTAAATCGGATACATTAGATTATTAGTTATTTATTCTGTCTTTATAGTTTGTAAAAGATGTGCTAGGTTATATTCTACTGTATCCCAAGAAGCAGCTACACCCAGCAAAGTATCAAAATGGAGTCTATCGAGCGCTGTATGTTTGGAACGATATCCAGTTATCATTGGGGAAATGAGTGATGTCGAAGTCAGGTACCACAGAATGATTAGCGAGCTGGAACTAGAGAGAAGTTTACTATCAGACCATGAAGTACAAATGAGAGAAGATGAGTAAGTAGTTCAGATGGCTTGTTTGCTTGTCATTTTACATCACATCACATTATCACATCACATCATCACAGCACATCACATCGCAGCACATCACATTATCACATTACATCATCACAGCACATCACATCACATCACATTACATCATCACAGCACAGCACATTACATCACATCATACTTCACATCATATATCATATCACATCACATCACATCACTTCATATCATATCACATCACATCATATCATCACATCACATCACATCACAAGGTCTAAATTCGCAATATTTGGGGTGATATGGGCCCCATTCAAAATTAAACATCTAAATTTTTCGTTTATAAACACTTTTGTGATTTTCATAATTTCAAGATTTTTTTTTTAATTTGACTGTAACAGATGGTAAAAAATAATGAAAATCAATTAATAGAAATAAATTCATGTCAAAAATTTATCTGAAAAAAAAAACTAATTACATATAAGTACTGGTTATTAATTAAATATATATCACCTGTCCATTTTATAGTTTTGTTACAATAGTAGTATTTACACAATCACAAGGTCTCTGGTTTTATTGTGAAATTTTTTGGACATGTTTGATTAAACGCTTTAACATAAACAAGAGGCCCATGGGCCTTAACGCTCACCTGTGACCTTGACCTTTGAACCCATGAGCTTCATTCAAATATCAAAATGATAATTAGGTCAATATTCTAATATACATCCCTATACAAAAAGTCTATAGTTTTTGAGATAATTAATCATTTCAGTACTTGTTTGTATCTTTGATCTTGACATTTGAACCCATGCCCTTCATTCATATATCAAAATGACCATGTGCCAGTACCAACAATATTCTAATATACATGCCTATGCAAAAAGTTAATAGTTTTTAAGATAATTACCGTATATTCTCGCCGAAAACCCACACTTTTTTGTCAAAAATAAAAAATTTGAGAAGGGGGGTGCGGGTTATTCGTGCAGTTTTATAAAAAACTTGCTCCAGACATTGACGATCTAGCGTGAAATCAGTGAATTTTCCATGTACTTAGTGAGTCTATGCACTGAAATGAGATAAAATCGTCATCACAACCGATGTTGGCCAATATTTTTATTTTTTAATGTTATGTAGATATTATTTTTACATGTATGGATACAAACAATAAAGATAGCATGAATAAAACATGTACTTTTTGACTCCCGATTGTGAGATCAGGTAATACACATCTTGTTGTCACCGACAAAGGAAGTCAAAGTTTGATCATGCGCAACGGTTGTGTTATGTATTTTATTGTTTATACGTGGGTCGGTTATAGCGTTTTTAGACTAATCAGTAATGTTTCAGATTTTACAATACTTGGCTTTCTATTTTATGTTAAAGTTAACGATCTATCGCTCAAATATCACCATATTATACTGTACAGAATTACATGTGGTTTTGCATTCGAGAGTATTGGTCAATAACTAGGATGGCCTCTTGTTGAATGAAAATTCGTATTGGTTTGAAATCTAAACATGTCGTTGGAATTGCAAATTAAATTTTAATAAATTTTAAATTTTATTAATATCCCGATAAACGATTGTCGAATCCTGGTATTTTCACTTAAAACTGACAGATACGAAAGCGCCGTATGACCTCTAACCTCTGTCATAGAAATATATAAGTAGTGTTTGTAATGGCGGCGCTTTCATCTGCCACGTATAAACACAGGTACCGGTAATCATGGATGATTCTATCAATGGCTAAGGAATTGGGAATGGCTTCAATTGTTAAATAAACAAGAGACACGCCAGGTGTTACCAACAAGACTTGATGAAAGTTAATTACAGGTGACCAGGTATTAACTTCTTTGCCGATGGCTAATATGTTACACGTGACAACTTTAAAGAAAGACCCATACTTGCATTAATTGATTAATTATTAATTATTTCAAAGACTTTATTGTTCAAACTGAATACAAAAAAATATCACAAATAATAAAAATACAATAAAGAGTAAAATTTCAACTTGAAAATTACTGTAACTTCCGGTTTGTCGATCTTCTAAAATGCCTTGAAAATTCGAGTCAAGATTTTCAAATTTTTTCTGGGTGCGGGTTATAATATCCTGCGAATACAAATGTTCCTGGGATTTTTAGGGTGAAATAGGGGTGCGGGTTATGCCCCAGGGCGGGTATTAGGCGAGTATATACGGTAACCATTTAGGTATTCATTCGCATCTGTGACCTTGACCTTTGAACCCATGACCTTCATTCATATATCAAAATGATCATTAGGATAATACCTAAATATTCTAATATGCATGCCTATACAAAGTTTATAGTTTTTGAGATAAATATTCTTTTCACATCTGTCACCTTGACCTTTGAACCCATAACCTTCATTCATATATCAAAATGGTTGTTAGGCTAATACCTACAATATTCAAATATACATGCATATACAAAAAGTTATTAGTTTTCAAGATAATTAACCATTCAGGTATTCATTCGTATCTGTGACCTTGACCTTTGAACCCATGACCTTCATTCATATATCAAAATGATTGTTAGGATAATACCTAAAATATTCTAATATACATGCCTATACAAAAAGTTTATAGATTTTGAGATAAATAACCATTTCAGTACTTGTTTACATCTGTGACCTTGACCTTTCAACTCATGACCTTCATTTTTATATATAAATGACCATTGGGCCATTACCTACAATATTCTAATATACATGTCTATACAAAAAGTTCATAGTTTTGCAGATAATTAACTATTTTGGTAAACTTGTACATCTGTGACCTTGACCTTTGAACCCATGACCTTAATCGATATATCAAAATGATTGTCATGTCAATACCTACAATTAAAGGGATACTGAAGTCTAGCCAATTTGACCAAAATATGAAAATTTATGGTAAATTATTATAATATTGAAAATTTCACCATTTTATTCGCCGAAATAAAAAAGATATAGAAGTTTAAAAAATCAAAATTCATAACCGCGGGCCATTTTGGAACTCTTCAATCGGGAGGTACGAAAACAAGTTGTGACGTCATGTGTGAACAAACACTCTTCCTAACTACTGCTTATATATACAGTTCTAAGTGTCGCATCTTACGAGTTGTTACTTATCCATATTATTAGAAATATTATCTTTTCGTTTTTGAGTCAGAATATTAGGGAACTGAAAGTGAACCAGAGAATTTATTCAAATTGGATTCATACGAAGTTATAGATAATGACCATCATTTGTAGGTTTGGGACATATAATGTAACTGCCGAGCAATGAACACTGAGAGGGAATGCATTTGCTACATAGAAATCGTCCAGAACAAAGACAAAATCAAAAATTGCAATTTATTTAAAAATGTATAATCGACAGCTTTGACCTTGAGATCATGCATTTCAACCAAGAAGTTTTGCGATTAGCAACGATTGCAAGAAACAACATAAGACGAGAAGACATTAACCATGGCCAGTCATGAAAATCAAAAAAAAAAAAAAAAAAAAAAAAAAAAAAAAAAAAAAATTACAGTTTATGAGAATAAAGATATTATTATTATTATTATAGCCACCTGTAATTAAACTCTTAATATTGATCGACTAGTTGTATATCGGAGTGTACCTAATAAACTTAACTAACGAGACAGGTATATTGACACTTCCTGTATATTTACCAACCCTATAACTGCTTCAGTTGTTGTGTATTTACACACCTTGTTTTAAGATGTTGAGAGTCTCATAATTTATAAATATCTATAATTTTCAGAGAATTTTTAAAAACATCTTTTTTTACAATAATTATTTGACTTTTACTTATATTTATTTATAATAAATACGTAATAAAATAAATAAATAAATAAACTTTTATCTGATTTGAAGATTGATTGATTTGGACCGATTTAACCATGAACAAAAATGTTGGCTTTAGCATGGGGGGATGCTGTACACTCAAGATACTTTTCAATTGAGAAATTGATCGTTTAATTGAATGTAGTTCTAAAGGGTTTAAAATAAAATATGCAGTTGTGCTAAATGCAACCTAAATTTTGAAAATTGTCACCTAGAAGTTGACCCTAGGTGATAAATTTAGCAGCTAGTCATTAGATAATATGAAAATAAAAACTTTGATTTAATATTGGAGTCTGTGTTTGTATTGGCCTCTGTAATCTTCACATATTCTGAGTAACAGAATCATTTAAAACAGGAATTGAAATAACAGACACGAAATGTATCATAATATTTTGTTTATGAATTTGGACAAAATTACCTGAAATAAATGCAAAATGCTTAATAACTATAATAGTTATTGTAAAAATTCCACAGGTTCCGGTTGATTTAAAACCTAAGATTTAAAGATGTGCAGTTTTAAGCACCCACCAAAAAGAGTTAGTCATGACCCCTGGTTTTACGTCCTAGTCAAGAGCAGTTCACTTGTATCGAGACATCACCAGCTATAAGTTGCATAAATTTCGACCTTTGTTGTATTCTAAGAGCAATGTGCAATGATCATTCTTTAGCCTGCCATGTCTGCCGTGCCATAGTTCATTGGTTTTTTAGGTCTTTTCCAAAGGACCCTGTGACTTTCATTTCTAAATGCCGAGTGTTTTGACGAAAGAACAGTCACTACTTATTTTCAAGATTTGGTCAGACCCAACTGGGGTTTGAACCCATGACCTCACACATATAGAGCTCTACTAATTGAGCCACTGCAGTGATTTCAACAGATACATGATTAATCCTTCATATGATTTGAAGATTAATTGATTAATTTTTTAACAATTTGCGATCCCTAACATAAACATATTGCCTCATTTTAGAATATTTAAGAAAAAAATGCAGGAAGGTTTATTAGAAGCAGAGGAAGAAGAAGCATTTAAAGAGAAAATGACTTTGACTGCATTTGAAAAAGAAGATCAATGGAAAAAGGAAGTGACTACTTTCTCCCCAGCTTCAAGAATAACAGGTTGGTTCTGATTATGAAATAGGCTTGACTTTGGCTCAATTCAGTGATAAAAATAACAGGTTCATTCAGTGATTTCCAGATATTACTAGACTTGATTTTGGCTTGATTAAGTGTTAAAAATAACAGATTAGTTCAGTGATTTCTGGATATAGTTAGGCTTGACTTCCGATCATGTAAGGGAAAAACTTACAGATTAACTCAGTGATTTCTGGATACAATTACACTTGACTTTGGATCAAGTAAGGGAAAAAAAAACAAGTTAGTTCAGTGATTTCTGGTTATGGCTAGGCTTATTTTAGGCTAGGTTGTTTGTTTTGCACAAAAATTATCATAATACTGAGCAAAAATTATATTATGCATAATGTGTTATAGTGCATATTTAAAAACGCGATAATTTAACCACACAGATGTCATGTCAAAATTTCATATACAGTTGAATCTCGTTATCTCGAACTCGGATATCTCGAACTACCGGATATCTCAAACTTTTTTAAAAAGTCCGAACAGAGTTGTTCTTTATTAAACCAAAATCACTCCGGTTATCTGGAACTCGGATATCTCGAATTATCGGATATGTTGAACAATATTTTCGTCCCCTTGAATGAAAATCCTAGGAAAATTACACTCGTTAACTCGAACAAAAAATTTAGGAAAATTAAATTTGTTAACTCGGAACAAAAAATTTAGGAAAATTAAATTTATTAACTCGGAACAAAAAATTTTGGAAAATCAAATTTGTCAACGCCTAGAAATTTTTTGGTAGAAAAAACACATTCCGACATAAATAAAATATTTGACTGTTGGCCTTGTGTTGATTTTAAAATGACAACATTGCACTGACCTCCCAATTTCCTTAAGCCCTTAATTACTATCCATTGCATAAGCAATTAAACCCTCAAGGAGATAAACAGGTGTTACATGGCTGCCTAAAAGCGTGTGATGAGAACATTACTCAATACAACCGGAAGCTTGGGGTGATTAAAGTACACAAAGCGAAACTGGTATGGAGACCAAAGCGGACTCCACTATTTGTCCGCTAATAACAATAGCACAATGGGTTATTGACAGATTTGAGTAATTAAAGAAAATCTTATAAAACAAAATGCATAATTGAATACATACGATATAGGAGAAAAACAGCAATATACAGTTTGACAAGATAAAACCGGAAGCGGCTTCCGGTAGGCGTGTACGAGTTACTTCCCTTTTGTTGCCGTTTTTAACATTGGTTATCTCGAAATCTGGATAAGTTGAACTTTTTGCATTTCCCCGTCGAGTTTGACATAACAAGAGTCAACTGTACCTCAAAAATAAATACATGCAAAATTAAATACATTTACAGTATGTTTTTTTTATAATCTATTGTTTGTATGATGGTATCTGTTTCATGCTCCTGCTTACAGTACTTTCAGTACTTTGATTTTATAATTAACAGAGGCTGATAGATCTGGTGATATGTCAACGCCACAGAGAGTGTTAGATAGAAAACTTGTATTAATTGTACAACAGCAGTTAGGAGATGACCTGAGATGGATTTTACCGTTTGCATTTAGAGATGATGGTGAATCAATGAAAGATGTATGTAATGCTAATAAGGGCTGAGTAACTCGAAGCTATCTTAAAAGTTACGAACACTTGACCCCTGTAAAACATAGAGGTTAGGTATTCATAACCACTAACTAGTGATTTTGTTTGCCTAAAATTACTACCGAATAAAGGTAGTTTCCCCTTAGGAAAAATGACAAACTTTTCCCAATTTGATCACTAAATTTCCCCAAAATGACAATAGTATACATGTATTTACTAGCAAGTTAAATCTAGTTGTCCTTGCCCACAAAATGCTAGATATTGTCACATCTTAAAAATGAGGATCCCAAGTTATTGCAAGCATGTTTTTATGCAGTTTGCTGTGTTTCAGAACTTCAAATTTTCCCAATTTAAAAGGCAGAAGGTAGTTTTTGAAACAAAATGTAACAAAATCACTGATAACTGCTAAGACAGCTTTAGGTTACTGTAAACCAATACTATTTGCATGCTATTAACTTTTATGTGTTTCTTGAGGACAAAATATTTGCCAAAATTGATCAACACAAACTTGTTTTTGAAAATGGTATATTATTTATAAATACCAAATATTCAGCTTTAGTCCATATCACGAAAGTTAATAGTCATGAAATGGTTTTGACAAGAGAATCTTGAAAGTTAATATCAGCAAATAAAAGGTGGTTTACAGTAACCAGTCCAGGGCTTGGACAAAATTTTTCAAACTGCTTGGTACTATGCCAAATAATGAAGTGTTTTGTACAGTCAAACCAGTCTATAAAGGCCACCCAAGGGAACCAGTAAATGTGGCCTTTATGGGCAGGTGGCCTTTATATACAGGTTCAAATATTGTGAATAAAGAACAATTGGGATACAATTCTACTGGCCTTTATAAGCAGGTGGCCCTTATATAGAGGTGGCCATTAATGCAGGTTGGACTGTACTCAGCAACCAGGTCCTACCTGCATTAATGGCCACCTCTATATAAGGGCCACCTGCTTATAAAGGCCAGTAGAATTGTATCCCAATTTTCTTTATTTATATTATTTGGACCTGTATGTAAAGGTCATCTGCCATTAAAGGCCACTTTCACATGTTCCCTTGAGTGGCCTTTATTGACAGGTAACTTTGAACTTGAAAAAAATGTAATTTTATTTCATTTAGCATCCCATTTTGACAATTAAATATGAATCATGGATAATGTATGACAATTATTCTACTTGGTTCTGGACCAGGTATAAATAAAGTTTCACTTGTCAATAGGCTGTTTTCAACTTGATCAGGGCAGGTGACCAAATACTTTATCTGAAGCATGCTAATATGATGTTATCCCTGTCAAGCACAAAGGTACATTTGTAACCCTAAAATATTCTGCATCTTAAAAACCACACACTTCATTTTATATGTATAAATAACTTACTGTATTCAGTTATATTTTTATGTGTGATTTTTTTAACCCCCAGCAAACTAGTTCAAGGGGGTATATAGGAATCACCATGTCTGTCCTGTCTGTCCATGTAAAATAGTTTCCGGGCCATATCTCATAAACTTCACAGAATAATCTTCATGGTCTAAGGCGTGTGTGATCTTGAACCATGGTCATATCATAAAGTCAATGTCTAGGGGAAAAACATTAAATGTTGGGGGGGGGGGGGGGTTTGGCTATCAAGAGACAGTTCTATTTTTTATTCATTTTTAGCTCACCTGACCTCACCTATGGCATAGCACAGCGTGCGTGCGTGCGTCGTTAACACCTTTTTTCGACATCTCCTCTGAAACTACAAGACAAATTTCAATGAAACTTGGAACTTGGTGAGAAGTATATATGGGCCTGTGCAATTCAGGTTGTTCGTGGTGTTGCCATGGCTACCATAGGACAAGGTGACCTAGGAGGCAAAAATCTTAAAAATCTTCTTCTCTGAAAGTATTGATTGGAGAAAAATCTGATGTGATATTTGGCTTCTCTAGGGTCTTAAGCCTCTAGTTTGTTCATTTTGTGAAATTCGGACAAAAATAGGTTACGCGTTTTTGTTTTAATTTTGAAAAATCGTAAATAGCTTCAAATTGTTATAACTTGACTTTTTGACCAGATAGTGACATGGGGTTTTCAGTTTTGACATCTTCTTGTAAGTATCTTCAAAATGAGGTCAAGGTCAATTGTGAAGGTTGTGACCTAATTTTTTTTACCTCTGATTATAATTATTACTTGGAAAACCATAAACTTTTTGTATAGGCATGTATATTAGAATGTTGTAGGTATTGATACAACGATCATTTTGATATTTAGAAAAAGGTCATGGGTTCAAAGGTCAAGGTCACAGATGGATGACAATAGCGAAATGGTTAATTATCTCGAAAACTATAAACTTTTTGTATAGGCATGTATATTAGAATGTAGGTATTGATACAACGATCATTTTGATGTATAGAAAAAGGTCATGGGTTCAAAGGTCAAGGTCACACATGCAAAACAATACTGAAATAGTTAATTATCTTAAAAACTATAAACTTTTTGTATAGGCATGTATATTAGAATGTTGTAGGTATTGATACAACGATCATTTTGATGTACAGTATAGAAAAAGGTCATGGGTTCAAAGGTCAAGGTCACAGATGCGAAACATTACTGAAATGGTTAATTATCTTGAAAACTATAAACTTTTTGTATAGGCATGTATATTAGAATGGTGTAGGTATTGATACAACAATCATTTTGATGTATAGAAAAAGGTCATGGCTTCAAAGGTCAAGGTCACAGATGTGAAACAATACTGAAATGGTTAATTATCTTGAAAACTATAAACTTTTTGTATAGACATGTAAATTAGAATGTTGTAGGTATTTATACAACAATCATTTTGATGTATAGAAAAAGGTCATGGCTTCAAAGGTCAAGGTCACAGATGTGAAACAATACTGAAATGGTTAATTATCTTGAAAACTATAAACTTTTTGTATAGGCATGTATATTAGAATGTTGTAGGTATTGATACAACAATCATTTTGATGTATAGAAAAAGGTCATGGCTTCAAAGGTCAAGGTCACAGATGTGAAACAATACTGAAATGGTTAATTATCTTGAAAACTATAAACTTTTTGTATAGACATGTATATTAGAATGTTGTAGGTATTGATACAACAGTCATTATGATGTAAAGAAAAAAGTCATTGGGGTTTCAGTATTTATGTTTTCTTTAAATCTATCAGCTAGCCATTAGTTATCAGGTGAGAGTATCAGGCACATGGGCCTCTTGTTTTTAATTGTGTAGATTCTTATTGTAATTACAGTCAAACCTGCCTTCAAGGCTACCTCTATATAAGGGCCACCCCTCTATAAAGGCCAGTGAAATTACATCCCAATTGTTCTTTATTCATATTATTTGAACCTGTATATAAGGGTCACCTGCCTATAAAGACCACTTTTATAGGTTCCCTTGGGTGGCTTTTATAGACAGGTTTGATTGTAATAAAAAGTGTTTTACAGTGAAATACCCATATTATGCAACACTTATATAAATAACAAATTTCTGTATTTAAAAAGGAATTATAGCTAATGGGGTTTACCAGTGTATGATGTAGGAGTGTATATCGAGAATCGATTATTATCGATATTTAGAATTATGATACATATATCGAGACAAGCTGGGAAAAAATTGATATATCCTCAACTCTGAATTCCCAAACTTGCCATGTTTAATTTGACTTTTATACACACCAGAAGCGAACATATCGTAACATGGATGCTCCAATTGAGAAATTGATATTATACTTCCTTCGAACTCAATATCTGTCTTTTAAGCATCCTATATATAAAAGTAATTGGAAAAAGGTCACCATACCACATTGTTGACAGGTTGAGAGCATTAAAAATAAAATTTGTAGAAAACACAAACACATGTATTACTAATATACTGTGATACATATCATATCCCGAGCAGTGTATCGTGAGATATGTATCGTATTGTGGCACGTCTGTATCTTCCCAGCCCTAATACGATGTGATACCTACTAACCTTTTTGTGAAACAATTGTTTCTATTGGGTATGTAATTGAACCATTTCATGTTTGTATGTAAAAACAATCTCGGTGTTGGATCCATAAAATATGGCATGTATGCTAAAGTGCAAAGTTTTTTACAATCATCTCAATTTTAATTTCAGACAGCTAACAAGGCACTTGAAAAAACCTGTGGAGATGGTCTGAAGTCTATAGTTCTAGGAAACGCTCCATGTGGTTATTTTAAATACGTAATTCCTAAAACACAGGATGGTGTAAAGGTAATAGTCAAACATATATGTACAAATATCTTGCTTGCTTATGATGTGTCTGTATCCAAAATTATCCTGGATGTATTTGATGTCCAATAGTTCTGTGTTCCTTTTCTTGTGGTAGCTCAGTTGGTAGAGTGCTCGCTCCGTTAGTGGGAGGTCGTTGGTTCAAACCCCAACCAGGTCTGACCCAAGACTTGAAAGTGAGTAGTGATTGTTTTTTCACCAAGCACTCAGCATTACGAAATAAAAGTCACTGTTCTTTCGGATGGGAACTTAAAAATAAATGAGGTCCCATGTCATGGTAGGCTTGGCACGATAAAGAATCCTGCTGTATAATGCCATCAGCGCAATGCACAGGCAAAATTTCTGGACCTTTGCCTATAGCTGGCAACATCTCGATACAAGTGAAGTATTCTTGACTGGGACGTTAAACACCATTACTCAACTCAACTTTCATTCTCAATTACAATTTCAAACGTGGCAGGTGCAGCTAGCTAAACAGGAGTTGCTTGTCATTCCAGACCATCTGGCCTCACTTCCCTGGTGCATTTTATTAATGTGTGTAACTTAATTTGTCAGTTTCAAAGTTTTAACTTGGCTTTTGGATTGTGATTTGGACATGGATTTTAGCCTGCCTTAAAGGCCACCTTTATATACATGTAAGGACCACTTGCTTATAAAAACCAGTAGAATTGTATCCCAATTGTTCTTCATTCATATTATTTGAACCTGTATACAAAGACCACCTGCTTATAAAGGCCCATAGAATTGTATCCTAATTGTTCTTTTTTCATTTTATTTGAACCTCAAAACCCTGGTCTTAATGAACAGGTCTACCTAATATAGACATGATAGAGTGGTGGTCTTAATGAACAGGCCTTCCTTATATAGAGTGGTGGTCTTAATGAACAGGCCTTCCTTATAAAGAGTGGTGGTCTTAATGAACAGGTCTTTTTAATATAGAGTGGTGGTCTTAATGAACAGGTCTTCCTTATATATAGTGGTGGTCTTAATGAACAGGTCTTCCTAAAATATAGTGGTGGTGACTGGTGACTATAACATAGTCTTTTTTTGGATGTTTGAAAATGATTTAAAAATGATTTACTTAATTCAGTAAGTTAAACATTTTAAAAGACTTCAACCAGAAACGGTCAAAGTCAGATTTTGATGGCGGACATTTCGGTAGCCAGATTGGCGACTTATAACAAACAAATAGTCACAAAATCAGAATTTTAGTTGCCATGCGGCCTATTTTAGGTACAACTTTGAGCCCTGCTCTGCAATATTCTCTGAATGTTTGTTCTAATAAACTCTTTTAATTTTATTTTTTCAGATGTTTTTCTATAAAGCCTGTTATAAAGGTGGTGATGTGAAAATTTCTGATGAAAGTATAAAAGACCATAAGTGGGTTACTCATGAAGAACTAACGACATATTTAAAACCTAGATATTATAGAAAAATTAATCAATTTTTGTTTGAATAAATGAGATTATGTATATAAAATTATTTTGAATAAAGCCAATTATAAAATATTTAGATTCTTAATTTTTTTTCAGAAAGATTTTCCCAATCCCTTTTATTTCAGTAATAAATGAAATCTCTCTCTCTCGGAACCAATGCGGTAGCTCAGTCAGTAGAGTACTCGCTCCATAAGTGGGAAGTCTGACCCATGACTTGAAAGTGAATAGTGAATGTTCTTTCACCAAGTACTCGGCATTATGAAATAATCATGGTTCTTTTGGATGAGAACTTAAAATAAACGAGGTCTCATGTCACAGTAGACTTGGCATGATAAAGAACCCTGTTGTATTATGCTATCAGCTCAATGCACAGGCACAATTTCTGAACCTTCACTGAACCTTAAGTGGAAGGTCGTGGGTTCGAACCCCGGCCGGGTCTGACCCAAGACTTGAAAGTGGGTAGTGACTGTTCTTTCGCCAAGAACTCGGCATTACAAAATAAAAGTCACGGTTCTTTCGGATGGGAACTTAAAATAAACGAGGTCCCGTGTCACGGTGGGCTTGGCACGCTAAAGAACCCTGCTGTATAATGCCATAAGCGCAACGCACAGGCAAAATTTCTGCACCTTAGCTTATAGCTGGTGACGTCTCGATATAAGTGAAATATTCTTGACTGGGACGTTAAACACCATTACTCAACTCGACTCTCTCACACACCTCTCAGTGGCTCAGTGGTAGAGCATCTGCCTATAGAACAGGAAGTCATGGGTTCAAACCCCAACCAGGTCATACAAAAGACTTTAAAATTTGAGATACTGCTTCCATGCCCTACACTCTGCATTAGGAGGACAAAAAATCAACTAGTTCACCCAGTGACAGTGTTTGTATAATGTGACTGGGGAGTGGTATATTTTTTGACTCTGCGAGGTAGAACCTTTAAGTCGCCCCGAGTGTGTGCTAGTACAAGGCAGACCTTAAAATACACTTGCAAATAATACACAAACCTGTTTAGAGATGTATCATTAGAGGTTAATAGATTGTTCTTGTGGATAGCTAAATAATTGCTGAAGTTAAACTATGGTATTTTACAATCAACAACCACTATTTCTCTCACATCCACACCTACACACTTAACATACACACGCCACTCACACCTTACATTCCGCACACTTAAAACAATACAAAAGACCCACACGTACACAATACACACACCTGCATCCACACCTAACATTCTACTCGCCCACATCTTCACACACACACACATCTGTAGAAGAATAAAAAAGACAATTTGTTCATTTAATTAACAATTTATTGCTTGTTATGTTAAAGATGACATGATATATATACATGTACTGTAATGTAATAATATAAGTATAAATGTAATGAAATAATATCATGCAATACCAGTATGATATACATGTAAAAATGAAAGGCTGAATTTCTGGATGATCCTATCTAAACAAATATTGAGACAAATAAATATCTACTGTACATGACTTGCTGCTTATATAATGCAAAGAAATATATGTTGCAATGTTGTGTTTTAATCCCTCAGTAAAATCACCATACATCGCTGTTGTACAATATGTAATTACAACTAGAACTGTCTCTTAAGAGCCAAATAACCCTGCCCCCAACATTTAATATTTCCGTCCAACTTTGACCTTTCTGATATGACCTTGATTCAAGGTCATGACACAACTTTGGAACATGAAGATAATTCATGTGAAGTTTTCTGACAGTCATCCAAAGCACTGGTGAAAAATGGCCCAGATATGACAGACAGACATGTTAATTCCTATATACCCCCTCAAACTAGTTCGATTAAAATTGGAATGGCATACCGATTACCAATACATAACAAGAGGCCCATGGGCCTGATACGCTCACCTGATAACTAATGGCTAGCTGATAGATTTAAAGAAAACAAGTACTCAACCCCAATGACTTTTTTCTTTGCATCATAATGACCGTTGTATCAATACCTACAACATTCTAATATACATGCCTATACAAAAAGTTAATAGTTTTCAAGATAATTTACTATTTCGGTATTGTTTCGCATCTGTGGCCTTGACCTTTGAACGCATGACCTTTTTCTATACATCAAAAATGATCATTGTATCAATACCTACAACATTCTAATATACATGCCTATACAAAAAGTTTATAGTTTTCGAGATAATTTACTATTTCGGTATTGTTTCGCATCTGTGACCTTGACCTTTGAACCCATGACCTTTTTCTATACATCAAAATGATCGTTGTATCAATACCTACAACATTCTAATATACATGCCTATACAAAAAGCTTATAGTTTTCAAGATAACCATTTTGGTATTGTTACGCATCTGTGACCTTGACCTTTGAACCCATGACCTTTTTCTATACATCAAAATGATCATTGTATCAATACCTACAACATTCTAATATACATGCCTATAAAAAAGGTTTATAGTTTTCGAGATAATTAACCATTTTAGTATTGTTTCACATCTGTGACCTTGACCTTTGAACCCATGACCTTTTTCTATACATCAAAATGATCGTTGTATCAATACCTACAACATTCTAATATACATGCCTTTACAAAAAGCTTATAGTTTTCAAGATAATTAACCATTTCGGTATTGTTACGCATCTGTGACCTTGACCTTTGAACCCATGACCTTTTTCTATACATCAAAATGATCGTTGTATCAATACCTACAACATTCTAATATACATGCCTTTACAAAAAGCTTATAGTTTTCAAGATAATTAACCATTTTGGTATTGTTACGCATCTGTGACCTTGACCTTTGAACCCATGACCTTTTTCTATACATCAAAATGATCATTGTATCAATACCTACAACATTCTAATATACATGCCTATACAAAAGGTTTATAGTTTTCGAGATAATTAACCATTTCGGTATTGTTTCGCATCTGTGACCTTGACCTTTGAACCTATGACCTTTTTCTATACATCAACATGATCATTGTATCAATACCTACAACATTCTAATATACATGCCTATACAAAAGGTTTATAGTTTTCGAGATAATTAACCATTTTAGTATTGTTTCGCATCTGTGACCTTGACCTTTGAACCCGTGACCTTTTTCTATACATCAAAATGATCGTTGTATCAATACCTACAACATTCTAATATACATGCCTTTACAAAAAGCTTATAGTTTTCAAGATAATTAACCATTTCGGTATTGTTACGCATCTGTGACCTTGACCTTTGTACCCATGACCTTTTTCTATACATCAAAATGATCATTGTATCAATACCTACAACATTCTAATATACATGCCTATACAAAAGGTTTATAGTTTTCGAGATAATTAACCATTTTTGTATTGTTTCACATCTGTGACCTTGACCTTTGAACCCATGACCTTTTTCTATACATCAAAATGATCATTGTATCAATACCTACAACATTCTAATATACATGCCTATACAAAAAGTTTATATAATTATAATCAGAGGTAAAAAAAAATTAGGTCGTGACCTTCACAATTGACCTTGACCTCATTTTGAAGATACTAACAAGAAGATGTCAAAACTGAAAACCCCATGTCATTATCTGGTCAAATAGTCAAGTTATAACAATTTGAAGCTATTTTATGATTTTTTCAAAATTAAACGCAAAAACGCGTAACTCATTTTTCGACCTAATTTCACGAAATGAACAAACTACAGGCTTAAGACCCTAGAGAAGCCAAATATCACATCAGATTTTTTCTCCCATCATCGGTTTCAGAGAAGAAGATTTTTCAAGATTTTTACACCCCTAGGTGACTGTGACCTAGTTTTGGTAGCCATGGCAACGCCATGAACAAATCTGAATTGCACCGACCCAGACATGCTTCTGACCCAGTCTCGTTGAAATCTGCCAAGTACTTTCAGAGGAGAAGTCGAAAATGTGTGTTAACGACGCACGCACACAAGCATGCACACACATACACACGCTGCACCATACCATAAGCTCACATGACGTTTGGTCAGGTGAGCTAAAAATCTAATGTAAATGTAATCTGATAGCATAGGAGGTACATTTCATCACCTATAAATTACTGGGTTTTTTTTTTTTACAGACATCAATGATTTTTATTTGGGGATTGAAGTATGATATTGCCTTCATAATTAACTAAGGGATTAAAATCCATTAAAACACTTAATACCAATAACAATAATCTATATAGATTGGAGTCTTAAACTATAATTTATAATTACAGTGAAACCTGAACCCAGGCAAAACAAACGACTGTCTTAACTGAACTACAGTGAATACACCATTATTATTTGTTAAAACTTAAACTACCAGGCCCCGGTTTCACAATCATTCCTTAGCTAAGATTTTCCTTAACTTAAATTAAGCAAATTTTTCTAATCACTTTTTGGAACTACTGATGAATATTTTTGTGAAAACTACATCAAATGTTTTGATCAAGACTTGATCTTAAAAACGACACTTTAAATATCTTAATATCTTGAAAATTAACAAAATTATAGAGATTTGAAATTTTTCAAGATTTAAGTTAAGGAAAATCTAAGCTAAGGAATGATTGTGAAACTGGAGCCAGTACTTAAACAAACTTAAACAATTATCTATATAGATTGGGAGTCTAAAGTATATTATTTGTGGTATTTATACAGTGGAACTTGTGAAAACTGAACACTAAGTAAACGGAAACTTGTTTAAACTGAACTACAGTGGAAACTTTGAAAACAGAACCCTGATTAAACGAAAACTTGTGTAGACTTAACTACTTTATTAGAATACACCATTAATACATGTATCATTTGTCAAACTAACCTGTTTGAAATCAGTACTTACACAAAAAGGGAGATAATACACCATTAATACGTGTGTCGTTTGTCAAACTAACCTGTTTGAAATCAGTACTTACACAAAAAGGGAGATAATACACCATTAATACATGTGTCGTTTATCAAACTAACCTGTTTGAAATCAGTACCTACATAAAAAGGGAGATAATACACCATTAATACATGTGTCGTTTATCAAACTAACCTGTTTGAAATCAGTACCTACATAAAAAGGGAGATAATACACCATTAATACATGTGTCGTTTATCAAACTAACCTGTTTGAAATCAGTACCTACATAAAAAGGGAGATAATGAGTTGAGACAGGTTCCACTGTATTATCTCCCTTAATAAATAAAACATAACATCTTGGCAGTCCACGATCTGATGGCAGAGTGTTTATATTCACAAGTAGGTTTGATCTACATAAATGGGCATTAAAACATGCTATAATATGAGTCTTCATTTGTCAAAATCATCCTTATATATGAACACTATTTACATGATAAAGACACTCCCATGTTAATAAACAATCTGCCAAAATATCGCGGACAGACTATACTTAACCTTTGACAGTAACTATACAAAACAAACATAACCAGATTATCTCCCTTTATAACAAGGATATCGGGGGCAAGAAAAATAAAACATTTCTTTTTAAAAACAAACATTAACTGACTAAACGTAATGTGAGACTAGTAAATGTATCGGAACATTTTTAGTGTTAACAAAATATAAGGTGACTTTGACCATCAATAAAAGTTGAAAATTTTTCAAACATTTCAAGACGTGGATTTACAGTTATATGTCCCAGTCAAGATTCTTTCACTTATGTAGAGACAGTCAATTCTGAAAACAGGAGAGAATAAACTTTTCAAACTAGGATCCGCCCAGAGTGGGATTTGTACCCAGGCTGTGAGAGATGCTTGGCCAATGAGACCCCTAAGGACATTACTACTATTTACATGTACCACTTGCATATCTCCAGGTACTCGTGTAACCTTGAACTCAAGAAAAGCTATTTTCTTTGCAACCATAAGGGTGTCTGTAGAGGAGTTAACAGAAGCATATAATGATTAAATGTAACCCAACAAATATATGGTTCCATGGGTTGAGCATCAAACTTGAGATCCAGGAGTATTGGTTTATAGCATACTTGGGACACATGAAAATAATGTTACAACCTAACCTTGAACAAATCACTTTCAAACTGCTTTTGAATTATTCAGCAGCGGGCTAACACTGGTAGATAGATGGAAAAATTTTGTAACTTCAGTTTTGGTGATATTCTCTAAAAGTCACATGCATAACTCCCTGTCAGTCAATTTATTTCACCTCAATATATATTGTAAAATATCTGTAACAACATCAGTAATGGCCTGTATATTTGAATTGTTGAGCATGCCCTATTTTCTAGCAATTTTTTCAATTTGCTTGCATGAGGTAGTAGTCATTGATAACAGTAAATCTAGAAATTTTCTCATCTGTTTTTTTTTCACATAAATTTGTGAGTCACAAGTTGTGAAAATAAGACTTTCAAATATTTTATTTGCTTTCATTTTGCATCGATGAATATCCAACAACATGAAATTAAAAAATATGTTATTATCTGGAAATGATGATACTTGCCAATATTAACTGAGGTGAAATTTTACCTGAATTACAGTACTATAAATCTATAATGATGTAAAAAATGGACTAAGCAATAAATTCTGGGAGACTTATAATAACAACCTTTACAAAAATGCATTTTAGGTATCAGTGCTTCACAATACTGTGGCGATGAGCAAGATGAAAAAGTTTATGAGGGGCATTATAATGAGGTTTTACTGTATATTAGGATCACAATGTCTAGTTGTTCTTTTTTTGGGGTCAAGGTATAAATATAATAGAAAAATAAGATAAATGCAGTTTTGCTAATATCAGACAGAAACTAATACTGAACACATAAACAAAGAGCAAACATAACAAATATGCATAGAGAAAAATCTTGAAACTAAAATCTTCATAAAACTCAAGATTTGTAAGATTCATTGGTATTTAAAAAAATAAATAAAAAATAAAAAACATGATTACTTGGTACACAATTCTTCATTCAGGTGTTCATATAGGACAATGAGATACATTTGGCGGGAAACAGTATCAGGACTGCATCGTGTGTGCAGGACAGTGAATTACCACACACTGTTCACATTTCTATGTTGATTACATCACTGATAACTATTTACGTCACAATGTCTTCGTTTTCTGGGAAGCATATTTCTTAAAAATTCATGCGTAAACAGTAAAAAATTTTTTTAGATCTTATAATTTAAGATTAAAATTATAAGATCTAGATAGATCTTTTGATTGGTGTTATCAGTGACGTAATCAACAATGAAATGTGAACAGTCTGTGGCAATTCACTGTCCCGCAGACACGAAGCGGTCCTGTTACTGTTTCCTGCCATATGTATCTCATTTATATTGTCTTGTAGACGACATTTTGTAACTATTCAAAAACTATCCATTGATTCCTTTCTCAACAATTGTTTTGTTTTTATTACTCAAATTTTATTTTGCATATTTAATCACATTGCACACACAAGAGAAATTCATAATAAAATTGCATTCCTTATTGACATTGTGAAAACAACATTAAGCTTGATTTTCCCAGTTGTGTTATTGGAATGTGATAAGATTTTCACATACAGTCAAACCTGTCTATAAAGTCTTCCCAATGGAACCAGTAAAGGTGACCTTTATGGGTATGTGGTTCTTATATGCAGGTTCAAATAACCTGAACAAAGAGTGATTGAGATAAAATTTTACCGGCATATAAACAGAGGTAGCCTTTAAGACAGGTTTGACTGTATATCCTATAAATAATAATTTACCTTATACTTAATCATGCAAATCACCAATCAACGGCATTTATGGAAGTAGCTTTGTACCCATGATTGATTATAATCAATAATTGATCGACAATGATTAGATTTCAAGTGCTTGTTAGAGTATTGAATAATTGATGATCGGCTCCCTATGGGCGGAGAAAAAGAAATAGCACAAGTGTAAGGTTACCACTCTTCTCAGTTGAGGGTAATTCCTGTTACCTTGATCTCAAGACTAGATGCAGGGAATGAACTTTTTATTATTATTGTCTAAAATGTGTATACATAAAGACAGCTCTAACTGGCAAAGTGAGACAACATAATGAGAAGCTTTAAAGCTTCAGAAATGGACAACATGGTTTTATGAAAATGGCAAGGCAGTGCAGTTCCAAAATGGAAAACAATGTGGTTTTATGAAAGTGACACCAAGGTTTTATAAACAAGTAGAAAAATATAAAGATATTATTATTTTGATGTAAAATGATACTAATGGAAGGATTGTTTGGCAATTTTATCATTTATGGTTAACAATGGCTTTAATTAACACATTGTGAAGAGTTAATGGTTTCATGAAATTACATATAGTAAACCTGGTTATTTTCATGTAGTGGAAATTTTCGCAAATTGGAATGGGTGAAATCGCGAAAATTTCCACTAACGAAAAAACCATGTTTACAGTATAATATAAGGTTTTTCAGATCATTTATCCATAAGATTTCAAAATTTACAAACCTTTCTTTAATGTCACCTAAGTGACTTTAGAAAGGTTAAAATGTCAGAAAAGTTTTTCATTTTTTTAACATAGACAGGCTTAATGATTGTGTAAATATATACCTGGTATGTATGAAAATATTTTTATGAATAAATGTGTGTGTACATGTGAATGACTAGTGTTTATGACTGTTTGATCAATTAAATGAGTTCTATTTTTCTAAACTCTTAAATATTTTGTATTACTAAAGTTTAGAAATGCTATATTGCAAATTCTTGTTTTGTGACAGAATTATCAGTGTGAATCTGACTGCTGTGTCCGGTTTCACAATCTTTCCTTCAATAAAATCTGGCAAATTTATATCTAAATTATTTTGTTAGTTTTCAAGATATTTATGACAAAATAAAATGTCATCTTGAAGATCAATCTTAGCTTATTACAACTATAATCTTATTTTGTTGAAACTTTTGATTTGCAATACACCAAATGTTACCAGATGTAAATTAAAGAAAATGTTAGTTAAGAAATAATTGTGAAACTGGGGCTTGTTCCAATGCTGAGATTATGTACATGGTGAAAAAAAATATTAAAATTTAAATTTCTGATATTGTCAATTTTTTTTCCATATCAAGTAGATTATTTATACATTAGCCCTTTTACAAAGCCTCCTCAATTGTTCAAATTTTGGCTAAATTTTTAGAAGGCACAAGTCAAATATGAGGCACAATACTATGCCCCAAATCACAGTGATATGAGACACAAAACTGTGGCCCAAGTCACAAGTGATATGAGGCACAATACTGTGGCCGAAATCACAGTGATATGAGACACAAAACTGTGGTCCAAGTCACAAGTGATATGAGGCACAATACTGTGGCTGAGATCACAGTGATATGAGACACAAAACTGTGGTCCAAGTCACAAGTGATATGAGGCACAATACTGTGGCCGAAATCAGTGATATGAGACACAAAACTGTGGCCCAAGTCACAAGTGATATGAGGCACAATACTGTGCCCCAAATCACAGTGATATGAGACACAAAACTGTGGCCCAAGTCACAAGTGATATGAGGCACAATACTGTGATCCAAGTCACAAGTGATATGAGGCACAATACTGTGCCCCAAATCACAGTGATATGAGACACAAAACTGTGGCCCAAGTCACAAGTGATATGAGGCACAATACTGTGGCCGAAATCACAGTGATATGAGACACAAAACTGTGGTCCAAGTCACAAGTGATATGAGACACAAAACTGTGGTCCAAGTCACAAGTGATATGAGACACAAAACTGTGGCTGAAATCACAGTGATATGAGGCACAATACTGTGGCTGAAATCACAGTGATATGAGACACAAAACTGTGGTCCAAACCACATGTGATATGAGACACAATACTGTGGCTGAAATCACAGTGATATGAGACACAAAACTGTGGTCCAAACCACATGTGATATGAGACACAATACTGTGGCTGAAATCACAGTGATATGAGACACAAAACTGTGGTCCAAGTCACAAGTGATATGAGACACAAAACTGTGGTCCAAACCACATGTGATATGAGACACAATACTGTGGCTGAAATCACAGTGATATGAGACACAAAACTGTGGTCCAAACCACATGTGATATGAGACACAATACTGTGGCTGAAATCACAGTGATATGAGACACAAAACTGTGGTCCAAACCACATGTGATATGAGACACAATACTGTAGTCCAAGTCACAAGTGATAGGAGGCATAAAATTGTGGTCCAGGTCGCATGTGATAGGAGGCATAAAATTGTGGTCCAGGTTGCATGTGATAGGAGGCACAAAACTGTGGTCCAAGTCACAAGTGATATGAGGCACAATACTGTAGTCCAAGTCACAAGTGATAGGAGGCACAAAATTGTGGTCCAGGTCGCATGTGATAGGAGGCACAAAATCGTGGTCCAGGTCGCATGTGATAGGAGGCACAAAACTGTAGTCCAAGTCACAAGTGATAGGAGGCATAAAATTGTGGTCCAGGTCGCATGTGATAGGAGGCACAAAATTGTGGTCCAGGTTGCATGTGATAGGAGGCACAAAACTGTGGTCCAAGTCACAAGTGATATGAGGCACAATACTGTAGTCCAAGTCACAAGTGATAGGAGGCACAAAATTGTGGTCCAGGTCGCATGTGATAGGAGACACAAAATTGTGGTCCAGGTTGCATGTGATATGAGGCACAAAATTTTGGCCCAAGTCACAAATGATATGAGGCAGATACAGTATAAAAAGTGGTGTGTATATTTTTAACAATGCCGAGTATTCACATAAATTTTCAAATTTAAATATGTGATATTTTTTAAATAAAAGCACTTAATATAAATGAAATTTACAAATACAAATATCTTAAAATATTTATATAATGAAATACATACATATATACAAATACACAAATGACCATGAATATATACATATGACCTATTTGAAACACAACCGTCATCAATAAGATTACTTATATACCAATAGATAAATATATATTTGTAAAATTTAATTCTCTAATGCTATTCTATACTAGGGGCTTTGATTGGATTTAAGGGGTCATGATCCACAGTTTGGTGTAACATAAGTCCTAACACACCTACTCTGTTGGACATTGATACTCGTATATTACGCTCTTGCTCGAATAGCTCGTCCAGCTTTAACCACTGAAAAGAAAAATAAATAAAAAGATTAAGTACTTTAAAACAGAATTAATTCCAAACTGGTTAACCAGTGTACAGACACAGCAACTTTATTTTAACTTAATGTCAGAGTACCCAAAGAAAAAAAATCTTCAGCAAGAGAACTGATAAACTCTCACACTAGGATCTGTCTGGTTGTAATTCCATTTCTAACCCAAGCAGTGAGAGGTGCTGTGGTCTTTAAGCTGGCCTTTTATACCACTTGACCACCCAGGGGCCCTCTCATGTAAAAGGGGTTGTCAGCTTAGGGATGGCGGAGGAAACCAAAATGCCCAAGAGAAAACCACCTTCAGCAAGAGAACTGATAAACTCTCACACTAGGTTCAACTCTATTTCTAACGCAGGCAGTGAGAGGTGCAGTGATTTGTAAGCTGGCACCTTAGACCACTCGACCACCTCTATGTAAAAGAGGTCAGCTCTAGAATGGTGCTGGAAACCCGAATGCCCGGGAGATAACCGCCAACCTTCAGTAAGTGAACTGACAAACTTTCTGACACTAAGCTCTGCCTGAATGTAATTTTATTTCTAACCCAAGCAGTGAGAGGTGCAGTGATTTGTAAGCTGGCACCTTAGACCACTCGACCACCTCTTGTGTAAAAGGAGTCAGCTCTAGAATGGTGCTGGAAACCCGAATGCCCGGGAGATAACCGCCAACCTTCAGTAAGTGAACTGACAAACTTTCTGACACTAAGCTCTGCCTGAATGTAATTTTATTTCTAACCCAAGCAGTGAGAGGTGCAGTGATTTGTAAGCTGGCACCTTAGACCACTGGACCACCTCTTGTGTAAAAGGGGTCAGCTCTAGAATGGTGCTGGAAACCTAAATGCCCGGGAGATAACCGTCAACCTTCAGTTAGTGAACTGACAAACTTTCTCACACTAGGATCTGCCTGAATGTAATTTTATTTCTAACCCAGACAGTGAGAGGAGCTGTGATTTGTAAGCTGGTGCTTTAGACAACTTAACCACCAAGGTCTTAGGACCCTTCTCATGTAAAAGGAGTGAGTAATGGTGTTTAACGTCCCAGTCAAGAATATTTCACTTATTTTTGAGACGTCGCCAGCTATAGGCGAAGGTGCAGAAATTTTGCCTGTGCATTGCGCTTATGGCATTATACAGCAGGGTTCTTTAGCGTGCCAAGCCCACCGTGACATGGGACCTTGTTTATTTTAAGGTCCCATCCGAAAGAACCGTGACTTTCATTACGTAATGCCGAGTGCTTGGCGAAAGAACAGTCACTACCCACTTTCAAGTCTTGGGTCAGACCTGGCCGGGGTTCGAACCCACGACCTTCCACTTACGGAGCAAGCACTCTACCAACTGAGCTACCGCAGGGGTCAGCTTTAGGATGGTGGAGGAAACCAAAATGTCAGGGAGAAAACCACCAACCTTCAGCAAGAGAACTGATGAACTCTCACACTAGGATCTGCCAGAGTGGTTTTTATTCTAACCTAGGCAGTGGGAGGTGCTGTGATCTGTAAGCTGATGCTTTAGACCACTCAGACACCAAGGCCCATCTCATGTAAACGGGATCAGTTCAAGGATGGTGGAGGAAACCAGATGCCCAGAAGAGAACCATCAGCCTTCAGCAAGTGAACTGAAAAACTAGGATCTGTCTAGAGTGGGGTTTAAATGGGTCATAAATGTATCAAGTAAACTGGGTTGAGTAGTAATTATAAAGCAGGCATTATGAAAAGTACAGTCTTGTGTATAAAACTAGTGGTATGGTAAATCTTAAACATTCATATGATGGGTTCCAGTAAAAAGAAAGAGTGAAGTGAAGTTGAGTAATGCTGTTTTATGTCTCAGTGAAGATTCTTTCAAATTTATCAAAGTGACCAGTTCTGGAATGGTGGAGGAAACTGGAGTACCCAGAGAAACCACTGACCTTCAGCAAGTGAAATGAATAACTTTCTCAAACTAGGATCTGCCCAAGTGAGATTTGAACCTAAAGCAGCGGTTTTAGGTTTTTGAACCTAAAGAGAGGTGCTGTGCATGCACTTTAGAACACTTCCAAGGGCACTGAGGTTCCAGAAAAAAGACTGAAAAAATAGAATATTTTTTTACATGTCTGACTCTCTCCATGTCAATTTCGGCACGGCGTAGTTTCTCCCAGCAGACATGTTTATTGCACTTTCTTTTAGAGGCACGGCAATACTCTCCACTTTCTTCAAATACGTTAGAGACCAGAGGACAACCACATACCTCATCAGGACCAACCTTTGAAAAACACAAAAAAGATAACTATCACAGTTATAACTTAAACATGGATTGTCATTTTAAAAGTGTCCCCAAAACAAACCACAACTGGAAAATGTTTGTATTCCCTTACATAAACATGGTTAAAATACAAAAGCAAATGAGCAAACTGGAGTGTCTGGAGAAAACCACAGACCTTCAGCAATATAAATATTATAAGTTATACAGGGCTTTGGCAGGTTACACAGTCGCATGTACCCCGTCAAAGATTTATGTACCCTATTTATTTATGTATTTATAGGCTCAGGGTACATTCATCTTTGACAGGGTACATGGGACCGTGTAACCCGCCAAAGACCTGTATAACGTTTTTGTCACCCTTCAAAACGTTACCAGTAGTATCTTTTTAACTTCTATTTCATATTTTGTGTGACTTGAGTACGTTGTCGCCATGTTTGTTTACTGTAACTAGACGTCATCGTTGTACGAGTTACTTCCCTTTTACCGCTAAATGTCGCATGCGTTCATGTACCCCGGCAGATTTCCGAACATAGTTCCATGTACCCCGGCAAGTTAACCAATTGCTATGCGAGAAATTTCTTTGAAGGGTGACAAATCAGAATAATCACTAATCTACCATATATCTCTGTATATACGTCGCCCCAGTAGATATGTCGCACCCCCACCCGAGGCCATCAAGCCCAGTATTTTCTAAAGGCCGTCTACATACGTCGCAGCCAAAAATTCGCCAGAGAAAATTCAAGATTTGCTCAGCAAGAGCCATTTATTTCAATTCCAAGAATAAAGAAACAAAAACTTTTACCGGTGTTATTTATTATTTTTCTTTTTAATAAATATTGTTTGAATAGCTGATGTAAAGTAAACATGTATGTAGATATTATTTTTTACATGTATGGATAAAAAAGATGAAGATTGCTTGAATAAAACATATGTACTTTTTGGCTCCCGATCATGAGATGGGTTAATACACATCTTGTTGTCACCGACAAAGGAAGTCAAAGTTTGATCATGCGCAAAAGTTGCGATATGTATTGCATGATTTGTTTAAACAAGGGGGTCAGTTATAGTGTTATTAGACTAATGTTTCAGAATTTACAATACTGGACTGTCGATATTATGTTAAAGTTGACAATCTATTGCTTAAATATCGCCATATTATATTGTTCAGAATGACATGTGGTTTTGCATTTGAGAGTATTGGTCAATAACTAGGATGACCTCTGGGTGTTGAACTTTTGTGAAAGAATATTCCATTATATTCGTATTCATTTTTTTGTTGGGTTTGAAATCTAAACATGTCGTTGGAATTGCAAATTAAATTTTAATAAATTTTATTAATATCCAGATCAAAAATTGTGGAATCCTGACACTTTTTACTCAAAACTGACAAATACGAAAGCTCCGTATGACCTCTGACATAGGAATATATAATTAGTGTTTGTAATGGCGGCGCTTTCTTCTTCAATATATAAACACAGGTACCGGTAAACATGGACGATTATATCAATGGATAAGTTATTGGCAGTGGCTTCAATCATTAAACAAACAAGACACACGCGAGATGTTACCAGGAAGACTTGATTAAAGTTAATTACAGGTGACCAGGTATTTACTTCTTTGCCCACGGCTATTTTGTTACAAGTGAGACTCATACTTACCTTAATTAATCAATTATTTGTTTATTTCAAAGACTTTATTGGTCAAATTTAATAAAAGAAAAATATCACAAATAATAATAATAACAAAAATACAATAAAGAGCAAAATTTACTTTCAACTAGAAAATTAACGTAACTTCCAGTTTTTCGATCATCTAAAATGCCTTGAAAATTCGAGACAGATTATCAAAATATTTTAATGTCGGCTAGTTAAGTCGCATCGCATTTTAAAATATTGAAATTTAGTGGAAAAGTTGTGACGTATCTATGGAAATATACGGTAATCATAAGAAACAAGACAAAATGGCAACTACATGTACTAGAGTTTGGCTATAACCAAATTCAGTGAATACTAATTCCCCTAGGATATTAACAGGTTTAGTTTAAAATAGGCATCTGACATCTGTGTGTCTTTCAGCAAATGATACTTAAAGCAGAAATTTTCTTGTCACTCAGGTTCAACACAATGTTTTAAAGACTAGACCCGTCGGGCTAGTTCTGAGAATTTTTACTAGCCCTGAACTAAATTCTACTAGCCCCAAAATAGTCGATGATAAATGTGTTTTATCTTATCATTTTTCATCCTGTCGATGTTATCCGAAGTTTAACCCATTTTAACAATTTTCCTGTCTCTTTTCATTGCCATACTTCTTGTAGTTTCAGGGATTTTTCTGGCTATCCACAGGGTCCGGTAAAGGGACCCATTCCCAATGCAAAAAAACATACATTTTTCCCAATTCTGTAGTAATAAATTCCCAATTACCTATGTTTATCAATTTTTTGAGAAAAAAAAATTCACAAGATCATCAACATCATATTCGGAAGATATCTTGTTCTGATAACGATTTCAATCTATATTAACCCACATTTTGCTGGATGATTTATATAGAGACAAAAGAGACGGCGCTATTTTGCTGTGAACACGATATAATTTGTTCTATTACCAGTATTCTAGTGGTCTAGAATTTCTAATATGTTGTTGTGATTTTTCCTAAAATTACATTTTTGTTGAGCATTTTCCCAATTTCATCCCAAGGTCCTTTTCCCAAAAAGGTCAGAAAAATCCCTGAGTTTCTTCCCTACCCTTTACTTACATTTTTTCTTTGCCCGACTGGTAAAACCAAAATTGAAGAGAGTCGTCATCGATACAGGGCTCTCTTCTATATAATGAAACCTGCAATGCAGGTCATGACCTGCATAGAGCCCCTTTTCAAGTTTAAAATGCGAAATTTAAAACAAACATATTTTATCGTGCATTACATTACTAGTAATTAAGTTTATGTAAATGATGGACTGTTAAGAACACTGTCACCACTGCTTTTTTAAATTTATTTATTTTTGCATTATGTTCAAAACAAAACTGAAAATTAGTAAAATCTCACTTTTTCCATTTTTTTATAATGAGGTATATGGGGTTTTTTAAATACAGTAATGTCTTTAAGAGAGAAGTTAACAAAGTTTAAAAGAAAAGCTACTGTTATATCAATGTTGTTTCCTCATAGTAGTCTCCATAGGGGTGCTCTACTTGTATGCAGGATATCCGAAAAGACCAAGTTTTTTTTTTTTTTTTAATTAATAGGTATAAATAAATAATGAAATTACTTTTAACAGTGAAAAAATTACACTTGATAGTTTCTTACAAATTATCTTATAAACTTGGGTTGTGTTATTGAAACAGGAAGCACATGTCCACGGTAGCTGCCATTTTGTTTGTTTTGAAAACTGTCTGTAGACTGATCAAGGATATTCAGTCTACACCTTAGTTTTACTGCTCTGATATAAATTATTTGACAAATTAAAGATGTTTTCTTGTTAAAAAACATATCCAGATTATTTTTAAGAATACTTTGTAATTAATTGGATTACAACGGGAGGACTTTGACACCTGTTTTTTCAACATGATGTGAGTATTATTACCAGTGTTATGGTTTCATAATCATTAAAGTTGTTGATAGGTCTCTAAAATGACTATATTTTAAAGTATTTGTTATTTTAATCACTTCATGTATTAAAAGTCATATGCAAGTAGGCACAAAATTTGTTGCTGTAAAATCACCATCGACGATGTTGCTAATGTCAATACCGGAAAATTATGTGCTTGCATCTTAATCATATCGGCGCTTGAGTAGATAATGGATTTGAGTAAAGCGCCAAAATGACTTGATCTGATTACCGGTAGTTTTCATTTTCAACTTCCTGTTTTACGGCTGTAGACGATACAGTTTTTGTTAAGAAATAAAAAAAAAAAAAAAAAGATGTGAAATTAATTCATCCCGAGACTAACACACGACCAGTCGGGCTAGTCCGCAAAATTTTCACACGCCCGGACCAAGATTTTACTAGACATTGTCTGTCGGACGTGGGCTAATGTCGAACCCTGTCACTTGACATAATATCTATCAGAATCTGTCATGGTACTTACAATTGTCTACTAGTATATAAAGGACTCACTTTGGGTTCTGGAAATATGGTCTACTAGTATATAGAGTACTTACTTTGGGTTCTGGAAATATGGTCTACTAGTATATAAAGGACTCACTTTGGGTTCTGGAAATATGGTCTACTAGTATACAGAGTACTTACTTTTGGTTCTGGAGTACTTACTTTGGGTTCTGGAAATATGGTCTACTAGTATATAGAGTACTTACTTTGGGTTCTGGAACTATGGTCTACTAGTATATAGAGTACTTACTTTGGGTTCTGGAAATATGGTCTACTAGTATATAGAGTACTTAATTTGGGTTCTGGAAATATGGTCTACTAGTATATAGAGTACTTACTTTGGGTTCTGGAAATATGGTCTACTAGTATATAGAGTACTTACTTTGGGTTCTGGAAATATGGTCTACTGGTATATAGAGTACTTACTTTGGGTTCTGGAAATATGGTCTACTAGTATATAGAGTACTCACTTTGGGTTCTGGAAATATGGTCTACTAGTATATAGAGTACTTACTTTGGGTTCTGGAAATATGGTCTACTAGTATATAGAGTACTTACTTTGGGTTCTGAAAATATGGTCTACTAGTATATAGAGTACTCACTTTGGGTTCTGGAAATATGGTCTACTAGTATATAGAGTACTCACTTTGGGTTCTGGAAATATGGTCTACTAGTATACTCACTTTGGGTTCTGGAAATATGGTCCACTAGTATATAGAGTACTTACTTTGGGTTCTGGAAATATGGTCTACTAGTATATAAAGTACTTACTTTGGGTTCTGAAAATATGGTCTACTAGTATATAGAGTACTTACTTTGGGTTCTGGAAATATGGTCCACTAGTATATAGAGTACTTACTTTGGGTTCCGGAAATATGGTCCACTAGTATATAGAGTACTTACTTTGGGTTCTGGAAATGTGGTCTACTAGTATATAGAGTACTTACTTTGGTCTACTAGAGTACTTACTTTGGTCTACTAGAGTACTTAATTTGGTCTACTAGTATATAGAGTACTTACTTTGGTCTACTAGTATATAGAGTACTTACTTTGGTCTACTAGTATATAGAGTACTTACTTTGGTCTACTAGTATATAGAGTACTTACTTTGGTCTACTAGTATATAGAGTACTTACTATGGTCTACTAGTATATAGAGTACTTACTTTGGTCTACTAGTATATAGAGTACTTACTTTGGTCTACTAGTATATAGAGTACTTACTATGGTCTACTAGTATATAGAGTACTTACTTTGGTCTACTAGTATATAGAGTACTTACTTTGGTCTACTAGTATATAGAGTACTTACTATGGTCTACTAGTATATAGAGTACTTACTTTGGTCTACTAGTATATAGAGTACTTACTTTGGTCTACTAGTATATAGAGTACTTACTTTGGTCTACTAGTATATAGAGTACTTACTATGGTCTACTAGTATATAGAGTACTTACTTTGGTCTACTAGTATATAGAGTACTTACTTTGGGTTCTTTAGTGTGTTCTGGACATAAAACTTTCAATCTTTTACAGTAGGTTTTCTGTTGTGAGTTGTAATAATCACAAAACATTGAATTTCCTTCTATTCTGGTTTTGTATATTGATCCAAAAGAGGTCTGTGCTTCATACTAAAAAAATATAGTACAAATTATTTCATAGATCATAACAAATGCATAAGCCATGAAAAAATGAAATGATGATGATGATCACACAATGTGTTTTTTCTTTTCTTCCTTTCGTCTGTCTCTTTCATTTAAGAAATGACATTCTGATCATTGTATTTCAAGGGGTAATGAAAGATAGTGTGGCGGGTGCCAAATCATTTTGAATTTGGCACACGCCACACTATCTTTCATTACCCTTTGAAATACCATGAGCAGAAATGTCATTTCTTATATTTACAATTCTTTCTTTTAATAAATATTTTGTACCTTGGCACTATTTTTTCCATATTTGCATCGTGTGATATAGGGTTTTAGCCATCGAGATGGGTGTGTCTCACATGACCACGCGACCCACCTGTGTAGGACATGACGTAATATTGCGGGAAAATTGATACAAATCAAGGGTCATGACCCCCATTGTCTTTCATTGGGAATTGAAATACAATTGCTTCTGTATGTTTCATCGAAGACAGGTACAGTCATATTGTAAATATTCTTTCATAAACATTATTTTATCCTTTATAACTCTGCTTAAACTGCATAGCTAGAGGATGTCTAGTCACTTGTAGTGGATTTTATATCAAATGAAATTTGTCTCTTGATAGTCTAGGCTTAACAGAAGAAAGTTGTCAGTTTGCTGGTTTTATCCACATTTTTGGGTTTCCTCTGTCATCCCTGAAATGACTGCCATGATACATGTACCAGTAAGTGAAAATATCTTAACTGGGGTGTAAAATTCCATCACTACACTCTATTCTCTCAATTCTGTTATTAAATTATAATAATCAATGATTGATCTAAAGCCCAATAGACCAATCATTGTTAAAGAAAATTCAATCGCCAGCACTACAGATACAGGGCTGTCAGACCCTTTTTTGGTAATTGGTCGGTTGCCCTTTGAAATTGGAAAAATAAGCATTATTCATTTAATTTTTGAGAAAAATCGAATAGGGAAAATACATGAGAAATGTAAACGTTACATTCTGGTAACATATTAAATTTGCCAAAATATTTGGGAAAATATAGGTTTTGATTCTTTGGAATGGAATCCATTTCGAGTCTAAAATTAGGGAATAAGATAACATTATTAAATCATCAGAGATGACAATTTTCAGACAAATCATACCTTTGCAAAACATTTTTCCATGTGTTTAAGTGCAGCTTTCTGATTGATTTCCACACCACATGTTACACAGTATAATTCTGTGTCATCATACTCATCTGTTGCCTAGGAAACAAAAATTAAAATAAGTAATCTTCCTAGTATAGTTCCAAACAAAGATTCCAAAATGGTAAAATATGCCACTGAACATGCGGTCCTTCTACCACAGTGAAGCTTTATTTAGTTCCGAGACCTTTAGTTTATGTATGTGAAAAATTCTGGATTAACAGTATCAATCTTTTGGATTATATTTATTACAAACACAAAATTACATCTCTTTTTTTCACTGGGACCATGACTTATAAATGTCACTTGTTTATGAAATCATTATAACATAATTAAAATATTAAAACACAAAGAGTTCTGAAAACATGCTAATAATTACTGTAGATCAGTTATTTTTCGCGAGTAGAAAATTTCGCATCAAGACCATCTTGGCCTTATTCACAAATATTTCAATTCGCATTTAGAATCTTAGCGAATACAACACATGTTTGTCAACATAGAAATATCTGTATGCTGGAAATATTCCCGTGATATTTGAATTCGCGAATGGGATGAGTCGCAAGTTTACGCCATAATAAATATCTCGCGAAATAAAAGTGATCTACAGTATTATTGCACAACTTCCACATGTTATATGCATGCTGTTTTACATATGAAGTAACAGGTTCTTAATAAAAAACTTACATCTTGGTCATGTGATACTGTTGCATGTTTGGCTCTCTCAATCAAAGCATCTAGTTCTTGCTGTCGTATATCGAGCTCTCCAAGCTTCTGTCGAGCCTCCAACTGCTGACGACGGATTTTCTCCAACATTTTCTTGTTGTTTTCTTCCGTAACACAAGGACTACTTTGCCACTGTTGGATCTTTGGAGGTAGAAGTTCATAGATACGACTGAAATAAATTATATACCAATTATTAACTCCTCTAAAACTAAGAGACTCTACGATGAAATATTGACACATGATGCATGGCAGGCAAAGACTAATCACAGTAACTCATTTGAGCACAAAACCTTAAGCTTTGAGTTGCAAGGTAAGCTAAACGTATGTCTACTAGTTATTTATATGACTTAGGTGAAAAGGTACTACAGTTACTAATTTTTCTAACTTTGAACATGTTTAATTCATGTTAAGTATGAACGAATCCATCTTTGAATAAAACCAGGGATTTATCAGGGTCTTTTGGGAAAAGGCTCTAAATTAAAAATTGGGAAAAACTATCAACTTTTTGCTCATTTTGGGAAAACTTCGACACCATTTTTTATGCCATTAATGATTAAATCACTGACCTCTGCATCCCAAGAAGGGAAATCGTTACTTTCAGCCACCCCGAATTCATAATTCTTGTGATCACTTGTTGAATCAGAATAATCTTATTCTGATGCCAAGTGTTAATCTGTGATTAATTTACTTTCATTTTCATTTAAAAACAACACAATTTTCTAATTGGGAATTTTCTCAGCCAATTTCGGGAAAAATTCAATATTTTTCCATTGGGAAAGGGGCAGAAAATTTCAGCCCTAAATAAGGCCTTGATAAATCCCTGAAAACTATGATATTTTTATTTATAAATGGGGTCCAATAGCAACCCCAAAATATGGCTCAGCAAGAACCCTTTCATCATTGCCTTACTTTTTTGCTAGTTTCATTCCACATTCATCAGAGCAGTATTTTGAGTTGTTCCTGGCTGCAGATATACATCCCGGACCGTAGCACTGACGTGGTTGTTCTTCCTCGACTTCTATAGGCTCATCTGCCTCTATATGTTTCCTTTTTCTCTCAGAACTTGTCTTCTCTTTTGACTTCTACAAAAAATATAATCCACATGATGACAAGCTTTTGATTACTTACACTGGGGCAATGTGCAGGGAGGGTTCTTTAAAGTGTCATGCCTGCCGTGACATGAGGCATTGGTTTATACACAAAAAATTTGGCACTTACTCATGTCCCAGTCAATAATATTTCACTTGTATATTGAAACATCACCAGCTATAAATAAGTGAAGTGACAGAAATTTGACCTTCGCAATGTGATTGGGCAATCTGCAGGTAGGGATCTTGCACATGCCACATTGTGACCATGGTGACACAAGACATCAGTTATAAAACAGAAGATAAATACACAATGTACCTATTTTCAAGTCTTGGCCAGACCTGGCCTGGGTTTGAACCCTAACATCCTAACTACATAGTGAGCACCCCTCCATCTCCGTCGTATCTTACCTGTTTTTTCTTGGTTGGTGAATGTTTGTTCTTTATTTTTTTGTATTTTTTTCTCGGTGAACCAGATTCTGAGTTTTTTCTTCTACCTTTGCGCTAAAATTTACAAAACATTTTTGTATGTAAAATCAATTCTTCTGTAATAACTTTTTTTATATACATGTACTTATTAGTGTGTAAAGTGTAAAGTCATTAAAATGAAAATATTTACAATGGGGCTCATCAATATACCATGTGATACCCCTTAACATTTCTGCGGAATAAATATTTCCAATGTTCCGTTCACATTTTTCCAAAACATTCTGCACAAACGTTATGGGTATTGATCACAAGGTACCCTGAGTTCACATCAATAAACCTTTCGAGTCCAGCTAAAGATATTTACCAATAACTTCAGTTGAGCAAAAGCAACCTTTCCCCCATGACATCACTCATTTGTTTCCTTTGAAACATGGGCGGTGCTTTCTGGTGTAATTTACAGTTCAATTTTGAAATATGATGCTAATTCATTCAATTTGAAAGTAACCAACTGAAATTATCATACAATTAATCTAGTAAAATCAAAGTTTGGTCCTTAAGTACTGTGTTGATATATTAATTAGGTCTATTATATAATATTCAGTATCAATGTTATTTGGTCACTATTTCACCCAATTATAATTTTCTACTGAATTAAAATGTAATTTATTTTATCAGGTAGAAGAGAAACTAAAATCTCTACAAACAAAAATGGTCATTACTAACACTGTTAATGTACAAATTTAATCTTATTAAAATTTATCGCAAAATTGTAATCATATTGCACAAGTTGATCAATAAGAATTAAACTAATACATGTTCATTTGACCAAACTGTAATTTGCTTAAAGACAGGTGAATATTTTAATCCATGGACAAAATACTTACTTTAGGAGACTTTTTGATATTTTCTGTGGCATCAAAACTGTCATCAAAATCAAAGTCATCTTCATCTCTATCATCATCATCACCATCAGAGAGCAGACGACTGAAAAGATAAGCAAATTCATTGAATTAGGAGCCGCTGCCAGTAGGTACTGTTTTGTTTTTCGCACTTATGTTCAAAGAGCCGTAACTCCAAGGAAAATGAACTAACCAGCTAAAGTTAAAGATATGTGTATGCCCTATCAATGCTGCCAGTAGGTACTGTTTTGTTTTCCGCATTTATGTTCAAAGAGCCGTAACTCCAAGGAAAATGAACTAACCAGCTAAAGTTAAAGATATGTGTATGCCCTATCAATGCTGCCAGTAGGTACTGTTTTGTTTTCCGCATTTATGTTCAAAGAGCCGTAACTCCAAGGAAAATGAACTAACCAGCTAATGTTGAAGATATGTGTATGCCCTATCAATGCTGATGCTTTGCACCAAGTTTTATGAAATAGTGCTTCATACTTTTGGAGAATAACTCCAAACAAAAGTGTATTGGCCGATGGAAGTTTAAGAGGCGAGGGATAAAAAAAATGTATAGGACAGAACTGCCCAAGGGATGAATCATCCATCCCATTCTGCTTTAGAATTGTATATCATTCAGTATATGTACTTTAGGTCTGTATATAAAGACCATCTATTGGGCCTAAAAAATATGGACTCTATAGACAGGTGACCTTTATATAGACATTATAGTTGTTTTTTTAATTGAAAATATGAAGCAAACACCTTAAAACATTGGTTTTATTGTACAGGTGGTCTTCATATTGAGTTTGTTTTGGTAGAAATATGAAGTAAAGGGGAAACCTTTAAACATTGATTTTAATGGACAGGTTGTCTTCATATACAGGTAGTTGCTGTAGCAGGTTTTACTATACATATATCGAGGATTTCCCTATTTACCTGTACATAACATTGATGTATATATTTCTGTTGTAAGTAATAAGTTTTATACAAAATTTGACATATGACCTGTAAATGAACTTTGAACCTTGTATGAAACAATGTGAAATACAGAATCCATAAAGTTACATTTAATCATCTTGATGATGTGAAAACTTGTACTAAGATGCAATAGATTCATTGATAAATTACAGTTTAGCATTAAAGTGGTCAGACCCCAGTTTCACAATCATACCTTAACTATGATTTTCCTTAAATATGGCAAATTTTGGCAATCTTTTTTTGAACTCAAAATACAAATTTCCTAATAAACTAGAACACAGACATTGTAAACCTGAACTGATCTTCAAAATGACACTTTAAATTCCTCAATATCTTAAAAATCAACAAAATTATTATGGTATCAAATATGCTGGATTTAAGCTAAGGAAAGGAAATCTTAGTAAAATAATGAATGTGAAACTCAGGCCAGTTCTTAAAGACACACAGACATATTGTTGTCTTTTTGCTGACTTTCGACCCTGTAGCTCCAACACATTAGTAAACATTTTCTTAATACCAAGAAAAAAGAAACTTCAATATGCTAGCTATCTGACACAAACAAAATTTGAATGACTAAGTAAAGATGATTTGTAGAAATGATTGCTAATTTTCCCTTAACATACCCAGAATATTCTGTTCTAAACGACTCTGTTTCCGTGGTAACTGTACATTCAGATTCTTGATCACCTTTCTTCCCAGTGACAGCTGTATTTAAACCCTGAAATAAATCATAACTCTTTGAGTTACATGGAAAATAAAGTTTCAAGTCATCAACAAGGTACCTTCAACTTAAATTGGTTGGTTGGTTGGGTGGGTGGGTTGGTTGGTTGGGTTTTATGTCATAGTCATCCCGCGATGAAAACAATTTTGGGACACGAAATTTTCGCGATATCCAATGTGAAACCCCAAAATTATAGAAGGTTTTTCTTACAGCAACTGATTATGATGTTCATTTAGTTACTTGGCCTTTACCCAATGCATGAATTTTTATTTTCGGGAATCTTGAACAGATCACGAATATCACGAAAATAAAGTGCTCGCGAATAAAGGGGATTTACAGCATTTATTCTAGGTAATCTGGTTTCCTAAAACATCCAATAACTGATCTCAATATACATGAAAGAAACTTGACTAAGACGTAAAACACCATTACTCCACTCCATTTCTACTTTTCATTCAAAAGCACTTATATTCAATATATTAGGTAAATTGCCAAAGCTTTATAGTTTGTTTCGATACATAAGCTTCTTCCAACATCCTAGAACTGACAGTCTAGATATACAGTATATCGGGATTTTTTCGTGTGTGTATAATTTTCGCTATATTCACGGTGAAGAAAAATCACTAAAATTTCCCCTAGCAAAAATTTCACTTGAGTAGTTGTGATATTTTGTCCATTTTACCCTTCCATACGTTGTGTCATTTCGCTACGAAAATACGGACGGTACTGACATTGCCATACAAATTGCAGATCAGTGAAACCTTATCAGGTGAAAAGTCAATCATCAAGCATGGACAACACAGGTGTTTACAGTTAATACATCCATGTCTGTTTTAATCGAATTCAGAGATTAATGAACCCAGTTTTCAAAACACTGCCTCATGAAGTTCATTACTAATCACGAGTAGTGCTCAACATTCCAGAAGAATTGTTTTGTTTCGCTCCATTAATTTCGACAAAATCTGTAACATGGCTTCAGCTTGTGTTTTGTTCACAATGACTGACAAAAATTGTATTAGAGCGAACATTTCACACTTTTGAGTTAAACGAGCGTTGTGTTTGAGCTATCAAAAAGATCTTCAGTCTATTTAAGTTTAACTAACCCTTTCACCACGAAGTAACTAGGCCCCGAACCATGTACATGGTTACGGAAACCGTAGAAACCAGATGGTTAGGGAGGATCGACCCTATATAAATTTTGTAGAAGCCGGGATCCGAACCCGCGACTACTGAATCAATCGGTTATGTAGCTTCCCGGCAAACTACCTAACCGATTGCGCCACCGAGATCTCCATTAGAATCATACATTTTTAATTAATTTATACATGTTTCGGGACCATACCGGTATAGCGGTCTGTAGTGCTGAAAGAGTTAATACTTTGTTTAATGTTTGTTGTCATAATTAAATTACTGTATTGCATACCGTTATATAGGGGATTTTTCGTGCTGGTATACCCATATCGTTAAAATTACACACAGCAAAAATTTTACCTGCTATTTTGTCTTATAAATTACAAAAAAAAAGCCTATGCGAAAAATTCCTGATATATGGTAAGTGGGGGAATCTTTTAAACACCCATTATTCTGCTACAATCAAAATTGGAAAGAGATGGTTAGTATATAATAGGTTTCCTGTTATATATATTATGTACAAAAGTATAAATACATTATCTATGTTGATGTATATACATGTATATACTTACAAAATTAATACACTGCCTAAGTCTACATTTTTGTCTTATTTTATTTGGTCCACCAAACTTTTTCATATCCTAAAATGAGAAATAAATGTACTGTATTACATATTAACATCACATGATAGAACACAGAACTGCTACAGAAGACATGAACATATTCGATATTGGTTCTTTCTTTAAAATATAAAACAAAGAGAGTTTAAAAAATTGTTCTGTAGAACAGGTGGTCTCTGAATAGAGGCTATTATTGGTGGAAATGTGAATAGACAGGTGGTCTTCATATAGAGGTCAATTCTAGTTGAAATGTGAAACAAAAGGACTTTATAACCATGATAACACTGATCATAATGGGCAGGTGGTCTTTATAAAGAGGTTTTTATTTTAATAAAGTTTTTTTTCAATAAGTTTTTTTTGTTAAAATATGAAACAAAGAGGACCTAAAACACTGATCTTTATAGAGGTGGTTGATTTAGCAGATTTTACTGTTTTTCAATATAACCGACCTGCTGATCAAATTAATAAATATAGTTTTTCCCACATATAATTAGATCTAAATTTTAAATTGCATTAAACCAAGTTACCGTAATTACCAGCATTTAAATCATGTTATCAGTATCTAATTGTTACTACGACGGATTGTGAGTCGGACGGATCAATTTTACACCGCAGAAAATACAATCAATGATGATTACATGTGCATTATTAAAGGTCAAGACTGCATTTTATCTCAATAATTAATATCATGCAACCTTTATCTTAATGGTTATGTTTTTTTCTAAATCATTAAAGCTGGATAAACAAATAATTGTTTTATCTGAAAAACACACCTACTTGAAATGCAAGTTTTGTTTATAATTAATTTAAGTTCTTAGATAATGTGTACTCTGGTTATAAAGAATAAACACTGATAATATTTTCATCCTTCTCTAAAGCATGGCAAGGGCTTTGGTAGAGCTGTCATTGATGAGAATTTGAATAGCGATATATCAATTGAAAAATATATCGATTTATCGATATATCAAAATATCACAAAAATGATTAAAATAAGATTATTTTTTGTTGAATTTTTTATAGACAGATATGTTTCCACCAATATATTTTGCATGTCTAGTGTTGTCTTAATGTTTCTAATATTATATGCACTCTGTTTTGTACGACAGTTGGTTTTGAGCTACATTAAAATGATAGGTTTTAATTATAATACATTTACCACTAGTTTTATCTATGTGTCATTGATTACTCCAACCTTAGCCATGAATTGGCGGCCATTTTTGTTGATATTTGTTATATGTATTGATATATTGTATCAATGACTTTTATCGATGATATATTGATCTATAAATGACAGCCCTAGGCTTTCGTTGTTAAATTGTCTAAAGCACATGCTTACACATCACAGTGGCTCTCACCACCTAGCTTAGAATCCCACTCATGCAGATCCTAGTTTGAGAAAGTTTTCAGTTTGCTTGCCAAAGGTTGGTGGTTTTCTCCAGGTTTCCTAAAACATCCCTGAACTGACTGCCTCAATATAAGTGAAGGGATCTTAACTGGGTGTATAACACCATTATTCTACTCAGTCCACTCTAAAAGCATGGCAAAATGATCCGCATATCCAAATTGCATATTCATAATGATTTCTATATAGTCATTATTGTTACACCAGTCTTCATCATAAAGAGCAACCGCACTATTCATTAAGTATGGACTTAACGATCACTCGGATAAATGACTAACTACTCAATGATAAAAATATATGAAGGCCAAAATAATCTGGTCAATATACTGTAAAAATAGAAACATTCGCAAGGAAAATATATTCACGATTTTCACTGTAACTCTTGTACGGAAAATACAGTCGACTCTCGTTATCTCGAATTTGTTGGGTCCGTGGAAAGTAGTTCGACATATCCGAAGTTGGATTTAAAAATCGGCAAGTCCCTGACATGGAATGTAACTCTGTTGTACTTCTCATAACTGTTGACTTCCGGTCTATAATCGGCAATTTTTTATCATTATTTATTTCAATATTTATAATTTATGTTTATACTATTAAACAATGTAATGACAACAATAAATAATTTCAATATTTATAACATGTTTTTACTATTAAACAATGTAATGACAAAAATAAATAATGATGAAATAATTCTCGACTGAAAAACCTGAAGACGGCAACTCGGCATGGAAGACTAAACAGAAACTTCACCGTAACTTACTAGGTTCCATTGAAAATTAAATCACTTAGCTTTGGTTATTTTAGGCATGTTTTCACCCACACTTCAAAGATTCTCGTTCCGTCATAATTTACTAAAAATATTAAGCTTTGGGTATTAAGTTTTCATTTCGCATACTTCAAAGGTAATCATTCTGTAAATTTGAACGACCCACGCAGGAGGTAACTGTTTGTGTGTACATGTGAACACTGATCGACCGAAGGTGCGTGGATGTAATTAAAGATCAATAATGCTGATTATTGATTATTGATTCATGGTCAGGTGATTAAGAAAGGGTTTCTTTCTTCACAGGTAAAGGTAACAAAAGGAAGGACTTCAGTTTATTCCGACAAAGGGAACTCAATCATGCATGCACAAACGTGACAGGTGACAGTTAAGACATCAAAGAAGTTTGCCGGTTCGACTCATGTGTATCAAATTTAGAATGATTTAATGTCAACGGACCCAAAAATTACTTCGACTCATCCGGAAATTCGACTTACACGATTTCGACTTAAACATATAATTCCAGTATATTTATATAAGAATAAAATTGGGACCGCAAAACTTACTTTGACTTATCCGGAATTTCGACATATCCGAGTTTGACTTAACGAGAGTCGACTGTATATCTTTTCAGTGAAAATTTCTTATTTCGCTTGGTACAATTTACCTACAGTCAGAACTGTGAAAAAAGCTTACCGTCAAATAGTTTAGAAAATCAAAAATTTCCTACCGCTAATGTTTTTTTTTTATACAGTAATCAGAATGATAATGTCTGGAACATACATGTACTAAGAATATTTCTGGAAGATACTCAGAGTAACAATTTCTGGGTGTTTCTTTTTCAGATAAGATCTATACATATTTGTCAATAAAAAAACCCAAATTGTTCATATTTTTTTCCAGAAAACATTTGACTAACTTCAAACAGCATTATATTTATTTAATCTGCAGCTGGCTTCTGCCTCTATGTAGAAAATCAATATACACAATTTTTAGTTCTGACCAACAAAGCCATGCAAGTAAACAAATATACCTTGCAGAAATCACATCTTCCACAGTCCTCTGTTTTATGACAGTTGACACATTCCCCACACCTTCTTGTTGATTTTTTCCTTCCTTTATCCTAAATTATGAAAATAATATAACAATGTTTTTGTGAAAAACTTGCAGAACTCTAATGCTGAACATGCTGAACAAACATCAAAAATCTTTGAGTCCTTTAAATGCAAAGAATTGTTGTCTTAAGTTCCAAGGAACAATGGCCAGTACTCATTGAATGCTTTAGAACAAAAATATTATGGTAATCTTTGATTTGATTGGTGGTGTTCATGCAGTCAGTTATGTGTCATATTTAATATGACAGTGTCATTCATCAAAAGTAGACAGACACCCCTGCCCTAGCACTGAAGTGTAAGCAGAATTAAAGAATTAAATCTCTCACTCTCTCTAATATGTTTTTGTTCTTTTTTTACTTTGTCTATATTTCCCTCTATGCCGTTTCTCTGTCTCTCTTATTTTGATCTTGCCCCTCTCTCTCTCTCTCATGTATTTTGTTGTTACCAAGCCATTCTCCTGCTCTTTTATATATTTTGTTTATACTATACCTTGTCTCTATGTTTCCAGTCCCTGTGTCTCATTTCCCTCTCTCTCTCTCTCATGTATTTTGTTGTTACCAAACCTCTCTCCCTCTCTTTTATATATTTTATTTATACTATACCTTGTCTCTATGTTTCCAGTCCCTGTGTCTCATATATTTCTCTCTCTCTCTCTCTCTCTCTTTCAGACATTATATTTTTATTCTTGCTACCTTGTCTCTATGTTTCCAGTCCCTGTCTCTCATCTCTCTCTCTCTCTCACAGCATTATATTTTTATTCTTACTACCTTGTCTCTATGTTTCCAGTCCTTGTGTCTCATCTCTTTCTCTCTCTCTCTCCATTATATTTTTATTCTTACTACCTTGTCTCTATGTTTCCAGTCCCTTTGTCTCATCTCTCTCTCTCTCTCTCTCTCTCCATTATATTTTATTCTTACTACCTTGTCTCTATGTTTCCAGTCCCTTTGTCTCATCTCTCTCTCTTTCTCTCTCATGTATTTTGTAGTTACCAAACCTCTCTCCCTCTCTTTTATATATTTTGTTTATACTATACCTTGTCTCTATGTTTCCAGTCCTTGTGTCTCATCTCTTTCTCTCTCTCCATTATATTTTTATTCTTACTACCTTGTCCCTATGTTTCCAGTCCCTTTATCTCATCTCTCTCTCTCTCCATTATATTTTAATTCTTACTACCTTGTCTCTATGTTTCCAGTCCCTGTGTCTCATCTCTCTCTCTCTCCCCATTATATTTTTATTCTTACTACCTTGTCTCTATGTTTCCAGTCCTAGTGTCTCATCTCTCTCTCTCACTCTTTCTTTCTCTCTCTCCATTATATTTTTATTCTTACTACCCTGTCTCTATGTTTCCAGTCCCTGTCTCTCATCTCTCTCCATTATATTTTTATTCTTACTACCTTGTCTCTATGTTTCCAGTCCTGGTGCCTCATCTCTCTCTCACTCTTTCTTTCTCTCTCTCCATTATATCTTTATTCTTACTACCTTGTCTCTATGTTTCCAGTCCCTGTGTCTCATCTCTCTTTCTCTCTCTCTCTCTCTCTCTCTCTCAGACATTATATTTTTATTCTTACTACCTTGTCTCTATGTTTTCAGTCCCTGTGCCTCATCTCTTTCTCACTCTTTCTTTCTCTCTCTCCATTATATCTTTATTCTTACTACCTTGTCTCTATGTTTCCAGTCCCTGTGTCTCATCTCTCCTCTCTCTCTCTCTCTCTCTCTCTCTCTCTCAGACATTATATTTTTATTCTTACTACCTTGTCTCTATGTTTCCAGTCCCTGTGCCTCATCTCTCTCTCACTCTTTCTTTCTCTCTCTCCATTATATTTTTATTCTTACTACCTTGTCTCTATGTTTCCAGTCCCTGTGCCTCATCTCCCTCTCATGATCTATGTGATGTTTAGTTGATTTTTCTTTAAATGTTTTCTTTGTTTTGTACCTAATTTCCAGAAGAGGGTTTTTCTCTGAAATCACAAAAAGTATCACAACATGAACGCAATAGTTGTAGTAACACCCCCATAAATCTTGCCATGTTTATAACATGATTACTGTGAGTTGTCAGTGCCATGTGATAAATATAACAGACCACTCAGTCCATTATACTGTTACCGAACCATCCAGTAGAGGCCTAAGACATGGAAAAACTCTTTTTTGTCTGTGGTTGACTGCAGTCTAACCCACAACGGTGACACCTTGGTTTTGAACATTTAATCACTTTAACTGCTTAACCGCCCTCTATAAGCTGAATAAGTTGGAACTAATTAATGCTTCAAGTTTGACATACTAGGGTGTAACACCATGACATTGTAATCATCCAAGGTTCGCAGATATTTGTACTTCAAATTTAAGGACTTTTTAGGGTCTTTTCAGGGTCTTATTTGCAAATTTAAGGCCTAATCAAAGAGACAATTTTAGCAAAACAATATTGGTGCAAAGGCAATTAAATCAATAAAACAATTACTTACGTGTCCATATAGTAACAACACTTGACATGGAGGTTGAAGTTAGGCGTTCCAGAGGGCCAGGTAAGTTTAAATTGCTTATTTCAATGCAACTTATTGATTTATTTATTCAGCCTAATTTATTTTTATATATCAGTCTATTCACAAAGACTTAATATCAAATTACAGACACCCAACTAGCCAAATTCAAGGGCTTTTTAGGGCCTTCAGGATAAATTAAGGGGCTTTTTAGGGTCAAACTTGTTTTTAGCGTCTTTTTAGGGTAAACCTCAAAATTTAAGGACTTTTCCAGGCCTGTACGAACCCTGTCATAATAAGTCTGGTGCTTTACCTCTTGGTCAATAATTTCTACAATAGTCTAACTCTCTTCAAGATTCTAATTAAGTTTGGTTCTGCCATAAATCTTAAAACAAGACAAGAATGAGATTGATTCAGAACTAAATCAATATCAGATATGATACGTTTCTGAAAACAATATACTTGTACATACTTCGACAAGCCTCACAAAAGAACTGCTTAATGGACTTGGCATCTTTCTCCGTAACTCCGATACAATCGCCATGGTACCACTCTTCACAATTATCGCAACCACTGAAAAACAATTAATTACATTTAGATACTTCTATATATTTGAAAAGATGTCTATTTCTGGGTTAACTCTTGTGGAAAACGATGTCATCTAAATTTTGAATAGAAAGTCAACCTCGTGATTACCATGATTAACCAGTCTGATGAGATTAATCAGAGAAGATTATGGTACATACACACAATTTAGATTGAAATCAGGCTGATAAGGTTATTAGAATGTTTTACAAGTCACAAAATTTTAAAATCAAGTTTAGCAGAACTTTAACAAGGACATTTCTGCCAAAAACACATATTTCCCCCACTTGTTATCCTGCTTGTCAACACACTATTTTCTTTATAAATCTCTCTAGATTTACAGCCAACCCCTCTTATAACACCTACCACTGCGGTAGCTCAGTCATGTCAGGGTGGGCTTGGCACGCTAAAGAACCCTGCTGTATAATGCCATAAGCACAACACACAGGCAAAATTTCTGCACCTTCGCCTATAGCTGGCGATGTCTCGATATAAGTGAAATATTCTTGACTTGGACGTTAAACACCATTACTCAACTCAACTCTATAACACCAACCCCTTTATAATGCCTCTATTTTGAAGTACCAAAATCTATTTTTTCCTATGTTCTTCTTTATATATTATCCAGATTTACTGCCCAATCACTTTATAATGCCAAATATTTTGAAGTCCTTAAAATCCATTGTTTTATTTTTCTTTCTAAATTTCCATATAGATTTACCAGCAAACCCCTTCTATAATGCCAAAATTTGACTCAACAACATTTCTACAACCCTGTTTACTGCATTGGAAAAAAATAACAATGAAAAATAACCACCTTTTCAGTTAATGATGTTACCATGACATAAATATACACACATGTATAAGGTGACCTTTAACTGTCAGTTATGATGGCTCTATAACATCCTTGTTAGTATAGGCAAACAACTTTGACCTGTGTGCTTGACCTTAAGTTAGGAAATTTATCACAGATCACTACATTTGTAAAAGGAACACAGGTGTTTGTTTCGTCTCATCATGGAAAACATGCACTGTTTATGCATTGCCTGCAAATCCCAACTTTACCCATGTAATTGAGTAAAACATGGTATACCATGATTCTCAATGAAAGGTCAAGCAGACAGGTCAATGTTGTTTGCCTGTAGTTCATATAAATAAATATCAATTCTAATTCTGTATTTTATATAAAACCACAATTCTTCACAATGAAATCAATAGTTATATTATTGAAACATAAAAACTGTAGACAACCTTGATCTCAACCTCATTAAGACATAATTCTTATCAAAAACTTAATTCTTGATCTTAACCTTATTAAATTTTATATTGAATCTTAATTTTTGTAATTCTTTTAAGATCGTTAAAACAAGTAAAATTGGAAGATTTTTCCCATATTCAAACATAAAAACTATATGGACAACCTTGATCCTAAACTCATTAAGTTGAAATTCATATCAAAACTCTATTCTTGATCATAAGTTAACCTCATTAAATTTTATACTGAAACTCAATTTTTATCATTCTTTCAAGATCATCATAACAAAATACAAGATCTTTTATATTCATTATTACTGGGGAATTCAATTTTTATCATAATGATTCTTCTGATCAAAACAAAATTATTTTTCCGTATTCATTAATATTAATTTTATATTTAGAAAGGTCATAAGTATAGGTACATCAAAGTTACATCATATAAGACATTGAAGGTACATTTTAATTGACGATGCTTCATTTTAATTGCAAATTAATGAGATGCTATTTTTGTCCTTTTGATTACACAATGAGGAGATGGATGGCATGTACACACAAAAGCATATTTGTAGGTTAACAGGCAGACTGGCTGATGAAGCCTTTTCTTTTCTTTTTTTTTTGAAGATTTATTTTCAACTACTACAGCACTGGGCAAAAATCTGCTGTTCAGAATTAGGGTCAAAACATTGCTGTCTGGAATTACATACAGAAAATTGCTATCCAGAATTAAAGGCAAAACATTGCTGTCCTGGTTTAGAGGCAACAAGCAAATTCAGTGAATTAGGATCCCCCGCCAGTAGGTTCTTTTTTGTGATTAGCACTTATGTTCAAAGGGTCATAACTCCAAAGAAAATGAGCAAACCAACTCAGGTTAACGATATGGGCATCTCCTATCAATGTTGATACTTTGCACCAAATTTCATGAAATAGTGAGAATTAGCGCAGAAAAGAATTTCGGACAGATGGATGGATGGATGGACGGAAGGATAAAAAAATCCTGTTTGGAATTGGACACAAAAAATTGCTGTCTGCAATTAGAGGAAATCTTAATACTAGGGTGTCTCAAAATGTAGATTTTAGGGCCAAAAACATAGAAGGATTACAGAAATCACCTTGACCTTTACTATTACAATATAAACATAAACAATATAATTAATGTCATCAAAACAAACAGGTTTAAATTGTAAACAATGTCTTCGTAAATGGATGAAAAATGACAACATGGTGTCAGGATGACCACCTGTCTTGAAAAATTTAGACCAACACAAAATAAGCCCTACATTTTTACATATAGATTTCCAGGTGTATTTTACTAGTACTACATGTATTTAATTAAGTAGATGTATTTATTTTGCATAATGAGACAAAAACACAACCCAAAGCAGTAAATGAAGAAATTGTTGACATATAAATGATGATATACATGTACCCTTTGATACTAGTATAAAATTATATAGGTTATAAAATCTTGATGGGGCAAAAAAAAAAACTTTTTCTCGATTCAACTTTATCTTTTTACTTGCTAAGACTTATTTTCAACGTCTTTATTAGCAGGTAACATTAGACTTATATCTAGCGATATAATTTTGCAGTGAAATGACGAAACTGCTGATATATAAATTTCTAATGTTTATTATGATTGAAAATCCAATTATGCAAATAAAGCAATTTACAATTTATGTTGATTCAGAATGATAACCATAAAGATATAAATCTAGTGTACTGCTAATAAAGATGTTGAAAATAAATCCAACTAGCAAAAAGATTAAGTAGAATTGAGAAATAGTGTTTTATGCAGTTCTGGTATGTTTCAGAAAACTGTAGCACCCAGAGAAAATTGTCAAACTTAGACAAGCAAAGCCAACAAACTTTCTAACACTAGGATCTGTCCATGCAAGTATAGATAGTTCCCATGGACCTCTAGCAGATGAATTTTTCAGTAGAGTGGTCGCCATTTTATTGGGCAATCTATATCATTAATCTATCTAATTTAACCAAATTTGTAAATTTTTAAATTATTGTTTTTCAAAAAGTAATCGGGATATCAATAAAGTTTTTAAATTTATGAATTTGCCAATGTTTTTACTTTGATTTGATATATTTTATAAGATTTTTGTCCCCATAAGAACGATGTGACAATAAATTTTATACAACCTATTTTAGAAAGAATTAATAAGATTAAATTTCTAGATGCCTACAAAATGGCCACTATTTTACCTGTGAAGTGAACAATGTGACGTCACATGGGAACTATCTATAGGATGGGAACCTTAAGGTAATCAGTGATCATTCATTATTAAGCTCTCACCACAAGTGACCATTTCTTGTGAATGAGGGCGCGGTGGCCTAATGGATAAGACGTCAGTCTTCATATTCAGGGTCTCTCACCGCTGTGAGTTCGAGTCCCGCTCGGACCACATGTGGGAAAGTGAATTTTCCTTACCGTTGGCCTTTACTGATTCACCTGGTATCAGTATAATGGACTGGGGGAGTGGTACGCTTGTCTGCGGCGTACTGACTCTGTGAGCTAGCACGGTAAAGTCGGCCTGAGTGCGCGCTAGTACAAGGCAGACCATACAACACACTAGCACTTCACATGCATACACAAATTGTTCATAGATTAATCCATAGAGATTAATTAAATAGTTCTCGTCGCGAATAGCTGAAAAATTGCTGATGCGACGTTAAGCAACATTCAACCAACCAACCATTTCTTGTGAGCTGCGCCCATGTTTAAATTCAGCTGTTTTGTCACTATTGAACACTGGTAGGCAGATCTACTATAAGGATATACTTCTGCCAATTGATGATGAGATATTTTGGAATTTCATCCCTCTTTGGTGAGGAACTTTATCCCCCCCCCCCTCCCCCACTTCCCCCTTCTGTCCTCAAATATCATTCACTGTATTTTGTAAACATTAAACTATTTGTACCTACCACCATCACTACCTTACATTTTATTGACCCACACAAGTCTAATGTTTTAACAGTTTGTAACATCTGTGACTTTAAAATGTCAACAGTAAGTAGGTTTGTTACAGTACACTGTTAAACAAAAAATCAAATGTCAAAATAAATAAAAAACAAATACAAGACCTGTCAGAAAGTATAAATCTAGATTTATTTGATTAAACCAAAAATTTGAACTATTAACACTGGTCCCCTGTCAGCAGGTTCTTTTTTGTGATTTGCACTTATGTTCAAAGGGCAATAACTCACAGGAAAATAGCAAACCAACTCTGGTTAACTATATGGGCATCCCCTATCAATATTAATGATTTGCATCAAGTGTCATGAAATAGTACTTTATAGTTTTCGGGAATTTGTGCAGACAAGAATCTCGGACAAATGGATGAACAGAAGGAAGGATGGACGGAAACTCAAATTTAATACCCTCCTCTTTCTTCGAAAGGCAGGGATAAAAATGTGTGAGGACTTTAAGCATGTTTTTACCAGAATAATTGACTTACATCATAAATCGGTTACAATCTGTGGAGCGACATATACAGTACTGTATCTCCTCATCATCCATTACTTTTATAAGCTGATTGACTTTAGCCTGTCTCTCTGGCAGCATAAATTGATGTGCTATATCTTCTTGCTGGAAAGTAATAGGAAAAATGTTTATAATTTATAGTAACTTCCTGTAATAAAATAACAAATAATCAATATGTATATTATGTAAATGTATATTAAAACAAAAACAAAAACCTGTCTATAAAGGCCACCAGTCCATAAAGGTCACTTATACTGGTTCCCTTGGGCGGCTTTTATAGACAGGTTTAACTGTAAATTAAAAACAAAAATAAAAACTGGTAGAGATGAGATACTCTACAAAAGTTACATTTCTGATAGAGTGACAGTCCAATTGTCACTCAAAGAAATTCCATCCTCAATAGAGGCAAATTTAAGAGGGGCTACGGTGGCCAAGTGGTTTAAAGTGCCATTTTACAGATCACAGTGCATTTCACTTAGTTTAATTTCTACTTTGGAGAGAAAGTTGGTCAATTTCTTTACAGTAGGTCAGTGGTTTTCTAAAATATTCGACTTTGTTCCACAATCCCTAAACTAACTGCCTTGGTATAAATAAAGGATTTATGACTGGGGTGTTAAAACTCCATATGTCTACTCCATTCACAATGAGAGAAAAACTTTTTTAACATAACAGCAAAGTGAGTGACACAGTACATGTTGCGATCTGTCTTAAGCAACATTTGCAGCAACTATGACAATTTGTATAGTGCTAGCAATAAAGGAGAAGAACTTCCATTTGTAACCTCCACTAAAACTTTAATTCAATATGAAAAAGTCAATAAATGACCAAATCAGACCATATTGGACATTTCTGTGAAAAATAATTTTCACTTAGAATTTAAAAGGTGGGGTCGAAGGATTGGTGGAGTGAACTATAAAAGGAAGTTCTACCCTAGCATGCAAGCTCAAATTGCTGCAATTCAAAAGCCAGGCAATAAATCTTAATTACCAGTGTGCAAATTTAGTACCTTTTACATGTCCAACCTTTTAAACTTAAATTAAATATATACCTAGGGATGACAGGGATATAAGTCAAAATACTGCTAATGTTCACTATGCACTTGTATTTACTATAGTCAAACAACATTGACCTGTCTGCTTGACCTTTCATTCGGAATATCCATATAGGAGGATCTACCCATGACATGGGTAGTGTTAGGATTCACAGTTAAGATATAAACAATGCACAATTTCCCTGATAAAAGACCATATAAGCATCAGTGGATCCTATACATAAATGTGCTGGTCCATAATAAATATGTAAATTAAAGGTCAACCTGACAGGTCAATGTTGTTTGCCTATAGTAAATGAGCATTAATTTTCATACATTTTGTACTGCAGTGTTATTAAAAAGACTTAAAACATGCCTGATTTGATGTCAATCAGAAACTTCCCATGACTTATAAAATGAAACACAATATATTTACTGATTCCTTAAATGATAACCCTCGTTATATATATTACTAGAAAACTTGTCTGCTATTATTTAAAGGTCACATTATATCCTTAAACTTCTGTTTGATGTCCCAAAAGAAATTCTGAACAATAATTCCTTGTATTTAATGCAGCAGAGTACATGTATCACAATATTCATAAAATGCATGCATTTACTTCAACAACTTTCTGAATTTCTGCAAAAGCGAGTAACACATTTTTCAACAAAATTTTATGAGATTTACAAAATTACTTTAAAGCATAATTTTGGGTCATGAACTAATCTACAAATAAATTTTGAAAAAAAGAAAACAAGAGGACATTTAACTGTCAAAATTTTTAAACAATGAACAAAAACATACTTTTTGACTTATTTTGCTGACTAGGACCTTGTTTTTTTAACAATACATACATTTACATTTAATTAATTTTTAATGTTTTCAAACACACTTATTTAACGAAATTAAAAAGGAAGGAGGATTTCTAATACCTGGAAAAAAATCCACTTCTTCGCCAAATGCCCTGGGTGATGATCAAACCCCTCCCTCATGCAGTCATGGGTGAAAAGGAAGCATTCTACCCCAGCCCTCCCATGTGCAATTTGAGCATTCTACAACAAGGCTAAAAGATTCGGACCAGAAAGTCTGGTAGTAAAATGCTCTATTTTATCCACTGCATACAACATTGCAAGACCACTAACTAACTCAGCCCCATTACAAAATCAATGCTGTGCTACATGCGCCACTGCAGATATATAGAATGACAGACCGAGTTATGGTTCTAAGATGCTTACCAAGGGCTGGGCGCTTTTTGCGACACAAATCAATTTACTTCATTTAACTTTACTGCTGACTAACTCGGTGTCAATATGATAGATTGGTGTGGCATCAATCCCTATGACTGCTGTCCCAGTGAGCAACTGCAAGCACCTAAAAGTCACCCTGAGTACCAGTACTAGGTGCTAGTACAAAGCAGACGTGGATATAATACACCCTGCCAGTCAAGGTCACATCACTTAGTGTGATCTGGCTGACACTAGCAACACAATGCAAAGATTAAAATGTTGTGCCAATACAAGGTTTACAGAATGTGTTGAATGAATGAATGAATAAATGAATGAATGAATAAATGAATGAATGAATGAATGAATGAATGAATGAATGAATGAATGAATGAATGAATGAATGAATGAACGAAAGAATGAATGAATGAATGAATGAAGGAATGAAATGAATTAATGTTTAAAGCTGCACCAGCATTATTTCAGCTATTCACAGTAAGAATGAAAGAATGGAGAAAAGAGAGAATGAATAAATGAAGGAAGGAACAAATGAGTGAATGAAATACATACACATTCCAGATTATAACTACTGTTAACATAACATTATAACTCATTATTTTATAAAAAGACAAAAAAACTTTTAATATCCTACTGCAATAAACTTCCTGTTTTTTTCTGACAAAATTCACAAAACATTGTATTATTTCCTGAAAATGTGACAAGTTTTTTTTATAAATTGAAATTAGTATAAAGTCTTTAGCCATTGTTTTCAAACAGGAAGGAATTTTTAGAGAGAAGAGTAATGATGATAAACATGGTTATTTATTGCGGGACAAAACTAAATGGCTGAAAAATGTCTAAACACAGTGGAATGAATACACAGGTGTTTAGTGTGACTAATTTCAGAGATACAAAAAAGACAGAATGGAGCTGAGTAATGCGGTTTTAGGCCCAAGTCAAGATTCTTGCACTTATATTGAGGCGCCAGTCAGTTATGAGATGGTGAAAAAGAGAATGCAGGGGTTCAAAATTATGTTTTGTAATGTAAGGTCCAGGACCTTTTGCCTTTGTTTTGGCAGGGTCACATAAAATTTTGTAAATCCAATACCATCATTGGAAGGTCCATATACAATTATATTATTATATAGCGAGTTCAGTATTTGTCCTGGCAAAAAACTGCAGGTCCATTGGACTTCTACAGTTAAAATATCAAAGGTCCAAATGTAAAATCAATAGGTCCGGACCTCAGACTTAGAGATTTTTTAACCCCTTGAATGTATGTGTATACATGTGCCATCATGTGTTTACAGACACATGTCCTAGAACTGCAAACACTACTGAGCTACCGATGCTAACATTGTGTAAAAGTTTGTACAAGTTTGTCATTATAAATTAACAGAGATGCCTTTGAGCACAGAGAACACTCACAATTTAGCTGTCACATTGTGTAAAAAAGTTTGTACATGTGTTCCATGATGGCTTTGAACACAGAGAACACTACCAATTTAGCTGTCACACTGTGTAAAAAGTTTGTACATGTGTTCCATGATGGCTTTGAACACAGGGAACACTACCAATTAAGCTGTCACATTGTGTAAAAAAGTTTGTACATGTGTTCCATGATGGCTTTGAACACAGGGAACACTACCAATTTAGCTATCACTGTGTGAAAAAGTTTGTACATGTGTTCCATGATGGCTTTGAACACAGGGAACACTACCAATTAAGCTGTCACATTGTGCAAAAAAGTATGTACATGTGTTCCATGATGGCTTTGAACACAGGGAACACTACCAATTTAGCTATCACTGTGTGAAAAAGTTTGTACATGTGTTCCATGATGGCTTTGAACACAGGGAACACTACCAATTTAGCTGTCATTGTGTAAAAAGTGTCATGTGTTTAGACACATGCTTTTGAACACTAATAAGCTGTCATTGTGTAAAAAGAGTGTATGTTTGTACATGTGTGTCATTAATGCATTAAAAGACACATGCCACTACTTTCATTGTGTATGTTTGTACATGTGTACCATTTATACATAAACAGACACGTCTCTAAACAGAGAAAGTGTGTACATATGTGCAGACATGTGCCTTTGAAGATTGCTAAGCGAACACAACTAAGCTACCATTGTGTAAAAGAGTGGAACTCTGTACATGTATGTGTATCATTATGAATTAACAAAGATGCCTTTGAACACAGAGAACGCCAAATAAGTTATTGTTGTGTAAAAGAGAATGTATGTCCACAGGTAAGTCAATTCATAAACACACTCTTTTGGTTTGTTAAGGTAACAGTTTGACAAAATTAATTATTGTAGTAGATAAGCAACTTGACAAATTCAAATATTTTAAAATGACAACATCAAGTTTAAATATGTCATGAATTTGACTTAAAAGGTTAAATCTAATTTTAAAGATACCTGTAAAATTCAAAATGAGTCAATTGTATTTAAAAAGAATGCACAATGTACCTGACAAAGTGCATGCAATATTACAGGTAAATTACAGGTAATTTAATTGTAAACATGTGATAGGTATGTAGCGGTATACCTACAGGCACATGTATAAACTCAAATTAGCACCTTGTTTTGATCTATCAAATATTTTCATTCATAACCTTTTTTTCAATATTTAAAATGAAACTCAAAATAAACCCTTGCTTTGCACCCATCAAATATTTTTACGATTTTATCAACCCCTTTTGGTTTTTTTTAAAATCTAATTTGTAGGTAACAAAAATCCAGAAAAATAAACTTAGTTCAATCTAAAAAAAAAATCTTTGCGTGAATCAGCAAAATATTAATCAGAAACTCAAAATAACCACTTGCTTTCCATCCATAAAATTTTTCAGAACACATTTTCTGAAAAAAATATATAGGTAAAATAAATCCTGAAAAATAACCTTATTTCTTTTTTGTCAAATCTTAATTTCCTTTCAATGAATCAGCAGAATATTAAACTGAAACTCAAAATAAGGAACCCCTTCTTATATAACTAAACATATTTCAGAAATTGAGAAAACCTTTTTTTTTTGAAAAAAAAAAAAATTATATACATGTATATATAAGTCCTAAAAAATAACCTTGAATTTTTGTTTAAATTTAAAATTCCTTTCCATGAATCAGCAAAATAGCAAAACAATAAACCGTACTGATTAATTGCATAATAACTCACTGTATCTTAATTAAGTCATATAGTATACCTATATAATTACTGACACAACAGTTGATTAATTAGGTGTACACAGTATAGTTTAGTTCATATCAGTCCAAATGATCCTGAAATGATCATGTACCGGTATATCCTGTATGTCTACTGTAAGGGAATTCCCAGAGCAGTATGACTATGTCCAAGTGCTCCTGTACTGATGATGATCATGTACTGGTGTGTCCTGTATTGCTACTGTAAGGGGAATCCCAGAGCAGTTTGACTGTCCAAATGATCCTGTACTGATCATGTACCGGTATATCCTGTATGGCTACTTTACGGGAAATCCCAGAGTAGTATGACTAGTCACAATAACACACTAAACAGTACTGTTATCTCAGTGTCAGTACTTCAGTCAAACAGTATTATGTAAATTATGTAAATAGTTATAACATTATAATAATGTAGTAGTGACTTATAATCTTATATCAGTATGTTACCTGATGATAAGTTTAAAATACTTCAGATTAATCAATGAGCTATTTATATAAACATGAGGTCACAACACACTTCAGGAAATGTGAAGCAAAATTACAGAGTTATCTCCCTGTAGCTGTATTACATTTACATGATTATCTCCCTTCATCCCTTCATCAATGCCATAACTCAGTGTGTTATCTGATGATAAGTATTAATCAATGAGCTATTTATATAGACATGAGGTCACAACACACTTCAGGAAATGTGAAGCAAAATTACAGAGTTATCTCATGTAGCTGTATTACATTTACAGGGTTATCTCCCTTATATACCATCCCTACAAATCATCAATTCAATACTGTAAGCTACCTGATGATAAGTATAAAATACTTAGATTGATCAATGAGGTATTTATATAGACATGAGGTCACAACAACATGACTACCAAACATTTCAGGAAATGTGAAGCAAAATTACAGAGTTATCTCCCTGTAGCTGTATTACATTTACAGGATTATCTCCCTTATATACCATGCATCCCTTCAAATCATCAATTCAATTCTGTAAGTTTCATGGTGATAAGTTCAGCAATATACTACAGGTTACCATAATCAATGAGTTATAGATAAAGATGTGATCATAACAATAAAAATGTCAATCATTTGCAATGTGAAGCAGTATCACAGGGTTATCTACCTTATATCTTTCTAACTCTAGCTTATATTGAAGTAACTCTATTAACTTTTTTTAAGACACACAAACATACCTGTACTGAGAGAAAAAGAATCACAATTAAGGTCTAATGACATTTACAAACATCTTCTACATTACCAATATTTGAAATCTGACTCAGGGCTCTAAGGCTCATCATGTCATCACTTCTAAAAGTCTTGTCATTTGACTTCCAGATTGTAACAAGTACTCTACACAGCTTGTGCAATACTAATATTTGAAATCTGACCCAGGGCTAGAAGGCTCATCATGTCATCACTTCTAAGAGTCTCGTCATTTGACTTCCAGATTGTAACAAGTACTCTACACAGCTTGTGCATTACCAATATTTGAAACCTGACCCAGGGCTAGAAGGCTCATCATGTTATCACTTCCAAGAGTCTTGTCATTTGACTTCCAGATTGTAACAAGTACTCTACACAGCTTCTGCATTACCAATATTTGAAACCTGACCCAGGGCTAGAAGGCTTATCATGTCATCACTTCTAAGAGTCTCATCATTTGACTTCCAGATTGTAACAAGTACTCTACACAGCTTGTGTATTACCAATATTTGAAATCTGACCCAAGGCTTGAAGGCTCATCATGTCATCACTTCTAAGAGTCTTGTCATTTGACTTTCAGATTGTAACAAGTACTCTACACAGCTTCTGCATTACCAATATTTGAAATCTGACCCAGAGCTAGAAGGCTCATCATGTCATCACTTCTAAGAGTCTTGTCATTTGACTTTCAGATTGTAACAAGTACTCTACACATCTTCCACATTACCAATATTTGAAATCTGACCCAGAGCTAGAAGGCTCATCATGTCATCACTTCTAAGAGTCTTGTCATTTGACTTCCAGATTGTAACAAGTACTCTACACAGCTTGTGCATTACCAATATTTGAAATCTGACCCAGGGCTAGAAGACTCATCTTGTCATCACTTCTAAGAGTCTTGTCATTTTACTTCCAGATTGTAAAAGTACTCTACACAGCTTTGTATTACCAATATTTGAATGAGACCCAAGCTTGAAGGCTCATCATTGTCATCACTTCTAAGAGTCTTGTCATTTGACTTCCAGATTGTAACAAGTACTCTACACAGCTTGTGTATTACCAATATTTGAAATGTGACCCAAGGCTAGAAGGCTCATCATGTCATCACTTCTAAGAGTCTTGTCATTTGACTTCCAGATTGTAACAAGTACTCTACACAGCTTGTGTATTACCAATATTTGAAATCTGACCCAGGGCTTGAAGGCTCATCATGTCATCACTTCTAAGAGTCTTGTCATTTGACTTCCAAATTGTAACAAGTACTCTACACAGCTTGTGCATTACCAATATTTGAAATCTGACCCAGGGCTAGAAGGCTTATCATGTCATCACTTCTAAGAGTCTTGTCATTTGACTTCCAGATTGTAACAAGTACTCTACACAGCTTGTGCATTTGGTTGCATATTGTCTTACAAGAAAGTATGTAGCTATTTGTGATATAGTGTTTTGTCCAAGTGTTTCTAATCTGCTTTGTACTATTGTGTGCTTATGACATGTTTTAAAGTGTCCAGTACACAGCAACTTACTCATAACGTGAGAGCTAGATTAACATCACAAACCATTCTATCTTATAGTTTGCCAATAAGTAGAGAATAACAAACCAAATGAAAACATTCCTTTTTCGCTTCTAATTGACCATGGACAAACCCACAGCTTTGAGATGGCACTGGGTTTGAAGACACTTTAACCACTACACATGCATTAGAAATAGACTACATTCTTTAAAGGTTTCCATGATTAGGTTTCCACAATTTTCAAATTGTAAGTAACCAAATTCATTAGTTTGTGAAAATAGAGTCATATTTTTGAAAATTAACACCTTAACCACTGCACAGGCATTAAAAATAGACTACATTCCATAGGTTTTCACAATTGATTAATACCCAAATTTTTTTCAATTTTTAACTTAATTTGTTAGTTTCAAAGTTGTAATTGTGATTTAGACATGGATTGGTATGTTTGGTTTTTTTTCTATTACTACAGAGGTATCATAATTAAAATTCTTTGCTAAATATTTATCTCTGGTTCAATTAAATATTGTAACACAGGCACTGATCTGGATTTTACTTAGAACAATGTAATGTAACAATTCCAGTAAAACACATTACAGGAAAGGGTATGCAGACAGTCAGCTGCATTCCACAGTGTTTACTTAAGATTCAAATTATAAAATTTTACTTTAAAAAAAAGAAAAATATTCAATTAATTCATTATTTTTTGTAAGACATATGTACCTGGGAAATTTCATGGCAAAAATGTAAGATGCACTTATCATTTTCAAGTTTTATCTCAAATTATTATTTCAACAAATTATTTGTGTTAACCTGTACCATGTGTACATAAAAACCGCCTATTGGGAGCCTAAAGAAATGGTCTTAATGGACAGGTGGTCTTTATAAAGCCTCTACTTGGTTGAAATTTGAAACAAAGGGATTCTAACTTAAATGGTCTTTAAGACTTATTATTATGACAGGTGGTCTTTGTATATTAGTTCTTTTTAGTTGAAATTTGAAATAAAATGACATCAAAAGTTAAAACACTGATCTTAAAGGACAGGTGGTCTTTATATACAGTTTCTGTTCTGCTGAATGTTGAAATATGAAACAAACTGACCTAAAACATTGGTCTTAATGAACAGGTGGTCCTAATAGAGCTTATTTTTTAAGTGAAATTCTTTTAAAGGAACTCTAAGACAATGACCTTATGGAAAGTTAATTTTATTATAGAAGTTTGTCTTGGTTGAAACTTGAAACAATGGTCTTTATTTAGATCTTTCAGTTTGAAAGGGAACTTAACACACTGGTCTCAACAGACAGCTGGTCTTTATATAGAGATTTTTTAGTTTGAAATTGGAACCAAACAGACCTAAAAGTAAAACACTGCCACTGGTGTTAATTGACAGGTTGTCTTTTTATAGAGGTGATCACAATAGCTGGTTTTACATGTACAACTGTACCTCCCAACTTGACACTGGTTAGCTTTACATAACACATAAATCAAATAACCAGAAATAAAACACAATATTATACCAATATCAGATATAAATAACTCACATTAAGGTCAACAAAAACATAATTGTTTATGTAACTTCATTGGATGATCATAATAAACGTTTTGACAAGTGAAGCGGAACAAAAACACAGCAAAATATGAGATGATAAATGTATTTAAACTTAGTACTGAAATATGCACACCTGGAAGAGATCAAAATCTAAACAACACAACATAAGTAAAGTAGCTACTTGTACTAGTACTAAATTATATAACAAAGTCACAGGTTTTTTAACACCTGTTCTATATCATAATAATATCTGAAATACAATAACACATCTATCCTACCTTTAAATCAACCTCCATGATGTTCTGTTTCTAATTAGTAGCTAGCTAAGTACACCACTATATAGTGCCGGCTTTCCTGACCTGATCACCTGGGTGCTCTATGTATTTTCATATATACAAACTGTCAATCAATTTACCTGTCGACTTTCTCTCATGATGATCAGTCAGATAAAATGTTCTCCAGCAGTATGTCAGGAATTTTTATGACAAAAACTTTCAGTAGGTGATTTTCCTTAGCAGTTGATATTAAGTACATGTACTTGCTCCTGTCCCTCCCATTTCTAACCCTCCCAGCCTTCCTATGACTTATCAGACTAGTGTTGATCCGGCAGACAGTGGTTAATTCAAAATGCATCTAAACCCTCAACGGGGTCATATAATTAGGGTTTGAAGTGAAAGGTGTTGAATTGTGACTAACACATAATATACATGATCATTGACACATAAGTTGGTAATTAAGAGACTGATATGTCAAGACCACATACATAAAGTGACAATTTTTTCAAAGAAAGTGCTATGTGACAGGACCTTTTCTGACCTTAAACACGAATGGTGCCTAACTCAGTAAATAGAGATGGCAGGCATTCAGTGTTCAATCTAGGAAGGGGTCATTTTCAAAAACTTTCCTCTACAACACCATAACATCAATATTTTTGTGTTCATGTTATGTTGAATATGGCCCGCTATGGCCTTTACAATTTGGTCATTTGGCAAAATAAGAGATCAATGGCCTCTTCCGGATTAAAAATTATTAATATGACCCAATAAGAACCTAACAATGGGGTCATTTGGCAAAATTAAGAGATTCATGGTGCTATGACCTCTTCTAGAATAAACTATATTAATATGACCCATTAAAGCCTTCACAATTCCATCATTTGGCAAAAAAAAAGATCTATAGCCCAATGGTATCTTTTAGAATAAACTATGTTAATATGAACCAATAAGGACTTAAAAATTTGGTCATTTTGCAAATAAAGGATTAATGGTCTTTTTGGCCCCTTCTAGAATGAACACTGTTAGTTTGACCCACTACGGCCTTAACAATGGGGTCATTTGGCAGATAAGGCATCAATAGCCCAATGGCCTCTTCTAGAATAAATACTGTTAATATGACCCAATAAGGCCTTAACAATGGGGCCATTTGGCAGATAAGGCATCAATAGCCCAATGGCCTCTTTTAGAATAAATACTGTTAATATGACCCAATAAGGCCTTAACAATGGGGTCAATTGGCAATTAAGGGATCAATGGCCCTTTGGCCTTTCTAGAATGAACACTGATGCCTAAATGGAGATGATAGCCATTATATTTATTTTATTCCATTGATCTTGAAAGTTTAAATGTTAAACTTTAAGCATAAAGTTTATATCACATTTGTGTGCTCAATAGGTGGCCGACTTGACTGCCTAGTAGAGCCTCCCGCTATCATTGGGTCATAGCCCTGGGTGAGTTGAATTTTGGCTGCTGCATTCTTTGCCCTTTTCCTGTTATACATTGGAGTTTGTCTTATTTCTGGGAAGTGGCCAACCAACAGATTAGCCTAAGGTTAGATCCTGGTGGTGCCGATTCCATGTAACTGAATCAAATGAAAGGGGGAAATGTGGCAGACCGAGCTTAGTAGGTGGCCAGATAGCTCAGTCAAGTGCAGCACCCTCCAAGGATTAGAAAGTTCATGCATTTCAACATGTGCTGCAGCTGAATGAATTATTTTTCAAAATGTAATTAACTACAAAGCTTCCATTTCCCATCTGTAAATATTACCATTCATTAATACCTCAAAATTTTCTTTACTTTATAAATTGATCCGATAAACTTGTTCTTTTTTTCATATCTAATGTAATGGGAAAAAACAAAAGAACATCAATTTGTCTGTAATTTGATACATATAATTCTTCCACCATTCCTCATTTTGTTTCATTGAGTTTGTAGCTAATTTCCCAGATCGTCAGATTTCACAACTCTGCATGACAGAGAATCAATATCTGGTGACAAGCTTATTGTATGGTGTGAATGCTTGTATTGTTGACAAGTGTTGATTTCAAACTTCAAAACAAAGAGCATGGTTGATGAGGTGACAATGAGGTGACCTTGAGGTATTGCTGTCAAATTCATTCACACTTGTTGATGACATAAACATTAAAACAGTCCAGATAAAAAAGTAATAACAATTTCAAGAAACAGGACAACATGTCATTTATATCAAAAACATTAAACTATTAAGTCTATAAATGCATTCCAAAACTATTTTCAGGGTTCAATCTAGAAGCGACTCTTGCTCAATTGCCCCCAAAACAATACTGTTTGTGAGCCAACTCTATCAGACCCTTCTTTTCAGTCTTAAAATTAGTTGAAACCTAGCTTGCTAATGCTCCTTAAAATGGAGACATCATGTTTTTCAAGTTTTTCAAGTGTGAATATACTCAGACTGAGTGTGCACTACGGATTGAAATTGATGCAAGAAAAAGAACCCGTAACATGTCCATAAACATTTTTCTAGGGAAATACTTGGCAGACCTGTGAGGCAGTACAGTACAGTCGTGATCTGGCTGACAAAGTGATATGCCCGATTACTAAAAAAAATTCAAGAAAAATTAGGGGAAAAAAATTTATCCAGACACCTCTGAAAACATTTTTTTAGGAAGTACCAGGCAGACCTGAGTAGTGAGGCAGTATGGTACAGTTGTAATCTGGTTGACACAGTGATATGTCCGATTACTATAAGAAAATTCTAGAAAATTAAGGGAAAAAATATCAATTATCCAGACACCTCCGAAAACATTTTTCTAGGAAATACCAGGCAATACTGTACAGTATGTCGGTATATATTGTTTAGTGATCTGACTGACTGCAGTTAACAACACTGTAAATGTCAACTATAATTATAACAATACAACTTAGAAGAAAATTGTCAGACATATTACCTCTAGGCAAACAACTTTGACCTGTCTGTTTGACCTTTAATGCAAATAATCATTATGGACAAACACATTATGTAAAAGGGATCACACAGGTTTTTTTGTCTACATAATGAAAACACTAAATATGTACCATGTGTACACATGATCACCTGCGAATCCTACTACTAACCATGTATTGGGTGGATCTTTCTATATAAATATTCCTAATGAAAAGGTCAAACAGACAGGTCAATGTTGTTTGCCTACACCTCTAGGCTATATATTTATAACGCTTTACCATAAATTAATGACTGACTGACTCGGATTCTATTAATGGTAATACCTGTGTATTAAAGATAAATGAACAACTTGTGACTTTTTAACCATTTCAATAATATTTCAAAAGTAATATTATATGCTCTACTTATATATACAAAAACGCTATTATTTTATAGTTCTGACTACGGTACCGCCTACCGGTTATCAAATTTATATACATAAACCTTTCTCTATAGTACTTGTTCCTGAATCATTTATGTAACAAATTTTGACAATCTTTTTCTGAAGTACAGATCAACATTTTTGACAAAAACTGAATGCAAATGTTACAAGCTTGAAATGATCTTCGAAATGGCACCTTAAATTATCAATTACCTTGAAAATTAATGGAATTATTCAGATTTCAGTTTTTCTGTATTTAAGTTCAGAAAAATTGTAGTTAAGGAATGATTGTGAGATTGGGGCCAGGACAACTCCCAGTTTGCTTTATATGTGTAACAGAATGTTGAATAAATGCAGGGTCCGACAGGGATTTGACCCAGGACCTCCCAAACTAAAGCGCTCTATCAACATAGCTATTCAGAACACTACATTAACGTTTTTCTGAAATGCAATCTATATTTTTCATGCTTAAAGATCCTGCAAAAATAATTTTTCTTTCAGCTCAGGTTCAGCTTCCTTTACAGAATTTCATAATAATTTACACCAATACAGTGAACTACAGAAATGTGTTGAATGTTAAATATGAATGTTGCTTAATGTTGCATCAGCAATTTTTCAGCTACTACATTATTGATGTCTATGGATTAAACTATGAACAAGTTTCTGTATGCATGTGAAGTGCTAGTGTGTTTTATGGTCTGCCTTGTACCAGCACACACTCAGGGTGAGTTGCTAGCTCACCGAGTCAGTACACCACAGACAAGCATACCACTCCCCCAGTAACATTATACTGACACTGGATGAACCAGTAAAAGCCAACAGCAAAGAAAATTCACTTTCCAACATGCGACCTGAGCAGGACTCAACCTCACAGCTGTGAGAGACCCTGGATTTGCAGACTGGGATCTTACCTTATTTACTAGAAATGAAGAGCCAAATGCTTTGCTCAAGATACTTTGAAACTGGGTATTGAAGTTGAACTATCCCCCTCGACATGAGTTCGAATGAGCTGAGTATATAACTGCAAAAACTATTAATGAAATATTCTTTTGTAGTTTAGATTTTATTCTATGCTGCAAACAAAATTCTACTTTCATCTTTGGTTCAACATCCTTTCATAATTCTAACAAGTTGTACAACCTGATAATAAGTATGATAAATTTTTTTTCATTTCAAAATAGACAATATCATTGACCGTAAATTGTTTTAGATCCTTAAAATGACGAATGGAGATTACAAATCAATATAAAATCTCGCTTGACTGTAGTAAAATTGCATATATAAGTCAATTAGAAGCCGAGTTCCAATGGGATATCAACTATCATCTGTGGCGATTGAAGTGTTGGTAATAATGTATAATGATAGCTCAATAGCCTTAGAGTCTTCATACAACAAACAATGACATTTGTAAGTTAATTATCAAACAAATCAAATCAAAAACAGCTAAAAATTCAATATTCCATGGACACTGCACAAAAAAAACTAAATTCAATAATCTATGGACTCTGTGCATAAAACAATTACTAGTACAAAATTACATTTACAGTAAAACCTTGCTATAATGTCCTTTGTTAACTTTGGCATCTCGCTTATCACCACAGCTTTTTTAAAGTCCCTTATCACCACAGCTTTTTTTAAGTCCCTTAACACCACAGGTTTTTGGGTTTTTTTAAGTCCCTTAACACTACAAGTTTTTTTGGGTTTTGTTTTTTTTGAAGTCTCAAAATCCATTTCTTTTATGTTTTTTATTTATAAGCCTCTTAATTTATTGTCAAACCCTACAAAATGCCAAAACACTGACTGAACAAATGGTGGCAATGAAATGAGGTTTAACTGTTTAATTTTTCTTAATTAGTAATTGATAGATTCAACTCAATAGGTTTTTCAAAATTTTTCAACAAATTTCACCAGATATATATATGGCATATAGTCTCTATAGTTGCAGATACATAATTCTTAGCTACAGGCAAAAACAGGATATTGAAATATTGCACATCTTAGTGTACCTGGTATACTAGTAAGCCAATAGGTTTTTACAAGATTCCAACAAGTGAAATACTAAATAGCATTTTGCCTAATGGTATATATTAGTTGCAAAAATGTATAATTCTTAGCAGTGGCAGATTTAAGAGGAGTTGCGGGGGTTGCAACCCCCCCTTTGAAAAATTGAAAGAGAGGGTGAGAGAGCTATTGACTGATGTGACCCCCATATGTTCATTTCTGTATACGTGTTGTTTCCGGATCGCGTTTACTAGACCCTACGTCTCTGGAAGCTTGCACCTTTGGCGCTCGCACATAGCATTGATATACTAGTGATTTTCAACCCCCCTTTCAAAACATAGCACTGTCGTGCTGTTGTACAGCGTACAGTAGTTGGGAAAATTGTGTTGTGGCAAGACAGAATATAACCGAAAATTCGGGGGGGGGGGGGGGTGGGGGGGGGTGGGGCGGGATTGGGGGGGGGGTGCCGATCAATGCATAGTCCGACGGATGGGTTTTTTTTTTTTTTGAAAAAGAAACAATGTACCAAACCATGTATTGCTGAATTAAATGGTAGAAAATAATAATTTCATAAATATATGAAAAAGACAATCGGTAATTAAAATTTAAAAAAGTTGTATCCGATCGTTTTGTCATTTCGGATAGAGAGAAAGTAGAGTTTTGCAGATCCTACCGTCGCTATGAGGGGTACATTCTAGCGGTTGTATGTAACTGGATCATTTGCTGTTAATCTGGGTTTTAATTAACTGCTGATTATCACTCACAATATTCCCGTTTCATGTTAATGGTGAAGTACAGTTGTTTTACCAGTTCCAAATTTTTACTACCGAATAATCTAAAATTTCAATCCCGTTCAATTAAAGGAATCGCAAAATAACTTTCTAAATTTGCTTCTACTTCAATGTATGGGCATTAATTGTTTAAATATTATTAAACTTCAACCGCTTCCTAAAAGGTCGACAGATTGTTGGTGACCTAGTTTAACGATGTAAACAAATCGTGATCACGGAAATGCTTTTTTCAAGAAAACATACTACCACATGTTTTTGAGGACAGGTGTCGATATTTTGGAATCAGTTAACATTTGCATTATTACACAACATAAATTTTATTTCCTCTGCTTGTGGACGACGTCTGCAGCAGCGCTTATATGAAACCCTGTTCGGAACTGGTAAAACGACTGTACACAACACTGTACGAATTATCTCCCTTTCACAAAGTCAAATCTAATCGATAAACATTTTAAAATATGACACAATTGCCTCAACATCAAAATACATGTACGTTATCATAACCTTCAAAATAAATTTAAATTTCCGTAGATTTCGCGAAGAATTAATTAAACAACCTGCCGTTGCTGTTCATTTCATAAAAAGTTATGATTTTACATCGTAGGACGCAAACTTCTCGAACTACTTTTTATTGTAAACATGAGATCAGTTCGCCAAATTGCAGAAATTATTAGGTGCATCCCGTCGCAATATTTTACTAGATTCCGAAATGTATTCCGAAAATTTATTCCAAATGTGCATATGTAACCAAATGCATTACCCGTCTCAGAATACATATCTCACGATAAAACAGATATACTTCTTTCACGCTCATTTACCAGGCGCACTATTTCCAGGTGTACTCATATCTTATAATTTCATAGCAAAGAAGCTCGATATCTTGGAAGAAAGTGACAACAATGTATGCGTTTTCACGCTGTACAAAAATCCTGGATCTGCCCCTGCTTAGCTAAAGGCAAGTATACATTGGTTATTAAAGTATCACACCTTTTGGTATGTAAGTCAATAGGTTTTTACAAGACTTCAACAAGTGAAATATTATATATAGATTAGCATATTGCCTACCGGGTATATAGTTGCAGAAATATATAATTCTTCGCTACAGGCAAATATATATATTGGATATTACCATATTAACATATTGCACTTCTGAGTTCTTTAGCCAGAAGCTTTTTAAAAGTACCCCTGACACTGAATAAGGTTGGCGGTAAACCAGCTTACCAAACAATTTTATGGTACCTTTTCTACAATGGTGTTATATACAAGTGCATGTACATGAAAATTAAAGCTTTTAGGCCAAGAAGCTTTATAAAAAGAGCATTAGGAATATTAAAGAAGGGAACTCTCATAAGTCAAGCTATGTGCAGCCATATATGAATTTTGAACATACGAAAAAGTCAATCACTCTTTCAATAGTAATAATCAGACAAGCTATATGCAGTCATATATGAATACTAAGTTCAAGCACTCTTTCAAAAGAATTATGGTAGTCAAACTACATGAAGCCATATATAAACACAAAAGGTCAAACACTATCTCTCACAAGTAAAAATTGAGCTAAGCTACATCATGCAGTAATACAAAAGGTCAAAGCATTGAATCAGTCAAGCTACATGTAGCCATATATGAACACACAAGGTCATGTAAGAATCAGTCAATTGTGTGCAGCCATATATGAACACACAAGGTCAAACACTCTTTCAAAAGTAGGAATCAGTCAACTGTGTGCAGTCATATATGAACACACAAGGTCAAACACTCTTTCAAAAGTAGGAATCAGTCAATTGTGTGCAGTGTAACAACCCACTTTGAAAAAATTACGCACTTTGAAAAATTTTTTCAAATCGCGTTAAATTCGGGACAAGCTCAACGCACTTTGAAAAAATTTTTCAAAGTGCGTTAAAAAATGGTTCAGCTCAACGCACTTTGAAAAAAATATTTTTTTATTTCAAACAGCGTTAAAAAACACCTGTGACAACCCACTTTGAAAAAATTACGCACTTTGAAAAATTTTCTTCTCAACCATAAAACATCTTTGATTTCAACAATTTTCTTGGAGCTCTTCTTTACGTGAGACCCGATAATAACCAACAGGAATAAACGTGCACCAGGTAGTTTGATAGACAGTACGTTCAAAATGGCAAAGCACATACACACACACACATATACAGAGAGAGAGAGAGAGAGAGAGAGAGAGAGAGAGAGATTTTATTAAAAGAAAACGAATTGCCAACTTGTCGACCTGCCTGAAGATATAATTTTTTGATTTGTTATTTGGTCATCCCCGCCCCATCTTTGATGGGTTGAAATTTTATTTATTTGTTATGGTGTTTAATAATCTACTTTCTGTCACGAAAGGTAATTTCAGTGTGTGAGAGATCACTGGTTCGAACCCCTGCAGGATCTGACAAAGACTTCAAATGATATTGTGAAATGAAAGCCATTGGGGTAATTTGGATAAGACCCTACAACCGATGCCCCATGTCGAAGCAGGTGTTACACGATAAAGAGCACTCCATGGATAAACTTTCTGTCACTTCGCACTGGGAAGTCTTGATTCATACTCTCGAAAGTAAAACATGACGTTGGATTGACATAATGGTTTGTTTGTTTATCAAAAGTCTTAAAAACGTATAATCTTTGTATAAATCAAAATGGACAGTCTGTAGTGCAAACATAAAGAGTGATCAGATGAACCTGCGTATATGTGGTGGGTGGGTGGATGCGTATATAACTAGACAATGACAAAATAAAATATTCTGTCTAAAGAATGGGAACCGCAACTAAAAAATGGGAAAATACCAAATATATTAATATCATTTTTTGTTCATCTGGTCGGTCAAATTACAATCTTCAATAGAAACCGATAAGTGCATTTCGACAATAGGCAACTAGACACCTATAGCTATGCAAGTTAATTCTATTAACAAGCTAAAAAATTAGAACATGATAAAACTGTCTTGAGTCGTTTTGAACACTTTTGTATAATAAACTGCAGACAAAAAGGGATAACCTTAAAAACCTAATTACAGTATGATCTGTTTCTAGCGCATTGGGTACGTATATATGCTATAAGAAACGCCTTTAGACCACTAAATAGCTAGGGTATATATATATCATATGTATATATCATATATGATCACAGAGGTTCCATATAACAGATTGAAGACAATAACAAATTTTATAAAATGCAGCACATTGACTTTAAACCACTGCGGTAGCTCAGTTAGTAGAGTGCTCAGTCCGTAAGTGGGAGGTTGTGGGTTGGATCCCCGGCCGGGTCTGACCCAAGAATTAAAAGTGTGTAATGACTACTCTTTCGCCAAACACTAGGTATTACGAAAATAAAGTCACGGTTCTTTCGGATGGGAACTTAAAATAAACGAGGTAACAATAGGCTTGGCACAATTAAGTACCCTGCTATAGAATGCAATCAGCGCAGCGCAACGCAAAGGCAAAATTTCTGGCAAAATTTCTTCACCTTCGCCTACAGTCGTTATGTTTTTAAAAAAATTAAACAATTAAAAAAATCTTTGTAAGCAACCTCAAATACCTAGCGCTCTCACATTGGACTAAGTCAAATGCTGCCATAACCGTAAACACGTAAATTTCAGCGGAGCAGAGTGAAACGTGAACTAGACCTGTAACACATAGTGGTAGAGTACTAGACCAACTTGCAAAAAATCAGTTCAATACCTGAAAGTATTTTGGAAAGAAGTTCGAAAACTGTTCTTGCAGACTTCCCAAATTTCCCTAAAAGCAACAGAGCGGGACGAAATGAAAACTCGTTCTGTAACTCATTGTACCAAATATTAGTGTAATATCTACAAGCGTTTCGGAAAAAAAAACTGCGGTAAACTGTTATTTGAATCAAATTTTTAAATACAAAGGTTCGGATTCGTAAAACTATGCGGTTTGGAACAAAATGTTAACTTGATCTGCAACTCGTTATGGTTGACTCGCATTAAATAAATCGCCCTAATATATTTATCTCCAAGCGTTTAGGAAAAATGCGGGAAACTTATGACGGACTGATGGACGGACGGAGGGACTGGAAAACAGCATCATACCTCCTGCAACTTGACTTGCGTGTAGTATAATAATAAATATCCTACTTGAATCTGCCAAAAGCTTTTGGTTACTGGCATTGTTCAGTTCCACAATTTTTAGAATCTTTAACACCAATTAAATAGTTGTGTTTCCTCTCTTGAACATAAACTACTGCCATAATGAATGCGTGGTGGAGCAGGAGATACTACTTCCGGAGCATCTGATCTCACTTCCAGGTCTGCGCTTCATTTCTTACACATATTTGCATGTTATTTAGTTTCACGAGAAAGGAATACACATTGGTATTGTTTGTGTGGATTTATGTGTTCAATGGCCAAACTTATATATTCCATGTTTCAAATTTGAACTAAATCAGACAACAAATAAGACTAAAACGGCCGATTATGCGTTTATAGTACGGCGGGTATATATCTTGGATATGGCGCGGGAACGCCAAACACACTTTCAATCTTTACAAACCATGGACCTTCCACACCAAATTATGTTCAAATTGGCCCAGTGGTTTCATTGTAAATATACATGGTTTACGGTCAGGATATATACGGTATAGGTGCTACATATCGCAAAGATATGTGTTCTCCAAAATGTCCCTCCTTGTAACCCCCTCCTTCTCACCCCGACACTAGCTGCGGAACACATTTTAAAACTGGTTTTTACATTCTGCGACATACAACGCTAAACCTGCTATTAGTTATGCTGGTTAAAACTTGTGTTGGCTGCTGTAGATCGTTCAATCACAAATGAAAATATATATATATATGCGTTGAACAAAGTGAAAAAATTTTAAATGTACCTCATTAATGCAGTTTGATTTTTTTTTCAATTCGCGTTAAACATGTCCCACATTTAACGCAGTTTGAAAAAAAAATCAAAGTGCGTAGTTTTTTCAAAGTGGGTCGAATTTTATATGTACCTCATTAACGCACTTTGAAGTATTTTTCAAAGTGCGTTGAGCTGAACCATTATTTAACGCACTTTGAAAAATTTTTTCAAAGTGCGTTGAGCTTGTCCCGAATTTAACGCGATTTGAAAAAATTTTTCAAAGTGCGTAATTTTTTCAAAGTGGGTTGCTACAGTGCAGTCATATATGAACACACAAGGTCAAACATTCTTTCAAAAGTAGGAATCAGTCAATTGTGTGCAGTCATATATGAACACACAAGGTCAAACACTCTTTCAAATGTAAGAATCAGTCAAGTTACATGCAGTCATATATGAACACACAAACGGTCAAATACTACTGAGGTATTTAAAAAAAATTAAAGACTGAACTGATATAATCATTAATGGATACACATTTTTAGCTCAAAGAAGATTATACAAACTATATTCTACAAAGCAGAGTAGTTGAATAAAATAGCAAGCTAGATATATATACAAACAATGCAGAACATTAGCAAATCTGGGCTGGGTAACTTGAATCAATCGTAATGAGTACAAATAATCAACACTTATATAATACACAGTATTAAGTATTCGTAAATTAGGATAGCTTCCAGTTTTGGGCTAAGCCCTGAAAAGCATATAGAAAGATTACAATTAGCTAGGGAAACACACAACGAAAATAGGAATCGGGTACACTCTAGTCTGACAAATATTTACACATTTAAGTTCAAACTTACCTTCTTGCTAGAAACTTTCTGAAATAGTTGAAAGGAACAAATCTACATTCACAAATTAATTTCATACTGTAGTCAAATATACATGAATATAGGCAAACAACATTGACCTGTGCACTTGACCTTTCATTATGAATATTCATATAGAAGAATCCAACCAATACAAAGGTAATGTTTGGATTTGCAATTAATGCATACACAATGCACAATTACACGTAACTTTAGATTAATATCTTCCTTACTGTCTTAAACCCTTTGCCGTTGATTCTACAAATGTATATGTGTTTGAAATTAGTGTTTTTCCGAGTCATATAGCTAAAATAATCACTTAATGTCCCTATACATCAATGAACTGGTCCATAATGAATATTCAAATTAAAGGTCAAGCAGACAGGTCAATGATGTCTGCCTAGACATAAAGTGTGTTGTAATAACAACATATTTTCAATCTTATCAACTTAAATTAATTATGATTATAAATGCACAGGATAAAATGGAAATATATGCAAATAATTAACCTTTTACATATTTAAAGAAAACTTCTCTCCTTGTTTTCTGACAAGCTTTCAAAATATTAATAATTACTGTAGTACCGGTACTGTACATGTGGGTAGTAGTGCATACCGGTATATACCAGTAACATTTGTTGCATGATCAGCAGATTAACATATGCCTCGTCTAAATGCTGTGATATATTTTTAATATTGCACGGCAATTTTCTTTTGTTTTGTAATCAATTTCAAAAGTTCATCTATATAGAATTGTGAGGCACTTATAATAGTTTATTAAACTTAAAGAGTGTATTTTCTCCTTCAATTTTTAAAGACAAAATCAATGCAACATCATTAAGATCCATAGGGATTCAAACTAGGATATTCTTGACTTGCAAAGGGAAGGTGTTTCTGTTGTATTCCAGTCCTAGCTTTATGTTTTTTAACATTATTTTTTTTTAACAAATTTAACATTTCTACTGGTATTGTTCATTAGATGTTTTTCCACATTGAATAAAGACTAATTTTCCCAATCGCAAGGACTCAAGACTCCGTACCAAAAGGGATGTGACAGCCATTTTTATGCCCATCATTTCTATATATGCATACTAGTATACTGACTTGCCAAGAAGTATATAATTTATTTTCAGGCAATGCCCAAATGCCTTTGGCAACATAAAATTTAAAATCAACATCTAAAAGACAAGCTATAATATATAAAGCCATAATTTTAATTTTTGTAAGTAAGAAGATAAGTTATATCACACAGGTGTGTCCCATTATCAATCACGATATGCACTGATACATGTACCAGTACATAAATAATTGCCATGTGGTTTTAAATTTCTTAAATCCAAAATATTTCAAATGTACTTTTAGGCAAAATGCCTAGCATTAGCAACAAAAACAAGAGGTCATCAGATGATCAGACATGGATTTGTCACTTGCCATGTTGTGGTTAGTGATGTAAGCAACAACGCCCAATCCAACGGCCTCAAAACCAATGTCAAAGACAAAGGTGATAAGATTCAAGGCAAACAACACTCAACCAATTACAAGCAGTGATCAGAAAGAAATTGAGGTCATCAAAACCTTTACATATTTAGGAGCAATACTAACTAACAAAGGAAGGACAAATGAAGATATCAGAAACTGACTCTGCCTTGCCCAATTAACATTCAGTAAACTAGCTCCTATTTGGAACAACAGCCAGATCTCCAAAAGAACAAAATTCTGCTTGTTAAACTTAAATGTACTCTCAGTCCTCTTGTATGGCAGCGAAACATAGAAAATGACAAAAGCTGAAGACACTATGTTACACACTTTCCTCCACAAATGTCTCAGAAGAATTTCAAAAATCTACTGGCTACAGAAGGTTTCAAATGAAGGGAGTAAGAATAAAAGCAGGAGCAGAAAAGATCTGCATCACAATCAAAAGAAGGTGGAAATGGCTGGGGCACATTTTGAGAATGGAAAACAACAGGTATGCAAAACTGGCATTTACCTGGACACCAGAGGAGAAGAAACGAGGATGACCCAAAGAGACTTAAAGAAGAACCATTGAAAGAGAGCCAAAAAGAGATGGACTGAGGCAACCAAAGTAGCGACAGACAGAGGCAAATGGAGAGGACTTGTAAACGGCCGATTCTCCTCGCAGAGGTGGTCAATATTACAGGATTAAATGTGAGTTTTATGCTTCAGTTAAGAATCTTCGGGAATAATGGAGCAAACTGGAGTGTCCAGAGAAAACCATCAACCTTCAGCATATCGACTGTCTCACACTAGGATGTATTCCAAGTGAGGTTTGAACCTAGGCAGTGAGAGGCACTGTAATCTGTAAGCGTGCTTTAGACCTCTCCAAGGTATCAGAGTGCTAGCTTCGTATGCGAGAGGTCGTGGGCTAGAACCCCAGTTGAGGTCTGATAGAGACTTGAACTTGTCAGTTCCAAAGTTTTTACTTTGTTTCTGAATTGTGATTCGGACATGGATTAGTATGTTTGTTTTTGATAATGACTTCTTGCACCCCAGATAGAAAAATCCATAAAAAGAGAGGTGCAAGATATCTCCATCTTGTACACCCCTGTGCAAGATAGCCTACACGCTGTTTTTCCTGCAAAATTTTATCAACAAAATCAGAGGTGTATCGAAAGTTGAAATTGATTTAAAATTGAACAAGAGGCCCATGGGCCTTAACGCTCACCTGAGGAAGAGTACATATCTTATGCAGAGGTTCAATAGTCAATGACATTAATAAAAGAGAATATCAAAATTTTCAGCAGTAAGGGCCAATAATATGCAAGTATTTTTGCAAATTAATTATAATAATTATTATATAAGGATGCTATATATAACATATTTAAAGTCTAGCTACAATATATAATATAAACAGCTAAAACATCTGTATTTTAAATGTGCATTAGGTTAATACCTACAATATTCCAATATACATGCCTATACAAAGAGTTTATAGTTTTGAGATAATTAACCATTGAAGTATTCATTTGCATCTATGACCTTGACCTTTGAACCTATGACCTTCATTCATATATCAAAATGATCGATAGGCCAATACCTACAATATTCTAAAATACATGCCTATACAAAAAGTTTATAGTTTCTGAGATAATTAACCATTTAAGTAGTAGTTTGCATCTATGACCTTGACCTTTGAACCTATGAACTTCATTCATATATCAAAATGATCATTAGGCCAATACCTACAATATTCCAGTATACATGCCTATACAAAAAGTTTATAGTTTTTGAGATAATTAACCATTCAAGTATTCGTTCACATCTTTGACCTTGACCTTTGAACCTATGACCCTCATTCATATATCAAAATGATTGTGAGGCCAATACCTACAATATTCCAATATACATGCCTATACAAAAAGTTTATAGTTTTTGAGATAATTAACCATTTAAGTACTTGTTTACATCTGTGACCTTGACCTTTGAACCCATGACCTTTATTCATATATCAAAATGACCATTGTGCCATTACCTACAATATTCTGATATACATGCCTATACAAAAAATTCATAGTTTTGCAGATAATTAACTATTTTGGTATTCTTGGACAGCTGTGACCTTGACCTTTGAATCCATGACCCTGATCTATGTATCAAAATGATCGTCATGTCAATACCTACAAATAACTGAAAATCCTACGCCATTATCACAAGAAATGTTAAAAAAATAGCATTTTTTATCAAAGGTCAAAAACTGGGACATGACCTTGACCTTCGACCTTGACATCAATTGGAAGAAAATTGCAAGACAAGATCAACAGTGAAAACTCCATACAATTATCTTCAGCCGTTATGAAGTTATAACAATAAATGTCTCATTTTAAAAATTACGCAATTTTACGCAAAAAACGCGTAACCCATTTTTCGTCTAATTTTCATGAAAAACACAATTTTAATGTTCCCAGGTATGCTGAACCCAAATATTCAATCAAAATTTGCCTGCACCTTTTGGTTTCAGAGAAGAAGATTTTTTTGTTTTTTTGCTATTTTTAGTAACAGCGGCCATCTTGTTGGGCGTGGCCAAACCCCGAACACAATTTTGAAAGGCTGTTACCTAGGCATGATAGTCACCGAGTTTCATCAAATATGGCCCAGTAGTTTTGGAGGAGAAGATTAAAATGTAAAGTTTACACACGACGCACGACGGACGACGCACGACGAACGACGACGACGGACGGTGATAGATTGCAATAGCTCATCTGAGCCTTTGGCTCAGGTGAGCTAAAAATTGTACTCGTTCTAATATATTTGCCATTTGGTCCAGAACTCGGCAAGCCTCGTTCTGGACCAAATATATTAGAACTCGGGTTGAGATTTCCCTATCTGGCACCACAAGTAGTGATAGATTCTATTATTCTTTCACCAAGCACTCTGCATTTCGAATGAAAGTCGTGGGGTCCTTCAGATGAAACCTTAAAAATTGTTGCTCTGTGTCACGCACCTGCGGTAAAAGAACCCTTCCTGCACACTGCACTGAGCATACTGCAAAGGTAAAAATTTCTGCTATTTCGCCTACAGCTGGTGAAGTCTCAATATAAGTGAAATATTCTTGACTTCTTGACTGGGACATAAAACCCTATTCAATCTTTTAACAGTCTCTTACCATGCCAAAATATTACTGGTATATACATGTGTATAGCTTCGAGATGATTCTCTTTACATGTGACTTTGACACTGTGGTGGTCATTTGACACACTTTATCCAACTGTTACAAGTTATTGTCCTGAGGGAAAATAATCTTCCATGGGTCAGAACATGAATTTCTTCATATATCTTTTATGTGTGTATGTCGGGGGGGGGGGGGGATAAAATGGAAATGCAGTTAAAGCTGCTAAATACAGGCCACCTGGGTATAACAACTGTCTGCCTATAAAGACCAAGAATGTTTATTTATATATTACAAATATAAATATTAACAACTTTCTGGGCTGTGTTTGTAGTATGTAAAGTAAGAAAAATCATGTGTACATTTATAAAAAAAATAGCTTTTGACAGAAATATTAATGATTCCTTGGCATTTTAAATTCTGCATTTAAGGTCAATTAAGGATGATGGTATGATGTCAGGAAATTATTTCAAAACTCAAATTGACAACCTTATCTTAATTTTTTACATAATATGTCAAAACAGCAAAGGGATATCACATTAAGTATCAAGAAAATACACATCAAAGACTCTGAATCCCTTTAAACAACAGTCAATACATAGATCCCAGACACCTGATATGCATGACTGATGACACTATTTGATAAAGCCATTAAAGGTAATTTTTTCACACCATATACCTGTAAGTATATTGTGGTATAAGTCACTGGGAGATTACAGTGCCCTAATTAACTAATTAATAATGATCCAATATCAATGAGATTAAAACCTTGCTCCAGTTGATGGGTGCAGTCAACTGTTAAATAATTTCATCAGGACTCTTTTCAAATATTTTCTTTTTTTTTATGAATGACCTGCATTTTCGAATAGTTTTTTGAAGTGTTTTACATAAAATGATGTACAGAAGAAAACCTTTTATTGTTGTATAATAATTTCAGTTCTTTTAAATGTTTTTGTTCATCAGACTCTGACTCTTAACCAAATAGGAGAGATTTATAAAATCCAAGAACTTTGGGTTTGGCAAAAATTCTAATTTTGTTTGAAATATTTTGCTTGAACTGTTTACATTTGTGTAAAATTAATTGTTCAAACTAAACATTTTAAACAAAATTTGAATTTTTGTTAAACCAAAAGTTGTTTAACCTTATTTGAGGAAATGTGATTTTACGATAAAAATGTTGAAATTCAAAATTCATGACAGTTACTATTGAAAATTCCGCACATTTTTTCACCTCAAACATAATAATTTCTCTCATTTGGGGTAAAATCTTCAATTTGGGATAAGAGTCCCAACTTGTTTATTGTTTTCAAGTGCTTTTACAAACCATTTAAATGTATCTTGACATGCGACACAATTAAATAAAATATTTTAGTTGTCAGCACTCTTTCAAACTTATTTGCTCATAAACATATCATATCATTATGTTTATGAATTTCCAAATTTCCCACCTGTTTTGTTTACAAAGTGTTTGACTTTTGTTTGTAACAGTGACCCAGTTCTAAAATAGCTTGATTTTTGTATAAGTATTTGATTTAAAATATTACGAATTTGTCATTCAATTAACCAAAATATTTACAATACCAATTTATCGCATATCAATGATGATATCATCAGTCATCAGGTCATACCATCTTGACAAGTGAACAACTTGCACATTTTATGTTTCATACAAAAGTTCTGTAAAATTATGTTCCCTCCATTCTCTTATTTAAATTTCTAGAAATTTCAACTCACCGACATTGCCCCGGAGTCGCTGTCCGTCATTTTTGCGCCAAAATACAAACAATTTTAAAACAATGAATCAATATTCGGTATTTACAAGCATGTCAGTCCTGTTTGGCAGGCCATCAAAAAACCCAAGCATAATCAGGTTACACAAAACGTCATTGAAATCTGTGGTCGGAACTTATGACCTTGACCCGGAAATGAAAAATACACCGCTCTCTGCAATACTCCTTCAGAGTTTCTCAGCCATTTGCACAATGTCAATGTATTAATACTTGGGACAGAGTACAATTTGCAACATGGAAGGGCTTATACCGGTCATAAATAAGCTTCAGGATGTCTTCAATACCGTGGGATCGGAATCGATCCATCTACCACAGATTGTGGTCATAGGAAATCAGGTAGCAACTGGCTAGATTTTAATTTTTATTTCAGAGAAATGAGGTTTAAATTTTTTTTGACAGAACGAAAGTAGATGTTGAACAAATTGTTATATTTTCTCCATACAGTGAATCATTAATACACGAGTTTTATCAAGTTTATAACAGTTATTTTAGAAATTTAATAATTTATTGCTTGACCAACACCCAACTTTCTCTTTCACTGTTTGCGATAGTGAATTTTGAAAAATGAATGAATTTAGTCATTTTTCACTTGCCTGTGCCTATTCATAACAGGAAATACCTATGGACATCCAGACTTTTTGATATAGGGTGTTTTACATGTTGAAGACAACTGACAAATGATGGGTCCTTTCGAGCATGTGCTATCGGTATAAATTATACGTCAGCAAGGCATAACTTTCAGTGTACATTTTGACCATTTTTAAAATCCCCATAGAGGTAAAATAAACTGTTTCTTTGAAGAAATATAGAGTGTAAAGTAAAATTTAGTTACTACTATTGAAACAAAAATAAAATGACTTGGGACGGCAACTCTTCAGCTGGGACGGGCAGGGATGATATCTACCAATTGAGTTGAATTGGCCTCATAAGTTATCAATACTGATTCTAGTTTTGTATTCTATGAAAATTTTGTACGATTCACTGTCCAAACACACTTGCACATTGAAACAGAAGCAGTTCCAACACATAGGCAACATCGTTAACAACTGGTTTTATTGGATATTTATGTGCAATATGTGGTCGTGTAACAATTAACAAAAAAAAAATACCAGTTAATCTGCAAAATTTTGGTATAAGCAATATCTGATTAGTTATTATGTGGGAACACACAAAAATAACAATTGAAAAGCTTAAATATTCTTAATTCATTGATAATCAATGATAGTCGCCAAAATTGTCCATATTATCCTTACTGAATAGTAAGCTTGAAAACACAGGCTCTGTCAAATTGATTTGACACTGTAACAGGAAGGAGAAAAAAAATGTAGGGTCAGTCTGGGGCTTCCACATTCCCAGTGGAATTTTCCCCCAAAATCCCTCTGCCAGTCCACCACTTCCAAGGGCCACCACTGGTCACCAAATTGTAACAGGAAGGGCGAGACATGGACCTCCCACTATACCATCTGAGCTATCCAGACTGCTACAACACTCTGGTAAATTGTTCAGTCTCATTGCTTAATGATTTGTGACAGTAATGAACAATATCTTTGCTTTGGGTTGTACATTGGGGTGATGAAATATGTAGAGATTTCAAACAATGAGACATTGATCAGTTTGCATTGCAGTTGTGTTACGGGGAAAAAAGTAGGGTACATTGGATTTATTTCAATACATAAACCTGTGTTTTTTTAATTAAATGTCACTAGGGACAAGAAATTGATGGCATAAAAATGACCATTAAAACATCATACATTTTTACACAAATCTAGAAAATAAAAATTCATTATGATCATTGATTAAGATTCATCATTATGTAGCAGAATAAGTTTGATGCATCTTACCGGTACTTTACTTACCGGGTAAGCCTTTTTAACTCCCCTGTGTTACCTGTCACCTGTCTGTTGAAACCAATACAGGCTTGTGCCTCTCTGGTCGGTTTTAATGTGGTTCTTCAACCTGAATCCTGTTTTGTCCGGTTCCGGTTCATAATTGGTCCACTGGAATTTTAGATTAGTCCAATGTTTGTCGATTGCACTTTTGAAACTGTTTAGAGATCGCTTGTTCACTAGTTCTGTTGGCAAGGAATTCCATGTATTGGTCACTCACAGTAGAGCATAGACCACTGACAATTGCTTTCCATCTTCTCTCCTTTGATAGTTGGTGGATGGTACTCTAGCTATCTCTCATGCTTGATGCATACTTGTGGGATAAATAGTTTTGTTTTATATGAATGGTCATATTACAAGTTTTTCATTACAAATTTATCATTCAAATAGTTTCTGTGCACTAGTTGTACCTGGTCATTTATATCATTTTATGTTGTGGTGGTTGAGTGGTTATGGTGTTGGCCTTCCAATGATTTTGTTGCATTTTTTAAAAATGGGAAAATTTGAAGTTCTGAAATACAGCAAACTACATCCTGACATGCTTGCAATAGCTTAGGATCATCATTGCAAAGATTGTAACATTTTGTGGATAAAGACAACTAGATTTAATTTCCTAGTATGTCACTGTTGTTTTGGGAATTTTATTGGTCAAATTGGGAATTTTTCATTTTCCCCAGGGGAAACTACTTTTATTTGGTAGTAAATTTAGGCAAACAAAATACTGCCTTCAAAACCCAAGGTGTCTCACCACTGTGAGTTGAACTCTGATCCTCTGCAAATGAAAAAGGATTTTTACTTGTTCTAGGCCTTTACTTGTTTATGTTGTTGGCTTGGAACCAGTGTAATGCACTGAATGATTTGTAATGTTTATCTGTGACAGCTGCAAGTGAGTGTATGAGCACTCTAAAGGTAGCCATAATGATAAGTGCAAACTAGTACAAAGCAGATCAGAAATATATAGACAAACTCATGTACAACATGAAATCGTGTTTAGTTTAAACCTGGAGATTAATAAGATTTTAGAATTGTCTGATCATGGATACTGAATAATTGATGATGTCATGTAAAATAAAAAACAAACATACCCATCCATGTCCGGATCACAATCCAGAAGCAAAGTAAAAACTTTGAAACTGACAAGTTAGGTTAAACATGTAAATTCCACCAGGGAAGTGAGGCCAGGTGTTTCGGAACAGTAAGAGGAAGATAAAACTATGGGAAGTCAAATATATCTAGGGTAATCCTGGACACAGACATCAAACTTATCAACAATACTGTGATGATGGCCATAAAACTTTTTGAGGGCCCTGATAGCATTCAACCAACCAAGCAAACAGTCATTCTAGTTTTAAAATTGGGATTTATATAAAATCATTATAAAAGTATCAGTTTGTGAAAGACTTGTAACTTGTTGAGATTAAAAATAATATTAATTTTTTACTTAAGCAAAATGACCTTTAATATGTATAATATCCTGCAAAAAGTTACATGTATGTTTTCCTGGTTTCTGTTTCTTTAAATATCAATCAGGATTTAATTTATGAACAGCTGTTGAATGTAATAACATGTTTTATATTTATTTTTAAAAAAGGAGAATTAAGCCTGGTTTGGATAAGCATATACAAATGTATTTAGAAGTCAGAAACCTGATTAACATGTTGTAGGCATACAAGTGCATTTGTTTTTATCAAATTTTATATCCCTTCCAGGGATGAAGCCTAAGTACTATGAGTTAAGGCCCAGCTTACTTCAGAAAAGAAGTTATACATGTAAAATTAAAGGGTCCAGGGTCCAGGCTTATTTTTCTAGAGCTGGGGGGAGGGGGGGGGGGGCTGGTGATCTTAGTCCCTGCCGTCTATAGTAGTAATATATTTAAACCTACTATAGTGACTAACTCTATATGTGACGGTGACTGGGAAAATGGGTCCAGATGCGCAAAATCACATTTTCAGATTTTTGCATTTTTTGAAAGCCCCAAGACTTAATAACATAACCTGAAAATTTGAGATGAATATCTCAATTATTCTTAAAGTTATGACAGATTTACTATTCTGCGTTTTTTACACAAAAAGTCTTTAACTCGATTAAATCTTTTAAATTACAACATTTACATTTTTTTTCAATTTTACAAGATCTGGATATTTTTGCAAAGAATTTTCTCATGCATTTACAACAAAAATTTAAATGCTAACCTTAAGTCAATATCTTATGTTTTTCAAAAATGAAATTTGTTTTGTTTTGTATGTTTCAAATGTATATCCGTTACCATGGTAACGCTAACATGAAAGTGCCATAAAAACAAATACCAATATGCTACTCCAATTCGTTAACAAGAAAAGGAGGGGAAATAACTAAATTTTGAAATTTTTACACAAATATTGCCAAATATTTTGAATAAGATAGAATACAAAATAGGTTCAATATCTTATGTAGGGAGGGAAGTACCATTAATTTTTCCATAAACGTAAATTTTACAAAAAATACTCAAGGAATTAGCTGAGTATGAATTTATGTTAGGTAACCTGCAGTGCGTTTTTGAATGAAAAATGGCGACTTTCTCAGTGCCACCAATACTATATTAGAGATAAATCCGTTTCAAATCCGTTTTATTTATGTTTTTTATTTCTAATAAATCATATGAAAGATCAAGACGGAGTTTTTAAAATATCCAATGAAATCAATTCATATGTATTAATAAGTCACGTGGAAGCGCGTGGCCTAGTGGTTAAGGCGTTGGACTCATGATTCGAAGGTCGTGGGTTCGATCCCTAGACCGGGCGATGTGTTGTGTCCTTGAGCAAGACACTTAATTTCACGTTGTTCCAGTTCACTCAGCTGAAAAATAAATGAGTACCAGCAAAATGCTGGGGGTTAACCCTGCGATGGACCGGCGTCCCATTCAGGGGAGAGTCTTGTACTCTCAGTCGCTTAACGCCACCGAAACCGGGATAAGCTCCGGCCTGATGGGCCTAATGGCTTGGGACAGACTTTAACTAACTTTTTAATAAGTCACGTGATTATGGGTCAAAGGTCATCAGAGAATAAAAGTATACTTGATTAATTTTGTACACGATTTCTAAACAATTTTCGTCCCTATATTCTAAAAAGAAAGCTATATACAGAATAAATGTACATAGTATGATTAATTTTAGTAATTAGAATTGAAAAACACTTATTTGATGGCGTTTACCGTCCCATTCAAGAACATTTCACTTATATCGAGATGTCGCTATCTATAGCAATCATTTGACCTGTCACGGCGTTACGCTGATAGCATTATACAGCAAGGTTCTTTACTGTGCCACACTTACCGTGAAACGGGACCTCGTTTATTTAAGTTCCCATCCGAAAGAACCGTGTCTTTCATTTTGTAATGCCGAGTGCTTGGCGAAAGAACAATCACTACCCACTTTCAAGTCTTGGGTCAGACCCGGTCGGGGTTTGAACCCACGACCACCCACAGTGGGATGCATTTAAATGTTTATGTCCATAAAAAGCGTGACATAACCTAAAATGTATAAAACCAGAATTACAAAATATGTACAACGCAGCCGCTGGAACCAAGCAATAAAAATAATATATACAGCCATACAAAATAAGTCCAGGAAAGACAAACATATTGGGATTACTGATGGATGAGTTCGGAAGTAAAATCCCAGTGTTTGTAGTGAAGTTGAAATACCCTCAGCAATCAGAATTATTTACCAAATACGCATATCCCTCCTCCCGCAAACTAGTTTAATGGGGTATATATAAGAATATCAATATTTCAAAGATAAATATTGTCCATGGATACTATTTTACAGAATAAGACATGATATTTATTCCACCGATTAGATTTAACTATGAAATTATATCCTCCCGGACACATTTACCCGCATAAAATTATCCATTATATCTATTTGTCCCTAATTCCTAATTGTTTTGGACAACTGTCGTAAAACTCCATATGAATAATGTTCATGGTCCAAAGGTGAGTCTAGATTTTGAACCAAGGTCATATCGGAACGGGAAAGGTGGTGGGAACTGAGAAACCATTAACTGTTTGGTGCGGTGGTAGTTGGCTTTCAAGAGACAGTTCTAGTTCAGAATGTATTTAGCGGCATGTGCATGAATCAATTCAACCGTTTAAAAAAAGTGAAACATGTACTGTATAAGAATGTTAATAAAATGTATCCTTTATGGTAAGGAACCGTCACATTTTTCATCTGCTAAACCACAATGCACGGAATTGATATGTTAACATACAATGATATTAAATAGTAAAGTAGACGAAATATCAAATGATAGCAAGTTGAGAAACAAGTGTCACAATCTTTTGTATGCCAGACTAGGTAACCGTAGACAGAAACTTCATTTGACACTAACAACAACATCAGCACCCCTATAACTCACCCGGGGTCTCGGTAACCGTGAAGTCTAGAGCAAAAATACGGATCACAGCGCCTCCTACTTCGAATCTTACTTGGGACAGATCCAACTGTGAGGTTTGTCTGTTCGATTACTGAAGGTAAGGGGTTATCCGGGCACTCCGGATTTATCCACTACCCAACTTTCGGCCTCAATATAAGTTAAAATATAAGTTAACGCCTTGACGTAAACTCCATTTCTCCACTTACCCTGACTGCGCAATACAATGATATTGTCAGTCACGTGCTTTCGCCACTCGGGGCTTTCTTGCACAAGATCTTTATATTTTTTAGAAAGTCATCATATCAAGCCGCTCTTGTCAGAGACTAAATCATATCAAGATGTTTAGAAGCGCAAGCTCATCCAGAGGAAACTAGGCCTATATAAATCTCAATCTTATTTAATATAATTCATATATTCAATATGATACTTATGTCAAGTGATAATTTTTATTTTTTTTTAATTAAAAAAACCAGCAATGGCTGTGATTTGAAAACACCAGCCATGAAAAGTAACATTTTTATGTGGTTAAAAATCTTTTCTTTCTGTTCTTTTTAAAACTATAAGTATCGTTGTTACTAGCTTTGAATAAACCTAACCGTGATTTAATACTTTTAAGTATTTTTTATTTTAAAAATGAAAAAGTAAATTAAACTATTAACACAGAGACATATTTACATTATTTCGTTAATTATCTATAGAAGCTATAACCGAGGTGCCTTAAGCTTGTAGAGTAGCCAGGCATGATTTTGTTATATCTTAACTGAAGAGTGATGTACAGAAAACTATGACAGGATCCATAGAAAGTTACGAATTTATTTTGTTCACTGCCTAGATTAAAAATTAATCATTGAACAAGGAAAAATAGGATTTTCAGAGCTTTAAATAGGTAAATCAATTTCAAATTTGACAACAACAATACCACACAGACATTCAGATTTCCGTATAATTTATACATAAATAAATAAATATTGCATGTCTTTAATAATTCATTATGTCGACAATGTGAAAACGATCGCTTAAACCGGCATCACTTTCATGAACATGACTACATAGACAAAACAAACAATCAGAGGTCTAATTTTTGACCGGCGTAGTACGGACGTAATAGAAGACATTTCATCGAAGATCGAAGCTGATAGTAATATATCGTGTTCACCACTAGATCTAGGAGAAATTCAGCTCCTGTGTATCTATTTGAATCGTGCTATCTAACAATACCAATGATGCTCGTGCTGCTTAATCAGAATTTTGCATTTAATCCTCAAACATCACCTGAAGACCGTCTAAAAACGGCAAATCGAGTTTGTTTATAGGTCAGGTCAATCTAACATTTTAAATTAAATCTGAGCGCATAAACACTGTTTTATTCTATAAATTAATGTAGTTGTTATAATTTTGAAAATGTACAGGTTAATACAGATACACGTGAAACACCAGTTAAATAAATGCACTCGTTTTGTTGTTGATAAATTTGTGTTTGCATGAACTCCATCATAAATTTCAATGCAAGGTGCACAATTTGGTGACGTCAAACTTTCTGTCCAATTTTCTCAGTTTGACGTCAGAGCGCAACTAGACCCATTTTCCCAGTCGCAGTCACATATTAAGACTACATGCCCATTATGATCAGTGTTTTAAGATCCCTTTGCTTCACATTTCAACGGAAAAAATTATATTAAGACCACTTGTCTATAAAGTTGATATATGTTAGGTCCTATGTGTTGTCTTCACCATTGTTTACATACAGATTTTATTGTATTTCAATTTTAACTACCAGTAATACAACCTCTTTGTATAGACCACTTGTTTACATATATTATTCTTTTGCAGAGTTCTGGTAAAAGTTCTATATTAGAGAGTTTGGTGGGATGTGATTTCTTGCCTCGGGGTACCGGCATTGTTACTAGACGTCCATTAATTCTACAGTTGGTTCATATCAGTAAAGATAATACAGAGGTCAGAAAGCAACAAGATGGAGGAGGTAATGAAATATGTGTATTATTTTGGAATGTTTCTTAATTAAGGTAGTTAATCTGCTTAATTTTGGGACTGCATATGAGACCCCATTTCCAATGTTCAAAACCTATATTTGTCTGAAAAGTTTTGGTGAATTTTTCCAATTTGAATAAATTAAATTATAACTTTAACATTTGTAAGATGTATTTTCTACATTAGATTTTTTTCCTAATTTGCAAAAAGCAATGCTTATTTTCCCAATTTCAAGGACACAGACTTCATTAACAAAAAAGAATCGTAACTTGACTGCCAAGTGGCCGCGATATCAATAGTTAGTGTCCAAAAAAGCTGACAAAATCTAGCAGCCCTATGATTGTACTGGGTTTTATCTTTGTACTATGTCAAAGTGAAACCGGCTTAAATTTGTAAGCAAGTATTGTTTTCTCTAGTTATTGAAAATGTACGTTGGACTTCCATTTGACTCCAAGATCTTGACTAGAAAATTGAATCCAAGACAGAATTGCAGAATTACAAATATTTTGACTTTTGCAGTACTAGCATATTTAGTTTTATCATCTCTCTCTCTCTCTTTCGCTCTCTCTCTTGCTCTCTCTCTCTCTCTCTGCTCTCTCTCTCTCTCTTACCAAGATTTTGTAATCTCTATCTCTCTATCCATGAAGTTGTGAAAATTTGCTTTCTCCCTCTTTCTATCTCCATAATTTTGTATTCTTTCTCTCCATATGAATTTTTTACTTTACATCTTTCACTCTCTCTTCATGATTTTGTAATTTTTACACATTTTTGTTACATTTCAGACATGATAATGGCTGACCAATGGGGTAAATTTTTACACACAAAGAATAAGATATATACAGATTTTGAGGAAATCAGGAAAGAAATAGAAAATGAAACAGATAGAATGTCAGGCACAAATAAGGTTAGGTCTACATTTATTTGTGATATAGTTTTATTTGAAAAAACATTGAAACCTTAATTCATCGCCACCATTTGTTTAGTCGAATTTTGGCGTTATAAAGGGGTTTGGGGATAAATTTGGGGAGGCAGGGAAAAGACTTAAAAATAGTGTGGCGATAAGCGAGGTGGCAAAATTATCGAGGGGCATTATACAAAGTTTTACTGTACATTGTCTCATGACTACTGTATACAAAGAAACAGTAGCAGTAGGAAACTTTCGCTGTTTTAATCTTCTAAACTATTTAGCGGTAAGAAATTTTCATGGTATCGACTGCAGGGAAAGTGTACAAAGGGAAATAAGAGATTTTCGTATAGAAGATATATTCATGGTACAAGAGTCGCAGTGAAAATCGCAAATACCTTTTCCTCATGAATGTTTCTTCTTGTACAGTAAGTGGAGTGGAGTTATGGTGTTTTTGCCCCAGTCAAGATTCTTTCACTTATATAGAGATGGTCAGTTCTGGGATGGTGGAGTGGAGTAATGGTGTTTTATGCCCCAGTCAAGATTCTTTCACTTATATAGAGATGGTCAGTTCTGGGATGCTGGAGTGGAGTAATGGTGTTTTATGCCCCAGTCAAGATTCTTTTACTTATATAGAGATGGTCAGTTCTGGGATGGTGGAGTGGAGTTATGGTGTTTTATGCCCCAGTCAAGATTCTTTCACTTATATAGAGATGGTCAGTTCTGGGATGGTGGAGTGGAGTTATGGTGTTTTATGCCCCAGTCAAGATTCTTTCACTTATATAGAGATGGTCAGTTCTGGGATGGTGGAGTGGAGTAATGGTGTTTTACGCTCCAATCAAAATATTTTCACTTATATTGAGGTGGTCAGTTCTGGGATGGTGGAGTGGAGTAATGGTGTTTTAGGCTCCAATCAAGATATTTTCACTTATATTGAGGTGGTCAGTTCTGGGATGGCAGAGGAAACTGGAGTGCTTGGAGAAAACCATTGTTCTTTGGCAATTGAACTGACAAAATTTCTCGCATTAGATTTGTCCAAAGTGGGATTCAAACCAAGGTGTTAATAGGTGCTGTGATCTGTAAGAACACACTTTAGACCATTAACTCCTATCTCAGATGTTCATATTCACAAAGATGTAGTTTGACCACTTTGGATTGTAATACCTCAGCTAAACTGAAATGGTCCTTTTTTAAAAATTCAATATAATTTCAGTGAATTATGTAGTGTTATGAAATTATGGACTGTATGTATTTCAATAATTTGATAATTTATTTATATAATTTTATTTGTCTTACATTGGTTTTCAAAGTTATGGTGAAAGTTGGTCAAGTTTAATGTAGTAAAACTTTAACTTTAATTTTTGATTTCTTCATTCAGAATATATGTTCAGAGGCCATTAACTTGAAGATCTTTTCACCTAAAATAGTTAACTTGACTTTGGTGGATCTGCCTGGTATGACAAAGGTAGCCGTAGGAGACCAACCTGAGGACATAGAAGAACAGATCAGGGAGTTATGTCTACAGTACATAAGTAATCCAAACTCCATCATCCTAGCCGTGTCAGCAGCCAACACAGACTTAGCCACTTCTGAATCACTAAAACTAGCCAAAGAAGTCGACCCTGATGGTAATAATTATAATGATATAGTGTCAGACCTGTCCATAAAGGCCACCCAAAGGAACCAGTAAAAGTGGCTTTTATGGGCAGGTGGCCTTCATATACATGTTCAAATAATATGAACAAAGAACAATTGGAGTACAATTCTACTGGCCTTAATAAGCATGTGGCCCATATATAGAGCTGACCTTTAAGGCAGGTTGGACTGTATATGTATGTGTAAAGGTGATGGGTAGGTGTGTATAATACTGTTCAGGGATAATGGGGGTTGAGTATGGAGTATTTCTATATTAAAATGTTTGGGAACTGTAGGGGATATTGACAGTGTATGAAGTATGGGATGGTGAAGGAAATTTACTTGCCTTGACTAAATGGCACAATATGGTTCAACTTTTCCCAAACAAAGTTAGTTTGCATATACGTTTTGTATTTAACACAGATTCTAATACAGTAAAAACCTTGATTCATTTCCACTATTCGATCAGTCAGATTTCCACATAATAACCATTATTATATTTCATTATACCCCCCACAAACTAGTTTGAGGAGATTATATCAGAATCAGCATGTCTGTCCGTCTGTCTGTTTGTCAGTCTGTCAAATCGTGTCTGGGCCATATCTCATAATTGCTTTGAAAGACTGTCATAAGTCTTCACATGAATAATCTTCATGGTCATAAAGGTATGTCATGACCTTGAACCAAAGTCATTAAAAAGGTCAAGGTCGTGGGAAATCATTAAACCCTTGTAGATGCTAGAGGTGGGGGTTTTTGGCTCTCAAGAGATAGTTCTAGTTATTCACTATTTTCACTAAATACAATATCTGTTTGTACCTGTATCTTTACCAGGAAGAAGAACATTAGCTGTGGTTACAAAGCTGGATTTAATGGATCAAGGTACAGATGCTATGGATGTGTTGTGTGGCAGAGTTATCCCTGTAAAACTGGGTATTGTAGGAGTAGTTAACCGGAGTCAGGCTGATATAAATAAACAAAAGGTACATTATGCCATTAGAGTACATGTCTGATCATTTCTGTTACATCACCAGCTACTAGATATTAAATTAATCTGTTTTGATATGAGCATTAATATGTTGCGATTTCTTCTCTTCCTCCTCTGCCTCTTTCCCTCATTCTCTTCCCCAATACTTCTTCCTCTCCCTCTCCCCCTCTCCCTCCTCTTCTTCTTCCACTTTTCATTTCCTCCTCCTCTCTTTCTTCTTGCTCTCCTATTCCACTTCCTCTTCCTCTCATTTCCCTCTCCATCTCCCTATCTCCCTCCCTTTCCATTTCTCTCCCTTTCTTCCTCTCCTGTTCTTTCACTCTTCCTTATCCTTCTCCTCCCTTTTTTCTCCTCTTCCTTTCCCTCTCCTCATCCTCTTCCTTTCCATCTCCTCTCCTCTCCCCCTCCTCTTCTCTTCTTCTCTCTTTCTCTCCCCCCCTTCTTCATCCTCAGAAATAGCTTGTCAGTTATCTTCATAACTTTTGGTACAAGTGTAGTTGTGTCTTTGACCATTTTCTTACCATGATTTATTTGGTCCATTTTGGGTCCATTTTTCATCCAAATGATTTTTTTGGGGGAAATGTACATGTATTTATGATTTAGCCTCTCATTACTATTACAGTTTTAGCACTTGTCTTATATGAATTTTCAGGATATGCAGGATGCATTGAAAGATGAGGCAGCATTTTTACAAAGAAAATATCCATCCATTGCCAGTAGAAATGGTACATTTTACCTAGCTAAAACATTAAACAGGGTAAGCAAAGACTATATCATAGCTATAGAAAATCACATCACTTCACCTAGTACCTCTCTAGGAATTCAGAGACAACACGGAACCTACAGAAAAAAAAAGAAAAGTAGAGAGAGAGTAATGGAGTTTTACATCCCAGTCAAGATTCTGTCACTTTTATTGAGGCAGTCAGTTCAGGGATGGTGGAGGAAATCTCCAAAAATTATTTTATATATCTAATCATCTAATCCTTCCTAATATTATTTGTTTTATACTTTAGCTGTTGATGCATCATATACGAGACTGTCTACCAGAGCTGAAGACAAGAGTTAATGTTATGATAGCACAGTTCCAATCACTGCTGACATCATTTGGTGAACCAGTTGATGACAAGGTAATGTCGCCGCCCCCCCCCCCCCCCCCCCCCCCCCCCTTCATTTTTTCATACTCAATTGCACAATTAACACATACAATATATAAATACTGTAAATGTAATTAATTTGAAGCCTCAAATTTCTGTTGTTTTTTTAATTCTCTACCTTTTTGCAAGGTGTTATTTTCAGAGATTTGTGACCATATGATTAGAAATCATAAAAAGACTATGCATTGTATGGCACATGGTTGGATCTTAGGGCAATATTGTTGTTGGCAATGTACTCTAATGTATTATTTTACATATTTTTAAATATATGTGAAGAAAAAGACAATAAAACTCTTCTTTGTTTGAATTAAAAGAAATATAACATTTTAAAATTGAGTTTGTTATTTTCAAATGTTTTTTTCTCATTTTTCAGAGTCAGCTGCTTCTACAGATAATAACTAAATTTGCCTCAGCTTACTGCAGTACAATAGAGGGCACAGCTAAAAATATAGAAATAAATGAATTGTAAGTATGAGACTGTATAATATGTATGACTTTCTCTTCTGTGCCACTATGATAGCTCAGTTGGTAGAGTGGTTGCTATGTCAGAGGTTGGGGTTCAAACCCTGGCCGGATGTGACCAAAACTTGAAAATACATGTAGGTAGTGACTATTCTTTAGCTGAGCATTATGCATTTAGAAATGAAAGTCATAGAGGTCCTTTCAAACCATTGCCCAGTACCATGGAAACCATTGCACACGAAAGAACCCTCCCTTCACATTGACTTGAGCACACTTCATAGGTAAAAGATTTTGACAATAGTTAAATAGTTAAAATATTGTTGACTGGAATGTAAAATGATCAATCGATCTCATGCTAGTGATTCATTTTGAGATCTATTGTGAATCGATGGTGCCACTTCTTTTGAGGTAGATATTTTAACTCAACAAGTCACAGATTCTAGTGATTGGTTAAAGAAATGTTTTCTAGGTAACATTTCCACATTGCCTTTCTTATTTTTTTTCTTGTCTATTCCACAATTTTTTTTAGGTCACCTGCAATAGAAATATGTAATATGTTTCACTTTTATATTTACAGGTGTGGAGGAGCTAGAATGTGTTATATATTTCATGAAACTTTCGGCAGAACATTAGAATCAGTGGATGCTTTAGGTGGTTTGAACAAATTTGATATATTGACGGCAATAAGAAATGCTACAGTAAGTTGTTGTTATTCTTTTATATGCCCATTTTGAAATAAAATGGACTCATTATGTCACAGATCTGTGTGTGCCTGTCTGTCCGGGGAATGCTGTATTCCAGACAGACACTATAGAATGAGATCTTAAATGGATTCTTTTGAAATTAAAACTATATCCTTATCTGTGAAATATCTTGTGCAAGTTTGAATCTGGACCCTGTACAACCATTTTCTTAGGAGTTATGCCCCTTTGGCTGAAAATATCTTGACACACTGCTGGAGGCAAAGTAAAGCATTTTTGGCTTTATATGTATTAAAGTACTTGTTAAATAAATTTTCAACAGCAATACTGAACTCCAAATTGAAATTCATACATAATTATTGCAACAAGTCTTTCATTCATGGAGAAAACTTCCACAATTTTTTGACGTCATTTTCTAAGAACCTCACAAAATCAAATAAGTAATGTTTTTGCTTGACGTGTTACATATGATATAGCTGTTAAAAATGTATTTAATACTTTCAGGGACCTCGACCAGCTCTGTTTGTGCCAGAAATTTCTTTTGAATTATTGGTTAAACGACAGATAAAACGTTTAGAAGAACCCAGTTTAAGATGTGTAGAATTGGTTCATGAGGAGATGCAGCGGATCATACAACATTGTGGAACACAGGTTAGATTATAAAACTTGTATAAATGAAACATGCTTGTTTATCATCAGTTTTCTATGTGGTTAAATATTCCCATAATATACATTCCACATGGTGAATTCTTCTGCTTGTAAATTTCCAAAAACACAAGTTTCAGAGATCTTCTGTTTCTGTGTCTTGGAAGCATTACTTTATTTCTATTCCTGGTAGCCAAAAAAAAGAACTATATTTTCACAATTTTTGGAAATTGGCTACTTTGTGGAAACCAAGAATTAAATGTCATGGTATGTCTTTAAAACAGATGGTTGATGAAAAAAGTTTTTACTTTGATCTGATCACTATTACATTTACATGGTCTAATTTTAATATTCAGTAAATTGAGCATTATGCCCTAGTTCAATTTTTATCACTTATATTCAGGTGGTAAATTCTAGAATGGTGGAAAAATCAAAGTAGATCTAACCAGAGAAAACCACCAACTTTTACCAAACAAGCAGACACAACTTGTAAACTTCGTTTTTCTGTATTTCTGTTAAAAGTGTATGTAACTTTTTCGTTCTTCTTTCTTACTGTATTTACATTGATAAAACCCTAATGAGCATTTTTGTTTTATTTTTTCAGCAAGAAATGTTACGTTTTCCAAAATTACATGAGAGAATTATAGATGTAGTAACTCAGTTACTTAGGCGTAGATTACCACATACAAATGCAATGGTGGGTTACAAAGTCTTAATATAACACCTTTTTTTAAACTATTCTCAATATTTTGCCACTTTTGTGTATCATAGCATAGCCGATAAGTTACAATGTTGTCACTTGGGTTTTGCTGAAAGTCCACCTCGTCATGAAATAAGTTCACATCATAAATAGTACTAACTGGTTTTATATTGACTTGCTTTAGAGTATTAAAGTCTATTTTACTTTACAACTGGCAATCTTCCATTCAAACTGGCATTATTTTTTTTTATAAACCCTGCTTTGTAAGTACAATAAAATCTCATTTTAATACCTGTGACAAATATTGCATTTTCACTAAACACACTCTTTTGAAGTCCAAAAATTCATATGTGATTGTATCAAGTAGAAATCGGTCAAAATCTCCAAGTCAACATTTTCAGTATTGTGATGTAACAGTTGGAATAACGACGTCATCATTATACCGCGATCATTGCCGTGAAAACAGGTACATGTGCACCTTTTTCAACAACACAGTGCTCAACATGGAGACAGATATTTTATAGAACAAGCAAATGAATACTACATTTATACTACATGTGACTGAAAAATTGTACTTGACTTAAGGTCCCTATATTGTTAGAATTTCCGATAATTTTTGCAAATTCAAGTAGTTTTGCACGCATTCACAATTGGATGATACGTAAATAGCTACGTCATAAATGAAATCATAACTTTGGTATTCGTTAGAATTTTTAAGTAAAATTTTGTAAAAAGATAGAGAATGAATTTTTATATATTTTAAAGACAAAAAATATTTTTGTGACAGTTTGAGATTTCAATTAATTTCTACTTGATACAATCACATATTTTGTTCTTTATATGCCTTCATCAGTATAGTGCCAATGAAGTAATGTTTTTGGTATTTATCCACAATTTTTCTTGTTTATTGAACATACCAGTAAGTAAATGCATACTTGGACTTATTTTGCAGGTTGAAAACTTAGTTGCTATAGAATTAGCTTATATAAATACAAAACACCCGGACTTCCATGAAGCACATCTGGTACACAGAGCTATCTCAGAATCACATGACTTGGCTAGACACCATCAGAGAGAACCACTACCTGCACGACCACAGACTGAACCAGAAAGCAAGTCAATACATGTATGTACATGATTACTATATTTACATGTACAGTAAAACCTCGTTATAATGCCCCTCGATAGCTTTGCCACCTCGCTTATGACCACACTATTTTGAAGTCCCAAAATCCATTTTGTTTATGTTTTTCTTTATACACTTCCCCCAATTTATCGCCAAACCCCTTTATAACGCCAAAATTTGACTGAACAAATGGTGGCGATGAATCGAGGTTTTACTGTATATCTTTAATTTAATTACAGTAAACCCTTTCTGAAGTGCCCCCCAGAATACTTTGCTATTCTGTTTACCACAACACGTTGGAAAGTCCATAATCAGTGATCTTGTTTGCTAAAAATTACTACCGAATAAAGGTAGTTTCCCCTAAAAGAAATTGACTAAAATTTCCAAATTTGTCCACTAAAATTCCCTAAAACAATAGTAATGCACTGAAAAATTAAATCTAGTTGTCCTTGCCCACAAAATGTTAGAAGTAGTGTTTTGCAATAAAGATTCTAGCTAATGCCAGCATATCATAATGTAGTTTGCTTGTTCTCAGAACTTCTGTTTTTCCAATCTTAAAGACAGAAGGTAGTTTTTAAAAGATGTAACAAAATCACTGATAATCCATTTCTTCTATGTTTTTCTTTATAAACCCTGTCAATTTATTGCAGAACCCCTTTATAAAATGCCAAAATTTGAATAAATAATGAATCCCATTTGTTCCTTTATTATGATGCTACACCCGTATAAAATTTTTATGAAAAATCTCTGTCACAGTGGAACATGTGTAACTTATTTACAGAAGTTTACAGTAACACTCACTATTAGTCGCCTGAGTTTATTAAACCCCAGTAGCCAATTTGGCACACACATGTAATATCAGATTGTAGAAAACCAATACAGTAGCTTAGTTAATAGAGTGCTTGCTCATATGTGGGGTTTCAGGGTTGAACCTAGGGTGGGTCTGACCAAGACATGAAAGTAGGCAGTAACTATTCTGTTGCCAAGTATTCAGCATTAGAAATAAAAGTTACAGGGTCCTAATGAAGAGACCTTAGAACTGATGCCCCCATACCATGGTAGACATGACACACTTAAAATCTTTCATGCACAAAATTTTGCCCACAAAATCTTTCATGCATGAAATTTCACCCACAAAATCCTGCAGTTTTGAATTGTATTCTTCTGTGTACCAAATAATACCAAATTGTGTATAAAAATAGTTGTCATGTATTATAATGTGTTGAGTAGGTATTAAAATTTGACCTTTGTTTGAATTTATCAAAAACCAATTTTTACAGACAGAGTCCTCAGGACAGGTATTTCTAGGGAGGAAGTTTATCAAATTTTTTAAATCTCTGATTTGTTTTAAGGGAGGTGGTCAGTGTGATCAGGTACTGGTTCCAATATACACAGCATGCTGGATGTTGTTTCTTTTACTTTCTAAGATTTTAATGTTAAAATTGTTCAATCAAATGCTCACACAAACAGATTGCCAGAGTTCAATGTCTACATGGACCATTCGGCCAATGTGCAGACCCAGCAGGGAATCAAACCCTGGTCTCCTGTATGATGGGATACTCACCACTGTATATAACCACTGTGGTAGCTCAGTTGGTAGAGTGCTCCCTCCATAAGTAGGAGGTTGTGGGTTCAAACCCGACAGTGTCTGACCCAAGACTTGAAAGTGGGTAGTGACTGTTCTTTCAACAAGCACTTGGCATTATGAAATGAAAGTCGCGGTTCTTTCAGATGGGAAATTAAAATAAATGAGGTCCCGTGTCATGGTAGGCTTGACAGGATAAAGAACCATGCTGTATGATGCCATCAGCGCAATGCATAGGCACCATCGCCTATTGCTGGCGACGTCTCGATATAAGTGAGATATTCTTGACTGGGACATTAAACACCATTACTCAATTTAACTCACCACTAAATATAAAACTCAATTTCAAAAAATGCTCATTGAGTAATGATTAAGGAAATTAAACTCGTACAATATGTGATTGTATGTGTTCAATTATAATTTTGTCAAATTTATAATACAAATAAAAGGAACTTTGCAGCTGAAAAATATACCAACACAACCAAGGACACTGATTTTTAGATTCCTGACTTTGAATGGACACTGAAGTAAATGTCAAGTGGTGTGGTTAAAAACACTACTGGAGTTCCCCTGACTATTTCACTTATTTTACAAACAATGGTCCATAAATACACACTAAAAAATAAAAAATAAAATATTTTTTCAAACAAGAAACTGCCAACCCTTGCATGTACATATGTTAATCATCTAGTGCATGGAGGTAAATATGTATTGTGAACATAATTGAATACAATTATACCATCAATTATTTTAAGGAAGGACGCTCACATTGAAATTGAAAATATTCTGTCCCCAAACCATTGGGTGGGGTATATAGTATTGACTCCCATTTCTTCTGCCAACATTTTGCCCATCACTTTTATTGAAAACTATATAACAGATCTTTATGAAACTTCACAATAGGGATCTTTGGGTGAAATATATGTGTCATTGGCTATTCCTATTTATATTATGCACATGGTTGGTTAAAATATGGATTTCCAAGTTTGGGTTTATTTAGGGGACCTGTTTGAAATGGCATCCTATTTCAGATATAACTGTTTGTAATACATAATAAAATGTAGCATTTGTTAAACCTTTACTCTTTAAATACATTGAGTACCATGTTACTAGCTTTGTGAATTGACAGATCGTTGGCCACGCCCACAATGTTCTGATTGAGTACCACGTTACTAGCTTTGTGAATTGACAGATCGTTGGCCACGCCCACAATGTTCTGATTGAGTACCACGTTACTAGCTTTGTGAATTTACAGATCGTCGGCCACGCCCACAATGTTCTGATTGAGTACCACGTTACTAGCTTTGTGAATTGAGGGATCACCAGCCACATCCACAATGTTCCGACCAAGACCCAACATGCTTGAATAACATACAAAAAGAATGAAAACTCAACCTGAGTTGGTCCATTTAATGACATCACTTACACTAGTATATCATTGGTTGCCCTGAAGCTGCTTTGGTACAGTGATGGCAGCCAGTGTTGGAACATAAAGGCATGGCTGGCGATACGTCAATTAGATAAGAACATGGATGGATTCATCTCTGGATATGCATACTGTTTAAGCAACTTTTTCAAACATATTAATGATTTGTTTTATTTACAGTCAGTTAATATCAATGAAAGTTTACAAAATGAGGGATCATGGAAGATTTCTAACCTGTTACGTAATAACAAGATGGCAAGTGGCGATAAAGCATCAGAACAAGGGTCACAAGCAGGAAGTAGATCAAGCAGCGCCACCCCATCACCAGCACATTCCAGAAAGGGAGTTAATCTCTTGCCAGAAGTTGTATGTAGAATTCTGTTAAAAAATATGTCTTTTATACACATAAAACATAAATCTGTTTGCTGTGCATAATACATTTCAATCACATACCTAATTTACATATTTACTTTGCTCAGTCTGTTTCAATCGCTTCTTAGTTCAGGGATTTTTCTAGGTATCCACAGGGTCCTGTAAGGGGACCCATTCCCAATGCAAAAAAACATACATTTTTCCCAATTCTGTAGTAAAAAATTCCCAATTAGCTATGTTTATCAATTTTTTGAGAAAAAAAAATTCACAAGATCATCAACATCATATTCGGAGGATATCTCGTTCTGATAATGATTTCAATCTATATTAACCCACATTTTGCTGGATGCTTTATATAGAGACAAAAGAGACAGTGCTATTTTGCTGTGAACATCGATATAATTTGTTCAATTACCAGTATTCTAGTGGTCTAGAATTTCTAATATGTTGTTTTGATTTTTTCCCTAAATTACATTTTTGTTGAGCATTTTCCCAATTTCATCCCAAGGTCCTTTTCCCAAAAAGGTCAGAAAAATCCCTGTAGTTGTAAGCATCCTCTGTCATGGCCACAGTGGCTTACTCTATTTTGAATTTTAGAGGTGTCTTTAGCATGCACTGAGACACAGGACATCGTTTTAAGTCTCATCCAAATGACTATACTAGTATTTACTTTTTACAGCTCTAGTAAGGGCAGGAGATGTAAATCATCTCAGAAAATTTCCACGTCTCCCGAGCGTGGTTTGAAACTTCAACCATTGACTTTGAAAGCCAGTGAAAATACCACTCAGCCATGTCTGCCCATTTATTGGCAAAGACTTAATGAGTATAATGAGTTATGCTGTTTAAGTATGAAGAATCAGTTTATAGAATTAATTCATGATATTATTTTGAAATTGAAATGAAAACTGTGATTGTATGTCACATTAGGTTGCTTACTTAGTTGACTGTTGTTCAAAGTGGCATCAGCAATTTTCAAGGTACCTCACAATGAGAGCAGCTTTATAAATCTCTGAAGATTAATCTAAGAACAAGTTTGTACTTATGAGATGTGCGAGTGTCTTTGAGGTCTGCTAGCTCATCAAGTCAGTATGTGGCAGACAAGCATCCCGCTCCCCAACTGACATTATACTGACACCAGATGAACCAATTGATACTCTGTTTACTTAATACTGAGCACCACGAGGACTTTATAGTTTCATGCCCACTCAGACCACATGTGGGAAAGTGGATTTTCCTTACTGTTGGCCTTAACTGGTTCACCCGGTGTCAGTATAATGTGACTGGGGGAGTGGTATGCTTGTCAGTGGCGTACTGACTTTGTGAGCTAGCACCTTAAAGTCGCCCTGAGTGTACGCTGGTACAAGGCAGACCATACAACACTCTCACTTCACATGCATATACAAACTTGTTCATAAATTATTCGATAGAGATTGATGAAGTAGTTTTTGTCCTGAATAGCTGAAAAATTGCTGATGCCACTTTGAACAACATTCAACTACAACAATTTAGTTTTATGTATGACCCAGCAAATGTTCGAACACACAACCTCTTGCACTCTGGAAGAAGGCTCTATCACTGAGCCACCATGATGGTTTGCTTAAAAGAGACCAATCATGTAGTAAAATGGTAAAATGCTCAACAGATACGAAACTGATGTAAGAAAGACAGCAGGTTATTTTACAGTCAAACCTGTCTATAAAGACCACCCAAGGGCCTTTAACAGTTTGACTGTATATCATGTGTTAACCTTTATCAGTAAAGTAAGTATGTATTGATATTTCATTTATTTTTGTCAAAATAAGCCTGGTCTTTTGAAATGTTAAATCTCTTAACAAAAAGATTTATTTTGAGTTTGTTGTCTATTTTCAGCCTACTCAAACAAGCAAGAAATTATCTGTACGAGATGAGAATGATTGTCAAGTAATAGGTAAGCAGTGTTTTACTACCATATTCTTCTATCTTCTGTGTGGTCCTCAGTGGCCAAGTGTTCTAACACACAGATCACAATGTCCTTTATCGACTAAGTTTGAATTCTACTCGGGGGGGGCAGATATTAGTTTTACAGTTCACTTGCTGTAGGTCAGTGGTTTTTCCTGGGCACTCAGTTTTCTCCACTATCTCAGAACTGGCTGCCTCCACATAAGTGCAAAAAGTTAATTTATTTTAATGACAGATAAAAGGGTAAATTTTATAGAGAGAAATAGAGATTAAAAAAAATACTGGTCAAGTTTGGTTTTGATTATTTTTGCTCAAGTAGTCCTTGGGTTATTAAAATTACTACATGTAGTTAAACAAATCAGCACCCAACCCACCCCACCACCTCAGCTGTTTTTGTATGCCCAACAGTGCTCTTGTTAATACATTACTTTTTGTTGAAGATGTATAATATTCAAATTTAATTTATATTTACTCTTTTTCAGAGCGGTTAATAAAATCCTATTTCCTGATAGTTCGTAAAAATATACAGGACTGTATACCAAAAGCAATCATGCACTTCCTGGTTAATTATGTCAAAGACAATCTACAAAGTGAACTTGTCAGTCAGTTATATAAGAAAGAAGAAATAGAGTATTTATTGCAAGAATCTGAACACATTGCAGCTAGAAGAAAAGAGGCACATGAAATGTTACAGGTAAAATTTTAAATTTTACTATATGATGTTAAGCTTTTCTGTTTAGCACATTAACACATGATATATGAAACATGTAGGTAATGTTAACACTACTGTATATTGCTTTATTTTCACGGTGTCAAATTTTCGTGGTTTGACGGTGACTAGTGTATTCGCAGTGTCATATTTTCGCATCTTATATGATTCAAGGAAAACGACTCTAGCAAGATTAATGGGCTGGTAATACCAGTGTCTATTCATGGTAGTTTAATTTTCGCGTGAATACACTTGACCGCGAATATAGCGAAAATAAAACCATAGCGAAATATAAGCATTATACAGTATATTGTTTAGCTTGTCTGTCAGCATCAAAGTCAGCCATCTCGTGTTCAAGATTTTTTTTTGAAAGTTTTTTTGATGGACTAAATATACATGTATAGGATTCTACATTGTTCTTTTGACAGATCATCTGTATATTTTACTTGGAATTCAGACAATAATTGATTGGGTATAAGCAGTGTTGACATTTTGTAAAAGCTAAATGTAAATGTATTAGCACATATAAGAACTTTGTGATGTACCTACCTACCTAGTCCTTGTTATGCCCGGAGGCACATAGGGCAAGGACTAGGGATCTCCACTCGTCTCTGTTCTGTGCCTTCTTTTCTAGCTCTCTCCAGGTGGTACCCATCTGCTTGATTTCGGCTTCTATGGTATGCCTCCAAGTTGTCTTTGGTCTTCCCTGCTTTCTCTTCCCTTCTGGAGTCCATCTTAAAGCAGTCTTTGCTAGGATGTCTGATTCAAAATCTGTCAAAACCAGAATGGTTATAGAATGCACATACATGTACATTTTGGAGTCCATTTTCTCCTATATTCTTTGCCAATAACAGTACACATGTATCTTCCTCTATGAATTTTTCCAATGAAAGTTCAAGTGGACAGGTCAATGTTGTTTGCTTATATATGTGATATAAATGTCGGTTAAAATGTTTTATTTTCATTATTTCAGGCACTACAAAGAGCTAGTCACATTATAGGAGAAATTAGAGAGATCCATTTATGGTGATAGTAGACACTTTAACCATTGTATTGACTGGAAAATTTAACATTGCTGATCGTTAAACATGTATTGTACATTTAATATCGGTGATCGTCATGGCAACAGAGAAGTGAATGACTACAATATATTGAAAGAAAATTCTGCGTTGATGAACAGTTTAGTTTTGGTGATAGACAGTGAACGCATAAATGATGTACTTGTGACACTAATAACTTAATTATGATAGTATTTAAACCAGACATTTTACTATGTATATAATCATCTGTATCATAGGTATGTTGTGATGTGAAAACACATGCCATTTTTCAGTTAAAACTAGATACACACCCATACATAGTGGAGTTATACACAAACACACACACACGTAATTAGTGTGCAGCCAGGCGGAGAAAATTGCGGGAACAAGAGCCTGAATCTGGTGATTGCCTGCTACTAATGTGTTAGCAATCTCGCACAAATTCTCTAAGTGCAGTGAAACACACACTCTTAATTCACACATATACACACACAGAGTGACAGCTTTCCATATCAGTCTTGATAACAATATTGTCTGAGGATCAATGTATAAAATTCATCAAAACATGTCCAGTTTCAGGTGTAATACTGTAAATCAGGAAATTCACTGAGTTTATTTTTGCATAAATACTTGAGATAAGCAAGACAAAAAAATAAAACAAACCCAAATATTTTATTTTGATATCGTTTCCATGCAATTATACTGACCATAACGCTAATGACAACGCATAGACAATGCTAAAATAGAAATACATAATAGTCTTTAAATGACCATGTTAGTGAAAAATTTATCAACACAAAAATTTCCCAATTTATTTTTAGTTGTAGCTACTGACTAATATTCAACACTAAAAACACAAATATCTTGAAATGACCATTTTTGCAAAAAAAATAAATTCCCAATTTACAGCAGATGTTTCTCTGTACCTACAGGCCAATATTCAACACCATCCAGCTGTATGATCTATAAGCATGTATAGTATTATGATATCTACTCTGTATATCCAATTCATTTTCAGTGTTAAATGTACATGTGTTTTGTAGATGAAATGTACATGTATTATTTAGATGAAATCTACGTCTTTAGATCATGTGATGTAAATATTGCAGGTGACAATTTACGGTGCATCTGTATTTACATGTGAATGGTTAATCTTTCATAAAATTTTTGTTGTTGTAAATTTTTTTTTTTAAATTTTTAAAAAAATATTGTAAGTTTAAATAATATGATGAATTCAGTAGCATGTTTCACAATCTTCTAAAATGATTAAATGAATTCTGTGTCCAAACACTGGATTTAAAAAACCAGATTGCTGATAAAAAATAAATATCATTTGATGAATTGGGTAACATGTTACACAGTAATCTTTATAACGTTTTTTGAATTCTGTGTCCAGATACTGAAATTTAAAAATCCTGATTGATGATAATAATGATTGGTATTTGTTGAATGTTTTGTCAAGTTGATTAAATGTCCCATTTATGATGTCAATAAATTGATTCAATATTTTTATTTAGCCACTTAATGGACTGATTGCCGGCCATGCCCGCAATGTTCCGACAAAAGCCTGGCATACTTAAATTACACACAAAGAATGAAAACTCGGCTTGAATTGTGCCATTTAATGACGTCACTGACACTAGTACGTCATTAGTTGCCATGAAAGTGCTTTGGTACCATGATGGCGACCAGTGTTGGAACTTAAAATGCATAACCGGCGATAGGTCAATTCCATCAACTGAAGTTTCTGTAGTGAAGTGGTCTAAAGGTGGAATCCTGCTTGAAGATCCTTGTGAGAGAAAATTTGGCAACTTGTTTGTCAAAGAGGGCTAGTTTTCCCTGGACACTCCATTTTCCTCCACCATTCCAGAACTGACCACCTGATGCAAGTGAGATATTCTTAAGTAGGGTGTACAACACAATTACTCTACTCAAGAAATGCTATCGTTTTTATCATCGGAACAATGTCAAATTTTTAAGAGAAAAATACTATCTGTAGATTTATTGTTTTTATCGATAATGAAATATTTGATTGTAAATGTTCAAGAAAAGTCAGGATTGTTGGTTCAGTAATGTGTACATATTTTTTGTATGCAAATATGACTTTTGTATTTTAAGATGACGTCCAAAGAAAGAAACCATATTACTTTTTAAATACCTCAGAAAAATTGTAGCACTTGAAATGTTTTTAGAATTAAAAAAAAAATGCATTGTATGAATGAAAAATCAGAAATATGAGTGATAAGTGATAGTAAACTAGAAATAACAAATAGTGCTAATAGCTAAAGCAAAGAAGTGTTTTTCCTCACAAATTGACGGAGCTCCGACCACGCCTACAATGTTCTGACAAAGGCCTAGCATGCTTGAATTACACACAAAAAAAATTAAAACTGTGATTTGGGCTATTAATGACATTAATGACACTAGTACGTTATTAGTTTTTGTGACGCTGCTTTGGTACTGTGACGGTATCCAGTGTAGAAACGTAAAAGGCATGGCCGGCGATACATGTACCTGGTGAGACATGAAACTGATAATAATGCTCTGTATTGAGTAATTTGTAATTGGTTTACTGTGAAATCATTAATGTTTGTAGTGTCTCAATTTCTGTTGTTTTTGTGGAAACTTTGACGACAATTTTGTATGTCATGAAGCAGTTTATATAACAAACTTACTTTTAACAGAAAACACAAACCACAACGTTACAACCCCACAAAATGATATTTTTCCTAAGAACCAGTGAAATTGGACATCAGGAACATAAATGATTCCACTGTATGATGTTGAAATAATCAGTGCTTTATGCTGCAGCAGAGATGCTTTTATCTTATACAGACATTGCATGAAACAATAAGTGTAATAGATGCATGTGTGGCTAGATACCAAACATTGTTGAAGAGAAAACTAACTGATAATAGTATTTTCCCCAAGAACCAGGAATAAATGATCTTGCAGTACCGTATGTTGTTTAAACAATAAGTGTTATATGCTGCAGCAAAGATGCTTTTATTTTATTCAGACATTGCATGAATCAATAAGTGGTTTTGAAACCATAACATTGTTGAACGGAGAACTTATTGATGACACAACCCACAAAAACTACAAACTGTATTTAAAATTCCATAAATATAATCAATTCATGCTATTTGTTACCATGGTTATGCTGTCAGACTGTACACTTTATTTTAAGGTCAACAGTTCTTGAAATTTAACATGTGTAAGTGTTAGGGATGGGGTTTTTGCACCTTATAAAGAAGTTAACAGTGTGTGACACCAGTATAGGGTATATAGGGAACCTTCTTATACTACTTAATGGACTAGAAATATATACACCATAACAATATGAATAATCTATAGAGATATATGCACTGCCATCCAAATACAAATTTAACGTAAGTTTTATATTGTACAGGTAATATTGTCGTGTTAACATAGAACTGAAATATTAAAGTTTTTTGCAGTATTTGAAAGTGATATATACATGTATATCTTAACTTAATTTATCTAAATGTATGGAAGAAAGTTCTTTGCTTGAAAAACAATTTTCTGGAATATTTGGAAACCTTGAAATATTTTGAAAAAAATGAGGGGAAAATATCTTTTTCCAAGTTAGGAAAACTATTTTATCTGAAAAACACTTAATTTTAACAGAAATACATGTATGTTTTCAACAATTTAATGTTGTAAAGGTTTTCCATCTGTAATGATATGACCTGTTTTAAGCATTGTATACACAACAGAATTCATAATAATTCTGAAATTATCTCCCTTATTTAAAAGGTTAATACTTTCTGTATTCAAGACCTTAGGCATCTTAACTTAGTGGTAATAATTTGTGGATGACAGTGTACAGTGTCCTATTATGAGTCTAATTCACATAAAACTTTATGAGTTATGTATCACACTATCGTTTATGTATATATTCCATCATGTCCGACATAATAAATTTGTGTTGGTGTGCAATTTTGTTTCATTGTATAATAACACTAGTCATGTAATGAGTTAATATTTTATATGATAATCACTAGGTTTCTACAATTAACAAAATGTTATTTTAGTTATAATTGACCAACAAGCCTTACAGTTTACAAACTATAATTTGTTTCAATTCTTTTATTTTTTTGCTATAGTCTGTTTTAATTACTATATTAATTACATATATATCTTTCAGGTTAAAGAGTGGAATTTGATCTCTTTTTCAATTTTATATGTAACACATTGATTTTAAAGAGATGCAAACATTAGTGTCAAGATCAGTAAATATATCTTTTTCTCATCTTTTACATTTAAATCCTTTGCCATTTATTATGAACTTGCACTGTGGCCCACATTGGCAACATGTAGACATTAAGCTCCCCCAATTCAGTCTGGATTTCCCCACTTTCTGGTGTCATTTTAACTTCCAATTTGGGTAAAATACTACTTACGTAGAGTTGTTCAGCTAAGCTTATATCTACACAGTTTCACATCTTTCCAAGCAACTTTCAAGGTTTCTTTTTATATGGTATATTTTTCTTCACTTGATAATATTTTTGTACATTAGTTATTCCAATATGCCTTAGCTTGTATTTGTAAGGTGCTGACAGTATTTCTAATTTTTGTTTTGCTCAACTTTCTTTCGTAGTATATGTATATGAATGTTGATTTTGTGTATTTTTAAATCTTTTAAAAAATCCAGTGTATATTTTTATTAGAACCCAAAACCTTAAAAATCATAAACAACTTCTTGACATAAATACATGTAAACATAAATTCTGAAGTACTTATAATCATGTACAGTAAAACCTTTAATCATTGCCACCATTTGTTCTGTCACATTTGGGCAGAGGATTTAGAAGCTGCCTTGTCCATGAAAGGATAAATTTGCTTTGCAGTTGTCTTGATAAATTAAAATTTATATACATCTTCTTTTAACTTTTTAAAAATTATAATTAATATAAGCATAAATAATTAATTTAAGCATAATTAGTATCAATATTTCGTGATTTTCAATCTCTTCTTCAAAGCTAAGTCTGCCTTGAAATTTAATATTCATATCATATATTTAGCAGATACCTTCAGAGGTCTGCTAAAGTCTATTCCAGTGAATATTTCTAGCGTTTCTAAGTATAGATACAGGTATATACATGTATAAATAGATGTACCGGTAGCTCTAATGAACTTTAGAAGAAATCCCATTAACACAATTATGTTCAGTCCTGATATCAGGTAATAATTAATCTCATAATTAACAATATAAGGTGATTAATAATGGCATTTTATTACATTATAAATAAACAGATACTTAAAAAATATCAGTAATTATAAATTATAAATAATTATAAATTAGTATGAAAATTATAGTAAATGTTTTTAATTTCAATAACTTGCCCAATAGCTAGAAACACAAATTATCTTAAGTTTTTCAGTCTGTTTCCTGTATTTTTCCTAGGTGTGGTATACTGTGCTTACAGCACCTCATTTTATAGTGTATATGTATGTTACAAATATTTGAGTAAATTCAGGTTTTTGTTTGAATTATACAAGTGATAAATGATTGGGAGAGTATGATTCCAAATGTATGTATGTAAGGGTGTTTAGTGTGTGCTTTTTAGTTTGCTAGGACCAAATTTGAATTGATTATCTTTGATGTAGTGATAATGAGGTAATGAAATAAGTGTATTTACATGTTTTAGACCTGCTAACCCGACCGACCCTTAATTTTTAAGCCGACCCTAAATTTTTTATGACAGAATTGTGACAAGCATTGATAAAGTTGGTATCCTTGCCCCAATACAGATTTACTGTTACGACCAGGTACAAGTAAGTGAAAAATATCAATTTTTATTCAATTTTATTTGATTTTCTATGAATATAAAGAGTATTTCACTGTCACAAACAGAGTGATTTGTACAGTAGTAAAACCTTGATTCATTGCTGCCATTTGGCCATTCAAAGTTTGGCATTGTAAAATGTGATGTGCCACACCACAATATAAAGAAGTCTGTAATATCCCATTGTACATGTTTGTGCACATATGCTTAGAGTATAGAATTTTCTAGTTTGTATAGAACCGGGTACCTCGTCATTGATAAACTCAAGCTGTGCATATTTTTTTTTATTTTCATCATTGCAATGTTGGTCTTTGGTGCAGTTTTATACAAGAATAAAAGAGATTAAAAATGACCAAGTGCTAGTTAATGCTGTAAAGGGCAGGGATAAAATCCGAAATTGTTTTGCAAAAAATTGTGTAAGGTGTGTGTGCAAGATGATGCTTGTTATAAGTGTTTCTTTCTACAGGCAAACAACATTGACCTGTCCGTTTGACCTTCAATTTAGATATTTATCATGGACCAGTTTATTTATGTATAGGGAATGCACATGTTTATTTCATCTAAATATAGAGTAACATTAAATACAAAAACTGTTTAATACTAATACTACCCATGTATTGGGTGGATCCTCCTATATGAATGTTTGTAATGAAAGGTCAATCGGACAGGTCAATGTTGTTTACCTATACTTGTGTTAATTTTGTTAATTTTTTTACTACATTATAAATATTTCGTGTTTTTGTTTATACATTGTATATATACACATTATATCTTGTTTCTTTGAATGATAATCAATATTTGCATGTAACAAAGGATGCAAATAAATGGTTACCTTCTGTGGTGTCAAAATCAGTATTTTATATTTTATTTTTTGTGTTGCCTGCCAGACATGCATGGGCATACACAAATTTCTAAGGCAACTACCATTACAGCAATGGCATTGGCAGCAGTATTCAAGTTTGTTTTTAGATAACTTCTGTAATATTGATAGAATTTCCATGAAACTTGATACAAGTACACCAGTCAAGTTTTGTGCACGATTTATTAGGACAATGCAAATTGCAGTCTGATTAGGGGATGGTTCCCAGTTCCTTTAATATTGATAAGATTTCTGTGAAACTTGGTCAGTATTACTGGTCTAAGCACCTTGTGGTTCTGTCTGGAAGTGTCTGTAAATCTGTGAATATGGGCATACAGAAATGCAGCTTATTATAAACACATATTTACCAAATATTGATCAGCAGTGTCCACATTATAATTGTTAACCATGGTCACTGCATGCATTGCCAGCCGACTTTATGACAATTCTAGTGATGCTTATACATACATGGAAACATCAACAGCTAAAACCAAAGTTGTCTTTATCCCAATATACACTTAAGATAATTGATGCCATGTCCACTGTGACACACTTACAGATCACATCACCTCCCATCACCTAGGTTAGAATTCTGCTTTTTTCCAGTTCACTTGATGAAGATTGGAGATTTTCTGATTTCCTCCACCATGAGTAAAAGAATCTGCAATGACACTATATCAGTTTGTAAGGTACTGTCCACAGAACCACACATAGTGCAGCTCACTCCTAAATGCAGACAAAACGGTAAACAAATTGGCTGAGGATCAAACCAGACTAAGTTGAGTCGAGTAATGGTGTTTTAATGTCCCAGTCAAGAATATTTCACTTACCCCTGTATATCGAGACATCGCCAGCTATAGGCAAAGTTGTAGAAATTTTGCCTGTGCTTTATACAGCAGGGTTCTTTATCGTGCCACCCATCCTGGGACATGGGACCTCGTTTATTTTAACATCCCACCCGAAAGAACCGTGACTTTCATTTCGTAATGCCGAGTGCTTGGCGAAAGAATAGACACTACCCACTTTCAAGTCTTGGGTCAGATCTGGCGGGGTTTGAACCCACAACCTCCCACTTATGGTGTGAGCACTCTACCAACTGAGCTACCGCAGTGGTCTGTAAAACCAGACTGAGACTCCAACTTAGAATATTCATTTGAAGGGCACTTTTATGCATTTGTGTTTTAATTTATCAGTCTGTAACTTCAAATGAACTGTAAGAACATGTATATTCTTTTTAAATTTTGAATTGTAATATGCAACGAAGCAAGCTGCTTACAAATAAATTGTTGACCCAGGGATATTGCAAGCCTAGGCTTATTAGGACCCTCAAAAGGTTTTTATGGTCATCATCACAATATTGTCGGTATGTTGTCTCTGTGTCCAGGATTACCCTAGATATGTTTGTTCCAAAGTCACAAAGTTCCATGTTCCTTTCACTCCCAATGTTGATGACACATAAGGTAGCTGTAGCTAGCTAAACAGGAGGTGCTCACCTTTCTGGAGCACCTGACCTCACTTCCCAAGTGAAAGATCAGTCCTGTTTAACCTAATCAGTTTCAAACATTTTTTACCTTGCTTTTGGATTTTGATTTGGACATGGATTAGTATGTTTGTTTTTGAATTGACACCTCTTTTTAAAAAAATATTTAAATACCGGTAATCAAAATTCACTTTTTATAAACATAACAAACTCTCCTTGTACATGATAATCCCAAGTGTTTTTTATTTACAAAAACAAAGTTAACAAAAAATATGTTATCCACAGTCTGTTCACAGTATTTCCCAAGTCTATATAGTGGTAAATAAGACGTAACATGAAATCAACCAAGATAAAATGACATCCCACATTGTAAGCATATACATGTGAATCCACTTTGTGAGCATTCACAAGTGACAGTCACTATGTGAGGATATACAAGTCCACCATGTGAGCATTCACAAGTGACAGTCAACATGTGAGCATATACATATGCAAGTCAACCATGTGACCATACACATGTGCAAGTCCACCATGTGACCATACACATATGTAACAGTCCACCTTGTGAGTATACACATATGTAACAGTCCACCTTGTGAGTATACACATATGTAACAGTCCACCTTGTGAGTATACACATATGTAACAGTCCACCTTGTGAGTATACACATATGTAACAGTCCACCTTGTGAGTATACACATATGTAACAGTCCACCTTGTGAGCATATATTTATTTGACAGTCCATCTTGTGAGCTCACATGAGTCCACTTTGTGAAAAGTACACATGCAACAGTCCACCTTGCCAGTATACACATGTCATGCCCCCCTTTGTGATCTCGTTGCCCTATTATAGTTCGAACTTAAGAGATATAGTAGCAGAGTGTTTATAAACAGGGACAGGTTTATTATACACAAATAGGTATTGATACCATGTTCAATTGTTTATATGTTTATTTGTCAACCCCACCTTTTTATATTCCTATCTTCATTACATAAACTATTCCCTGCATATAAACACTCTGTCAAAATAATCCTGACGGACTATAGAATGGACTTACTATTTACTCTGACAAAATACTGCAAACAGACTACATATATTTAACTAGACATAAATCTCGGTTAAGTTAAGCAGAATCTCAGTAGAGTTTAGCAATGTCTAAATTGCCATTAACAAAACATATACATGTATAGATCATTTAAAACAAGTATACTAAACAAATGACACAACAGATAAGGACTCGGTGTTAATACAATGCATAGATGTATTAATGTATATCTCTATAATGTTAATACACACCCACACTCAATGAAAATATTAATATCAAACAACACGGTATTTACGATGTTAATACAATATGTAACAGAATCAAATTTAGTCATTTTTCCTTGATGCATAAGATTATCGAGGCAGGAATAATTTAAAATGTTTTATTTGGCCCAAAAATTCGGAGGGAAAAAATCCTACAAAAAGAAACCATAATCAAATACTCAATGAGTTTTAAAAGACTCATAACATATATTTATTACACCAATCATTCATTACAGGTTTCTTTTACAGTCATTTATATTGAGACAGTTAGTTCTGGTATGTATGGTGGAGAAAAGTAGAGTTTCCAAGAGAAAACCACTAAACTATGTCATTTAATTTGTTGAAAGTCTGGGTTTTTTTTTTCTCTCTCTTTAGGTACTCTGGTTTTTCTCAATCATTCAAGGTTCCAGGACTGACCATCTTGATATATGGAAAGATTGGAACATAAAACACCATTTCCCACCCCATACTGCAAAAGCCAAATTAATTAGTTTTATCAAAATGTATTCATATTTCAACCAAAAATATTTTTCAAGCATCATTATGTAGGTCTGGATTTGTGTGCTGGTGAGTTCATAACATCAATTTTATAAACATCCTAGTTTTGCATATACCAATTTACTTGGAAAACTGATAATTTTCCAGATTATCAGAATGGGTCCTCCCATGTATATTATAGCAAATCAAAGCTTAGATAACATATCATACACTAGTAATAGTTATTGTCATGTTTGTTTTCTAAAGAAATGAATGTTTTGGTCCCCAATATATATAAAATAAATGTCTTATGAATTTTGAGTGATCAAGGAGCATAAAGAATGAACATCAGGCTAATACAGCCATGGCTGAATGGACAAGATTCATCAGATCACCAATGAATGGACATGCTGACTAACCTGGTCACTGATGAACAAACAATATGGTTGATCTGGTCATTGATGAACAAACATGATGGTTAATCAAGTCACTGATGAATGGGCATGCTGAATACCCTAGGTCATCAATGAACGGACATGAATGACCCGGTCACTGATGGATGAACATAATGACTAACTGAGTCACCAATGAACAGACATGACTAACCGTGGGGATGATGAACAGACATGATGGCTAATCAGGTCACTGATGAATGAACATAGTAACTAACTGGGCCACCTATTAATGGATTTGATGACTAACCGGGTCATTAATGCATGAACAATAATGCAGGTTACAGATACAGTTTACAACATATAATATTGCATAAGGTGTCTATTAGGTTTACATAAATGCAATCAAAATATAAAATAATTTACCTGTATTCTGAACAAAGCTTCAAACAAGACAATGAATACTGTAAAAAATCCTATGTGTAATTTTTTCACAAAAGTGTTCTGCTGATTTACTCTAAAAAAAAAAAACTATGGTAGATAATCGCTATAATAAAACAATCTCTAATATTTCTTTTTTCTATACATGTATTTGAATTTAAAAATCAAAAATAAAAAATTTTATTTTATCATTTTTTTTTTTTATTCAAAAAAGTTATACATATAAGTTAACTGTCCTATAAACCTTCCTAAAAAGTAAATACCGGTAAAAAATTTCTCAGAAAGAGAAAGAGTTATCTCCCTTTACCAATAACTTTTAATGAATGAACGTCATCATGCTTGATATCATAGGAGGACATCTTTTTAGACATTAATGAGATTTAAATGGAATTTATACTATATGTACATGTTAATCTTAAATAATATGGCACCCAAAAACCACATGTTTGTGTCGATTTCAATTTACATGACATGTGACAAATATAAATGTACTAATCTAGATTATTAAACAAAGACTGATGTAGGACTGAATACATGTACTCATTGGGGATATGATTGACAAAGTCATGCATACAAATCCAAATTTGAATCGAAGTAAGTAACCTTTTAATAATTATATACATCTAGAGAGAAAAATATCACATATTTTACTTTACCATATCTTCAATGCTTAACTCAAGGACACAACAAGGTCTGTGAATCCTTGAACCCAAGACCCTTTAAATCTCATCCTTCTGTCCTTAAAAGTGTCTGAATGCATTTGTAGAGAAAACATTACTGGCTTTTTTCATGAGTAAAAATTTTACGCGAAATCGCATTGATGGAATTTTGCAAGGAAGTGGTTATATTCATGATTTAGCCCATACTTGTGTATGAAACATGACTTGTCATACTTTTTACACCATGGAAAAATTGTCGTGATTTAATTTCCTATTCGCAAAAGAAGCATTAAAATTCCACCTTGCGAAAATAATCATATTTATGGTATACATTTGTAATGCATAAAATGGAATATGTTCAAAACAACAATAAAACATCAATAATGAATAATAAATATATTAACACATATATATAAGATCTATATCATCTAAATAAAATTTATAAAATATTCCCAAATGTGAAATAAGCACTTAATGTAACAAATATCTTATATAAATAATATTATCTTATAATAATAATAATATAAACAGTAGGAACTTAAAAATGTACAAATAGTATCAGATACTGGAGATATATATTACTAAACAGCTAAAAATTTCTTTATTAGCGAAAAAAACCCTTATGTAACATTAAAAAACCCCAATATAAAAGATAAGCCCTGTAAACTATCGAGATGAATGGCCAGATGAATGGGGGTGACCCCCCTAAACTTTGTTTGCAGAAGTTACTTTTTGCATACAAGGCTTGAAATATCTCTATCTCTGAACAAAATAGAATTTTCAGAATATAAATTTTATAAAAATAACATATATCAAAACTTTAAATTTGAAATTCGAAATTTTTGATTGTCGAAATTCACCATGAAAGATTACAATATAAATTTTTCAAAATATCATAATTATGGTAATTCAAAATTCTGAATTTCATTTAGTTCCAATCTACTACATGTATAAGTATACCTAACAATAACATTTTGTTTTGTAACCTGCATTCAGTCAAATTTTACCACCAAACTCAACAAAAAAAGAAAAGAAAAACAATAATAAATTTTCAAAAATTCCAAAAAGTGTTAAATTTTAAAATTCACTAATATCAGCAAACAACTTATGACTCAAGAAGATTAACATACAGTCAAACCTGTCCTAAAGGCCATGTCTATATATAAGGGCCATCTGCTTTTATCAGCCAGTAAAATATAATCCCAATTGCAAGAGATTTTGAGTTTTTTTGTGTTGGTACCAAAAATGGTAGTGCAGTCTTAAAGGCTACCTCTATATAAGGATCATCTGCTTTAACCAGCCAATGAAATATTATCCCAATTGCAAGAAATTTTGATTTTTTTATGTGTTGGGTACCAAAAATGGTAGTGTAGCATTAAACTCCACCTCTATATAAGGTTAATCTGCTTTCAACGTCAAATAAAATTTAATCCCAATTGCTCCTTATTCAGGTTATTTGAACCTGTATATAAAGTTCGCCTACCCAAAAAGACCACTTTTATTGGATCCCTTAGGTGACCTTTATTTAGACAGGCCTGACTGAAGCATACAGAAATAGGTCACATGATTGTAACATGATATATGTATCAGTATACAAATACTATCACATGTACATGTGTTATATAAAAATCAGCAGAAGTGAGAATAAAGTGAGACAGATTATTTTTAGCACTTATTTTTCCTCTTTAAAATAAATGGTAATTTTTATTCCGATTGCAATTTTTTTTACAACAAATTACAATGAGATACAAACTTGTACCTGGTTGATGGGACTAAAGGACCTTCACTAATATATTTCTGTCAATAATTTTGTTTCATTACCTCTGATTGAATTTTTAACAGCAAATTACATTGATTGGTACAAACTGTAACCCGAATGATGGGTTGATGGGACTAAATTTAATGGACCTTCATTTACATAAACAGGATCTTCAGTGACTGTAAACCGACTTTTATTCGCATGTATGTGATTAACTTTCTGGTGTTTCGCAAGGACAAAATAATCTGCAAAGTTAATCCTCACTTATTTTTGAAAATCGTATCATTTATACCAAAAGTTCAGCTGTTGTCCATATCACTAAAGTTGATGGTTGAGAAATGGTTTTGATAAGAAAATAGCTAATGTTAATATCCGCAAATTAAAGTTTTTTTACAGTACATATGATACAATGGGGTTCGCCACTGTGCCACGTGATCAATACCTCTAAATGTTTGTGCGGAAAGTTTTGAAAAACGTCAATGTCACAGATTCCCGGAATGATGTCATTTTAATGGGAAAACGTCTTCTTATGCGATTCCATATCCTTTGGAAATAGGTGTTTCGCTCAAAGGTTAGAGGTTATCACTTGGTACAGCGGCGAACCCCATTTCTACCAAACATTTCATATTTCTTTTCTGTAACAAGTATGTATGCTAAAACACCAAATTTTCAATGAAAATATACCTAGTTTCTTCTACTTATTATCAGTATAAAAAATTCATTAAAAAGATGGACTACGATAATCACTAACATGTAACCATGGTTACCATAACTTGAATTTTTCTAAAACAAACCATTACCGGTACTGAATTTTGACCTTTTTTTTCAAATCACAGATTGTATTCCAACAACAACAAAAAGCACATGTGAAGAGTGTTGATATGTTTAGAGATTCTCAAGTTTGCGTTGATTGTCTCGTTAGACGATCTCTTGTTCCTCCTCGTCGCGGAGGGACACCTTCTCATCGCCTGGGACTATTTCTGTAAGATCTCCTTTGATTGGCTTAACCTTTATCTCGGCTTTAAGCGAGTCCATCGGTAAAGCTTTATACAGACTGCAAAATATAGAAAAAAAGAAAATGACATGAATTAATTAACTGATTGACAAGGTAAATAACATGTTACGATTCAAGCTATTGTAAAACAGGCACTTTACCAAACACCAAAACTTACAAGTTAACAAGTCCAAATGGATAAAATACTATAAACCAATTTTTATATTCCTGCTATTCAATTTTGCGTATTTTGCTACAACAGTAAAATCCCGAAAGTATATTGTCGCGGACCTTAAATAATACAAATTTTCTAATGATTTCTTTGGTATATTTAATTACGGTAATTCGCAAAAATTTTATTGTCACAAATTGTTTTTGATTGTGACATTGCAAAAATGAATAGCTGTGAATAAAAGATGGTTTACAGTATAATGTTTGTTTTTAAATTGGGATTTATTGGACTAATTACAAAGATTCTGGCTAGTAAAATGTTACTGTGGCATGTGCTGTGTGGTTGTCTGAAATTATATTAATAAAATTCTTAATTAGTGATTAGTTGTGTGGATTTAAAAAAATGGTTGTCATTGATAGTGGGTAATATGCCAAGTGCTCGGCCTAAGGACAGTCGCTATCTAATTTCAAGTCTTGATCAGACTAGGTCAGAGTTTGAACCCATGATCTCCCACATTCAGAATAATTGATTTATTGTTTAAAAGGGGTTTTACATTTCAGTCAAGAATATTTTATTTACATTTAGAGATGTCAACAGCTATAGGTGAAGTGGCAGAATATTGCACTCTGACAATGCCTAAGAGCTATGCCTAATCAGCTCTCAATTTTGTCTACTAAAATGGTGGCCAAATACCTGGAGTTGTGTCTGGCGACCTAAAATTTGCAAATGGTGCAGCTTGTCCACTTTAAATTTGAAACTGGTGTGACCAGAGACAGATATTTTTTTCTGTGTTACAGAATTTCATAATAATGCTGCCAATTAAGGCAATATAATGGACACTTTACAGCATCATTATTGTTATTTATAACACTGATATATGTAAGTGAGTGTAAGTCAATTTAAAAAATGTGCATTTTTGTTCACCATAACTAACTAAAAGATGCCTTAATTTTCCTTCATTTGGAAGAAAATATTGCCTGACCACTTGGAATTTCTACTGGCCACCTGAAAATTTAAATTGGTGGCCAGATCGCTACTTAGTTTTGAAACCTGCTTTGAGGGCTGCTACTGTGACAAGTTTTGAAGGTCTCTTCAAAAGGAGCCATGACTTTCATTTCTTAATGCTTGAGTGCTTTTTAAAAAAACAGTCATTACCTATATTCAACTCTTGGTCAGACCCTGTCGAAGTTCAAACCTGACCTCCCATAAACAGAACAAGCACACTACCAACTGTGCCACAGTAATGGTTTTACAGTACATGTATATTTATTTTAATTGTAATTATCAATCAATATGGCCCTTTACTACAGAAAACATTTTACATGATCAACATTCATACTGTTTCTAGAAAGAGAATATATCAAAATAATACAAGTACATGTATCGGGGAAAATTTAAAATTTAAAATAAAACTACAAGAAGATAAGAAGTTAAGTGATGAAATGGTTTAACATGTAACATGAAAGGCAAAACGAAGACAAACCAAAGACCTTTCCTATGTTAGGTGGATGCTCTACCAAATTAGGTACTTGACCACCAAATTAGCCCAGTCTGCCCACACACAGAAGATACTGCAAAGGTATTAATGTTAGCACAGATTTTAATTTAGGTAAATTTCCTTTGGACTTAAATCAGCATTAATCTCATGGGCCACCTTGTGCACTGTGATCATATTATTTTAGGATAAATTGTTGCTACTGTATAATGGTGAAATTCAAAATCCCTAACTTAAGTGCATAGCCCAGTCTGCCCACACACAGAAGATACTGCAAACTTAAGGTATTAATGTTAGTGTGTACAAATTTTAGCACAAATTTTAATTTAGGTAAGTTTCCTTTGGACTTAAATCAGCATTAATCTCATGGGCCACCTTGTGCACTGTGATCATATTATTTTAGGATAAATTGTTGCTACTGTATAATGGTGAAATTCAAAATCCCTAACTTAAGTGCATAGCCCAGTCTGCCCACACACAGAAGATACTGCAAAGGTATTAATGTTAGTGTGTACAAATTTTAGCGCAAATTTTAATTTAGGTAAGTTTCCTTTGGACTTAAATCAGCATTAATCTCATGGGCCACCTTGTGCACTGTGATCATATTATTTGGGGATGAATAAGTGCTACTGTATAATGGTGAAATTCAAAATCGCTAAAATAAGTGCATTGCTAAAATTGATATCTTTACAGCATATACATATGATCGTATCATTCTAATCTAATAATGTGTTTAATCTAACCCATATTACAAAAAAAAAAAAATCATTGGCTAAAACTGCAAATCGAAAAATTTTTGTGCCAAGGAAAAGTTTTCCCATAATTCTTTAATGGCAAATTAATACATAAAGATATTCCCCAAAAAAAAACAGTTATTTCAAACAACAGCCACAATGGTAGATTTCAATATAAATAAAAAAAATTCTTTATTCTAGATAAAATTTTGCGAAAAAACATGTAAACTAGAGAGAAATTTACCATTGTGCCTGAGAATGTCCACAAAGTCAAGCCGTAATTATTGCACCAAGTGTCTTCTTTGTATTCATACTGAAATAAGGAGAAACCAGCTTAGTAAATTCCCACTAGGGTTTTATAAAAGCCATGTATAAAATTTAAAAGTAACTACCACTATCTACTGTGATAAAACTACTGGTATAGCACTTTAACTCATGCAACATTCCTTCTAAACATATATGTACATGTATTCTGTAAATCTAGGAATTTCGCCATCAGTATTTTTGTAAAAAGTCATATAAACTATAACTGTCTTTTAAGAGCCAAATACACCCCCACCCCAACATCTACAAGGGTTTAATGTTTTCCCTGCAACCTTGGCATTTATGATATGACATTGGTTCAAAATCATGACACAGCTTTGGCTGAAGGAAAATAAGTTCGAATAACCTGAATCACATGTCATTGCATATAACCTGAATCACATGTCATTGCATCTGTATAATTAAACTCACAGAAAACGGGGGTCTCAGCTCTCTCTGATCCCTTGAGGTTCGAATAAGAGAAAACAGGAAGTGATGTCACCAAATATTACTAAGAAATTACACCCAGTTAGGACATAGCCATGTACACTGTTTATCAGTGTAAATACTGTATGACCAAGGTGTTTTTGACAACTAAATCTAAGAAAAAGATAACAAGAATGACGACCTGCTTTCTTTTCACCCCTTTTCCACCCAACACTGATCTAGCTTTCTCATGTAGATGCCCTGGGTCCTCCACTAGATTACAGAAAAGACTTTGTCAATGGATACTGGTCTGGTTATCCTCCTAGCATGACTGGGCCCTTCACCGGATTGCTCGGCTAACAAATCAGCTGCTAAGCTATGATTAACTTTAGATTCTTTTCAAACACCTGCTATTTTTCTTATCTATCTTTTCACATGCATTGTTTTTTTCTTTTTTCAACGCTTTTTGTACCTTCTATACTGTTTGCAACAATTTAATCAAATGTATTCGAAAAATCAAAGTTTTTTAAATAAGAATTATAGTACAACACGGTCGGGACCAGAGGGGAACTTTGAATAACCGTGGGTATTTGAAAAATCGAAGTTCAAATAACCAAGCTAGACTGTATGTATGATGATCAGTGATGATATAAGAGGGCGCGGTGGCCTAATGGATAAGACGTCAGTCTTCAAATCCAGGGTCTCTCACCGCTGTGAGTTCGAGTCCCGCTCGGACCACATGTGGGAAAGTGAATTTTCCTTACCGTTGGCCTTTACTGATTCACCTGGTATCAGTATAATGGACTGGGGGAATGGTACGCTTGTCTGTGACGTACTGACTCTGTGAGCTAGCACGGTAAAGTCGCCCTGAGTGCGCGCTAGTACAAGGCAGACCATACAACACACTCGCACTTCACATGCATACACAAAATTGTTCATTGATTGATCCAAAGAGATTAATTAAATAGTTCTCGTCGCGAATAGCTGAAAAATTGCTGATGCGACGTTAAGCAACATTCAACCAACCAAACCAAATGTATGTATGATATGAAAATGGACATGCATGACAAAATTTATCCTTGTAAAATGTCAAAACAATTAAGCCATGCAGAGTTTAGTAGGATGAACTAGAAGCAAACATAAAAGCAAAGACAAACTAAAAACTAAAAGTTATTGAAACTACAAACAAATACATGTATGTTACAAAATAGATTTTTCATGTGCAAAAACCAAGCAAATACATGTAGCAGAAAAATAAAAATAAAAATAAAGTACAGAATAAATAAATAAATAAATACTATTATATGCAAGTTTCTGTAACATAACTAAATTTCATGTGATATTCTGGAATTGGACTGTTCAATGATTTTACCATTTTTCAATGACACAATTCTATACTAGTTAATCTGTGACTTCCTATTACCGGTAGGTGTTTTTTACTGAGGGTGATAATATATGAATAACATTCAAAAGAGGTCAAAATGCTTGTATTATCACCAGGGACTGTATGATTTGATTACACAATCACATGCAGTCAATAATTTTGTTTAAATTTCTTAAGGGTGTTCTTATGGTACAGCACAACCTAGTTTCATGGCCAAATGAACATGCTTTATTACAAGGGAAAGATTTTGGCAATAAATCCAAGGAGACTCAAAAAGAAAATAAAAGAAACAGACTTTGAGACTTTAAAATACTATAGCAACACAAAAGTGGACAACAAACTTGAGATATCATTCTGGATACCGGGGTAATTTCAATTCCAAAATTATTTTTCAAATTCAAAATAATCATATTAAAATTTAAGATTAAATAAAATTAAAAAAAATAAAATATACAAAAACACAAACCTGTATAACCATTGCTGACATCCTGTAGCTATTAGAAGAAACATCACACAACACTGGAATATTCTTTTCATTGCAATGTGCTGAAAATATGATAAAATTGCATGAGAACATTACATTATTGCTTGTGACATCAACCGATACACAGAATTATTGTGTGTAAATCAGGACAAGCTACATGTACTACTCTACTACACAATGGGAGAAGTTGAGTTGAGTAATGGTGTTTAATGTCCCAGTCAAGAATATTTCACTTACGGGTATATCGAGACATCGCCAGCTATAGGCAAATGTGCAGAAATTTTGTCTGTGTGTTGCGCTGATGGCATTATACAGCATGGTTCTTTAGCGTGCCAAGCCCACTGTGACATGAGACGTCGTTTATTTTAAGTTCCCATCCAAAAGAAGGTGACTTTTATTTTGTAATGCCGAGTGCTTGGCGAAAGAAGTCACTACCCACTTTCAAGTCTTGGGTCAGACTGGTCGGGGTTCGAACCCATGACTTCCCACTTACAGAGCGAGCATTCTACCAACTGAGCTACATGTTGGTAATGGGAGGAGGTCGGGGAGGTGAAGACTAAGTGGTCTGAAGAACATGCTTCTAGATCAGTGCTAATTGCTGTCAAGGCCCATTCTTGCAGATCTTAGCGTGGAATATTTTGTAAGTTTGCTTGCCAGTAATTTTATTTAGCCACTCTGGATTCTTTCACCATCCCAGAACTGACCACCTTGATATAAGTGAACGAATGTTGATTTGGGGTGTGAAACAACACTCCACTCATAAAAGGTTTTTTCAATAAATCTTCATATTTCTTTTGTTTATCAAAAATCTTTTTGTAATATACATGTACATTAATAATCATTTTGTTGATCAGACTTCCATGGTCCTTGGTGGACATTTACATTATAGGTCAAACGGACAGATCAATGTTGTTTGCCTTTACCATTCAGATTTAAAATCACAAGAACTACATCAAGTCAACTAATGCTACAGAGAGGTAATAGGGGACTCTGTGGTACAGTGATCTGAAGTACATATTCATAGATCACAGAACTTCTCACCCCTTAGGTTTGAATCTCATACAGGCAAACAAGTTTGCTTGCTGAAGGTCGGTGGTTTTCTTTAGCAACTCTTGTTTTCCTTCACAATCTTTAAATTGACTATTGATATAAGTGAAAAAATCTTGACTGGTGTGTGAAACACCATTACTTATACCATTTATAATGGTTTTTTCCATAAGATATGTATATTCAAATTCCTTTCACAGATCAAACTCTCGTAATACATACCTGATTTAAAATAACAACAACTATTAAATTAAGTGGAACTCTAAAGAAATTCATGATTGTTGCTCTAGCTGAAAAAAGAAAAAAAAAATTTAGAATATATTCTAGTAAATACTCATTATACTGGAAGCGCGTGGCCTAGTGGTTAAGGCGTTGGACTCATGATTCGAAGGTCGTGGGTTCGATCCCTGGACCGGGCGATGTGTTGTGTCCTTGAGCAAGACACTTAATTTCACGTTGTTCCAGTTCACTCAGCTGAAAAATAAATGAGTACCAGCAAAATGCTGGGGGTTAACCCTGCGATGGACCGGCGTCCCATTCAGGGGAGAGTCTTGTACTCTCAGTCGCTTAACGCCTCCGAAACCGGGATAAGCTCCGGCCTGATGGGCCTAATGGCTCGGGACAGACTTTAACTTTTTAACTCATTATACTATTAGGACATGCTTTATATGACAAAAAACTTTCAAATTTCACCATTTCTTTTTCTTTCTTTCTTGCAATTATGAAATGAGTTAGAATTTCAGTGAGAAATAGTACTAAATATCAGAATCATAACTATACCAACCATGGATTTTTCATACTCAAATGGTATTTCTTGTGCAGTATCCAGTATTTAATGAATTTTAACTTCAAATAGGTAAAATATTTTCATTTGAAATGGCTAAAAATACATGTGCTCAGTTATGTGTCTTCATATACATGTTTGACTAAAATAAACAAAATCACCTTTGGATTACATATTATACCAGTTTTAATTTTTAATTTTTGGACCTAGATGATCTTTTTTGACAATTCCTAAAAAGCATCAAGTGATGGCTTGAGCACGGTTTTCAAACACATTTTTAATTATCTTGACCTGCCAGACACTGGTGAACCAATCAATACTACTCTATCCTCTAAATACTGAGAGTCAAGCTAGGAACCAGTATCTTTAATTTTTAAGTCTTGTATATGGCCAAACAACGTTTTGAACCTACTACCTCCTGTTCTCAAGGCACGCCCCCTTTACCACTGAGCCACCAACAGTTCCTTGACTGGTGGTATAAATATCAGAGCAAAGATAACACTCAAATCTTTTTTTTTTGGTATTCTGACACCAGTCTAGTTTAATTCTGGTAGATGAATCAATAAACATAAAACCATAAAGACTTATAACACACTTACTTTCTTCTGGTACATATTTCCCCCTCATGGTTCCTAATGAGGGCCAAAATATTCCTACACATGTCTCAAATATAAGGAAAGCAGAAAACACAACCAACTGATTCTGAAAATAAACAAACAAGAGTAAAGTGTCAATATGACAATCATGCCCTGATTCATTTATGCACACTCTCTATACCGTAAACATATTAATTTTAGTTGGGGTACACATTTCAGCAATATCATGGATGATACAATTGTAATATTTTGAATTAACTACCGAATTATAAATACACATAATATAATGACCATAGTACAGAAGGTGTATTATCACAAGTACACTCAATGGGGTTCGCTGCTTAACGTTTGTGCGGAACATTTTGGAAAACGTCAACGTCACAAATACTCGGAATAATGTTGTTTTTACGGGAAAACGTCATATTGTGAAGTTCCATGTCCATTGGAAACAAGCGTTTCGCAGACACGTTAGAAGGTATCACGTGGTACAGCGGCGAACTCCATTGTCCACCAATACATTCACCATTAAGCAAAGAAATTTCATTAGAAATCAGTTAAAGGATAAAAAAAAACATAGATTCCAAGTTTGATCAAAGTCAATCCAAAGACATGGAAGATATGAAGTGGACATGGTATTGGGATGGACAGATAGACAAATGGATGGACAGACAGAAAAGGGTGACTTCTATCTACTCCCCACACGGGTATAAAACATATTTTATTAGATTACAAATTACACAGAAATGAATTTTCCAGATAATAATAATATACTTACTCCTTTAAATAATATAGGTGTTCCTAAAGATAAGGCTGCAATAAATAAAACTGGTCTGAAATAAAAAGACAGAAAGCGAAATTAATTGTATGATCAAATTCTAAGTCTAATCAAATTCCCCAAATAATACTGGTCTAAAACATAACAAAAAGTGGGATAAAATAATGATCAAAATTCTAACTCAAGCCACATTACCAAAATTTCCCCATACATTTCTTTGTTAAATTTTTCATTTTCACAAAATCATCATGTATTTTTTAAACTAAATTTAAAATGTTTAATGAAAATAATGTTGTAACATTTTGCAAATGAACATACAATTTTAAACTTTCTTCTCATAATAATAATTTCTGTCCATTTCTTCTATAGGTTTGTCAAAGTAGGATAGGACATACGACATCACTTTTATTGATAGAATACTTAATATACAAGGAAATATGAACTACATACTAGCTAAGTGTCTACACATTTTTAAAAATATGGTAGTCCAGTATTCATACTAGCAAGGGGCCACGAATCCCTTGTTTTGCCAAATGGCCCCATTGTTAAGGCATAAGTAGGCCATATTTAACATTACATGAATGAAAAAATATTCACATACTGGTTTTTAGAGGATTTTTTTTTAAATGGCATCCTAGAATGAACACTGGTATTTTTCAAGGCTTGGACCATGTCAACCCCAATAACTTTAGGTCTACTGAAATTTAAAATGGATTCTCTTTTAATTTAATGCCAGACTGCCTATAAAATCAGCAACAAATTACCTCATAAATGATTCAACTGATGTATACTTGGATAAAAGTCTAAATAATGATGATCCAATCATAATGGCTACCTGCAAAATACAAGAAAAGAGGAAATCAGTCAGAATTACAATTTTGAGACACTGATATTTATTTATTAAATACTTTACAGAACTTTGGAGTTTTATACATGTATTTGTTACCAGTTGACCATAAGGTGATTTAGGTGAAGTGAAGTGAAGTCATGCTGTTTTAAGCAAAGTCAAGATTCTTTCACTTATATCAAGGCGGTCACTTCATGAATGGTGGAGGAAACTGGAGTATAGAAAACCACCAACATTCAGCAAGCAAACTGACTAACTTTTTCAAACAAGGGTCCCAAGTGGGATTCTAACTAAGGCCTTAAAAGGTGCTGTAATCTGTAAGCATGTGCTTTAGACTGCTCGGCCAAAGAATCATTCCAATATGGTGTTAATGTATGTTAACATGGCTGCAAAAATATGCAAAACTAACTACTGCTATACACACTTAAAATATGATGTGTATAAAAATTTGACAAATTCCTCTACTAACCATAAATGCTGCGAATATTTGGCCATGTGGTATGGATCCTCTATGACCATCTGTTGTTTGTTTAACTGTAACGCCCAGTAATGTCCGCACCGTTTTATCTTTAAATGGTGCGACTGGTTCTAAAGCAGGTGTCCACTCCAACACAAATATATACATAGAACCTTCAAATAAGGACTGGATCAGACCAAGGCACAAAACTTTAGGATCTGAATTAAGAAAAAAACAATACTTACACATACACAAAAAAAAGCATCCATAATAATACATTGCCTGTCAGCCACATTAATGTATCTAAAATTTGATGTGTTTAGGAACTTTGGATTATAAATGTGGTCAAAGCAATTAAAACCTAGAATGTCTCTTGAGAGCCAAATACCCTCGCCCCCATCATTTAAAGTTTTCTTGCGACCTTGACCTTTTCTGATATGATCTCGGTTCAAAGTCATGACACACCTTTGGACCATGAAGATTTTTCATGTGAAGTTTCATGAGAGTCTCCCAAAGCATTGATGAGATATGGCCCATACACGATTTTACACAGACAGACAGACATGGTGATTCCTATATACCCCCCTCAAATTAGTTTGCAGGGGGTATAAATATACTGTGATTACCAGCATTTTTCTCTGTACCAAGTACTGTATGTGGTTTTTAAAAGCCAAAATGTATTTTATTTTTACATATTTTATTGCAGAATGTCATTCCATGTAAACAATTCTATAAAATTCACATCCATAAAATATGAATTTGAATATACATGTACCTGGACCAACATTATTCTAAAATCTTGTTTTTTTAAAAAAAAAAAAAAACATGGCATAGGGGGACTTTGTTCTTGTCACAAATAGCTGAAAAATTGTTGATTCTACATTAAATGTCATTATAACCAACAAACAACAACTCACCTGATCTTATTGATGTAAAAGCTTTGACAAAGCTGTCTTTGATATTGATGGTTTTGTCACCGTAATTTTCTGACCAAGTCACTACAATAACTATTGTCATCAAGGTCAACACTGTTAATGACACGTCAAAGGGTGCACTGAAAATATAATAATAAAACTTCATTAAAATACTAGTAGGTTGATTTTTTGCATATTGTATTTTGTTGCCATCTTGTCATTTCCTAAATAATTAGCTCACATGGCCAAAATGATGTATAAGCTCATGGCACAATGTGTGTGAGGCATTGCCATGGTGACTTAAATTATGTGACTGATTAAAATAATGTAACTTAATTACCAGTATGTTGAAAAAAATTACAGAATAATAGTAATGGTAGTGTTTCCAAATTTATTTTACACGTACATTTCATTTGGAAATTGTACAGGTAAAATGTAAATAATCTTCATAATCTTCATACTGGTGAGTTAAGCCAAAAACATCCAAACTCAAGCAATTAAGATCCTACATACACATACAGTCAAACCTGTCTATAAAGGCCATCCAAGGTAACCAGTAGAGTTGGCCTTTATATACAGGTTCAAATAATATGAATAAAGAACGATTGGGATACAATTCTACTGTCCTTTATAAGCAGGTGGTCCTTATATACAGGTGGTCTTTAAGGCAAGTTGGACTGTATCTCAATATTAGATTTTCTCTTTTACTAATAAGTTTTTTTTGTTGAAAACCCCATGAAATATTAGCAAATGTTCATTATATACATATAAAGAATTACTTACACAAATCCAAACAAATCAGCAAAATACTGAGCAACAAGTCCAGCTATGATGGCGATGAGAGAATTTCCGAGTACAGCGTAACTAAATGTATTCCCGAGTGATTCCTGGTCATAACCTCTCTAAAGATCAGAATAAATGATAACATTTTAAATACAGTAATATTTAATTTATTTCAAAAATTATTATCAATTGAAGTAGAGTAGAGTGGAGTAATGGAGTTTTATACTTCAGTCAAGATTCTTTCATTTATATGGAGGCAACCAGTTCTGGGATGGTGGTGGAAACAGAACATGTAATGGTAGAAAACCACTGAAGTTTTAGCGGACTGACACACTTTCTAACACTAGAATCGGTCATGTGTGGGTTTCAAATCTAGGCGGTGAAATGCACTGTGATTGTAACCAGGTGCTTTAGACCACTTGGCCCCTGAGACCCCATGATCTCACATTTAAAGATGACCGATGAAAAAGTTTGAACCCTTTCATTCTGGTCAAGATAAACATTTTTGTCACCCTTCAAAGAAATTTTTCGCATGGCTTGCCGGGGTACAAAGAACTATGTTTTTAAACCTGTCAGGGTACATAAACCCACACAAAGTTAAGCGGTTAAAGGTAAGTAACCCAATAAACGCGAAAGTCTAGCGACGTTAAACAAACATGGCGGAAACGTTTGCAAGTAACACAGAATATGAAATTGAAGTAAAATAACTAAACGGGTAATGCTTTGAAGGGCAACAAAAATGTTATACAGGTTAATCCTGTCAAAGATCTATGTACCCTTCGCCTGCGGCCCGTGTAACCTGCCAAAACCCTGTATAACTTATATTGTCACCCTTCAAAGAAATTTCTCGCATAGCGATTGGTTAACTTGCCGGGGTACATGGAACGATGTTCGGAAATCTGCCGGGGTGCATGAGAGCATGCGACGTTTAGCGGTAAAAGGGAAGCAACTTGTACATCTCTGACGTCTAGTTATGGTAAACAAACATGGCAACAACGCATGCAAGTCACAGAAAATACGAAATGGAAGTTAAAAGATCCAACTGGTAACGCTTTGAAGGGTGACAAAAACGTTATACAGGGCTTTGGCAGGTTACACGGTCCCATGTACCCAGTCAAAGATGAATGTACCCTTCGGCTGCGGCTCAGGGTACATAAATCTTTGACGGGGTACATGGGACCGTGTAACCTGCCAAAGCCCTGTATAACTTATAATGTGACTGGTTCTGAAAATCTGAAATGTACAGTAAAGGCCTGTCAAACATATTTCACTAAGCTAATGAATTGGTGCCAAATCGGCAGCTAATCTTAATTACTCATTAAGTAT